>CM041632.1:32849233-32952631 GCA_023333625.1 Bothriochloa decipiens | reverse complement strand
CTTAAGAATGCAAATGATTATGCTTGCTTAACACCAGAGTGTTACAGTCAATGCCATAGACTCTCGCATGACATGCGAGGTCTGTGGTAATGTGGCTATTCGGGGAACATTTGCCCCGAAACTCGTGAAGAAGCATCCTACATCAACAATGGGTTCTGCCAACAACAAGGAGGTAATAATGGCTGGAATAACTAATCCTGTCCTCCATTCCAAGGTAATTACAATTCAAATCAACCTTCTCTTAAGGATCTAGTTTTAGGCCAAGCTAATATCAACGAAAATCTTACTAAAAAGATGCTTAACAATGATAAAATTTTGGAAAGATTAATTACAAAGATGGAGGGTTTATATTCTACTGTTAGGAACCAGCTAAGCTTTAATAAAATGACAAAAACCCAATTAGCTCAAATAGCTACTTCTGTCCCTATTAATCCTAATGCTCAACCTACAAATGCTATTGAAAATGTAAACTTGGTGACCACAAGGGGTGGTAAGTCCACTCGTGATGCACCAAACCCTAACCATGAAGCAAGAAAGCAAAGAACACGACAGGAAGAACAAACTTTATCTCTAATAGTATTACAAGAATGTGCAGAAGAATGAGCCACACCACTCGAGTTTCCAGATACATCATACTTGTCACTTCCCACAAGAACAAGGAAACAAGCTGTGGATGAGAAGTTTGCACGGTTTGTTGAGATGGTAGAGAATGTACATGTGAGCATCCCACTTATGGATGTCTTACACATACCTTCCTATGCAAAATACATCAAGGACATCATCAACAACAAACGCCCTCTGCCATCCATAGAAGTGGTGAAGCTGATGGAGGAGTGTAGCGTAGCTATACTCAACCGTCTGTCTGAAAAGAAGAAAGATCCAGGGTGTCCAGCTATCACATGCTCAATTGGAACTCAACAGTTCAACCATGCCCTGTGTGATCTTGGGGCCAGTGTTAGTGTCATGCCCAAGATGGTCTTCGATAAACTAAACTATACACATTTAGCACCCATGACCATGACACTCCAGCTGGCCGACTCCTCCATCCACTACACGGCAGGGATTGCTGAAGATATCCCTGTCAAAATTAGAGGATACTTTGTGCTGGTTGACTTTGTGGTGTTGGACATGGAACTCACCAAGGAGACACCACTCATCCTCGGATGGCCATTCTTGAGCACTGCGGGAGCACAGATTGGTGTTGGAGTAGGGGAAATCTGCTTCAACATCAATGGGAAAGAAGAGAAATTCGAATTCAGGCCCCGCAGGCAAGAAGAATGCAATATGATTCGCATCAAGTATGGGCCGAATAGTCAAGGCATTACTGAAATGGAAATACAACCACAAGGCACAAGTTTCATTCCCAGGTTCACAAAAGAAACAAAACAAAAGTCGGAGCAAAAGAAAAAGGCAGCTCCTAGGAAAACTAAGCAAAAGAAAAATATAGCACCCGCACGAAAGAAAGAGGCAAAGAAGCCTCCTCCCCAGAAGAAGAAGGAGCAGAAGGGAAAAACCATCCCTCAGGACAAGGGGGTAAAGAAGGAGGAGATCCTCATACCATCAAAGAAAATAGTGTAGCAAAACCAAAACAATCTACACCATGACCTGTTGCACCTCTAAAGACCAACAAGATGGTATGGAGGCCTAAATAGGTGCAACCATCTACCCCTCCCAAGACAGACGTGCCATCATCCAGCAAACAATGAAAGAGAGAAAGTCTTGCTCAATGAACTTTAAAAGGTGAGCCCTGACCGACAGGTAAACTGGTAAGTTATCTTTTAATAATTCCTAAAAAACTTTTGAAATAAAAATATTTACCTTAAGGGAGTGATGATCGATCCATCACGACCTTATAGGCCTTATAACCCAAATATGGTGTTTGGGTTATTTAGCCTGCTATGGTCTAATCAGAATTTTTCTGGTCTGATCATTGAGATAAACAGAATAAATAGATGAAAAAACGATAATAATAAAAGTATTTTCCTTAAAGATAAATAAAACTTACCAATCTGTCGTCTAGTTCTACCATGCCACCTTGTTTATGCTCATACATGCTGTTTTGAAATATGATGTGTAGCTCATCATACTTTCATAAGTTAAAAATGCAAGCATGGTGCTTGATTTTTTAGCTTACCTTGGTCAAACCTCTAAAAAGTTTACCATTGAAATGACTTGCTAGCATAGACTTGGTATACTTCTATGGACTAACCTTTGCTGAACAAAAATCCGAGCATCACAAGGGAAGTCCTAGCATGATGAAAACATACGGTTAGCTAAAATAAAAAATAAGACCCTAGCAATAAGCTAGCTTGGGGGAGGACCCCGCAAAGGTATGTGCACTGCATATTTAAATTCCAAGCAATTTTATTTTCTTTTTAGCATACTTAATTTTCAGAATTCATGCATTCCAAAAAAACTAAAAATACTAAAAAGATCAAAAATATTTATTCCACTCTATATATGTGCTGTATAATTATCTAGTTCAACCCTTGTCGAGATGATGAATAGTTGCTCTATTTTATATTCTCTTGTACCTGCTTTATAATTGAGCTTTCTCCAAAGTTTGGGTTTATCAGCTGAAAATGTCTCATCCTTAAAACTTGAACTAGTGGGTTGCACATGCTTGATCCTGTCTAAGTTATTGCTTGATATGATATAGTGACATGGGTTGCTCTATGACTTTGTTCTAAGTGAGACTTGACATTCGGAGTTTTATTTCAAAAATATTCAAAATAAGAGTTCTTGAATGATTATGAAATACCTACCAAGGCCATATGACATGTTTTAATTCTACAAACCCTTAGTCATATGCTGCTTGTGGAACATTGAGTTGAGTCAAATTGTTGTGACCTTAGTGAGATATGGTCATATGCCCATGATTGAGATTTACTTGCACCCACCAAATAAAGCTGATTCTCACTCTGAGAGTTGCGCACAACATGCATTTCTCCATCCACCAAAAATATACGCCAACTCTTACACTGAGAGTTGCGCACCATTTTCCACCAAATAAAAATGCCGACTCTTACCCTGAGAGCCGCGCATTCCTTATCCAGAAAAATTACTCCTCGCATTCCATCATCACATCTTTCCATTCAAAAATCCTTTATATGCCAAATAAAGGATATGGGCTATGCTAAAAAAAGCCATGCCAAGGGGCATGAGAGATCAATAAACAACAGGAAGAAAATCCAAATTCCCTGTTCAAAAAAAGAGAGAAAATAAAAGAAGGTTGTACCTTTATAGCCCATATTCCTCCAAAAATATCATCCATCCAATAAAGAGAGTCATGATGCATGGAGTACCAAAAATATTTAGAATTAGGACCCACCTTCATACTTCACACACTTGCACATCTCAATCAAAGTGTATGACTTGTATCTCCTTGTGGTTCGGTTTTTGACTTAGCAATACATGTGATACAAGTGCCCACTTTCATACCTGCCTAGAACTCCACTCAAAAGTTTAGCAGTAGGATATGAAAGAAAGGCAACTCTACAATGCCTTTGGTGAGGTAAACATACACATTGAGTGATCGAGAGAATCATTTGAGGAACTTGGCTTTCTTTGCAAAAATTTTCAAACCTCCGAATAGATAGTTGATCTTGGGATGAATAATAAACAATGCCTATGAATCTGTTCTATCTTGTAATCACCCAAGACTTGAGATTGCTAATAAGCCCCATTTTGTTTCAAGAGAATATAAGAGTGGATAATATGCTGATTTATTTGAACTAAGGAAGAAAACTTTGTTATAAATCTTGTACACTTGAAATATAATTGGCATAGAAGCAACTCCTGATCAACAACCAAAGCCTAGCTTTGCTCGAGCACGAGCAAAGGGTAAGCTTGGGGATCTTGTTGATGGTCCTTGATGATGAATTTATACCACCAATATAGAACCAAAAAGGAAAGAATTATATATTTTTACACACATATACCTTTACTACTAATGGAGTTCCACTTGTACTGGAAGATTTGTGACTATATAGAAAATAAACCAAGTATAGGACATACTTGTAATAAAAAGGTGCTTTTCAGAAGACGTATTTGCCAACCCAAAGGAAGTCAACCCAACCGAGGTGTGCTTGGGCCAAACCAATAACGAAACATCAGTCTGGGCCTGAGCCAGAAGCCACCGACCGAGGATGGGCACGAACCGACCCATAGGTGGGCCGGCTGGCGCACCAGTGAGGCGGTTCAGGCCCAGCCGGCTCGTGTCAGTACAATCAATGCAGGGGAGGGCTGTGCGCTGCTCGGTTTTCCTATTCTACCTCCAAACTGCCTTCCACCTGCTACAAAAGGAGAGGAGGAGCACCTCCCACAACACCATTTGGAGCACTACCTCAGTCTCTACACTTGTTATTTAGGCTTATCTACTTAAAATATTTTGGAGCAAGGTTGAGCTACTTGGAGGGCTTGTCTCCTAGGAAGAAGTGCTACTCTCTTGGTAATATACTATGAAGAGTTCTTCCTTATTCAAGTTCCCTATTCTTATTTACATTCTTTCATATGAACTACAGTATAGTCTTGAGCATGATATATTCTATGATTATGAACTAGACTATAGTCCATATGAGAGTAGTTCATCATGCTCATAGATGTTCTTCATTGTTCATATGATTTATAAACATAGAAAAGATGATAGGAATAGAGTAACGATTCGTTGTTCCTTCGGGTTTGCTTATATCCTACCTTGTCCATCCGTAGAGTGGGAGTCATAGAGGGGTATAGGTAGTTCCTTAGTATGCGAACGTGGCGTCCAGATGCGAGAGAGCCTTCGGATATGACGGCATGCCAAGGTTGAGGGGTAGGCGGCAGGTGGTGACAGCCCTATCTGGCCTCTGTAATCCCCCATGTTCGTATGTTGTGTAGGAGTTCATAAATGTCCCCATCGGCCGACAGATCAGCTACTGGGATCTTCCTATTGCTCTTGACCTTGACTTGTATCTTAACCTGTTTATTATATGACACTAACTTGTTCTATGCAAATGTATAAGACGTACATGCTCCGCCTAAGTTATTCTTTTATTCTTTATTTTATCTTTATCCTTGAGGTTGCTCTATGTGTGTCCACTATCTACAAATTATATTGTTTAACCCTTGCATAGCTATGGGCCATATTTCAATGATCTGAAATCATAATATATCGGTGCTAGAGGTATTTGTACCCCCCGTCTTCTTATAGGAAAATATAAATAATGATACCCTGAACTATATCCGGGTGAAACTACAATGATAGATCTATGCGCTTGTCGATGTTATCTCTAAAGGTTACGAGCTATCACCTTCACACATTTTACGTCGTTGCTAGAGTACAATTCTAGTAACGTTGTTAAGAAATGCCAACAAGCATTTCTGGCGCCGTTGCAGGGGATAGGCTTCTTGTATATTTTTGGTAATTGTGCTAAGAAATGCCAACAAGGATATGAAAGGGAAAAAGTTTATCCTCTCAGAATATGAACAAAGCAGAGATGATAAATATAAAAAGAAAAACTCGGCAATTATCAGAGAGATGGAAGTAATAAGGATGGTGAAAGTCACTGTCGATAGAGCTCTTAACCAAGAAACTAGACGTGCAGTCATTGGTATATATTGTAATACGGGACAGTGTAGGTATGGCTATTATTTATGCTTCGAAGGCCATGTTTGATGGAATGAATGCATAGGAGGCCAAAGCCTTAGCTTGCTTAGATCATGTCTAACAGTTTGCCATCCTTCCTTCCCATCTTTAAACTTTTTGCAAAATATGAAAAAATCTCACCTTTGCCATCCAACTTCCTGCTTTTTTCGACCTTGGCAAAAATCCACCTCCAGCGCGCAAAAATACACGCAATCCTCCTACGCACATCCAGCTTTCTCGCATGCGGCCGTCTTCTTCCGTTCTTCCTTCGCGCATCAAAGATCACCGTGATCAGACCCTCCACCGCACCTAAATCCCCGCGTACGCCACTGCCGCATGGTCGTCCCTGTATGATGGTCTCAGCTCCTTCACGGCGCCCGAGACGGCGGGGATCACCAATGGCGAAGCGGTTCGCCCATTGGCCTCGACGCCCCGCACCACGGGAAGCCGATGCTTGCCTGGCCCATGCACTCCGATCAACCAGCAACACGGGATCCTGGTGAGGCCGTGGGAGCAACACGGACGCCATCCGCGAGGTGATCGAGAAGGTGATGGCACACGACGATCGTCATCCGCAGCCGAACGAGCGAGAAGAGGGAAGAAGGGCATAAACACAATTTATTTCACTTTTAGGATTCCTGATGCAAGTTTGTTAGAGAGGGGAGTTTACAAATCTAGGATCGATTAATTAGCAAAAAGTACAGGGTCCTCGACGTAAAAATGTTTTTCTTTTATCTCCAGCGACAATCAGGCTCATAGCAATTTGATTAACGATAGGGAACTGTTGGACAACCTTTGTGGTGGGCCCTTTTTTGTTTTGGCAAGTTAAAAATAGGAAATTATTGAAGAGATCCTCTTTTTAACTTAACATACTTTTTTAGCAACTTGTGAAAACACAACATTTGCCAAGTGAATTATGGTAAATTGTTAGAGATGCTCTTAGGAGAGATGTGATTGGCATCGTAATGGTTGCGGAGTAAAACTATTAATTGTATCTGGCTGCTCATCGGTTATTAATTCTAGCTACGTGGCGTCTAGGCGTGGACAAATCACAACTCGCTTATAAAAAAATGATATAATTCACATGTGTCTAAAGTCCTAGCGAAGATGAGTTTCCAATATGTGAGGAGAGAGCAAAATAAAGTCACTCATGAACTCACGCAGCTGGCAAAACGCATATCACACTCAGCAGAGTGGCATAGGTAGGTTCCCAAATACGTGGAGTCATTAGTTGCCAAAGAACCTAACTTGTTTCAATAGTAATTAATAGGCTCTCTCCATTTCGTATCTTTTAGTATTTTTGTTGGATTATTTTGTTCACTTCTCCTAGAGTTCAGTTGCCTGCGCTCAGGCAACGAGTTACGAACACGTTTTACTACTTTGCTTGGACAAAGGAAGAAGAAAGCCTATCATCGTTGGTCATTGCTGAGGGGACGAGTTATGCACACGTTTTACTACTTTGCTGCTGAGCTGGACAAAGGAAGAAGAGCCTATCATCGTTGGTCATCACACGACGTCTAAACTCTTTGAAGAAATCAGACGCATGATTTATACCAATACCCTTAATTTTTCCATGTGGCGTCATTGAGGTACATTTTAGAGGGTCATCGGTGCTAAAAAGATGATGCACGTATCGAGCCGAAGCCCATCATCCCCACAAACTCCTCTGGACCCGGCGATCGAATAACGGCCAGCTGACTTGGATATAGTTTTGGATATTTACACGTGCGGTATACACACGCAGCAGTATACCCTTTGATGGATTTGGATATGGCCGGTTTAATTACTTACCACGGTTAATTGGATAAGACTGGATAAGGGGCACTCTCGCTATATATAGCTCTCGTAGTAACTCTTCTTAACAAACCTCTATAAATTCCTACTACTCCATCCCTTCGCTCCACCGTTTCTTTTTCCATCCGATCCTCTCGGTTGATTCGATCATGGCTGGCGGCGGCTTCACCGAGAAGGGCAAGGAGTATCCGGGGAAGATGACGGTGTGCGTCTTCCTTGCATGCCTCGTCGCCTCCTCCGGTGGCCTCATCTTCGGATACGACATTGGCATATCAGGTACGTGAAAATCTATCTGCTTATCTCCGGTAACGTCGTACAGCATTCCATCATCCATAGTCTATCAACTGAGGAACAAATAAATTGCATTCTATGCGTAAATGCAGGCGGCGTGACGTCCATGGATCCGTTCCTGGAGCGCTTCTTCCCGTCGGTGTACGCCAAGGAGCAGGAGGTGGGTGGAGACCAACCAGTACTGCAAGTTCGACAGCGTGCTGCTGACGCTCTTCACCTCGTCGCTCTACCTCGCCGCGCTCGTCGCCTCCCTCTTCGCCGGCTACATCACCAGCAGGTGCGGCCGCAGGGTGTCCATGCTCGGCGGCGGCGTCATCTTCCTCGTCGGCGCCGTCCTCAACGGCTTCGCCCAGACCGTCGCCATGCTCATCATCGGCAGGATCTTCCTCGGCATCGGCGTCTGGTTCAGCAATCAGGTATATTCAAGTGGCCGCCCTTAATTTTAGTTTTAGAGTTAGAGATCTCCTTTCTTTGTTTTCTTGCACACGTGTAATTAATTCTACTATTTACTTACGTGCATGCGTCCATGCATTCGTAACGGTTTAGTCCTATGTACACGTCAACCGGATAAGACCGTTCGCGGTCCGATATTTTCTAGTCAAGAGGGATCGGAAAAATTGGATCTATTAGTATTGTAATCGAAATGTTGATGAGTTGATCTGTATGAAAGCCATGAATGTATTCATGTGTACGTGTTCCCATGTTTCTACTTGCAGTCCGTGCCGCTGTACCTGTCGGAGATGGCGCCGGCCAAGATGCGCGGCATGCTCAACATCAGCTTCCAGCTCATGATCACCATCGGCGTCCTCATCGCCAACCTCATCAACTACTTCACGGCCAAGATCGCCGGCGGCTGGGGCTGGCGCATCGGCCTGGGCCTGGCCGCCGTCCCGGCCGTCATCATGGTCGGCGGCTCCATCTTCCTCCCGGACACGCCAAACTCCCTGGTCGCCCGGGGCAAGGTGGAGAGCGCGCGCGCCATGCTCCGGCGCATCCGCGGCACCGACGACATCGCGCTGGAGTTTGACGACCTCCTGGCGGCCAGCGAGGCCACCAGGTGCATCGAGAACCCGTGGCGGACGCTCCTGCAGCGCCGGTACCGGCCTCAGCTGGCGATGGCGCTCCTCATCCCGACGCTGCAGCAGCTCACGGGGATCAACGTCGTCATGTTCTACGCACCCGTGCTCTTCAAGACCATCGGCTTCGGTGGCACCGCCTCGCTCATGTCCGCCGTCATCACGGGCCTCGTCAACATGTTCGCCACCTTCGTCTCCATCGCCACCGTCGACCGACT
Organism: Bothriochloa decipiens; assembly: GCA_023333625.1. Taxonomy (NCBI): domain Eukaryota; kingdom Viridiplantae; phylum Streptophyta; class Magnoliopsida; order Poales; family Poaceae; genus Bothriochloa; species Bothriochloa decipiens. The sequence goes on along the minus strand of CM041632.1, from coordinate 32,943,629 downwards.
CGGCCGCCGCAAGCTTCTCCTTCAGGGCGGCATCCAAATGATCCTTGCCCAGGTACACAACAGATCAATTCATAGCCAACATTCTTTATTTTCTTGTGGAAAACTTAATAAAATTTGCAATCCATGGCTGCATGCAGTTCGTTCTTGGGACGCTGATCGCCGTCAAGTTCGGGACGACGGGCGTGGCAGAGATCTCGCGGTCGTACGCGATCGGGGTGGTGTTCTGCATCTGCGGCCTCTTTTACTTCTTCGGCGCCTGGGAGATCGCCATGACGGTATTCGTCTACCTCTTCCTGCCGGAGACCAAGGGGATCCCCATCGAGGAGATGGACAGGATCTGGGCCGACCACTGGTACTGGAAACGGTTCGTCGACGGCGGCCCGAAGGTCGAGCTCACGTCCACTGCCGTATAACACTCATCATCTTAGTCACTAGTTCGTGCTACTTTTTTTGAACTCGAGGGAAATTGAAATCCCTATTTTTCTGATCTCAGTCGACGGAGAAATTGTCATGCCAAGTGAGACTTACTTTGTTTGTTGGAAACTGTGGAAGGAAAAAAATATGAGCATCCTGGTTGTGATATGTGTGCCCTCTCCTATTCCAAACATAGGTCGATTTGAATTTGTTACTAATTGGAAATCATCAATGACCCTTCATGTTATCATGAGATGCACTACAGAAAAAATCACAAAAAAGCTCTAAGAAAAAAAACAGAATGATTTGACCATCAATTTAACAATGTGTGCTTAATTATATATGGCTCACAATCTCTTGTGTGCGTGTTTGGGATCAAGAACAACCGAAATTATCTTATCTATACACCGATTTCGAGTTCTCGACCCAGTCAAGTAGCTTAGTTTCAATGTGTGTTTCAAAATAATAATAAAGAAGCTTAGTTGTATGTCTGGGATGATTCCTCGCAATAGAACTGACACAAATATTAGCTTTTTTTTAATGGAACTACACATCTTTATTCATTTGATGTATAGGAATTATAAATACCAGCTGGTGGATTCAACAACCACACATGCCGACCATACACATCATGAATTGAGCTACGTGCGATGTTATTAGCATCGACATTAGACTCCTTTCATGTACAAACTCAACTCTGGTAAAGGATGATTTCTTCTCCTAAATTTTTTCAATAATCTGGCCGTAAACTCCCCTGAACCCCTGAGAGATGTTCTTCACCATATTCTGATTATCACAGGCCAATCTGAAGCAATCAGCATGGATATCCAGCACCAGCGCTAAACCTTCTCGGCAAGCAATAGCTTCCACTGTCTCCGGGTCAGTGATCCCTCTCAATAGCTGAGGCCACGCTTTTACTTGTATTCTTGGACAGGGCTGCGTCCACGTTAATCTTCAACATTCCGGTTGGAGGTGCAATCCATTGCGGTCTACGTTGTGGGGTCTGTCGAATGGGTATGTTTCTTGGTTTCTCATCTTCGAGATCCATGATAAACCTCTCAATAAAGTTGTGTGTTGACAGCGGGCTCTGGAACTCATGATCATGAATTGCCTTGCGTCGAGCATACCAAATAGCCCATAGCACAACCGACACTCTTACCGAATCCTTCAAAGAGAGGTTCTTGAATATCGCTGCTAGCTAGGCTTTAGCGTCCATCTCTTCTATCTGACTGATAGCATGTAGAATATGATCTTGCTCAAGAGCCCATATGCAGTGTGCCACATTACACTCAATCAAGGAGTGCCTCCAAGAGTCATGCGCTCCACAAAAGAAGCATGCACTAGTAGGTGCCATATTACGGTGTTGCAGGACCTCTCCAACCGAGATAGAGACCCGGGTCAATCGCCAAAGGAAATTGCTAATTTTTGGAGGTACCTTAACTTGCCATATTGACCTCCACTCCTTGTTTGCTTGCTGATTAGATCAGCCAGCAATATTTCTCAATGCATCATCCAACTGATCCCGTAGTTGCACCAACATATAATATGTTGATCAAACCAAGAACACTTCCCTTTGATCTAGATGCCAAGCCCAGAAATCAGGTTGCCTTCTAGTGCAGATCAGTATGTTAGCTATTATCTCCATATCAACCAGAGTAAAGAAACGGTGCAGCTTCTCCCAATCCCACCTTGCCTCATCGTGATTTATAAGCTCTGAAACATACTGCGGTGGATTTGGTTCTGCAGTCCGGATGGGTCGGCATAAGTTACCAGATGGTAGCCAATTCGACGTCCACACAGTGTCAATTCACCAGTGCCAATTCTTCTGATCAAGCCCTCTTTGAGCACCTCCCGACCATCAATGATAGATTTCCATATCCTAGATGGAGAAGATCCCAACTCTGCATCTAAGAAACTCTCGTCAGGGAAGTAGACTGACTTGAGTACTCTAGCACTTAGAGATTGTGGTTCCTAAAGAACACGCCAAGCTTGTTTGGTTAGCAAAGCCAAATTGAAAAATTCTATATCGTGGAAGCCCAAATCTCCCATCACCTTTGGTTTTTCATGGAGTCCCATGCTATCCATGTTGTTTTCCTCTTGTCCTCTTTGCAACCCCGCCAAAATTTCCTCATCAGACTCGTCCGGTGTTCACATAAACCCCTCGGTAGCCTGAAGCATGACATAGAGTAGGTGGGCAAAGCTTGAGCAACAGACTTAATTAGAACCTCCTTTCCACCTACATATAAGCATTGTGAAAGCCAACCTTCTATTTTGCTCCACATTCTGTCCTTTAGATATTTGAAGGCGCCAATGGTGGCTGCCCCAACGTCAGTCAGCATGCCCAAATACTTATCACTCAGTGCTTCATTCTGAACCTCCAGCATCACCTTGATCTCATCATGGGTTTGCTGTCCAACTCCTTTTGCAAAATGGATAGATGACTTGTCAGTGTTGATCCGTTGTCCCGACGCATTGCAATATGAAGTCAAAACTTCACTGATCACCATAGCATTCTCACCATTTTCTCTAAAGAACAGCAGGCTGTCATCTGGAAAGAGTACACAAATATTAGCTATATATCAGCCCGAGGTATCTCTAGAAATGCTAAATCCTATCTCGGCCAAAATAAGCCCATCAACCCAAAGTGCCAAACATTTAGCCCTTTATTATTAAAGGGGAGGGGCCACGTCGCCTTAAATGCTTTGATTGCTCCATCTCAACGCCATGTCATCTTCGGCACATTTCATTGGTCCAGCTCAGCCAGACCAGCTCTAAAGAGCCCTTTAGAGAGGGAAAAACTAGGTCAACAAATGCGACTGGACTCCACTCAAAAACTTTTCGACTGGACGGTCCTCTGCCAAGTGGGGTATTCCTTCTCTCGCTAGAAAATACTTTGTAGATGTGGGAAAAGATTGTGACTGGACGGTCCTCTGGATAAGGGCCATGTGTGATATGACTTCTCTCGCTAAAAAATACTTTGTAGATGTGGGACAATGTTGCGACTGGACGGTCCTCTGGATAAGGGGCCAAGTGGGATATGCCTTCTCTCGCTAGAAAATACTTTGTAGACGTGGGACAAGGTTCCATGCATAAAATGAAGGGACAAGGTACTCGGTTCTCCTGCTTCTACGTCATCAAGTGTCATCTCTCGGCATGAAAGTACAAAAAATCCAAAAAGGGCGTGGGGGCCAAACCCATTTGTAGGCAATCTTGACACGGTCTTCCTTCAATGCACGAAAACTTGGTGAGTGGCTTGTGATCGATTTTTATCTGGAGATGGGAGAGAGGAATCCGGTGAATGATTTGGCAAAATTTTACCTGCATCTTGATACAAAATTTTGCATTGGGAAGTAGTAGTTTCTTGTTGCAAAATCCTATATTACAGAAACTGTTATGGTTTTTCGGTTGGGACTGCCCTAAGCCATTAGCCGTATAATGCAGGAGTGCCAGATAGAGGTAGTGGAGGTGGAGATGGAGGTGGTATGTGGATATAAGTACCATAGATGTTTTTATTTTTTATTTTATGGCTACACACATGGTTGTGACTTGCCAAAAAAAGATAAGGCTTTCCACACTGCACAAGTGAAGGCAGAAAAAGGCCTCGGATTCAATCTAGGCATTTGTTGATGTGGGACCCATAGGGTTCCCTACGACCAAAGAATACGAGACGGTGGGCCCTGTTAGTGGCCCCGCTGCCTGATAATCCAAGACATGAAGCAAGGCTACATGCAGTTTTTCTAATTTTAGACGGATTGTAATAGGAAAGTATCCAAAACAACTAGTTTAGGACTTGTTCCTCGTATCCGACTAGGATCCAAAGAACCCTCAGTAGATCCTGAGCTATAAAGGGTCGTTGGGGGTACCCCTTGTAAACATAACTCAATCAATACTACAATACAATCAGGCTAACGTCGACCAGTCTTTTACTCGAACAACTCGAGGGCCCAAACCAGTATAAAATCACTCGTCTCATCGCGCTCAACCGCCAAGTTCCATTATTCGCCGAAGCCCAAACAACTGTCTCAGGTACCCCATGACAGGCTGTCGGTGGTAAAACACCGACAACATTTGGTTCTTAGGTCAATTATGGTTTGGTTCCTCGGATACCTAAGAAATTCATTGGGAATTTGAACCCATCGATTCTTAGAATAAAAATAGAGCCGTCCAATTTGGTTTTTGGCCAGTTCGGTTCGGTTCTAGTTCTAACCGAACTAACGGAGAATTTTCACAAATAGGAAAAAACATTGATCTTTGCCTGGCTTAGCTTAGGGCATCGTTTCCGCAGTAACATATTGTTCCATGGAGCTAGGGTCCAAAATAGGAATCAACAAGTGTTTCCATGACTCTACCGCCCGACCAATCTTGTTCCACTGAGTTCCCTCCCTTTTTCATGGCCACATATTTTTACGGCTAAGGAGTGGGAAATCTTTCTCCTGTTACACAAATGAAATGTTTCATTTCATCCGTGAAAAGCCACCTCTTTCTCCACAAATAATGTCTTTGTCATTTGATCCAGGAGCCTTCCGTTAGATTGGAACAGCTTTGCTAAATACTAAGAACTCTCAGATAGAGTATTAGAATGAAAAGACCATTAATTATATAAGGAAGAACCCAGGGTTGTACCAATTCCCATTCCTAAATCACTAATTCATAGTGCTTTTCCCTTTCTTGCGTACTCCTGGTGAACAAGTTGCTAGCCATATGTTTAGGAGGATTTTTTCTCTAGGTACCAGTACTAAGCCACTTTGACATCTCTTCATCTTCATTTGCAAAGAATTCTCGACGTGAAAACATAGAGACAAAGGCCTAATCTTTGAATAGGAAAAAGAATGGATCCGAAGGTCCCAAATCAATTGGCTTATTCGAAAAAAGCCTTCTTCTTTGAAAGATATATCTCGTGTCTGGTACTACATTGTTCCACTCTGCACGAAGTCCGAATCAGTCTCTTGCACCTCCCCTTTTTATGATAAATATACCAGAAATAATTCAAATAAATAGCAGTCACTGACAACTCATCTTCTTTAATCTGCTTGGACCCGCTCCAATACCCATAGGAAAATCCCTAGTCATATTCAGCGTACCTGTCCCTGCAATCAAATAGATTGTCCCAAGGGCCCCATATTCTAGGAGCCCAAGTTATGCTATTGAAAATTCATTCCTCTAGTAGTTCCGGTTTGACAGTTCCGTTCCCTTTTTCAAACTCCACTTCTTTTCATATACATATATGGGAAAGTCCTATCCAAGAAAACAGGGGCATGACCATCAAATCCTACCTAGCTATCTTCAAACCAAACACATGCTTGGGGCACCCTCAACATTGATATAACTTGCAATAAATGTCCACAAAAGATACAATAAATACTATAGATTACATGGGCAATAATCTATATATCTTATATAGATAAACCCCACTAGCCTATTTCTCTCAACATTCAAGTTGTCCATCTCAGCATCTCACTCACACTTTAATTAAAGTTCACTAGCATAAGTAATTATGATATCCAAAATATCATCCACTAACATACTAATAGCTATCCACATTGTACCATGCTATTCTTTAAACATTAGTTCGTACCAGTTAATTCCTCCCTAAGAATTGCACGAACAGTTTAATATCACTCTAAATCGGTAGTTCCTGCAATAACGTGCAGGGCATTCTCCTAGTTTATCTATATCACGAATTCCTAATCGTTATGTTTGGATCTCTTGCCAGCAGCCTCCAAGCCCATAATTAAAAGCAAGGTTTTGCTATTTGCTTACATGGGCAAGCCCATTTGACTCTCTTGCACAGGAAAGGCGATACAAGCTTTGTGGGCAAGACAACTAAAGGAAATATATGAATTATTGATGCAGTTTCTTTATGTCGGGTACCTATATAAGGGGGTACCCTAAACCCCTGATCCCCAGGAGAATTAGTCCCTGAACAATTAAACCTGAATCATCAAAAGGCCCACAACCGCTCCTAAAGCAAAAGACAAAAGCCAACCATAGGGTCGTCGATTGATACTGGGCCGGCCCATGAACGGGATGAATTGGCCCATATTCAGATAACTCGATGGGGACCCTCGAGTGACAGAAGTTCGCCCGAGCGGACGACCCCAAATCAAGTGACAGAAGTCCGCCTGAGCGGACAACCCCCGTCGAGTGCAACTACCCCCTCCTGATCCACCTACTTTCTGTACAGGAGTCAGTGCATTTAATGCTCCCACCAACTCCAGCCTAACCTCATGGCTATAGCAGTGTTACAGTGATCGGGTACAGCAATCGAATCCTACTTTTACCGCCCATCCCTGGATGTGCAGCGATTTGCCTGGTACTGCCACACCTTACCTAGCACTGTTCCACCTCTGACGCCCCCTCGACACGCTACGCAACAGCCGCTAGCTTCGGATTCCCTGGGGCTCGATCTTATCCACCCGACCTCGACCCCCATGGCTACCCCTCGACTAGGCTTCAAGCATCATCAGCCACCCCTTGAGTCAGACCTCGACACCTCCTGTCAGCGCTTCAGCAACTCCGGACGTGACGCCTACAGGGATTTGCACGCCCCAGTATGGGCACGGGTCTTTCACTGACCATCACTGGCATCATCGTGACGCACCCAGAGGACAGCCATCGTCTCCAAGCACGTCGCTACAGAGTAGGTCATACCCGGTGCACGCCTCTACAGTGGCTACGACGTGATCGACATCCACCCCTCGATGTCACCACCTACGACAGCATTAGGACTCTGGTACACCCGTGCCTCTCCTTGGCCTATAAAAGGGGACGTCGGGCTCGTTGTAGAAAGGGAGCTTCCAGAGCCCAAAAAATGCTCAAGTCCTAGCTCAATCTCAGTCTCTTCACCCCCGCCCGCTTGTAATCCCCCTGTACAAGCACTTCGGTGCAAGATAATACAAACCTTCTCCCCCCGCTGGACGTAGGGCCTTCTCTTGCCCGAACCAGGATAAAAATCATATATTCTTCTTGCATCACATCTGAATTAGTGAGCACGCAATACATGTTTACTCATCGGTCTAGGGCCCCCTGGGTCCAAATACCGACAGTTGGCCCGCCAGGTAGGGGGATCTGTGTGTCACCAGTGTTTTCCACCATTTTTCAGATGGCAGACTATAACGCCCCAAAATTTGTGTTTTGGGTTGTTATTAGGAAGTGATAAATAAAATGTGCTTTTCTACATTCTTTTTTAGAAAATAATTGAATGGGTTTTGTTAGTATGGTTCTAGCGTGTTTCTTGTGCTTTGTGTTTTTAGTGTGCTAGGTTATCAAAAACATGATTAAACATCGATCGATCCTTCCCAGGAATTTTCTGGATTATTCCGGTATATTTTCCTATTTATCCTAGAGCTTTTCCAATTTTTTGGGTGCTCCAAAATATCATTTTTCGTGTGCTCCAAATATTTTATTTGGATTCATCATGACTCAATCTACCTTTACGTATTTTTCCATAATTTTTGGAGTTAAGGAAATATTTCTTAGGGCTTTAAAATGATATTAGTTTTTCTAGAATTATTTTCACACTAAAAATGCTTTTCTATAATTCCTTAAATTAATAAAATATCTGATTTTCTCCCAGCTCCAAACCCTAGGAATATATATGCCAGCATAACCCTTGACGCGCTGGTTCCAGATCAGAAAACCCCTTCGCGAGCCGCCACTCGTAGCTCCCGGAATCGATCGCCGAAGTTCATCTCGACTAGGGTTCCGGCGAACGTTCGGTGAGCTTTTTCGGCCGTCTCCTCCATCACCGGCGAGAATGACCACCACCAAAAGGTTCATTTCCATCTCCTCTACACCAGCACACCTTTCATTTTGTGAATCCTTGGCCGTTTAATCGAGTCCCTAACACATCCCCCTCGCTTCTGGCGAGGTCATCCATGGATGGCATCATCTCCTTCTTTCCCGGCCATCACGGCCTCGTGTGCCGCCCTGAGGGCCTCACCCACGCTGCCGCTAGCCAGCCGCCGCCGGCCACAGCCGCCCGCCGCTGGTCCTGCGTGGTCGCGCGTGCTTTGCGCTGTGCCGCGGTCGGCCGCTGTAGCTGGCCGTGGTCCTCCCTCCCCCGCGCGCGGTAGCTAGCCGCCGTCGGCCATAGCAGGCCGCCGCTGGCCGTAGAAGGCCGCTGCTAGCCGCCATCTCCGACCGTAGCAGGCCGCAGCCGGCCGCCGCCGGTCGGCCAGCAGGCCAGGGCCAAGGCCCCTTTCCCCGGCGCGAGCTGCAGCCTGGCGCCATGGCCATGACCTGGAGAGGAAGATGGACAAAGGTAGAAGATGAGGTATTTACGACTTTGCCACCAAGCGATTTATTTACAGTTTTGTCACTGATCGTATAATCTTCGCCGTTTCACCGTTTTAAATCCGATTCGAGCGATTCCAATAGCGTTAGTTTCATGTCGTCGTGATCTACGTAGGAGTAGTAAAGTTTATCATGTCACTAATTCATGAAGTTATTTGGTTAAATACAATTTGATTAATATTTATTTAATAGTTTTCTAATTAAAAGTAATCTAGGGTTTTATATTTCTGATCTCGTTGTGTTATGACCATATCGACCTTAAGCTTTGTTTTAGCAATGATCTTCATGATGTCATATGTCTGTGCATTTAATCTTGTTCACTTGTGTAATAATTAGTTGATGCTCAACTAAATAAAAGCAACCTAGGGCTATGCTTTCGTTGTCCTTGTGTTGCGATCATGTCAATGTATGTTGCTTGTTATCAATAATGTTTGTCATATCATGTGTTATGTAAGTAATCTTGTTTATTAATTAATGTGTGCTCTCTTGTATAAAAGTAATTCAGGTTTGTACCCTGAGTTTTCATACATGCCTGTCAATATGACTAGTACCAACTTAAATGCTTCTTTATTAATTATGACTTATTTAGAGTTACCTTGGAAACATGTCATGCTTCGTTAAGTGTTCTCACATGTTATATCATATTAACCTAGTTAATAATGACTCAATGTCCTTTAAAATTTATAAAAGTAACTTAGTTTATATTCACATCGTCCTTTATGCTAATGTGATTAATTTCAGCATTAATGCCTTTTCGTCAATGGCATGCTTAATTCAACCTTGAATCATAAATGCTCTATGTTTAATATCAGCATGTCTTGTCATTTATGTCCTGCTTAAATTAATCTTTAAGCATATGATGTTTTCTTTAATGCACTCGCATGTTCTAAGCTTTATAAATTATGAATGTCTAATTAGCTTAGATAATATAATTTCTTATAAATAGAGTATGACTAAGGTTTAACCCTGCTTTACATTTCAACATCATCCAGCTAATTTGACTTTATGTCTTTTTTATATGTTCCACATCTTGCTTTAGTAAATGTATCAATCTTAAAGTTTGTCTCTGTGCTTGTTGCAAGTACCTCGATAGTCATGTTTTCTTTAATGATAGATCCATCGTTCATCGTTCTTGCGCTCTTGCGACTGTAGCACCGAGTTTGGCCATTTAGACCGTTCTATTTTTAGTTTCCCTTTTGGTTGGTGTATTGTTCTTAGTTTTGTATTTTTTTGTGTGTTTGTTTGTGTTGTTTGGTTGCTGTGACTAGACGAAGAGCGGTTTGTTAACGCTGAAGACTAAGCTAAGGACCGATAAGTGCAGTTGAAGCTGGAGGCTAGAAGAGCAGCTAGACTTTGGATTTAAGGCAAGTGCAGGCACCTTTGATCATATTGTTTCTATTCACTTTTAATTAATACATTGCATGTGTCTTAAATCGGCAGGCCATATGGATGACTCGTCACTCTATCCATATATCACCTATGGGGTTTTTAGTTGATAGGTCATTAGGTTGCTAGTGCTCTACCTCACCTTTCACCTGCCTAATTATAACACCTAGACTTTTGAAACTTTCAGATTTAAAAGAAATTGAATTTAAACTTCCATAGTTGCTTTACATTTATAGGCCAGTTACAAAGTTTTATAAATAACTTTAAAAAGTGTAGCGCGTTAGAAAACATGCATGGTGCATTCATGCCGCTGCACAGTTTTTGGTTGACTTGTTTGAGTTGGTCGTTCGATTCTTACTTTGCTCGTTATCTTCATATATGCTCTAACTTGCCCTCGCTAACCCTAGACTAACAAAACCTAGCCTAACTAGCCCAGGCCAGTCCCTAGTGGGTCCTGGCCAACCCTAGCCTCTCCTGGCCAAGCACGGCCAGCCCCAGCCGGCCATGGCCAGCTATGGCCACCCATGGCCAGGGCAATAGCTGCAGCAGCTGGCCACCGGCGGCCACAGCCGGCCAGGCAGGCCACCAGGCCAGCCAGTCGCTCCGCTGCTCGGCCAGGCCATTGCCGCGCAGCCCAGCGCCACGCGCGCCCACGCAAGCGTGCCAGCACGCCGCGCACGCCGCGCACGCCGCGCACGCCGGGCCGGCCCAGCCGCACGCCGCCTCAGCACCCGCGTCCTTGATGGGCCGAGCGGCCCAGCAGGCCGCTCGCGCACCGCGTCGCCCGCGTCCGCGCGTCGCCCGCATGCGTCAGCGCCGACGCCAGCAGCTTGCGCCAGTACCCGCGTCACCGCCCTCGGCCGCTGACAGGTGGGGTCCGCCCGAGCGGGGCCCACCCGCACAGTGTCATCTCCTCCATGGAGATGGACACCGGCTCGGTAATCGCGCGCCGCCTGAGCCATCCGCGCGCCGCGCGAGCGCGTGACCCGAAGACCGTCGGGCCCTATAAAGGGGATTCCTCGCCTCTTCGCACCGCCCCTCGGAACCCTAGCCACCACCCGGAGCTCTCATGCCGCCTCTCGAAACCCTAGGTCACCGCCGCTCGGAGCTCGGCCGCCGCCGTCGTTCTCCGTCGCCACTTCGTCTCCGTCTTCAAGAGCGTCGCCAATAGCATCGCAGTGAGGTGAGCCATCCGCCGGTGCCCGTGGTTTGCCTCCCCGTGCCCCACAGCGCCCTCCCGTCGCAACACCGCCGCCGGCCATGGCGCCACCGCATGACCCGCTGCCTCCGGCCGCCTTCTGCCACTAACTCGCAGCCGTGTTCGCAAGGCCAAGCCGTGCCTTCCCGGCCAAACCGCGCAGCCAGCCGAGCGCCGCAGCACATTTTCGACCAACGTCGACGAGCGCGCCGCCGTCTCGGCGTCGGTCCGGTGATCCCGCACCGCCGGTATGAATGCCAGCCGTTTGATCTGAGCCGAGCGGCTCAGATCGGCCGCTGACCACCGTGGACCGGGGGGATCGACCCCGCCACGTCATCGGCTGACGTGTCAGCCACGTGCGTGCCATGTCAACGCCACGTGTGCGCTGACCGCGTCAACGCGGTCAGGCCGCCGACAGCCGTGGCACTTTTGTAGAAAAGCCTCTGTGGCTTCCTATATTTACAATTTAGTCCTGCGCAGTTCAAGGTTAATTAGATTTGAGCCCTGACTTTTGCAGTTTAATCCCTAGTCTTGTTTTAGCCATAACTTTCATGTTTTAATTCCGATTTTAGCAAACTTATACTTTTTGGAATCGTCTCGACAAGTAGAATATTTCTATGTCATTGTTTGCTGCTGTTGAGATTTTTTGGTGTACTACCCTAATTAAAGTATATTTGTTTGCATGTATTGTGCGTGTGTGATGATTGTGGCGTATAGAGAACGAGACGTGGGTGAACGAGGACCAGCAGAACCCAGAGGATTACGTGCAGCAGGACATCAACCAAGGCAAGTGCAGGCATCCTTTGATCATTTTGTGCCTATTCACTTTTAATTAATATATTGCATGTGTCATAAATCGGCAAACCATAAGATCTACTAGCCACTTTACCGAGACATATCCTATGGGGGTTCTAGTTAATAGGTTATTAGGTTGCTAGTGCTCTACCTCACCTTTCACCTGCCTACTGAGGATAAAACTTGCTTCTTAAAATATGTTGGAGCCATGGGCTCTTGGCTTCGGCCGTTGGAGAGGTTGATGCATGCCTGCATCGTTGGTTGGCGGTGAAAGAAGGGGGGAACGGATGTCAGAGGGCTCGTAGCGACGGGGTCATCCGTATCTCGTCCCCCTTATGGACCTTTCATGGAGGGGCAACCTGGGACATCCGTACAGCTCCAGGCTAACGGGCTCTGGCTTGGTTTATTAGTGGACCATCATGGGCAGGAGACAGCTTACCGACGGGTGGCCATGGCTATGGCTGCTGGGGCTTGTTTACAAGTATTTAGTATGGGAGGGGCTGTGGATCCATGATGGGGGCGGCCTCATCGGGAAGTCTCCCATACGCTTGGACTCAAGGCTGGCGGGTTGTTACTGCCTATGACCCTGTGAAGGACCTTGTTGTGACCTCTGCCAGCCTATCTCGGCAATGGGCTAAGAGGCTGATCACCTCGGGCACCAAGAGTAATCACAATCTGGAGTGAAAGTGTACACCTCTGCACAGAGTTAAAATCGATATATCGTCCGTGCTTACGGTCACGAGCGGCCCAGATCCTCGCATGATTAGCCAAATGGAATAAATTGTTAAATCATGGTGATGCGGTTGAGGAGGTGGTTACCTCTATTTCAGAACGGGATGGCTATCCTGTGTTGCTTGAGATGGCGATCTCAAGGTTAACGATATTAATGATATATGCTTATATCTGTGATGATAAATGATTCATTAAATACTACTTGAACCTAAAATGCTATTGCAGTCTACCTTTTAGCTTTACCTTGTACTAGCCTTGCATGTCATTACTTTCCGTCTGTACTTGCTGAGTTTCGACATGGAACTCACCCTTGCTATTTCCCAACCAAAGGATGCTCGAGTGATGACTCGGATGGTGACTTTCCTGAGAACTATCCGGGATGCTAGGCGTCGTGATGCTGTCGTTGACCTTCCTGTGGCGTGAGGGAGTCGCTACAAATACGTCGTTTAGTTGTTATTCGCTTTGGACGATGTGATTATATTCCGCTTTACTCTGATGACAATTATGTAATAATGGTACGATGTAATCGTTATACTATGTTTTATTCGAACACTGTGCTTTTGAACCATGTAAATTGTCATTCATGTGTGTAAATTGTTCCTGGCGCACATGAATTTTGGGCCTTGGTTTCATTCCTCTGAAATCAGGGTGTGACACTAATGAAGAAAAAACTTGCTTCTTAAAATATGTTGGAGCCGGGGGCTCTTGGCTTCGGCCGTTGGAGAAGTTGATGCTGATCCACATCATTGGTTGGCGATGAAATATGGGGGAAACGGATGCTAGTGGGACTCATGTTGACTATAGCTGTGGTCGCTGGGGTGTTTTCAAGTATTTAGTATGGGAGGGGCTGTAGATCCGGGAAGGGGGCGACCTTACGGGGAAGTCTCCCATACGCTTGCACTCATTGCCAATGAGTTGTCACTGCCTATGACCCTGTGAAAAACCTTGTTGTGACCTCTACCAGCCTATCTCAGTAATGGGCTAAGAGACTTGCAACCTCGGGCATAAAGAGTAATCATAATTTGGAGTGAAAGTGTACACCTCTGCACAGAGTTAAAATCGATATATCGTCCGTGCTCACGGTCAAGAGTGGCCCAGATCCTCACATGACTTAGCCAAATGGAATAAGATGTTAAATCATGGTGATGTTGTTTAAGGAGGTGGCTACCTCTATTTTCGAATGGGATGGCAATCCTATGTTGCTTGAGATGACACTCTCAAGGTTGATGATGTTTAATGATATATGCTTATATCTGTGATGATAAATGATTCATTAAATGCCACTTGAACCTTAATAAAGGGTTAGGTGTTTTAACCAAGTTGATTAGAGAATAGGTTGCAATAAGTAAAATCTTAATTGCTATATTTAAAATGCTATCGCAGTTTACCTTTCAGCCTTACCTTTGTATAAGCCATGCATGTCATTACTTTCCACCTATACTTGCTGAGTTTCGACATGGAACTCACCCTTGCTATAGTTTATAGTAAAGTGTTTCTCAAAGGAAGGATAAAGAAGTTGGGTATTGGAAGTGTTTGGCATACGGAGCCCCCAGTCAACAGTCCCTGAGGAGAATGAAGATTGAAGAGAAGTCTTAGCCAACATTCCGCGTTACTCTGATAAGTGTAAGTGTTAAATATATATGTTTTCACTATAATATACATTGTTTCTGATATTTATCTATTTTCTGTTGTATGTGTGGACTTCCTGGGCACACATATGACAACCTCTTGTCTTCCTTGGAAACCAGGGTGTGACACAGACTCCATACCATCACTTCCATTCACTACGGTGATCTGGTTCGGGAGCTTGGAGTTCATGTCGCTAGGCCACGGCCAATGGTCTTGCTCTCGGTTGAAGATTCGAGTGAAAGTAGTTCTGGGCCCCTGCAACGGGCCCCTCGCCATTCTCGTCACCACGCTTCCGCGCCCAAGGGGAGGCATGGTCAGCACAATCACTGTCGTCACTCCGATAAAACATCCACCTCGACTTCCTCGTTCTCGGCTGAGGATGCAGGTTCCCTAGTTGGGAACCTGGCAGACCTGCGCTTGGGACCTGAGGAGGAGTTGGGAGGTCTCACCGGTAACCCAGACTTCATCTTCACGATGCCAGGGCTAGATGTCACCCCTTCGGCTGGCGTGGTCTCAGCGCCACCCGATCTATTGCCGCACGAAATGTACGAGACTTGTCAGCCGTTCCCGTTCAGCCTGGACAACAATGCCAAGACATACTCCGCCGCTATACGCTCCAGTCTCAGTGTTTACGAGGACCATCCTGGGCACCTCCATGCACCACTCTGCATTTGGAGACACCTGTGCCGATCCCAGAGCCTCCAAGGCCATCGAGGGACCTTGGCCCGAGACACTACACCCTTGGTACGCTCCGACAACAACTGGAGGAGGAACAGCATGGGAAGTTCCCCATCTTCTACCCCGGAAGCCCTGACTTTGACTCC
The DNA here is from genome assembly GCA_023333625.1 of Bothriochloa decipiens. Taxonomy (NCBI): domain Eukaryota; kingdom Viridiplantae; phylum Streptophyta; class Magnoliopsida; order Poales; family Poaceae; genus Bothriochloa; species Bothriochloa decipiens. The sequence continues at coordinate 32,928,356 of CM041632.1, read as the reverse complement.
GACAACTATGACCCCACGCACGAGTGCTTCAACATCGACGTAGGTGCTACGTCGAGTAGCGACACCATTGACCCCACCGCCACAGCCACGGCTGCGGCTGCAGCAGATGGCGCCCTCATCGTGGCGGATCGAGAAGAGAAGCCACCAGCTACCCCGAACGATGCACTATTACCTTAGGACAACCAGGATGCCCATCTCGCACAAGTCCGAGAGATGCGAGCCAAGCTCGACGAGGACCGGGAGCATCTGTGCCAGCTCAAGCGAACCCTCGAGCAGGAGCGCGGATGTCTGCCCGGCAGAAGGGCTCGAGCCAGAGCCCAAGAAGTCCACCGGCAGATCATCAGGAGGGTGCAATCGAGTGCCCCATCTTCAACCGTGCCAGTCAAAACATCATCATTGCGACCATGCTTCTCTGCAACATGCCGCCCCCTCGAACCCTGAGGCCCGTTGCATCCAGCAGGAGGTGCAGGGCCTCCTCGAGGTAGCTGCCACATAGCAGGCTAAAAACTCGGCCTCGAGACATCGAGGGGCGGTTTTGGGGCAACCCCCCAAACCCTCCCAACATGAGAGGCAGGGCTCAGTCCATCAAGCGGATTCCCCCCGACCAACGAGGGTAATCCCCATCCGCAAACACATCCACGACGACCGCGAGCCTCGAGACGCATGCCATGACATCAACGACGGCCGTAGATGCAAGTATGTTGATGCTGAGGCATGAGGCTACAGTGCACACAGGAGTGGGCGTTACAACAATGATGAGGATCGATAGCGGTCCCCCTAGCCGCTGGGCCCTCGAGCCTTCAGCAGGATGATTTGGAGGATGCCGCTACTGAATCCTTTTCGTCCCCCCCATGAGCCTCGTCAAGTACAATGGCGAGACCAAGCCTGACCTATGGCTAGCCGACTTCAGGTTGGCATGCTAGTTGGGCAGAGCGCGCAGCGACCATGCCATCATCCGGTAACTTCCCCTCTTCCTATCGAACACCGCTTAAAAGTGGCTTGAGGAGCTCCCCTTCGACCGGATCCATGACTGGAATGACCTCGTTAGGGTGTTCGAGGGGAACTTCAAGGGACCTATGTGCACCTTGGTAACAAGTGAGATCTCCAGAGCTACAAACAGAAGCATGGGGAGTCTCTCCATGACTTCACCTGATGCTTCTCCAAGCAACGCGCCGAGCTTCCCCACATCCCCGATGATGATGTGACCCTGGCATTCATTGCTAGGACCACCTACAAGGAGTTGGTACGAGAGCTAGGGCGCAACCCCTAAGACCGCCGATGAGCTAATGGACATCGTCGCTAATTACGCCACCGGTGAGGAGGCAGTTGGCGCCATCTTTGACGACGGCCAGGGCAAGCGCGAGGCCAAGCCGGGCAACCCCAAAAGCTCGAATCGGGGTGCCAAGAAGAGTGGCAAGAAGAAGAAGAACCAGCAGGGCAAGCACAAGGCTGCCCTCGATGATCTCATAGCCGCCACTGAGCGCAAGAAGCCTCGAGGTCCTCCTGAAAGGGGCCTCTTCGATGAGATGCTAAAAAAGCCATGCCCCTATCACAAGGGGCCTGCCAACCACAACCTCGAGGACTATCGAATGATCAAGAAGTACTTTGAGAGCATGGGCCTCAGGATGGAGGACAATAAGGAGGATGCCAAGGACAAGGGCGGCGACAAGGAGGATAGCTTCCCCGAGGTCTACGATTGCTACATGATCTACGGGGCCCTTGACCCAGCTTTCACTTCGCCAATGCAAGGGAAGCATCGAGAAGTCTTCTCCGCGTAGGTTGCGACTCCCCACTACCTCGACTGGTCTAATATGGCCATCACGCTCAACCGTGAGGACCACCTGGACCACGTCCCCAGACCTAGGGTGTACCTGCTCATCATCGACCCCATCATCACCAACACCCGCCTTTCCAAGGTACTCATGGATGGAGGCAGCAGCCTCAATGTCATTTATGCAGAGACCCTCAACCTCCTAGGGGTCCCGAGTCCAAGCTCTAACCTAGCACCGAGGGCTTCCATGGGGTTGTACCAGGGAAGAAGGCTCTCCCCATCAGCCACATCGACCTCCCCATCTGTTTTGGCACTCCCACCAATTTTAGAAAGGAGACGCTCACCTTCGAGGTGGTCGGGTTCCACGGCACCACGCCATCATTGGCCGACCCGGCTATGCCAAGTTCATGGTGATCCCCAACTACACCTACCTCAAGCTCAAGATGCTGGGACCAAAAGGCGTCATCATCATCGGCCGCTCCTTCGAGCACGCATACAACTGCGACGTCGAGTGCGTCAAAAATGGGGAGGCTTCCAGGAGTCCACAATGCTGGCGGCAACCATCGAGGGTCTTGCTGCCGAGATCCCTGACCCCAAGCACCACGCCAGCAACTTCGAGCCCACCGAAGACACAAAGAAGATCCCACTCAACCCGAGCAGCTCCGACGAGAGGGCGCTGACGATCAGCACCACCCTCAATGACAAATAGGAAGCAGTGCTCGTTGACTTTCTCTGTGCAAACACCGACATGTTTGCGTGGAGTCCCTCGGATATGCCAGGCATACTAAGGGAAGTTGCCGAGCATGCCTTGGAGATCCAAGCCAGGTCCAAACTGGTGAAGCAACGCTTGCACCGCTTCGACAAGGAGAAGTGCAAGATCATGGGGGAGGAAGTCAACAAGCTTTTGGTGGCTGGTTTCATCAAGGAGGTTCATCATCCTGAGTAGTTAGCTAATCCTATACTAGTTAAGAAAAAGAATGGGAAATTTAGGATGTGTGTAGACTACACTGGCTTAAATAAAGCATGTTCGAAAGTTCCTTTTCCCTTACCACGCATCGATCAAATTGTTGTTTCCACTGCGGGGTGTGAAACTTTCTCCTTTCTTGATGCTTACTCCGGCTACCACCAAATCAAGATGAAGGAGTCCGACCAGCTTGCAACTTCCTTTATCACTCCCTTTGGCATGTATTGTTATGTAACCATGCCCTTCGGCCTTCGAAACACCGGGGCAACGTACCGGTGATGCATGCTCCACGTCTTTGGTGAACACATCGGGCCAATAGTCGAGGCCTATGTCAATGACATCGTGGTCAAAACTAAGAAGGCCGAAAACCTCATCAATGAGCTCAAGATCGCGTTCAAGTGCCTTTGGGCGAAGAACATCAAACTCAACCCCGAGAAGTGTGTCTTCGGCATCCCCAGAGGCATGCTCTTGGGTACATACTCTCTCAGCAAGGTATCGAGGCCAACCCCGAGAAGGTCTCTGCGGTCACCAAGATGGGTCTAATCTAAGACCACAAGGGTGTCTAGAAAATCATGGTTTGCCTTGCACCTCTCAGTCGCTTTATCTCATGACTCGGAGAAAAAGCACTGCCTCTGTATCGCCTCTTGAAAAAATCAGAGCACTTCGTGTGGACCCCCGAAGCTGAGGAAGCCCTCACCAAGCTCAAGGCCATGCTGACCTCGCCTTCGATTCTCGTACCTCCAAACCCAGCTGAGCCACTCTTGCTCTATGTCACCGCAACCACCAAGGTGGTCAGCGTGGCCATAGTTGTCAAGAGAGAAGAAGAAGGGCACGTCTTGCCCGTCCAGCAGCTAGTTTACTTCATTAGCAAGGTACTCTCGAAAACCAAGATTCATTACCCGCAAATCCAAAACTGCTCTATGCCATCATCCTCATGTGACACAAGCTCCAACACTACTTCTTTGGCCACCCGGTAACTGTGGTCTCATCTTTCCCCCTCGAGGAGATAGTCCAGAACTAGGAAGCCACTGGTAGAATTGCCAAGTGGGCGGTCGAGCTCATGGGCAAGTCCCTCACCTACACACCACGGAAGGCCATCAAATCTTAGGTGCTGGCCGACTTCATCATGGAGTGGACTGATACCCAACTCCCTCCAGCTCAGATCCAAGCAGAACTCTAGACGATGTTCTCCGATGGGTCGCTGATGAAGATGGGAGTGGACGTAGGCCTACTCTTTGTTTTGCCACTCGAAGTCCACATACGCTACAGATCCGACTCTACTTCACCACCTCTAACAACATTGCAGAGTATGAGGCCCTCATCAATGGCTTGCGCATCGCCATCGAGCTCGGGGTTTGATGCCTCGACGTTCATGGTGACTTGCAACTCATGATCGACCAAGTCATGAAGGCCTTGAGCTGCCATGACCAAAAGATGGAGGCCTATTGCAAGGAAGTCCACAAGTTGGAGGACAAGTTCTACGGCCTCAAACTCAACCATATCATTCGTAGATACAATGAGGCCATGGATGAGCTAGTGAAGATCACGTCAACTCGAGGTACTATCCCACTCGATGTTTTCTCGAAGGACCTGTATGAGCCCTCGGTCGATCTGGGTGTAGGGGAAGGAGCTGCAACACAGGCGGGCGACCCCCCTACCCTACCGAGGCTCGCTTGACCGGGGCTGAGGTCATGGAGATCGAGGGTCACCTCCTTGGCAAACCCCCGAGCTGAACTGGTGCACTCCCTTCCTCGAATACCTAATTCGAGAGGAGCTCCAGAGGATCAAACTGAGGCCCGTGCATTGCTCGACGGGCCAAGACCTACGTCCTCTACCACAATGACAAGGAGCTTTATTGACAAAGCCCCACCAGGGTCCTTCAGCGCTGCATCACCATCGAGGAGTGAAGGAAGCTACTAAGAACCTACACTCAGGGGCTTGCAGCCACCATGCTGCTCCAAGGACCCTTGTTAGAAACGCCTTCAGACAAGGCTTTTACTGGCCAACTGTAGTCTCCGACGCCATCAACCTAGTCCGCTCTTGCAAGGGCTCCCAATTCTACGCCAAGCAAACACACCTTCCCGTTCACGCTCTACAGATGATCCCCATCACGTGGCCCTTTGCCGTGTGGGGGCTCGATCTCATCGGGCCCCTGAAGAAGACAACTGGGGGCTACCTCACCTGCTCGTACCCGTTGACAAGTTCACCAAGTGGATCAAGGTTGACCCATCGCCAACATCCGCTTCGAACAGGCAGTTCTATTCTTCATCGACATCATTCACTGTTTTGGGGTCCCCAATGTCATCATCACCGACAACGGCACACAGTTCACCGGCAAGAAGTTCCTGGACTTTTGCGACCATCATTACATCCATGTGAATTGGTCCACGGTTGCCCACCCTCTTACTAACGGCCAGGTTGAGCGCACCAATGGCATGATTCTACAAGGTCTCAAGCCTCGGATCTTCAACCAGCTGAACAAGCATGGCAAGAAGTGGGCCGCTAAACTACCCTCAGTCCTGTGGAGCCTAAGGACAATGCAAAGTCGAGCCATGGGATTCACTCCATTCTTTATGGTCTACAGGTCTGAGGTTGTCCTCCCCACTGACCTTGAGTACGGGTCCCCTCGACTAAAGGCTTAAATGAGCAGATGAATGAGGAAGCACTCACGAACGCCATCGACCAACTCGAGGAGGCTCAAGATGTGGCTCTCCTCAACTTCACGAGGTACCAGCAAAAGCTCCGACGCTACCACGACAAGCACGTGTGCAAGAGAGACCTCCAGGTCGGCGAACTTGTCCTGCATCGATGGTAGAGCAACAAGGGCCACCACAAGCTAACCCCACCATGGGAAGGCCCTTTCATCGTGGTTGTGGTGGAACCTACAAGCTATCAAACAGTAAGGGTGAGACATTCACCAACGCGTGGAACATTGAACAGCTATGTCGCTATTACCCTTAGGGCCTCGAGGCCTTGTACATTTTCCATGTCGTAATTAAATAAGAAGTACTTTCATTTACAAGTTTAAAATTTTTATTCATATGCATAAGGTAGCCTCAATTCTACTTCATCAGAGTCGAGCCTCCCTCGAGGGCTACAAAGGGAGGAACCCCCTGAATTTTCTAAAAACTAGTATTTTTGAAAATCTTTTACATAGTCGACGAAGCCACGAGGGAACCCTAAGGCCAAGGGGTCGTCGAGCCATGAGATCACCCACGCATCCGCGCTACGGTACCTCCACTTACTCCCCAATGCCAAGGGGTGCAACCACGTGGTAAGAAGACTTAGCAAAAGCACACAATTTCAAAAAATCAATGTCTAGCGTTCCTATATGCTTCTATACGAGTTCCTGCATAGTTGACGAGGCCGCGAGGGCTGTGGCAGAACCTTCTAAATCATATGGCCCACACGCATGATTATTGTCTAAACAGACTCCAAATAACCATGACTGTGTTCCATACGACTTAAAAAGTCTGTGGGGTAAATCCTGAATCATCCACAATTCTCCAAGCAGGATCAATCGTTATAAAGAGACATTGCAGTATTACAACAGTTTGATATAAATAATATACAATGGAGTAAAACAGTGGAAGACTTACAATAACATAAGTTTACAAACCTTTGAGTTTCAAATATTTACAACCATAAGTTTAGATTGTACAAACCATAATAGTAGTGGGGTAGCAGTAGATAACTTTATTACAATACCAAACGAAAAGCTCTGCCCAAGAGCTAAACACCTTACTCATCGTCGCTTTCCTCGACGACTGTCATGCAGCAGGATGCGAAGCATTCCTGCCCATGAGGCTCACCTGCAACAAGGGTTCAACAAACCCTGAGTACAAAAGTACTCAACAAGACTGACCCGACGAAAAAGAGGGGTAGAGACTCAAGAAATGCAGGCTAGAGGGACAAGGTAAGGCTTGTAGGAGATAAGAAATTTTGCGAAAAGGCTTAACAGAAAGTAAAGTTTGCTTGGACTAAATCCAATTATCAACCAACTTCATTATTAAACCTTAATCTTTGTTCAAGTTGTTACTACGATGATGAACACCGATCGAGTCTTCTTCTCCGAGAAGCAACGGCGATTCGAATCCATTTTCATACCCAGCTGGGACCTAGGTCACTGGAATACCGGAGACTTTAACTCCGATGCACCCCAGATGAACCGATATACTAGGATAACAACCACAGCCATATATCACCACATGATACACGTGAGCTCTGTGGCCTAGCGTACCGAGATACGTGAGAACTTAAACCCCACAGTAAAACACACTATGACATATGTGGGATCTCTGGCCCCACTATAAGTCACTCCATGATATACATGGCTCCAACCATCCGTATATCACTTCATGCATGTGGATTTCTAAATTCTCGATATCACCAGTTCACCAACGGACGGGACCTAGGGCATCAACAGACAGAAACACTACAGAGGGACTCCATTCCCAGTGCAAGTTAGCCGTCCAGACTTGATTTATTACTATTATCAAGATTCCAACAAAGAAAACCAAACTCATCTTTTTCATTCTTTTACCTTTGAACATTTAACTAAATAAGCAGGGCTAAGCATTACTACTTATCTTTCCAAGCGGGTAACAAGGAATAAGGAAATAAGACAGGTAATGCAATTGGTGGGTTTTCACTCAACTCCTATTACTTAATGCAACATATCATATCTGAAGCGGTAAAACTTTTATAAATAGAATAGGGTTTGAATGCCTTCGGGGCTTGCCTTGATGTTCGGGGTAGACGGTCTCAAACTCTGGATCAACTCCCAATTCCTGAATCTGCCCTTCCTTCGGATCTGGGCGACAACGTTAACTCTCCGTTAACGGAAGCTATTCGATAATTAATATGCTTTAACATGATGGAATAGTAAACATGATGCTCGATGGATGCATGATCAGATTAAGGGATCGAGTACAGCTTTTCTTCATGATAAAGTTGCAACCCAACAAAACTTCGCTTATATAACTCATTAGGTTTAACTACGCCATTTAAGAAATTAATTAAACACATGAAATAACGTTAATTAAGCCCTAATGACATGATTAAGGTAAGCGCAAACAATTAATTAAAGTGCCAAAGGTCATTAGGGTTAATGACCCAAGGTCATCAATCAATCCCAAAGTCAAACAAATCCTTTAATGATTAAACTCAAATAAAGGGATTAATTAATTATTTAAAAACATTAACAAAGGCATAAAAATTAAAGTTATCAAATTAAGCCCAAATTTTTATTTTAGAAAGCTCTTAGCCTAATTAGATGGCAAAACAAATTTCAGAATTAAAAGCCAATTATTTTATTTATTAAAAATCATTGAAGGTCCATTTTTTAATTAAAAGGGCTATTTTAACATATGCAAAATTTTCTCAAATTTGGCATTTCATATTTGTCCTAGGTAGATGACATCATAAAGAACACTCACAAAAATTTTCAGAATTTTTGGAGCTATATATGAATTATAATGATTTTTCAAAGAAAATAGCATTTAAATCATTTTCTGAAAATAGAAAAAGAAAATCGGCACAGTACTCCCGCGCTGACCGACGGCCCGCCGGCGATTGACCGGCGATTACTCACCATCGACGAGGTCTCCGGCGACCAGACTTGGACCACTGGGCTCAGCTTGGCACGGGGAGTCGATTGAGGTAGCTAACGGCACGGCGGAGCGACGGCGGCACCCACGCCGGCGGCCATGGCGACACGGCGGAGCTAGGGCGCTGCGACGAAGTTCACCGAAGCTGTTTCTAGTGATGGCAAGGTCACAAGCACATGCAGGGCACTCAGGCGAACGTGTTTGGCAACTATATGAAGCCGGACTGGAACTCCAGCATCGGCGGCTACGCGCGCGGCGGCGCTGGCAACGTTGCGCCGACGGCGAGCTACGGTGGCCGGCGACTACCATGCGGGAAAGATGAAATTGATCGTGCAGACAGATGCAGGAGCTCACCACGGTGCTGATGCACATGCTAATGAAGGCTCAGAGCGGCTGGGTTGAGCTGCGGGCGACGGCGGTGATGGCGGCGACGGCGCTCTGATGGCAAGGTCGGCGTCACCGGCGTTCCTGTGGACCATCAAGTCGGCCCAGGTGCGCATAAGAGGTAGGATAGCATGGAGAGAACAGTAGCGAGGTTAAAGATAATATATTTTCACCCTCGATGACGGTGAAAATACTCGCGACGGCTCGGCGACCGGCCATGGAGAAGACGACGGCGCGCGAGCAGCTCGGGCGAGGAGAGCAAGCACGAACTGGCTCAAAATGACCGTGAAGAAGTGGTGGAGCTATTGGCAAGAGCAATTGGACAGGGATGAAACGTCGATGGCGAATTTGAGCGGTGGAGCGAAGTCGTCGGCGACGGCAGCGGGGAGAAGAAAGAGGAGAAACAGCGGCGGCCGACCGGTATTTATAAGCCATTGGCGACGCATGGATGGGTTTGGAATAAAGGGGGTAAAACTAGGTTTTGGAATAAAGGGTTTTTGAAATAGAATTCAAACTCGATTTGGTTTCTAACTTAATTGGTTGGTCATTAGTGATCACAATCATCATCCAAGGACATGTTTAGGTCATTGACCCAATGACACCCTTGGTTGACCAAGTTGACTTTTGAAAAACCTTTTATAGCATTTCCAATTTGAATTTAAATTTGAATTGCCAGACTTGGAAGTAAGCTTTGGAATCCAAATTCAACTTCAAATATAGAAATCATTTTTAGAGTTGGACTTAAACTTATACACTATGCTTGACACTAGTGTAAACACAGTTTACACCTCAAGTACATAGAGTATAAACTAAGCATTTGCGATGACATTCAAAAGTAGGGTTTTATTATTTCATGTGACAAAACATTCTAGAAACACAATCAACCTATGAAATATAAACTTGTTTTAGTTAATGCACATTAAGATTGACTTAAACATGAATGCTTTGCAGTGCATATGATGACATGGCATGTTTTAGTTAATATAACACCAGAGGTGTTACAGCCTTTCCCTCTTAAAGAAATCTCATCCCGAGATTTAAAGCCTTGAGTGAAGTAATAGAAAAGGAAATGTGTCAGAAAAACACACTTCAACTAAATTTATAAGGGAAAGGAATTGTACCACTCACATAAAGAAGTTACAACTCATAGAAGGAATTATCACTTAGATAGAAGCATAAAACTCCGGGAAATTCTCCAACAAATAATCTTCCGATTCCCAAGTGGCTTCTTCCTCTGAATATTGATCCCATTGTATCTTGTACCACTTGATTGTTCTACTTCTAGTAACACGATCCTTCTGATCCAAAACTCAGATTGGATACTCAGAGTAAGTCAAGTCAGGTTCAAGTTCAATACCTTCAACATCAATGACTCTATTTGGTACACGGAGACACTTTTTGAATTGGGACACATGGAACACATTGTGTACAGCCGACAATTGCTCAGGTAATTGCAGACAATATGCTGATTGTCCACATCTTTCTATAATTGGAAATGGTCCAATGTATTAATGTGCTAACTTACCCTTGACTCCAAATCGAGTAACTCCTTTCATGGGTGACACCTTTAGATACACATGTTCTCCCTTATTGAACCACAATGGTCGATGCCTTTGGTCCGCATAACTTTTTTGCCGAGATTGTGCCACCTTTATATTCTGTTGTATCTGCTTAACTTTTGCTTTAGTTTCTTTTACAAGATTAACTCCGAAGAATCTTCTTTCTCCAGGTTTGGACCAACTTAACAGAGTTCTACATCTGTGACCATATAATGCTTCAAATGGTGCCATTTTTATACTTTTTTGATAACTATTGTTGTAAGAGAACTCTGCTAAAGGTAAACACTCATCCCATTTTTCTGGAAAATTAAGAACACATGCTCTCAACATATCTTCAAGTATTTGATTTACTCTTTCAGTCTGACCTCCTATTTGTGGATGGTAGGCTGTACTGTGCAAAAGGTCAGTACCTAAAGACTTGTGTAACTGCTTCCAAAACTGGGAGACAAACTACGTGCCTCTATCAGAAACAATGGTCTTTGGTACTCCATGAAGACTTATGATGCGCTCAAAATACAATCTGGCATATTGCGAAGTTGAATTTGTACTTTGAACTGGAAGAAAATATGCCATTTTTGTGAGTCGATCCACTATAACCCAAATTGAATCAAAACCTCTTGTTGTCCTGGGTAGACCCACTATAAAATCCATACTGATATCTTCCCATTTCCAAGCTGGAATGGATAATGGTTGAAGTTCTCCTGCTGACTTCAAATGTACAGCTTTGACTTTCTGACAAGTATCACACTGAGCCACATACTTAGCAATTTCTATCTTCATCTTGGTCCACCAAAATTTCTGTTTCAAATCATGATACATCTTATTACTTCCTGGATGAATAGAAAACTTTGAAAGATGTGCTTCATCCAGAATCTTCTGTCGCAACTCCAGAACTTTTGGTATGACCAGACGATTCTTATACCATAAGACATCTGCTTCATCAATGGTGAAACAAGAAATCTTTTCTCTTCTAACTTTCTTTTTAATATGTTTAATGCCTTTATTACTCCTCTGTGTAGCAATAATTTGATCTCTGAGGGTTGTCTCCACAACAATATTAAACAAACTTCCTTGTTGCACCATCTCTATACCCAACTTTTCTATGTCATGACATATAGAGATATCCAAAGGCTTCACTGTTAAACAATGACAATGACTTTTTCGACTAAGTGCATCAGCAACTACATTTGCTTTACCAGGATGGTAATAGATTTCCATGTCGTAATCATTGAGTAATTCTAACCACCTCCTTTGCCTCATATTCAACTCATCTTGAGTGAATATGTATTTCAAACTCTTGTGATCACTGTAAATATTATATTTATTACCCCACAGATAATGTTGCCATATTTTTAATGCATGGAGAACAGCTGCTAATTCTAAATCATGCGTTGGATAATGCTCCTCATGTTTCTTCAACTGTCTAGAAGCATAAGCAATAACTCTCCCCTCTTGCATCAACACACATCCAATACCAATACTAGATGCATCACAATAAACATCAAACGGCTTCTCTATGTTTGGCTGTGCTAGGATAGAGGTAGTAGTCATCAATTTCTTTAATTTCTAAAATGCCTCTTCACAGGCAGGTGACCAAATAAACTTAACATCATTTTTCAACAACTTAGTTATGAGCTTTGATATTTTTGAGAAATCAGGTATGAAACGATGGTAATAACCTGCCATTCCTAGAAAACTTCGAACTTGGTGCACAGTCCTTGGTGGTTCCCAATTAAGTATATCTTTTACTTTACTAGGATCAACAGCCACACCCTTGTCTGATAAAACATGTCCAAGAAATTTCACTTCCTTTAACCAAAACTCACATTTGCTAAACTTGGCATACAGTTGATGTTCTCTTAAACACTGCAGAACAATTCTGATGTGTTCAGCATGTTCTTCTTCATTTTTGAAATATATCAATATGTCATCAATAAAGACAACCACAAACTTATCAAGTTCTGGCATGAACACTGAGTTTATCAAATACATGAAATAGGCCGATGCATTGGTAAGTCCAAAAGACATAACTAAATATTCATACAGGCCATACCGAGTGGTAAAAGCAGTCTTTGGAATATCTTCTAGGTGAATCTTGATTTGATGATACCCAGATCGAAGATCAATCTTAGAGAATACCTTTGCTTCCGCCAATTGATCAAAAAGCAGATCAATGCGGGGTAGAGGATACTTATTCTTGATTGTTACCTCATTCAAGGGACGATAATCCACACATAACCTCAAACTTTGATCTTTCTTTTTCACAAAGAGAGCAGGGCATCCCCAAGGTGACGAGCTAGGTTGAATAAAACCTTTATCTCGTAGCTCTTACAATTGAGTCTTGAGTTTTGCTAACTCAGGTGGTGCCATCCGATAAGCTCTTCTGGATATTGGAGCAGTACCAGGCTTCAAATCAATTCTAAATTCCACCTTTCTATCAGGAGGTAAACCCGGTAACTCATCGGGAAATACATCAGGAAACTCGCAAACCACTGGTATCTCCTGAATCTCTTTTACAGAAGTTGCACATACCTTTCGAACATTCCTCTTAAGTGTCGAAAGTTGGATAAGAAGTGAAGATTTATAATTGGGTATGTTCAATCTCACAATTCTATTCAGGATGTCTATCACAGCACCATGCCGTTTCATCCAATTCATACCTAGGATCACATCTATATCCTGATCCTTTAATATTATCATATCAGTGGGAAAAATGTACCCACCCAAACTTATTGGCACATCATGCACCATTTCTTTAGTACACATACACCCCCCAGGCGATTGTATAAAGAACTGTTCTTTTGTCCCCATTATTGGAATCTCATGTGTCTTAACAAATATACCATTAATGAATGTATGAGATGCACCAGAATCAAAAAGCAGAATTGCAGGATGATCAGCAACAGGAAACGTACCCATCATGATGGGTTCTCCTTCTGGGATTTCCCCAACTTGAGTGTAGAACACTCTACCAGACTTCTTCTCATTCTAATTATTTGACACCTTCTGATTTTCTGCCTTATGCTGATTCTGTGATTGTTGTTGTGGTGCAAAAGTCCTAGGAACATAAGAGTTATACTGCCTCAGATGCAGGCAGTTCTGTGAAAAATGACCAGGCTTACCACAGTTGTAACATGGGAATATTGGTGGCTGAAAATTAGGGTTACAAACACCAGGGGCATTCTGCTGTCGTGGATATGAAATATTAGCAGCAGGACGAGCGAATGCCTGTTGCTGTGCTTGGTATTGTGGTGGATGATAAGGCAGACGAAAATGATTCTGAGGGTGATAGATTATTTTCTGGCGTTTTGGGTTGCCACCAGAAAATCCAGAGGGTACACTTTTCTTCTTCTTAGTTTCCAGATGTTGACGATTCTTATCTTCATAGGATATAGCAATATTCACTGCCTCATGAAAAGTGGCATTTGGATTCTCCGTCATCATTCTCTGAATTATACTATTCATACCTCTGAGGAAACACTCTTTCTTTTTACGGTCAGTACTAACATAGTCTGACGCATATTGAGACAAGTGATTGAATTTGCCAAAATATTGCATTACCGACATATCACCTTGCCTCAAGGAAAGAAATTCTTCAAGCTTTATGGTCATGATTCCCTCAGGAATAAAATGTGCTCGAAAGGCTTCATGAAACTCAGTCCAAGTAATGCGATGACCTTCGGGCTGAGCAGCAACAAAATTGACCCACCAAGCTCCTATAGTTCCTCTTAACTGCTGTGCTGCAAACATGGGCTTTTGATACTCTGTGCACTCAATTAGCCCAAACTTCTGTTCCATAGTGCGGAGCCAATCATCGGCCTCCATGGGTTCATTTACTCTGGTGAAAACCGGAGGACGGTGTCTGTGAAATCCACATATGTGGTTTCATTTCTATTATTCCACCCATGATTTCCCTGTCTGGCATTCTGATCCTGATTTTGAGCCATCATTGTTGTTGCAGTGACTAATGCTGCAACTGCATCAGCTAGAGTGGGTGGGACTGGTGGAGGATTTGGGATATCACCTCCATCATGAGATGAGCTAGCAGCATCATGAGAACGGGTGTGTGCAGGCATCTGTAGATAAACAAACTATACTTTATTCACAAAACCTTATGGGATTTCATAAGGAGATATTACAAGGTGCAACACACTTATGATACACTATTTTTTTTGTTACAACAGTCTGCACTCCGGCAAGACTTTCCACACCTACTAGGCTTTAGGAAATAGGGAAAAGATATATTACACATCTTACATTCCAATCTCCTTATTCATCTTCTTCAGGATCCTCTTCCTCTTCAGGATCTTTTGCCTCTTCAGGCTCTTCCTCTACTATCTCTGGATCTTCTTCTTCCATAACATCTTCTTTATTTTCATTCTCTATATCCATTTGGTTTTCTTCTTCTTTATCGATGACATCATCATTGACAGATTCTAGTTCTTCAGGGTCTTCCTCTTCCTCATCCTCACCCATTACAAGACCAAGGTCATCCTGTACTGCCTGTCTTTGATATTCAGGATCCAATAAGTTATTTAACCTCACACATTCATCATCAGCTTCCTTCGCATATTCCTCCAAATCTTCCACATAATTCTCAAGTTCTTGGATACGATTATTTGCTGCATCTTCTCATGCCCAAGCATCATTTCTTTGGTGCTTCATATGCTTCCGGGATCATCTCAACTGAGTAATTTCGGTGGCCTCTTCAATCCTGTCGGCTTCAGCCCTCTCTAACTCGGACCTAAGCCTTGCTATTTTAGCTTGGGGATCCAGATGCGGATTGCTACTGCTTTCACCGATCTCATATCTGGGGGCTAATTGATGTCGAGGTACCCCCTTTGGTGCAGTGCTCATACGAGGAGTTTGCTTGGTAAGGGCCATCCTGAAGCAAGATAGGTCATAAAAGATAAGGATAGATAGGGAGAAGTCTAAAGGTTAGCATGAAAAAGGATTGATACTACTTAACCCAAACCACCTTAAAGGGGAAAGTAATTAAATAAATTAATTAAGCACAATGCATGAACGAACTTATGATCTATACGTAAAAGAGTTGTAAAGCAACACTTACATATAAATAACTTTTATAACGTAGGGCAATATAATATGCTATTCCACCACCACACTTTGTAAAATCAGAATAAGGGCCGATAGAAAGAATCATAGATAAGCAATAAGCAATTTGGACCCAAAATAGTTAAGTAAAATTGTTTGACTCAAAACTTTTGAAGTTTTCATAAAAGAATACTATAACAACTCTTTTTAATAACGATCCGGCTTTGATACCAGCTGTGGCAGAACCTTCTAAATCATATGGCCCACACGCATGATTATTGTCTAAACAGACTCCAAATAACCATGACTGTGTTCCATACGACTTAAAAAGTCTGTGGGGTAAATCCTGAATCATCCACAATTCTCCGAGCAGGATCAATCATTATAAAGAGACATTGCAGTATTACAACAGTTTGATATAAATAATATATAACGGGGTAAAACAGCAGAAGACTTACAATAACATAAGTTTACAAACCTTTGAGTTTCAAATATTTACAACCATAAGTTTAGATTGTACAAACCATAATAGTAGTGGGGTAGCAGTATATAACTTTATTACAATACCAAACGAAAAGCTCTGCCCAAGAGCTAAACACCTTACTTGTTGTCGCTTTCCTCGACGACTGTCATGCAGTAGGATGCGAAGCATTCCTGCCCATGAGGCTCACCTGCAATAAGGGTTCAACAAACCCTGAGTACAAAAGTACTCAACAAGACTGACCCGACGAAAAAGAGGGGTAGAGACTCAAGAAATGCAGGCTAGAGGGACAAGGTAAGGCTTGTAAGAGATAAGAAATTTTGCGGAAAGGCTTAACAGAAAGTAAAGTTTGCTTGTACTAGCTCCAATTATCAACCAACTTCATTATTAAACCTTAATCTTTGTTCAAGTTGTTACTATGATGATCTTCTTCTTCGAGAAGCAACGGCGATTCAAATCCATTTTTATACCCAGCTGGGACCTAGGTCACTGGAATACCGGAGACTTTAACTCCGATGCACCCCAGATGAACCGATATACCGGGATAACAACTACAGCCATATATCACCACATGATACACGTGAGCTCTGCGGCCCAGCATACCGAGAAACGTGGGAACTTAAACCCCACAGCAAAACACACTATGACATATGTGGGATCTCTGGCCCCACTATAAGTCACTCCATGATATACACGGCTCCAACCATCCCTATATCACTTCATGCATGTGGATTTCTAAATTCTCGATATCACCAGTTCACCAACGGACGGGACCTAGGGCATCAACAGACGGAAACACTACAGAGGGACTCTATTCCCAATGCAAGTTAGCCGTTCGGACTCGATTTATTACTATTATCAAGATTCCAACAAAGAAAACCAAACTCATCTTTTTCATTCTTTTACCTTTGAACATTTAACTAAATAAGCAGGGCTAAGCATTACTACTTATCTTTCCAAGTGGGTAACAAGGAATAAGGAAATAAGACAGGTAATGCAATTGGTGGGTTTTCACTCAACTCCTATTACTTAATGCAACATATCATATCTGAAGTGGTAAAACTTTTATAAATAGAATAGGGTTTGAATGCCTCCAGGGCTTGCCTTGATGTTCGGGGTAGACGGTCTCAAACTCTGGATCAACTCCCGATTCCTGAATCTGCTCTTCCTTTGGATCTGGGCGACAACGTTAACTCTCCGTTAACGGAAGCTATTCGATAATTAATATGCTTTAACATGATGGAATAGTAAACATGATGCTCGATGGATGCATGATCAGATTAAGGGATCGAGTACAGCTTTTCTTCATGATTAAGTTGCAAGCCAACAAAACTTCGCTTATAAAACTCACTAGGGTTAACTACGCCATTTAAGAAATTAATTAAACACATGAAATAACGTTAATTAAGCCCTAATGACATGATTATGGTAAGCGCAAACAATTAATTAAAGTGCCAAAGGTCATTAGGGTTAATGACCCAAGGTCATCAATCAATCCCAAAGTCAAACAAATCCTTTAATGATTAAACTCAAATAAAGGGATTAATTAATTATTTAAAACATTAATAAAGGCATAAAAATTAAAGTTATCAAATTAAGCCTAAATTTTTATTTTAGAAAGCTCTTAGCCTAATTAGATGGCAAAACAAATTTCAGAATTAAAAGCCAATTATTTTATTTATTAAAAATCATTGAAGGTCCATTTTTCAATTAAAAAGGCTAATTTTAACATATGCAAAAATTACTCAAATTTGGTATTTCATATTTTTCCTAGGTAGATGACATCATAAAGAACACTCACAAAAATTTTTAGAATTTTTGGAGCTATATATGAATTACTATGATTTTTCAAAGAAAATAGCATTTAAATCATTTTCTGAAAATAGAAAAATAAAATCGGCACAGTACTCCCGCGCTGACCGACGGCCCGCCGACGGTTGACCGGCGATTACTCGCCGTTGGCAAGGTCTCCAGCGACAGGACTTGGACCACTGGGCTCAGCTTGGCACGGGGAGTCGATTGAGGTAGCTAACGGCACGGCGGAGCGGTGGCGGCACCCACGCCGGCGGCCATGGCGGCGCGGCGGAGCTAGGGCGCAGCGACGAAGCTCACCGGAGCTGTTTTTGGCGACGGCAAGGTCACAAGCACATGCAGGGCACTCAGGCGAACGTGTTTGGCAACTATATGAAGCCGGACTGGAACTCCAGCATCGGCGGCTACGCGCGCGGCGGCGCTGGCAACGTTGCGCCGACGGCGAGCTACGGTGGCCGGTGACTACCATGCGGGAAAGATGAAATTGATCGTGTAGACAGATGCAAGAGCTCACCACGGTGCTGATGCGCACGCTAATGAAGTCTCAGAGCGGCTGGGTTGAGCTGCGGGCGACGGCGGCGCTCCGATGGCAAGGTCGGCGTCACCGGCGTTCCTATGGACCATCAAGCCGGCCAAGGTGCGCATAAGAGGCAGGATAGCATGGAGAGCACAGTAGCGAGGTTAAAGATAATATATTTTCACCCTCGACGACGGTCGACGGCGAAAATACTCGCGGCGGCTCGGCGACCGGCCGTGGAGAAGACGACGGCGCGCGGGCAGCTCGGGCGAGGAGAGCAAGCACGAACTGGCTCAAAATGACCGTGAAGAAGTGGCGGAGCTATTGGCAAGAGCAATTGGATAGGGATGAAACGCCGGCGGCGAATTTGAGTGGCGGAGCGAAGTCGTCGGCGACGGCGGCGGGGAGAAGAAAGAGGAGAAACAGCGGCGGCCGACCGGTATTTATAGGCCATCGACGACGCATGGATGGGCGACACGGCGACGGCGAAGGTTCAAGCATCCGGAGCGAGCTGGCGATCGAGATATTCGTGGCGGTGGACGGCGGCGCTCGTTGAGAAGCCGGCGATGCCGGCCGACGATAGGTTTCGGTACTGTTCACAGAAATTACAGAAATGCCATTCGTTTCAAAATACAAATTACTCCAAAATTTACATAAGAACTTGAAAATCTCCAAAAATATAATTTGTATAACTTTTCAAGAACTACACTTTTCATTTAACTGCATCCTCAAATTCTATTTAGATTTTAAAATTTGAATTCAAATTTGAAAAGGGAATAAAACCCTAGAAACAAACATTTGAAATTACTTTTGATTTTTCAATAAAACTTGAAAATCTTCAAAATTATGAAATGTTTAACTTTCCAAACCAAACCTTTTTCATATACAAAATTTTCCAAAATTTTGCATAATTTTTGAATTATGGTTTTAAAATCAAAAGGGGACAAATGCAGGAAAACTATATTTTCCAATTCATTTGAAATTTCTTTTAGAAACTTGAAAAACTTTATATACCAACTTTGTAGCTCTTGTCAAGATCTACAAACTATCTTTTTAGAGTATCTCTAAATTCTTTATAGATTTTGAATTAGAGAAAAGTGGGTAAAACTAGGTTTTGGAGTAAAGGGTTTTTGAAATAGAATTCAAACTCGATTTGGTTTCTAACTTAATTGGTTGGTCATTAGTGATCACAATCATCATCCAAGGACATGTTTAGGTCATTGACCCAATGACACCCTTGGTTGACCAAGTTGACTTTTGAAAAATCTTTTATAGCATTTCCAATTTGAATTTAAATTTGAATTGCCAGACTTGGAAGTAAGCTTTGGAATCCAAATTCAACTTCAAATATGGAAATCATTTTTAGAGTTGGACTTAGACTTATACACTATGCTTGACACTAGTGTAAACACAGTTTACACCTCAAGTACATAGGGTATAAACTAAGCATTTGCGATGACATTCAAAAGTAGGGTTTTATTATTTCATATGACAAAACATTCCAGAAACACAATCAACCTATGAAATATAAACTTGTTTTAGTTAATGCACATTAAGATTGACTTAAACATGAATGCTTTGTAGTGCATATGATGACATGGCATGTTTTAGTTAATATAACACCAGAGGTGTTACAAGGGCACCCTAAGGCTGAGGGGCCATCGAGCCGCGAGATCGCCTATGCCTCCGGGCTAGGTACCTCCACTCACACCCTACACCGATGGGCGCAATCGTGCACCAAGAAGACTACGTAAAAACTCAACTCGAGTAAAAAAGAAACGACAAACTCGAACTCAAAAGCATTCGAAATGCATTTAAGCTTCATGTTTCGAGGCCCTCAAGGCCACATCTACACAACTCAAAAAAACTAACTTATTACATGGGCCTTCACGCCTAGATTTGGCTCACAGGCTGGCTTGTTCTTCTTCGTCAACACCCAGATCGGCCTTGAACCGCTTCGCCAGACGACCGCCGGGCTCCTCAGTAGCCTCGATCAAGGCCATGTGCCTCTCCTCATTCTCGACGTCGGTTTTGGAGGGATCGTAAACAAAGCCGTGGGAGACCACCCCCATGTCATAGGTGAAGCCAGAGGAGACAACCACCATCGCCCCCTTCACACTGACATGGAGCGCATTCCAGACTTGCTCCCTCGCGACGCGGCTGAGCTCGTACAACCGAGCTGAGCTCGTATAGCCGGGCGACTCCGCTTGAGGTTCGACATCGAAGCCGTCACAGACCGAGGTGATCGCGGTGCTGAGGGTGTTGGTCAGCCTCGTCTTGGCCAAGTAGGTGTCCCAAAGCATCTTGATGCTGTCCCGAGCCTTGATCAACTCCTTGTTGAGGTCTGAAATGTAGGACGGGGGTCAGCCATGACAAGAGCAGCAGAGGTGAAATCCAAAGGCTAAAGAAGAAGACTCACCAGCAGCATGGGTCTTGAGGGTCATGTACCCTGCCTACAGCTCGGCGTGCTCCTTCTTGGCTGCCTTTAGGGCGTGGACTGCCTTCGTCCTCTCCACCCTCAGGTCCTCGATCACCATGCCAGCCAATGCGAGGGCATCCTCCTTTTTCTGCAGGGTTTCCTTCAGCGTGGCAGCATCGGCGGATAGGGCCTCGAGGGCTTATCGCATGTCCTCCTAGGCCTTAGTGGCGTTGGCCCTGGCCTTGGCTTCTGCTTCCTTAGCCTGGGTTGCCTCCCCTTGAGCCACCAAGGCATCCTCCTTGGCTTCTCCGCCTCCCCCAGGCCTTGGCGGCGTCATCCTTGGCCTGGGTCGCCTCCCCTTGAGCCGACGAGGCATCCTCCTTGGCCTTTACCACCTCCTCCCAGGCCTTAGCCGCATCTTCCTTTGCCTTCTCTACCTCGGCCCGGGCAGCGTCAACTGCCTCTTGCAGCACGGGAGCCCGCTCCCATCCACCCCTCGTCAGGTGGATGAATTGGGATTTGGCTTGGGAGCGCCTCCTCAGGTCCTGGGAATAGAAAGACACCAAAAGAAAAAAAGAAAAAAAGGGGATGTCAGATAAGAAAGTAAATTGACCCCCGCACCACGAAGGGAGATCACATACCCGGAAGCATCTTGCCAAGTCCTCGGAGGCGACGTCGGCCGCCAACCGTAGGGCGTGCTGCAACCAGGCCTGGAACTCCTCGACGTGCTCCCATCTCTTGACCTCCGTCGGATCATTCACCTCGAGCATGGGAGCATTAGGATTTGTCAGGTCCTAGAGTCGAAGAGCTTACCGACCCCAGTGAGGGAAGTCCTTCTCAATCTGCTCCTGCACCGCCGCCATAATGCCATCCCCCATCTCAACTGAGCCACCGTGCCGGAGCACTCAGTCCGCCAGTGTGGGCAATGGCAACCCCGCTCCTTCCTCGATCCTCGATGACCCAACCTCCCCTGCCTTTTGCTTCCCCTTGGCGAGGAGGTTAGCAGCGTACAAACCAGGGTCGTACGAGGATCCCCGATCGGCAGACGCCCCAGCCGAGGTCGAGTGAGGCGGCAATGCCACAGCGACCATCTCAGCCACCGACGCCTCCGCTGGGGCCACTTGCGCGATCAGTTGTTCGACCTCCCCCCATGCTGGGATGTCCTCAGTCACCAGCTCTTCTAGCTGGCTTGAAGCCAGCCACTTTGGCCACCCGCCGTCCTGCCCTGCGGCCAATGGGGCCGTCTCCTCTGGCAACGACAGGTCCAAGGCCGCCCCCACCGGCTACGGCTGGCTCATCTTGAGCCACTCTTCCTGTTGCTGTGGCTGCTCTGGCTGGCTAGAGGCCAGCTGCTCCTTCTGCTACTGCTTCTGCAGCCGCTCCAGCTTCTGCTGCTCCTCTAGCTCATGTAGCCCTTGTGGCCATGCTGGCCACGGCTGCTGCTGCTGAGGGGTCACCGTTGTCTCCTCCACATCACGGGCAGAGGGATCCGCCTCCTCGCCCTTGACGATAATCAGATTCTCCTCCGTTAACCCCGGCCCCCGAGCCCGGTGGTGCCGGGAGTCACGTCGGTCTACTCTCGGCTCCGAGTTGCGTCCCTCCCCGCCATGGTCTCGGGGTGATCGAGCCTGCAACGGAAGCAACGCTCGTCAGCCTACCTCGAGTCATAGCGGCGTGGGCCTCCGCAACCCAGGTAGCCACCTGATGTCGGCGCCGCCACCTTCGCCGCGGCGTCGGTCTTGAGCTGCTTGGCAGGGGAGAGAGCTGCCATCTCTGGCGCACATTTGACCCTGGAGCATACACGAGCAAGATATGATAAGAACACCCAAAACAAAAAAGGAGGAGAAAGGAGGGCCCAGGTTGCGAAAAAACTTACCCCACGGGTATGAGGGGTGCCCTCCTGCCCACCTTCGAATCGCTCGAGGGCTTTTGAGCCCCCTTCTTTGACGGGCCCTTGTCAGAACTCGAGCCACTTGGAGCTACCGCTAACGATGACCTCGGCGTTCCTTGGTTCACTGAGCCCGACCGGCTCTAGGTCTGCGCACCAGGTGTTGAGGACCTGGTCAGAGGCGGCGGCGTCCCAGACCCCTCCCCCCACATGAAGGGGCCCGAGGCGTCCTGTCGCGTGTGCGATGAGACAATGACCTTCCCCGAGTCGAGGGGTCACTCGAGCCCTGCCCCTGGGGCTGCTCCAAGGCCTATGTCTCCCGGCCCTCGACGGGAGCCGAGGTTACCCTCAAGGCCTGAGAAGACGACCCCGCCCCGACGGCTCCCTGCGTAGAGGAGGCATCAGCCTGGGCCATTTGGGGCACCAAGACATTGAGACATGCCTGCACCCCTTCGTCATCGTTGTCCTCGCCCTCCTCCTCCTCTTCCGATGGGGACTCATCCTCGAAAAGCCCCTCACGCCTCTGCTTCACCCGGTGCTATTCACGCGCCAGGCTCTCGAGGCTCCGTTTCTTCCTCCTCCTCTTCTCCTCGTCCTTGGTCTTCTTCTGCTGCTGGGCAGTGAAGCGTCTTGCCTGATGGCCGGGATTGTCCTCCTTGACCGAGGGCATCGACGCCCTGATGTCTATGGCCTGCTATACACAAACCCATGACAGAAGGCACGAGGATGAGTTGGGGAAGAAAGAAATCCTAGAACGACATGACGAAGTACTCACCAGCTGGACGTGACCATCGTCAGGCAGCATCGGGATGTCGTTCACTTTGAACGACGCAAAGGCACCAGCGACCGCTCCCCTCACTCGCCTCGCGACCTCCTCGGGAGAAAGGCCTCAGTTGACATCTGGCACCCCTCTAGCGGCGCCTCGAGGACCATCTGGTCCAAGCGCAGTGGGCACTGCATCAGTGGGAGAACGCTCTGGCTATGGAACACCAAGACAATGATCCCGGCGTTCATCCCCCGCTCGCACAGAGTCCTCAACGCGTCGAGGAGGGGATTTAGCCTCGCCTGATGCTCCTTCACCACACCACGCGGCCAGTACTCCAGGCGCGCCGTGATGGTGCGTCCGGTGTAGGGCGGCAGCCATCCCTCGTCGTTCTAGAAGTACAACCATCGGGCATGCCACCCGCCATGGCTGGACATCAACCCTGTCGGGATGAACAGCTTCGGCTGTTTCAAGGACAGGTTGCAGCAACTGACACGAGCAGTCCTCCTCCTCCCCTGTGAGACCGGCTTGGTGAAGAGCTCCATCTTGAAGAGATGGAGCCACAACTCCTAGTGTGGCTCCATCCCTAGATATCCCTCATAGACGGCGGTGTAAATCGCCACGTTGGAGATGGCATTGGGGGAGAAATGCTGGAGCTCAACCTCATAATAGTTGGTTAGTGCCTGCATGAACCGACTCAGAGGTTGAGATGGCAGGGCGAAGAAGCCCCTCATCCACCAGCCCTTCGAGCTACCGCTTCATCACAGCTGACAGGAGCCAATCCTCCGGAGGAAGAAGCTCTGGCACCATGGTAACTGCACAGATCTTCTCAGTGGATGGACGGGAGGGAAGATTCCCAATCTCTTTTTCTCTTTCTCTCTCGCGCTAACAAACAGGGTCACTATGCTCTCCGGTGGCGGCGGCGATGAAAGCAGGAAGGCAAGATGGGGAATGGACGAAGCCCTACCCCCTCCCTGAATTTATAGGCAGGCCAAAGAGCAACGGGCAGATCCGACCGGGAGGCAAGTAAAATCTCGCATTAATTGCACCTACCTAACCACTCCCTCGATTTCCGGGAACAGAAACACGCGTCAACCGCGCGGGCTCTAGCCGTTGCATGGGTCCACCATGACCGCGCCACTCTAACTTCCGCCTAAAAAGACGCGCTCAACGCACAGAAGGAGTCATCCACGGACGGAGCCTTCCACAGTAAGGAACGTGGGCCCTAGCCCCACATAAAAATCTCAAGGGAGCGAAGGCTGGCCCTCGAACAGGGTTCGACAGCCGCCCTCGAGTATCTGAGTCAGGGATGACCAAGGGGGAGCCAACACGAGTCCCTTGCTCGAGAATGAACTCTCGAGGCCCCCTTAGACATATTCAAGGCAAAACTAAGGGACCACTTCAAAATCCCCTCGGAAGGAGGCATCGAGCCACCGAACCCGATCGAAAGGGGTCGGCATCCATAGGACCCATTGATTTGCTTCAATAAGAGCACATCCGCGGCCACAAGTTGACCCCTATCGAATGGGGCACGAGCTCTTGCTTGAATCTCCCGATAACAGCTCACCCGAGGACGTCGGAGCTTGCCCAAACGAGGGTAGCACGGCACTTCTCACCCCTCCTCCCGATGAAAGGGAGTGCTAGGGTCGAAAGAAAAGATGGGCTTGTTCCTGATCGACCTCGACGAAAGAGGCTCGGGGGCTCGCTCGCAACCGGATGGCCTCGACGAAAGAGGAACCAACCACCTAGGGGCTCGACCACTCGAGCACGCTTTGGCAAGAAAGAAATAAAGCCCTCAGGGGACTATTCTACTCCCCCGAGGCCTCGGGGGCTACCCCCGAAGGGTACGCTCGTGCACACCCTTCAGAGAACGATAGACGCTATGAACCCAGTTCATGGCCTCTACGTGAGTGCCAGCACTCGCGCAGAGACTCGGGGGCTACTGTCGAGTACCTGGATAAGGGGGTACCCTAAACCCCTGATCCCCAGGACAATTAATCCCCGAATAATTAAGCCCAAATCACCAAAAGGCCCACAACCGCTCCTAAAGCAAAAGACGAAAACCAAACATAGGGCCGTCGATTGATACTGGGCCGGCCCACGAACGGGACGAACTAGCCCGTATTCAGATAACTCGATGGGGACCCTCGAGTGACGGAAGTCTGCCCGAGCAGACGACCCTCCTCGAGTGACGGAAGTCCGCCCAAGCGGACGACCCCCCGTCGAGTGCTAATACCCCCCCCCCGATCCACCTACTTCCTATACGGGAGACAGTGCATTTATTGCTCCCACCAACTCCTGCCTAACCTCGTGGCTACAGTGGTGTTACAGTGATCGGGTATAGCGATCGAAAACTACTATGATCGCCCATCCCTGGACGTGCGGTGATTTTCCTGGTATTGTCGCACCTTACCTAGCACTATTCCACCTTCGACACCCCCTCGACATGCTATGCGACAGCCACCAGCTTTGATTCCCTGTGGCTCGATCTTATCCACCCGACCTACCCTCGACTGGGCCTCAAGCATCATCAGCCACCCCTCGAGTCAGACCTCGACGCCTCCGGTCAGCGCTTCAGCAACTCCGGACGCGACGCCTACAGGGATTCGCATGCCCCCGTATGGGCACGGGTCTTTCACTGACCATCACCGGCATCGTCGTGACGCACCAAGAGGACAACCATCATCTCCAAGCACGTCGCTACAGAGTAGGCCATACCCGGCGCACGCCTCTACATCGGCTATGACGTGATCGGCATCACCCCCTCGACGTCACCACCTACGACAGCATTAGGACTCCTATACACCCGTGCCTCTCCTTGGCCTATAAAAGGGGACGCCAGGCTCGTTGTAGAAAGGGAGCTTCCAAAGCCCAAACAACGCTCAAGTCCTAGCTCAATCTCACTCTCTTCACCCCTATTTTCACTCGCCCGCTTGTAATCCCCCTGTACAAGCACTTCGGTGCAAGATAATACAAACCTTCTCCCCTCACTGGACGTAGAGCCTTCTCTTGCCCGAACCAGGATAAAAATCATGTATTCTTCTTGCATCACCATCCGGATTAGGGAGCGCAGTACACGTTTACTCGTCGGTTTAGGGCCCCATGGGTCCGAACACCGACACTTTGTATTTGTACACTTTCCTCGTTACTCGATCTATATTATAATATAGTGCATTCTAAAAATCCTAACACAAACTAAGAGAGAATATAAAAGACGCATGCGCCCTTATTTTATTTCCTTATCAACCGCTATCATCAACATGATTTATGGTGATTGGTTAACAAATGGTATTTAATATAAAATTGGCTTTTGTCATCTAGAATGCATCATATTTGAGAACAAATTTTGAACGCTAGAATGCACTCTATTAGAGGACGAAGGAGTAGTATATATACCAAAGATTGAACATAGACAATTTTATCTTGCTTGAATGAAGCAAACATAGTACTGTATGTGGTATGGCCATAATCATTTGTATCGGTCTTTACCTCAGCGTGAGGAGTGAATGTGACTTTCTTGATCTATGTGAAGACTCATTGTCGGTCCTATTTGAAGTGGGAGAGGTACAATCATAGATCCTCCTCCTCCTTGAATTTTTATAACAACTATTTTCTAAAAGATCATCAAGTCAATTTTGTGGTTGCAATATTTAAGATTAGATTTTTCATTTATCGTGACTATTAATTTATCTTTCTTTCCGCTCCGAAGTAATGAAATCGAATGTTGGCATAGAGATCAACAACACATAAGGGTGTTCATGACAAAAATTTATTTTTTGGTTTTCGCCGCCATAACATGAAACCTATGAAGACATACTAGGAGGAACCTTGTCACGGAAGGTGCTCCTAATATTGTTCTAAGATCGATAAGGCTAGTTACAATGTCCCCAAACCTTGAGAGAGTACCAAACTAGAGTTCTATTCTAAACAGATTGAGATTTGGAGAGAAAAATGAGGAAAAAACTAGAGCGACTATGCTAACTCCGTTTAGAGTGTTATATGTGATATCCAATTTAATTTCTTTCTGGTCACCACACGCCACGATGAACCAAACACCATCTTAGGTGATCATGGCCAAAAGGACAAGAACATTTGGTTTCAACGGGCTGGCTGTGGATTTCGCTACTAAGAGCGTGGGTTTGCCGGACCTTTGAACCAGAATCATCCGAACCTAGCTTCAAATTTACCATAGGCGTTGGGTTTGCGTCTCCGGTTCATGCCATCCGTCACGAAGCCATTCCATTTAGTAACTCCCTAGAGGTAATCTAAGGAATCACCACACCTAAGAAAATGACCGGACGACATGGTCCTGCAAGCATGCGGAACCAACCAGAGCAAATCCACGAACCAAACACGCTGGCACCTTGGCAACCGAAGCGTATCTGTCAGTCGCGCATCATACTATCCGCGTCGGCTGGCCGACCACGAACCAAATTGAATTCGTTTCCGCGTAACAATCAATCAATCAGCCCTAATTCGTTCGCACCACATGTGTAAGTAAGTAAACCTACCAGAAGATACCACTGACAGTCTGCCGCCGCAACAATTTGTCATCTTGTCCGGCTTCAAATCAAATCAAATCTGATTAAGTCAAGTCGGCCACCACACATCATCCACGAAGATAGTACAGCCGGCGCTCTTCTAGATTATATGAAAACAGACCACCTTCGTTTCTTCTAACCAGAATTCATGGAAAGGAGGAAAAAAAATTTGGGTAATTTGAGCAAAAGCTCCTACGTCAACTGGCGATATTCCAACACAGACAGTTGACAAAACCGCGCCCTTGGATACATCCAATCGAATCGAGCACACATATTCGCAACTACCGCAGCTTCCACCTCCCCATTTCTCCTCTGCTTCGTCGTCCCAACCATCACCATCGCTAAGCTATTTACTAATCGCCGTGTACGTGCTGGTGGTCATCGTCTCCCTCTCCCCCTCCCCCTCCCCCTCCCCCTCCTCTGCCTCGACCGCCAGCAAGACCAAGAACCCACCCACAGGCCACTGCCTGATAGCCATGGACCGGTCCAAGTCGTACGCGGGCGGGCGCATGCAGGTCGAGCCGTACTACGGCGGCGCGCTGCCGGACTTCCAGTCCTACTCGTACAGCGCCGGCGGGTACGGCGGGATGGGGGCGTCGTCCTACTCCTCCTACTCGTACCAGTACGAGTACGGCGGCCCGGGGGCGGTGGAGGAGGTGAAGCGGAGCAAGTCGAAGCGGCGGTGGCTGGCGCTGGCGGACCCGGACCTGGACCGCAAGCGCCGGGTGGCGGCGTACAAGGCGTACGGCGTGGAGGGCAAGGTGAAGGGATCCTTCCGCAAGAGCTTCAAGTGGATCAAGGACCGCTACCTCAACCTCGTCTATGGATGGTCGTGATCCTCATCAAAGTATACATACTCCATGTTTTTGGCTCGATCTGCCTCCTCTGTTGTCTCTTCTTCATGCTTGCAGCTTGCTTGATATCATCATGGATTCATGGTGAGTACATACAGTGTATATATACTGATAAGAGAAAAAAAATTGTTTCCATTTTCCTTCTGCTTGTTTGCCTTTGCTAGATGTTGTTCTTGGTGATTCGATTCCAGTCAGTCTCAAGTGTCCTGATGAGATGTAACGCAAGGGGTTGTTTCAAATCAGATTGGTAAAAATGGATGAATCCATCGATCAAGTAATCAACGGCTGGCGTACGTGGTTGCTGTTGACTGTTGCTTGATTCTTTCTTAGTTGTACACGAGCTGTGTTTATTTTATTTTAGATGCAGTACAAGCTTGTGCTTGGTTTTTATTTTCTGGTCAATTATTGCGCGCTGATGCAATTAGCTTGCGTGCGTGGATCGAGTCATCAGAGAGTTGGCGTGCGTGGAATGGAGATGGAACCTTTTGTCTTTTCACGGATCCATTTCCATTGGTTGGCGATGACATTTGCGATGACATTTCACGGATCAATACTCTACATGTAGCACAGTAGCAGTATGGTAATACGATTAATTAATACAAGGTATGTTATGTACATCCTTGTCAACTAGTAGTAGTGATATATGTATGGTTTGCATTTTTTTTTTATTTGTGTTTCTGTGTCCACGAACACAAGCCGGTGAACATGTAATAGTCGAGCTTAGGTGGTCAATATTGTTTTTTTATGAGGACAAAGTTGACTGTAAAAAAGTTGCAATGGTTTGTGAAGTGTGACCCGACCTTTCGTCCGTGTATATGGACTGATTAGCCAAAGGAGCTTAACTATGACGGTAGGCTAGCTAGCCAAAGGAGACTGCCAACTTCTTATTAGCCAAAGTAGCCGAAAGAGTAGTAAGTAATAGTAAGAAGACCTCAACTCCTTTTCTTTCCCATTTGGAGCTCAGTTACAGCATTCGCAGGAGTTTTCGTAGAATACCGTCCTATTTTGGTAAGAGTGCTCCTTAATAAAACATAAAATGTTACTAAATATCCTCCCCAAAGTGTAGTTTCCAAAGTCGAAAGGAATTCCCTATCCACTCTCTAGCCGGCGTTTTCAAGAAATGGTGTTTTCTTAGAAAAGCAGAGTAAATTGGACCTATGAGTATAATTTTTTAAAATAAAGGATTCTAAGCGAGAAAATGGTAAGAAACATAGAAGCTATTATAAAATATATTTGGTTTTTTAGAAAAAATAATATATTAATATTTCAGCTTCTGCGTCGACTAATGCATATGATTATACCGTATAAAAGATATTTAGTTGGTTGTTCTTCATGCAAAATTATCTATTAGGAAGCTAATATAGCAACTACTGGAGATAAAAATAAATTAAGGTTGCAACCTATTTTGTTAAACCACTAAATTTATTGATTTAGCAAGTTAATTATAGGAAATACGAGTTGCTCATAGGCCTCGACTATAATAAACTATTGCCCAGATTAAAAGACAATCCTCCAGAGGTTTTTCGATGACCAAGTATATTCCAGCAAGAAACAAAATACAAGAGCTCATGCAGAGATGAGAAAAATAATCAGCCAATAAAACCATCAGCGCCTTGTATGTACAGTGTGAGTAATAATAATTAAACGATAGTGCAGCTTTACTTCTGCTGGAACCCAGAGCACCACAAACATAACAACGCTTGAGGCCGTGGATCTGCTCCATCCAACGGCCAGCTGACCGCGATGGTCAACACACACATATTATTCTTCTTGGTCCTGGCGCACGTGGAACTCACGCGGCTAAGTAACCTGGACCTGACGGCCCTGTCGCCGTTGTCATGGCTGTCACGCGCGTTGCTGAAAAACAGATCCATTTCCACTACGAATTCGTTGCCTCTCCAATTCTTTCCTCCAAAAGTACGCTTTCTCCATTGAAAAAAAAAACCGTACGCTCTCCAACGGTGGGACGAAACACGGTCTCGATCGGACATTGGATATGACCCGCTTCTTCTACGAGTACCGTTTTGACGGCGACGCTGCTCTTGCTGTGTGTGCCGGTTAATCATCGTGTGTGCCATTGATGCTGACGCACCGTCTCAGCCTCCTGCATGGAAAATCAACAGACGCGTTGCTCCGCTGCTGAGCGAATGCAAATGTGTTCCAGGACAACAAATCTAATCAACTTGGATGCATTTAATTCACCTTGCAACGACACTATTAGTTACTACATACTATGCTATAAATAGACATCATCTTAATAATTATGAGTGTGCAGTCAAACAATTTTGTAAAGAAAACAATATAGTTGTTTTATATTGAAAGCTAAACATCTTGCAACTCAGGAGATTTCTTTTATTATGATCTATTAAAAATTTAATCATGGATCATCTGCCACCGCTAAACATCTTGCATGATTGCTACATCGTAGAAATTGATATGCATGTATATACTTTGAAGTTTATGTTTTTCACATATTAATAGTAAAATAAAATAGGTAGTCCATAAACAGACTACATTGTAAGTTACTATAATAATGCTATAAATAGACACCAAGAAGTTTATCGTTATGGAGTCCTTCACTTACCTTGGCCACTTCTCACTGTCAACGGACAATATAGATTTTATGCATTTTCTACAAACTTGATTAAATTTAAATAAGTTTAACCACATTATTTTGTGAAAGGTTCTCAAAAGCACTTTTAGATATCGCTTAGAATGTTTTGGAGTTTTAGAATTTTGGAATAGCTTTCTATTTCTTGAGAGCTACATCTATTTTTTTGGAAGCTTTATTACTCTAGGATATTTCTCATATTTTTTTAGAAATTTAGAGATTTTTTCCTACGTTTTAATAGCCTTATTATTATTATTATCAAGTATTTACTTATTTTTACTATAAATAGAAAGGAGACATTACCGCTCTATGCTACTTCGAACATCCCAGGAAGTTAATTTGAACGGTCTTGAGAGTCTAGGGGAATATATCGGTTTCTTTTTTCTTGATCGGAAAGATACATATCTGATTGTGGAGTTTGAAAGAAAAAAGTGATATCACAATTCACAAAGGAGTACATCGATAGTTCAGGGAGTCAGTCCCACAGCACCAGTGCATGGGCCGCCGGTGGAGCTCACGTGAATGACAAGGCCCAAGCCCAGCCGTCGACAGCCGCGGAACACGCCAGAAACCGTCGCAGCAGCGACTAGTACAGTACACTAGTATAGCCGCGCCCCACTCGTCTCCGTCCCCTTTTCGTCCTTGTTCGTCTCCGCGTCGCCGGTGCTCCCCCCGGCCTGCCTCCCTCCCCGTGCGAGCGATCGTGAGGGGATCGGGATGGCCTCCCACCATTCCTCGCCCCTCGCCCCCGCCGCCGACGCCCCCTCAGGTGCGGCACTTGCCTCTGCCTTCCCCCTCTCTCTCTTCATCCTCCTGGTGGCTCGGCTCTCCCAGTGTTGCTCTTGCTCTGCTCGCGGTGTAAATCGTGGCGGGTCATAGTCGTTGCGATCCTGCTGCTCCGGTGCTCCGTTTCGCTTGAAGTGCCCCGCGATTCGCGCTCATAGCGCTGCGCCCGCGCGGCGCGAGCCCCTGCGTCTGTGCTCGCGGTGCCGCATCCGGGGGCGTCCACTGCTTTTAGGGTTCTGGGAGTTCGTTTAGTCCTTGTGTGCTTGTGCTTTAGCTTCTGCCTTGCTGTATTTTGTTGGAGCGTTTTGTGCGATGGTTTAATCTTAGGGTTTTAGGGCTCGTAGTGTTTGTATGCAGATGCAGATGCTTTTTGATTGCTCAGCTAGCCACTTAGTGCGGGTTGCTCTAGGACTGGATTTTGTTTGGGCGGGGTTGGAGGACGACTTCAGGGAGTGAATGCCGATAGTTCCAAGCGAAATCCTTGTGCTCTTGAACTGCCAATAGTTCTGTATTTCGTATGCAAATAATTTGTAGATATCCTAGTGGTTGTGATAATTACCTGCTGATAGGTGCTTGCTACTTCATCAGTACTCTTTTTCGCATTGAGAGGGAATTAGTTGTGTTGCTGCATTGTACCAGAAATTCTGGAACAAGAGGTTCTTAGGGATTCCATTCCCATGCACCTTACCCATTGACTTGATATTTTGGCAGTAAAATTGGCTCCATCTAGCTACCTGTGTGTTTTCTTGGTACATCTTTTGCTCGCTAGGATCGGTTATATCTTGCTCAGAACTTGGAACTGCTTTTGTCCATATAATTTCCCCTTGATTTGGGATTGCTTGTACAGATGTGCACCTTGAATCAATTTTTAGTTCCTTTGTTCTGATCACTTGAGTTCTCTTTCAGATAACAACCCAGAATTGCCATGCCCCCCTTATCATATCGTTACGAAACCTGTTCAACTCCCAGTCGAGTTTCTTGAACCCTCAGCTTCCCAGAAGTTGGTAATTGGATTTGACTGTGAAGGTGTTGATCTCTGTCGCAATGGTGCTCTCTGTATTATGCAGGTGAGCAAAAGTAAACCTTATCAGGCATGATGTTGTATCATGATTGTGACATCAGTCTGTATGTGGCAGCCATGCATTTTCTTATAACTGGACTGAATTGTTACTTCGTTTCCTTCAATGGCCTTCATTTTTCCATGAATTGATTCTGCTAGAAACTATACCTCATTAGAATTCGAGGGTCACACATTTAGATGTATCTTTTCATGCACCTAGACTTAATATGCCTACTGTTTCATCTAACTTTTAGATATACTTGTCTTGCTCTTGAGGTTGTCCTAAAGTGTCCATCTCTCTACATCTAAGACCCTGATGTGACATACTTTTTGTTGGTTGTCTTTATTATTGCAGCTAGCATTCCCTGATGCTGTTTACCTGGTTGATGCTATTGAGGGTGGAAAAGAACTTGTTCAAGCTTGTAAGCCCGCACTTGAGTCTGATCATATCACCAAAGTTATTCATGATTGTAAAAGGGACAGCGAGGTGCCTAATTATGCATTTGAGAACTTTTAGCTTTCTATGTTTTCTTTTTGTCCTTTTAGGAGATTGTAAACTTGACTAACTAGATTAGACTTTATTACTTTTTGCAGGCTTTGTATTTTCAGTTTGGCATCAAACTGCATAATGTGATGGATACACAGGTAATCACCACATATCTGTTTACTTTCTCTGTAGGAACAATTTCTAGCGATTTTCATAAGTGGGTTAATTTCTCTGTACTATAAATGTATGATCGTGTTCTCTTCTTCGGCACAAAGCTTTAGAACTTAGCATTATCATGAGTTAGGGAGCATGTATTCTGCATAAGTACTTGTGTGTTGCATAAGTACTTGTGTGGCGTCCCCTTTTCTAGAGTGTTCTCTGTAGTACTAGGTACGATACTGTGGTTATTCTCCACAAGAAAGAAAGGCGTAAATTACTATTATTGTTTGCAGATCGCTTATTCTCTGATACAAGAGCAGGACCAGGAAGGAAAAAAGAAGACATCTGATGATCACAATTACATATCTTTTGTCCACCTTCTTGCTGACAAACGATTCTGTGGTATGCACTATACTCTGGACTCTGGAGCTATATGCCTTTTCATGAATGCTACCAGACTTTTTATATATTTTCTATGGTTGAGTTATTCACTGCAATTTTCATTTTATATGGCAAAACTTAGTCCTGAATAAAAATAAATAAATTTGTGCAGCTTTTGCTTAAGCTTGACCTATGTGCTTATGCTTTATGCCTTTATTTCATATACAATGGAATCTATTGCAAGTGTTTGGCCATAATTCTTGTCAAGTGATTTAGTAGTCTGCAGGCTGGTGTGCCTTACCACATACTCAGTGCATAATATGATTAGGATGCTTTCTATTTTTTGTGTGCAGATATAACAAACCAAGATGGTGTTTTATTTGATTGTTGTATTTTTTAATCAAATTTCAAATATAACAGAAGAAATAAGGGATCATGTGCTTTCAATCCTATGTTAGCTGTATTAAATCTTTTGTTTGGGGGTACCAAGTACCAACCTGCCCAAGTAGTCCTACTGGGACTTTTGATGGAAGGTCGAAGACCATCTTGAGTGCGTGGCGAAGCTGTGTCATTGTGTCAAGGCTTGACACTCAATTCCAACAGCTCAGTTAGTCACACATCATCACAACGAGCCATAAGGACTGGTAGAACCCAGTAACAGTGCAGCTATGGTGAACCCAAAAGTTATAGACCAACACATACGAAGTGAAAGCCAGAAAACTAGCCCATTGCCCCTGTAGGAATCACTTGTCTGCCATTGATGCAAATTATCATCAACTCTTGTGAGTTCTTGTGTGTTGCAGCCATTGGCATCATCCCCCTTCATTGTTCTCAGGCCTTGCTGCTGGCAGCCATCATTGTCAACTATTGTCAACTTATTAGTGTTCATTATCCTTCCATCGCGTCCTACTTCACTAAGCCTTCTCCCTTCCTCTCCATCCTCTTTCCTGTGCTCTGCTCTAGATCTAGATCTAGTAACAGCAGAGTAGCAGCAACGGACAACATTATGTGGTAGATGTTGTGCAATAGTTTTCTTTTGGTCATGAGCTCTTTGGTTTTAACGACACCCTCCGTTCGAAAAACATTCATCAATTTAGTTGTCCTAAGTCAAACTTCTCTAATTTTGACCAAGTTTGTAGAAAAAAATATATTACCATGTACGATACCAAAAAAAAAATCTCTATGAAGACGTATTCATGGTGGATATAATCATGGTTTCAAAGGCAACAAGGTGAACTGGGTATGCTTTATTGCCTAGGCGACAAGTGTTGTCCCAGCCCACAAGGCCTTACAGGCTGCTCACCCCAAAAGCCCGAGCTGTTGGGGGAGGGCCGCCCCCCCTTATAAGCTGGCCACCCCACCATCGGCTAACCGATGTGGGACTATCCCAACACTCACCCTCTAGTCACACGTCGGTGATTTTGGCCCTCAGCCTCAACCGAGTGGTCTTCCAGAGCGAGTCTTGTGTCCTCCCGGGATAGCACGCAACAAGCGTGAGTGGGCCCATAACCACTGTTGGCCCAGCCCACAAGACCTTACAGGCCTGCTCACCCTAAAAGCCCGAGCTGTTGGGGGAGGACCACCCCGCCTTATAAGCTGCCACCCCACCATCGGCTAACTGATGTGGGACAGCATCTCATCATCGGGGTGTACGTGGACGACCCTCATCGTCACCGGGGCGCGCTCGCAGGACATCGCCAGCTTCAAGGAGGAGATGGCCACCAGGTTCAGGATGAGTGACCTGGGCGCGCTATCCTTGACATCGAGGTGAAGCAGAGCGCGGACGCCATCAAGCTCGGGCTTTTGATGTGAGCAGGCCTTGTGGGCTGGGCCAACAACAAGGCATAACTGACACCAAGGCAAGCTTGACACACCTGGATGCCTAGGTGATGCCTTTGAAATAGAGGATATAACTAAACTAATTCGATGTTTGTAGATTTTGGTGTATTTTTCTATGAATTTGGTCAAACTTAGAAATGTTTGCCTAAGGACGAAACTGAATTGACCTATGGAACGGAGGGAGTATTCCAAGTCGTCACGATAGTCACTCAGTGCATGGCATGGAGACTTACCATGTGTTATCAGCCTGTGAGTAACCTATGGTTGATCTTGATCTGCTTGTTTCAGCAAAGTGATAGTGCTGGTATCTTTGTTGAGCCAAAATTCTTTACTACCTAATTGCACAGGTGCATGCAGCCCAGCTAGATGCCTATGATATTGGTTGCAACATTCATATTTTCAACAAAAAACATGCTGTTACTATTACTGGCAAACATCATATCTGTTAATCATGCTCCCAATGCATTGTACTCTTGTTTTGGTGTATTATGTGGTGCATTGCATTCCTCATTATTTTATATTTTTGTTTGATTGTCCATATGGTGTGATACTGTGGTACTGCTTTATGTAGGCATACAATATCCTGAAAAGGAAGAAGTCCGTACCCTTCTAAGGCAGGTCAGCAACCTGCTATTTAGAACATCCTCGTGGATATGAAATGTTGTGTTTAGTTTCTATGATAATGTCTTGCCGTTAGCTGTTCTGTTGTTTTGAACTTTGGTAGCATATCTTCCTGAGGAAAGCTGACAAATAATATTAATTGATGGATTTCAGGACCCTAACTTTTGGACAATGAGGCCCTTGTCTGATATGATGGTTCGAGCTGCCACAGATGATGTCCGCTTCCTTCTCAATATCTATGAGAAAATGATGGAGAAGTTAAGCAAAGTATCTCTATGGCGTCTGGCAGTTCGCAGTGAGCTGTACTGTAGGTGCTTTTGCTTAAACGACAACCATTTTGCAGATTGGTCACCTCTTCCTCCTGTCCCTGGTCAGTATATATAAGATTTTCTACCCTTCTGTTTGAAATTAAGGAGCTTGCCACTTACTAAATCCATTTTACCTTTTGTTTCGAGTCTTCCATAAAATGTGAAATTTATGGCTGTCATTGTAATACGGGTTTACTGCTTGTTGTGTTTAGCAATCTACATGACACTGTCAGCAAATAGCTGCAGCAGAGGCAGCAGGCTGCTGGATCAAATCACATTTTCATGTGTTGGCAAAACAGGTTTTGAACAGCCATAGTTAACATTGTAGGCCCAAAGTTTTATAAATCTTGTAATTTTTGACAGCCTAGTTGGGTCCTAGATATAATCTTGCCACAGATGTGTTTACATTGCATCTGTTATTTCTTTGACTAAAGAGTTTCAATTTTACCAGTATGTTGACATTGCAGAGCATTTGTGCTGATTGATGTTTCATGTTTGTGATAGATGACATCGAAGCTAATGTTTATGTTCCTGAAGTCGATATCCTATCAGTCTTAGATGTGCCTCCTGGGAAAATGGGACGAGTTATTGGCAGAAAGGGATCAACGATAATGGCTGTGAAAGAATCTTGCAAGTAAACACCTTGAGTCTGATTTCATAAATATCCCATCTTCTATGCTGTTAAACTTCATTAATCCTGTTTTTTTTTGTGGGTTCCTGTGGGCAGTGTTGAAATCCATATTGGTGGTGCTAAGGGGCCTCCAGACAGGGTATGTTTCGCACAGCCTTGTTTGTCATAAACAATCTATTCATACTGGACAGTCTTGCTGGGCTGCTAAATTGTTGATCCAGCCTTGTTTGAATAATGAATTGGTGGGCCCTGCACAAATATTTCTTTTTTGCCCCCTCTGTTTTGCCCTATTGAGAATAGGGTTTCAGACTTTTAGTTCACTTCAATCTTTGTTTTTGACTGTCAGTCTGCCTATCATGTTAGACTTTTCTTTAGTAATAATTTCTCATATGCCACTTGGTGTATCCTTAGTCCTGGATGTGTCCATTGCCTATGTCTTATGGCAAGTTGTCCTGAACCCACATATCATAAAAATGCTGATGGCATGTTAGGGACCCAAGGTATCTTTTGGTGGAGGTGCACTATACCACAGTAGGCTGACGTGGAGAGTTTATTTGGGGATTCAGATGAAAATTTTCTATCTCATTGCACGTGATACGAGCCTGTAAATGTCTCGATCATTGCCTTGAATCATTTCCAGCTGTATACACTCGCTAGTCAACAACTTGAAACCAATTGTTGTTAGTGTTATTATTGTAAGATTATGAGATCAGACTAGTAGGTTCTTCCTAACTGCATAGATATTGGATAGTTATCCATTGTCTTTTATTAAGATAAGCATGATTCGTTGTGCGGCAATTGATCTGAATGAACATATTGCAGTTTTGTTACTGATCCTGTTTTTATCTGTGTGCTAAATGTAGGTGTTCATCATTGGACCAGTGAAGGAAGTCAGGAAAGCGGAGGCCATCTTCAGAGGCCGAATGCTGGAGTTCTAGAGATGTTACCCTTTGTGAATTGTGACCCATGTTTCAACTGCTTTATATCTTTTGAACGCAAAAAGGGGGAAATATACAAAAGGTGTATGTGGTACCGTGGATCTCTTGTCCGTCCGTGAATCATGAAAACAAAAAAAATAAAGGATTTCAACTTGGCCTATGTCAGTGTTGCTATGCTTGCTCTCTCAACTCTGCCATCTGGTTACACACTAATTTCTGGCCTGTTTCAGTTAACGCGTCAGGGTGCGGAAGCATGTTTTAGATTTCACTCTCTTATCTTATAGGTCAGCCGCCACCTGTGCGCTAAACATGGTAACGATCGTTGTAATTGCGGCGCCATTGAATAGGCTACCTGGTCCTGCAGCCGCTAAAGGAGGGTGACCACCAAAATACTCGGAGCCTGCTGTCCTACCACCGCCGTTAGGTCAGTTGCGGGAGATTGGGTCGGGGATCTTGCTTTGAATGCGCGATGGCAACGCGAGGGCCGGGAACAAAACTAGCATATCTATGCTTTGCCTGGATATCGGGTCATTGAAGGCGGTGGGCAGGGGGGAGATACATCATCCATCAACTCCACCAGACGCAGAGGCAAAAATTTGGGACTCGGCAACAAACCGGATGGACCAGGCACCGGCGCACCGGCACGGAGGATGATGGGTACGTGAGGGTGACGTCCCAGGATGACCACCCCCTGTTTCACTGTTCCTCACTTCGTCGTGTGATACGCCACACAGCTGACTAATTACCAATTTTCTCTCCAACTCTTGTTTTCGCCATCATCACCTTGTCGGTTCTTCTCTCATGCCTCGCTCTTGAGCGCTCGCGTTTTGTTGTTTTGTTTTGTGGGTCGGACTTCAGAGTCGGGAGTTTTCCAGCATCGCACAGCTACTGAGGAACGGCGACTGCTCCTGGAAATGGGAAATTTCCGCCGTGCCGGTACTAGGATGAACTGGTCCGACGCGACGCGGTTTCACTTTGACAACGGCGGGCGAAGCAGAAGCAGAAGCAGCGGCGAAGGCCGGTAAGCCGATCGGGATCCGTGGCCTGGGCCACCCCTAACCCAACCCACGCGCGACGGCGACGGCGGCGTCCGATCCGACGTGTGATGCGACCAAGCGGACCGCGACGGCCGCGCTAGGCGCCGAGTGAGGAGGGCTCTCACCGGGGCTGGCTGGGCCCCCGTATCCCCACGAGGCCACGAGGCCGGCCGTGGCGTGGGCCGCCCGCATAACTCGCACACGGCCAATGGACCGACGCCGATGGCCGGCCGGGGTGGTCCAAAATCCAAATGCTCGGCCGCCGGAGGCCCGCCGCTCTGATCCGATCCGGCTCCATCGGCCAGGAAAGGGCTGGCTACGTGTTGCCAGTCCAGAGCCCTTACGTGTCGCTTCTCCAGGCTTGACGTCTCATTACTTAACTGCCCTGATTAAATGATTGCCGATCTGAATCCAATCCAATCCAATCAGTCCAGCTGATCGAGATGGAGCACTGCAGCTATGATGCTACTGTACTGTACTGTACTAGTAGCAGTACCCTTGAGGTGAAGCGATGATTTCCAACTGCATATATATGCGCGCATTCAGGGGTTGATATGGTGGGTCGTGGCTTCACCAGTTTTATTGGCATTGTAGTTTGTCAAACAGATTCGTGCAAAAATTCTATACAAGCAAAAATAGTTGCAGGTCATTCAGAACAAACCATAACCATCAAGCCTCATTCATATTCGGGGACGTACAAACAAACAGCTCAGATACGGTTGAGCTTGTAGCACGTTTTAACCATTCATTCATGGATGTGTCTCATGACATCACGGAAAAGGTATGTGGTAGACGGAAGTTTCTCGCAATGGCGACGAAAAAAAAAACAGTAGCTTCAAAGTGGAAGGCCAAAAAGGGTAAAACCATTTCCAGTTTTCCACCTCCACTTCCATCGTTCTCCTCTACGGCGCCAACTATAGACCGTGTCATGTTTGCTTCGACTTGGGAGTTGCAGTGCTGGCCATTGCCTGGAAGCGGAATAGGGGATCATGAATCATGATGACAGCATAGCGGATGCAAAATTGTCGGTGGGGATAACTGGACGATCCACGAATGATTTTGCACGTAGCACTTGCTAGGACGCAGATTCTTCTTGGCCCTTGCCCTAGGAAATTCCGAATTCTCGACGATTCTGCGCAGATTTTTCCTCCAGGCGACAGTACGAAATGCGGACGCGGCACAATACACTCACGTTCTAGAAACAAACAGCTCAGATACGGTTGAGCTTGTAGCACGTTTTAACTATTCATTCATGCGTCTCATGACATCACGAAACAACACACATGAGAAAAATGTGCCTGACAAAAGCCCATACGTACTACGGAGTAGCTCTAAAATACTAGATTAAACTTTGTCTAATACAGTGCAAATATGAAATTAAACAACTTATTCCTAACCTAAAAAATATTCGTTTAGCAAAAAATAAAAAATATATGTCATTTATATATATATATGTTCTCATAAAAACAACATGCATGCATATAGTACGCTATTTCAAAGTGGTATGTTTGAAAAACAATAATAACTTCAACAATGGGCTATATATGTTATGAAAATGGACTTTCATGTGATGATAATTCGGTAACATCATTTAACATTGTCATGCCAATCCTTGTTTGAGTGTTTTTACTGAACTAAATCTAATGCGATTATACATGGTCTAATTGGTTGATAGCAATTTTGGTTGATAAAATAAAACTTGGGCAAGCCAAATTATTGGCTTCTATTTGGTTTGTCATTCAGTAATGGTACAATGATTTTCTCTTAAAAAAATAGCCACATAAACCATCAGCTGACATCCTCACTACACAAATTGTCATCTATCCCACTACTTGTTACCTGTATATAAACGGTATCTCTGTTTACCGGATAACGGAGTTGCAAAGCCAAATTGGGATCAGGATATATGGCATCAAGACATGTTTGTGCTTATCCATCCTCACTTTCGATTTTAGAACGGGACGTGGCACTTCTCTAGGCCACCTATACATTATTTTTATGTAAAGAATATCCGAAGGAGGTACATCAGGCAGACAAGCAGGGTCCCCAAGCATGCAAAGGACTGCAGAAGAGTGTATTATTAGGTGAACAAGGGTCCCAGCAGATCATGTGCTCTCTAAACATGCACCTGGTGTAGACGGTAGACCACATTTATATTGTTCCGCGGGTCACTTAGCTTGATCCCTAACATATTTGAGTTCTTCTTCACACATGAAAAAAAGTTCAACCTGATCTTTACGTTCCTAGAACCGCAATTTCTATATACTGGACGCTGTCATGAAAAAAAATTCAGACCCATCCTAGTGCAGATTGCATCTGCAGCCAAACCGAACACCCTCTTAGTTTTTGTTTTTGACAAAACTGTCCAAATGCTTGTGTCACAAAATAGAAGTGTGCAGTTCATAATAAGTCGATAACTGGAAATATAACTATTGTGTCTATTATGTTAGAAAATAAACAAAACATATACAATTTAGTATAATTATTTTTTTATTAGCCATATGTATTAAATAGTTTTTAATACTTATCTTTCTTCAAATTTTAATCCATACGAGAGCACATCTAAATTGATGGACAAGCGAGTATTAATTCTAGAATACTAGACATGTATCCCTAACGGACGTAGACACACTGCAAGTTTTAGTGATTGCAAGAAGGCAGATACCAGTAGAGATCACTTAAAATACTGGCGCAGTTATAAAATAATGGGGAAAACATTTTATGCTCTCCCTTTTCAACGACAACTGCACTTGCACTCCACTCAGCTCGCTCTTGTCTCTTTGCCTGCGGCGCACGCAAACTCTCCATGATGG
Source organism: Bothriochloa decipiens (assembly GCA_023333625.1). Classification (NCBI taxonomy): domain Eukaryota; kingdom Viridiplantae; phylum Streptophyta; class Magnoliopsida; order Poales; family Poaceae; genus Bothriochloa; species Bothriochloa decipiens. Next base: position 32,886,068 of record CM041632.1, on the reverse strand, counting down.
CAAACATGCTCCAAACTTGTCGTCTACTACTCACAAGTATGCATATATATGCCGATACTTACTGTGTACATTTTGTACATAGTATATAAAAACAATGTGCGCCTACACAGTGCAAATCTCACTCTTGGGTCTTTCTCGTTGGTGTATATATGCACCTGTACTGTACTGTTGTCTGCAGATCGACTAGCTAGCAGTTGTATAAATATAGCTGCTGTTAGTTAGACGTCCAGTTACTTACTAACCATTGACCATGACACTGTTTGGATCATATCTATCAGACGTTAGGCAGCTCCAATGAAAGCAGCGCAGCAGCCTCTTTGTGCATTGTTGTTTTCTCCCTTGTCATCACGTTCGTTCACTGGCTGGAGAGCTAGCAAACATTGCAACAATGCGATGAAATGGCCAAGGCAACATTGTCCTATCCTTCTTGTCTAATTCTCCATTGGCCGTTTCCTTTGTTTCCCTAATTAATTACATGTCTGACTGGCGTTTTATTATTACTTTGATTGACTAGTAAGTTCTTCTTTATCAATAATGAATCACTGAATTTATAGTATCAAGTAGTGAATCACTGAATCTATAGTATCTATATAGCAAAGTACAGGAACTGAACTACTTGATCAATGGATTGTTCTTCAAAGAAGAGACAATTGCATTATGTTTGAGGCATTTTGCAGCGAGCTCTTTTTTTTTTACAAAAGTTTGCAGCGAGCTCTTTAGTCGCAACTGTTATTGGCAAATTGTTAATTGTTCAAACAACAAATGCTTATTAATTTGGGGCATATATATTTTGCAATAATTTATGTCATTGTTTTTTCTTTAACTACGAAAAAAACTAGAGTGAAATGCACTGTAGATACCTAGACTTGTCTCTCTGTGCCAAATAGGTCCATGGACTATGAAACCGGGTATCTGACCCCCTCGAACTTACAAACCAGTTCACCGGATGCCCAAATGCCAAAACCAGACTGGTTTTGCCTGCCATTTTTCAAAAACAACCCTTCTAAAACCAGCGCTCGCGAAGCTCGCCGTGGCCGCCCAGCGCCGCTGCGCTCGCCATGGGGCAAGCTCGCCCGTGAGACGGAGCAGCTCCGCCGCGGCCTCGCGGGCGCTCACGGGAGCAGCAGCTCCGCCGCGGCCTCGCGGGCGCGCACGGGAGCAGCTGCTCCGCCCGCCGCCGCCTCACGGGCGCGCGGGAGAAGCAGCTCTGCCGCCGCCTTGCGGGCGCGCACGTGGGAGCAACAACTCCACCATCGAGGAGGTGGAGCAGGGCGAGGCGAGGTCACGTGCATGAGAAATTGAGCAGTGGAGAGGTGGAAAGTTAACTGCTCCGGCGGCGGCGCAGCGGCGGCAATGGCGGGCGCGCAAAGGACGACGGCGGAGCACGCTCGTGCGAAGGAGAGGCGTGCAGCGCTGCGCGACACGGTGCAATCCACGTCGCTCGTCCGGCCCCTGCTCCTCGCCGGCGCGCGCCCGCCCCTGCACCCGGCGGCACAACGCCACCCCTGCTTCCCGCCAGCGCGTGGCCGCCCCTAGCGCCGCTGCGGGGGTGCGGGCGGGTGAGCTCCGCGTCGCCGTGGGCACCACCACCGTGCGCGGGTGCGACCGCGGACGAGGGCACCGCTGCATGGGCGCGGGCGAGCGGGACTCGCCGCGGGCATGGCCGCCGGCCACGGGCGACGCCGCCGGACGAGGCGTGCGCGGGCAAGCACGTGTGAGCGTGCCACGCCACAGGCGGGCTCTGCCTCGCCGCGGATGAGGGCGAGCGAGACTCGCCACAGGCGCCAGATAAGGGCGAACGGGCCTCACCGTGGACTGCACCGTGCGCCAGACCAGGGCACCGCTGCGCGGGCGTGGACGTGCACGTGCGAGCGGGGCCACCGGACGAGGTTGCCGCTACGAGGGTGCACGCCGGTGCGAGCGAGCTCCGCCTCTCTCCCTCCCATGCTTCTTCTTGTACCTCGCACGAACAGCTTGCCGGCAGGAGCAGTGCCACTGTCGCCGTTGCACAGCACCTTTGCCAGTGCTCTGAGGAAGAAGGAGGGCTCAGGGGTGAGGTCCTGGTTTTGGGGAGGGTTGTTTTTCAAAAATGACAGGCAAAACCAATCCGGTTTTAGCATTTGGGCCTCCGGTGAACTGGTTTGCAAGTTCGAGGGGTCAGCTACCCGGTTTCATAGTCCATATACCTATTTGACACGGAGAGACAAGTCTAGATATCTACAGTGCATTTCACTCAAAAAACTACTACATAATAAAATCGATCAAAACTCATTCTTGTCACAGAAGCAATTTGAAATGGTTGGAGAAATATAATTGTTTGCAAAAAAAAACTTATGGAGGAAGTTATACGGTTTAAGGGACCGAGTCTATACATTCTCTGGCATGAAAATTGGTTGCCAACGTTTCCGTTTTCTACCACGCGCACCAATGCAATGCAGGTGTTTATCGTGGGCTGCCTCTCTCGTAATAGCAGGCAGGGGATATTTACAGAGGAAGATACTAGGAATGTAGGATGGATATGTAGACATTATATTTCTCCTATGTAGACATCATATCTCGTAATACCAAATTAAATCAACCTACTCCTACTATACTACAGGGGATAGGATTAGCCAGACTGCTGCTACTGTGTCATTATTTTGTAGCTACAGTCGTGGTAGATCTAAACAATAACTGCGGGGCTAACTGACAAATTAAATACAAAATACTTTCCTGGTCCGTTCCTATGATAATTTTTTTTGTTTATAAAGTCATAAAGCTATCATCTCAGCCTTATAGTTTTGCAGCACGCATTATTTTCTATTCATACCGGTGAATTTTTGTGGGTTTTTATTTATCACCAAATGCTTCCTGGCAAGAAAATTGAACTGCAAAACGTCTGGTCTCGGAGGGGGATGAACTCACTCCAACCGATCCCAAACTGTACTGGGAATTGAAGTTACATCATGGGACCAACATGTGTCACTGTCATTGTACGGTCACGGCTACGACTGACAGTACTGTTATATATAGATGTACGTACTCTGTCATGTAAAAATTTGTCATTCTTAGTTTAGAGAAGTCTTTTTTTTAACTTCAACCACTATATATAAAAACGATATTGATAACCGACTCTATTTATGTAGAAATAGTAAGTAGAAGTATATAATAACTTACTTTATGGTCATATGATTTTTTATGACATAGTGAGCATATACTCCATCTATTCTAAAATTGAAGAAGTTCCCGCTTCATGAGAATTTAATTTTTCTTTAATTTTGACCAACTATATATAAAAGAATATTACTGTAATAGTATATAATGAGTCTTATTAGATAGATCATTGAATATGTTTTCATATTAAACGTATTTAGAGATATAAATATTGCATCTATTTTTTCAAATATGGTTAAAGTTGACAAAGTTTGACCTGCATATATTCTATAACGGTTTTGGTTTTTTTTTTTGAGATGGAGGGAGTATATATCTACGAAACACGTGCTATTATATATAACTCATATGTGGTTTGAGGTATAACAACTGTCCTCAAGTGATTTGCTATCACATTGTGGTGAAAATTTTCATAAATTGTTATATATATACTTTACACATCACAAATATATATCCAGTAAATTAGTATGTGAAATAATTTATAATTAATATATAGGAGTATCCACATGACCACATCCATCCAAGGATGGTGTGCTCGGTCGGTCGGTCGGTCGGTCGCTGATCGAAGGAGTATTTACGTCGTCAGGGAGTACGAATGTTTAGCTGCGCGCACTACCAGCAGCTAGGCTACTACCGTGCCGTACGTACCGGCCATGCATGCACGAACACGAATGCGTGTGGTGTGGTGTGGTGTGCTGTTGCTGTGGCATTGTCCACTGCCCGGCACAGCCACCACATGCTATACCACGTAGGACTCGGCCATGTTTAGTCCCCCACCAAAACTCCCAAATTCTTAGATTTCCTATCATATTATCATCATATTAAATCTTTAGAAACGTATATAGAGTATCAAAATATATGCAAAAAAAAGTAATTGAATAGTTTATTTTAACTTTACAAAACGAATCTTTTTAGCCTAACTAGTCTGTCTGTAACGTGCTACAGAAAAATGCCAAAACTCTAAAACTTCCAACTTAACGCCTCGATCCAAAGGTACCCATACCTGGCTCGGTATATAGGCCCTGTTTGAGAGGGCTCAGCTTCATCAGTAAAGCTGTTTTTCTTGTTTTTAGCTTCATGAGCAGCTTTTAGGATGAAGCTAAAATTGTTTTTTAACCTATTTGGCAAAACAGCTCTCTTGATGAAAAAAAAAGAACAAATTACCCAAATGCCCTTAGCCTTATCTTCTCCTTTCTTCCCTGTCCCACCGTCTTCTTCCACGGCCTTTTCCTTCCCATTCTGATGCGGCGACGTCGGTGAGCCAGGCGGCACCCAGATGTCGCGCCCGCCAGTGGCGGCATCCTCAGCCCAGTGCTCGTTGTGGTTCCGTGTCTTCTCTCACAGCCGCGTCCCGCCACAGGCTCCCCACAGCGGCTCGTCGATGCGCCGGGCTGTTGGCGTTCCATGGTGGCTCGCTGTGCCTCCCGGTGGCCATGGCTGAGCCCACGCTCCGGTGGACGTGGCCGCTCGCTCCGTGGCAGCGCCCGCGAGCTTGAGCGCCAGCGCGTCCCTACGCCACCGGTGGTCAGTTCTCCGACAACCGCGCCTCCGATGGGCCGCGCCCGCGCTCTAGCGACCCCGCCTCCGGTGGGTCGCGCCCGCGCTCCGGTCTCGCGCCTCCGTGACTGCGCCCCACCGCGGCGCCTCCGACGACTGCGCCCAACCACCGCGCCTCCGATGACCGCACGTACCGGCATCGCGTCCTCGGCGGCCACGCTCCCATCTTGTGCCGACGGTAGCGCTCCTCGCGTGCCCCCTGCCCTGCAGCCACGTCCGGTACGTCGGCTGCTCCCTCCCCTGCTATCTCTCTCTCTCACGGGTTGGGGGTGGGGGCCAAAGCCAGTCAATAGTACAGGGTGGGCCCCACTTGTGTCAGAGAGAGCTGTGAGAAGCTACTATTTTTGGTTCTCTCTCATCTCATCCTTTGTGAGAGGGAAAAAAAATAGCTCTCTGCATGAAGCTGTTTTACAATGAGTTGTTTGACAAAAAAAATAACTTCCAGCAGAGCCCTCCCAAGCAGGCCCATAGTACAACAGGAGTGCTCTGGTCACCATGTGTCACTATAGTCGTAGTAGCAGCTAGCTGTCCTGTCGTCGTAGCCAGTAACGGCCGATGATCGATGTGCATGCGTTTCAGCGTTCGATCGGTTCTAGCTAGCCTTGTCCTTGTACGCATCAGCAGTCAGGCCTGTGGGGGTGCAGAGCATGCAGCGCACACGTTACATGCATGCATGAAAGTGCCCAAAGTTATGGCTGTCAGACATGAGACATCCAGTAATAATGAAGGGTACTAGTAATTTGAGGTACAGTAGTAATTTTGTAAAATACTATCAATTTAATTACCACTCTTTTAAATTTTTAACTCATCACAATCTAGCTAGCTAATACATACAACAAGTGCAAATAAACAAGGACTATAAGAGCATACTACTGTCACTACTATCTACTGCATGGTACATATGTATATATACTGAGACAAGTGGTGCGATCTCACCGTGTGTGTGCATGAATATGCAAGATACATACATACTCCTATCTCATCTCAAATAAAAAAAAAGGAGAAACACTGCATTGATCGATCAATCCCTTTCTCGCATTTAATCATAATGAAATCATAGCGCGCGACGCAAATGGATAGATGCGCGCCAAATTAATTAATGCTACGAGTCTTTTGCCTCTCTTTAGTCGTCTCTACATATCTTCGATCGTGAGATACTACTATATCATTGTCCTTTTAGGCTGTTTGAAGTAAACATGTTTAAATTTTCAATATCATCGTGTTCAATATATTTTGATTGAACGTTTTATAGACGGTATTGTCGTATTTCTATTTGGGAAAGTATGTATACTACTCCATCTATCCCTGAAAATGAAAAAAAATCCTAACAAGTTTAGGACATATTAATATATGATAGAGAAAAGACTATCTGACCATCATAAATTGATAGAGTAATTCCATACTGATTGTTAGAAATTGTGATTAGATTCATTGGGCTAACCCTAGAAGGGTAGCTATATAGTGTGTCATACATGAGCCTCATGGGCCTAATATACTCATACTCCAACACCCCTCCGCAATCTGAACTACCGGCGCAGCGGAGCTATAGATTGGACACGAAAAATGGTCGAGGCCCCCCTCGAAGTCGAGGCCCTCCCGAGGGTTGGACAAGGAAGAAAGAGCACCAAGTAAGTACAGGATCCCCCACCCCCCGCAGCCGCAACTAGCCACTGGTGATGTCTCGCAGTCGAGGCCCCTCGGTTGAGACCCCTCCCACAAACGCATCTAGCCACCGGTGATGTTAAGGCTGGAGCGGAACTCGGAGAAGGTCTACGAGGGGAGGCCCTTGGTGAAGATGTCAGCGAACTGGGAGGTGGTCGGGACATGGAGGACCCAAACTTCGCCGATGGCCACCCGGTCACAGATGAAGTGCAGGTCGATCTCCACATGCTTGGTCCGCTGGTGCTGCACAGGGTTGGTGGAGGGGTAGACCTTGGAGACGTTGTTACAGTAGACGAGCGTAGTCCTGGCGAGGGGCCGGTGAAGCTCGGCAAGGAGCTGGCGGAGCCAGTGGCCTCGGCCACACCGTTGGCAACGGCGCGGTACTCTGCCTCGGCACTGGAGCGCGAGATCACCGGCTGACACTTAGACGACCAGGAGACAAGATTGCCGCCTAGGAAGACAGCGTAGCCGGAGGTGGACCAACGGGTGTCCGGGCTCCCAGCCCAGTCAGCATCGGTGTAGACAACCAGCTCGGCCAAGGAGGACCGGCGGAGGAGCAGCCCGTAGTCGAGGGTGCCGCGAAGGTACCGAAGGAGCCGCTTCATAGCAGCAAGGTGGGGGTCTAGAGTTCATGCGCGGGGACACGAATCTGCTTGGCAAACATCTGGCAATTTTTGCACCGGCACACGTAATTTTCTACATCAGAGACGGCTGTCGGCTAGAAGAACCCTGCTCGGTAAGCTTTGCCGACCAGCGTCCGGGATGCTGCATGGTTACCACAAGTGTCCTCGTGAATATCCTTAGAAGCTTCAAACCCTCTGATTGGGTGATGCACTTCTGGTAAATCACTGACCTTGGGCCCTTGCGCATCAGCTCGCCGTTAACCATGACGTAGGCATGGGCTCTGCGGACCAGCTGTTGGGCTTCGATTTTATCCTTCCAAAACAAGGTGGTCATTTAGGTATCTGACGAAGGGCTCTCTCCAGTCTGGCTGGGGAGGCGCTACTTGCTCGGCTGAGTTATCAGTCGGCGGCTGCTCACTACCGTCGTCAGATCCCTGCTGGCCGGGGTAGCTATCTTCTACCTCTGTTGCTTTGCCGTTGAGTGTCGCTACGAGCTGGTCGGTAGCGGTGCTAGGCGCGGGTGCTTCGTAAGCCTGATCGGGGATCGAAGGCTTAAACAAATCTTCGATCAAAACACCAGGTGGTACCTTGGCTCGGTACGTGGTACATGGGTTCTCTGTACATGGTACATGGGTGAACTCCAGTCCATAGAACTTATTCTCCAGCTTGCGAGTCTTGAAAACATAGGTGTCCATCTTTTCGCTGACCACATCCCAGTCTTTGTTGACCTGACGGATGATCATAGCGGAATCTCTATACACCAGGAGCCGTTTAATACCCAGCTCGACTGCTATGCGGAGGCCGTGTAGGGCTGCTTCGTACTCGGCCACATTGTTGGAAGCCTTGAAGTGTATGCGTAAGACGTAGCGGAGTGTGTCCCTGGAAGGAGAGATGAAATAGACACCTGCCCTGGCACCATCAATGTTCAAGGAACCATCGAAGTACATCTTCCAGTGGTCGGGAGATGTATCAGCCAGAGGCAAGCTGAGGTCTGATCACTCCACAATGAAATCAACCAGGGCCGGAGACTTCACAGTGCTACGACTGCAGAAGTACAACGTGAACTCGAAGAGCTCTAACATGTATTTGACAATACAACCACTGGCGTCTCTGTTGCGGAGAATGTCACCAAGTGCAGCTTCTATGACTACCATGATCTTATAGGCTTGGAAGTATGGAGGAGCTTCCGTTTGGTGATCAGGAGTGCATACAGTAGCTTCTGCACATGGTTGTATCGTTGCTTGGTTTTGTTAAGAACCTCGCTAACATAGTAGACCGGGCGCTGCATGCCGTAGATGTGCCCGGGTTCCTGGCGCTCGACCACCATCACGGTACTGACCACGTTTGTTATGGCAATGATGTAGAGGAGAAGCTTCTCACCTTCTCACGGGATCGTGAGTACTGGGGGAGTTGCCAGGTACTCCTTGAGCTGTCTAAAAACCTTGTTGGCCTCCTTCGTCCACTTGAACTTATCTTTGGCTTTGAGCAGTTTGAAGAAGGAAAGCCCTTTTTTGCCCATACGGGAGATGTAGCGACTCAGGGCGGCCATGCAGCCAGTAAGTTTCTGGATATCTTTGATGTTACATGGTGGTTGCAGGTCCAGCATGATTTGAACCTTCTCAGGATTTGGGCGTATGCCGTCCTGGCTGACGATGTTGCCGAGCAGGATCCTGGAAGGGACGCCAAAGATACACTTGTTGGGGTTTAGTTTCCATCGAAAATTGTTGAGGGCTGCGAAGGTTCGCCGGAGGTCGGCCACCAGTGTATCGGCCTCCCTGGTCTTCACCACCACATCATCTACATATTCCTCAATGAGGTCGTTGGCGATCTCATGTTTGAGGCAGGCCTTGATGGCCCGCTGGTAGGTAGCTCCGGCGTTCTTGAGGCCAAACGACATGGTCGTGTAGCAGAAAGCACCGAAGGGGGTGATGAAGGCGGTCTTCTCCTGGTCCTCCTTTGAGGGCTATCTGGTGATAACCCGAGTAGCAATCTAGGAAAGAAAGCAACTCGCAACCTACAGTAGAATCTATGACCTCATCAATTTGAGGGAGATTGAAAGCCTGTTTAGGGCAGTGTTTGTTAAGATCGGTGTAATCAACGCACATTCTCCATTCATTATTCTTTTTGAGTACAAGAACCGGGTTGGCTAACCACTTTAGGTGATACACCTCTTTGATAAAGCCAGCTGCTAGGAGCTTAGCTACTTCTACCCTAATGACTTCCTTGCGATCACGAGCAAAATGGCGCATCTTCTGCTTGATGGGCTTTGCTGTCTTGGAGACATCAAGGTAGTGCTCGGCCTTTTCCCTTGGGACACCAGGCATGTCGGCGGGTTTCCACGTGAACACGCTAATGTGGTCTCGAAGGAATTGGATGAGTGTGTCTTCCTATTTGGGGGGAAGGGTAGCCCCGATCTTGGTCGTTTTCAAGGGGTCGTTCGAATCGAGCTGGATCTCTTTGTGCTGCTTGGCCTTGTTGGACGCCCGTCGCGCAGACCCGACTGGGACTTCAAGGTCCGCAGGGGGCGCCTCCTTGACATCCATGCTGGTGTGCTCCATGGCATGCTTCAACTCCTAAAACTCCGTAGCTGCATAGGCGTCAGAGTCGCATGCACGTGCCGTGAAGACGTTGCCGCGCAGGGACAGGACACCCTGCTCGGTTGGGAGCTTCAACACGAGGTACCCATAGTGGGGAACCGCCATGAATTTGGCAATCCCAGGTTAGCCAAGGATGGCGTGGTATATGCCCTTGAAGTCAACCACGATGAAGGTGATGTGGTGAACGCGGAAGTGCTACTTCGTCCCGAACTGGACGGGTAGTGTGACTTGCCCGAGGGGGTACGAAGTTTTCCCTGGCATGATGCCCCAGGACAGAGAATTGTATAGTTTGAGGTCTTCATACTTCAGCCCTAGCTCCTTGAAGGCTAGGTAGAATAGGATTTTAGGGAGTTGCCACCGTCAACGAGCACTTTCTTGAACTGGACGCCGTCTATCACCGGGTCAAGGACCAGCGGGAACCGACCGGCATCGGGGATTTTGGCCCACATATCATTGCAGCTGAACGTTATGGGCTGCTCAGACCAGGCGGGCACCTTCACATCTGTGATGAAACCGTCAGCCTCCTGGATAGCCATGATAGCTTGCGTCAGCAGCTTCTTGTCGCGAGCGTTCTCCAACCCTACTTTGCCACCAAAGATGACGGCAGTGACGTTCTTCACGAGATCCCTATAGGCGTGGCGTGGGTTGGCATCTTGAGCTTCTTCTTCTCCGGCGTCTTCTTGCTGGACGGGGTCCTTAGCCTTGGACTTGGAAGCAGGGCGCGGCTTCTTGTTGGCCAGCCTGTCGAGCGCCTCTTTCAGGACTCTACACTCGCCCAGTGTGTGACCCTTGCCGGGGTGACGAGGGCAATCCTGGCTAATGACCCTGTCAAGCTCTTCATCGTTCGGCCTCTTCTGGCCCTTCACCGCGTTGATAGAGGAGTTGTTGCGGTTACGCCGACCACCGTTGTAGGTGTCCCGACCACGTTGCTTAAATGAACGATCATCATCGGTGATCTAGCTCATGATTGCCACGAAGGTTGTGGTGATCATTCTGCTGATCTGGCCGGCGGTCTTGGTTGTCGTCACGGTCGTGGTCGTCGTTGCGGTGGTAGCCTCGGTGGGGGGGAGCGGGATTCGCCTCGTTCAGCTCGTTGTCGAGATGAGCGAATCTATGGGCGATGGAGAGGAGATCTTCCCTGGTTATCGGCCGCTCGAGGAGCAGCTCCTTCTTGAGGTGAGGCCGCGTGGTTGGACCAGGCCGGCGACGAAGAGGTCGATCCCTTCTGCCGGGTGACATCGATCACATGATTCCACGTGTCGGAGAAGCGTTGGATGTACTATCGCAGCGATTCCCTCAGACGGTGGATTACTTGCGGCAGAGTGTACTTGGTGTTCGACTGTACACAGGTGGGCTTGAAGTTGTCGATGAACATCTGTCAGAGTTGTGGCTAGCTGTGGATGCTATCGGGACATTGGCGGAGCAACCAGGAGGTGGTGGCATTGCTCAAAACCACCGGGAGGTAGTTGGCCATGATGTACTGATCGCCTCCTACTGCTTAGACATCCAATTCGTATAGCATGATCCAGTGCTCAGGATCGTCGTGCCCGTCGTACATCTTGACATCCCCAATTCAGAAGTTCTTTGGCCAGAGAATGGCCTTGAGTCCCTCCGAGAACAGGGCTGGCCCGCTCAGGTGTCGCTGAGCATGGTACCGCTCGTCAAGATGGTCACAGAGATCACGATCTTGGGGCTGCTCAACTTCCTGGTTGCGCTCGACACGGTGGTTGGCTTGCTGCCTGTTGGCGCGCTCGTGATGACCGCGTTGACGCTACTCGTCGCGCGGCACCTCTCGTGGAGCGTCATCGGCGTTGGGCTGCCAGGGTTGTTCGAGCAGAGGTCCCTCGTGATCAGATAACATTGTCAGCACCACTTTTTGCAGGTTGGCGTGGTCAGCGATCCAGCGGAGCGGAGCTCAAGCACCTATGCTTCGGCGGCTATCAGAAAGTCACGGATTGCTTCGACCCCGGGCGTGTTCGGGGGAAGGTTGTTGCGCCGGTCCATGGCCACCGCGATGTTGGTCGTGGGGGTCTCGTGGACGACTTGGTTGCCGACTACGTTGAACTCACCATTGAGGTTGCACTGGAGGCGGCGCGGCTGAGGGCCTGCACCGTCGTTACCACCATTGTTGGCGAAGTTTGCATCTTGCACCTCCTAGAGGTGTCGGTGCCCCCGATCGGCGTTTGCGTCCTTCTCTTGCTTGCCTCTCTTGCTTTGCTTCGTTTGGAACAGGGGCTTGTCCATGCTGACCGCGAACACTGCACCGTTGAAGCCAAGCGGGGTCCTAGGGGTGCCTGGTACCGTGTCGGCCGAACGGGTCTGGTGGTCGGTCATGGTTGTGTTCTCCTCGATGTCCTCCCGACTCCGGACCTTAGGACTCTCTTCGCCAGAGAGGAGGTACTCGGTAAGGTCTGCGGACAAATGATTTTCCATATCATGGTGTAGCATCTTTTGGTGGTGTGATGAGCGATTGTCAACATGTCCAACACTTTGGTTGGTGGTTGGTCTTGGTGGTTTACTGATCCCCTGGCACAGGGTTATGTGTCGAAACGTGTCTCTTGGCTTGTGATGTGTAGGTGTGGAGTCCGAAGGCGGTGGCAGCGGTCGAGTGAAGGTCAAGTAGGGTGTGCCGTGCTGACGGACCGGGTGCGGTGAAGGGCAGACGCGAGGCTTGGACTGAGGGAACAGACGGCTGGGTGGCCAGCCACGGTGGCTGGCACTTGGGACATCGACGAGCGCAAGTGTACATGGCGAGGGACGCGTACGGGCTACGCTACTCGCGAGGGGTTTGGTGGTTTGTCCTCAAAACCATCAGTGGGGGATGCGTACAGGCTACGCTACTCGCAGACGGTTTGGTGGTTTGCCCTCAAAACCATCAGTGGCGGGTTTCATGGGTTTGCGCCTCAAAACCCAGGTGGTCCGAATGCGGATGGACGACACATGGCGGCATCGGGGAGATTGCATCGAGACAAGGCTACTAGTGAGAAGGCGTAGTGGTCGTCGGATCAAGAAATCCTGAGTTGGACCATAGTGCCCTTGGCTAGGTGGTTCGCTCTAATAATACCTAGGGGCAAAAGTGGTATTGTGGTCGGCATATAAATAGGAGTGGACACCTCTCGGCTGCACACCTCCTTCCCGGCCCTCCACTCGCGAGCCGCCGCTGCTCTATCTGTCCGTTTTTCCCTTTTTGTTCATGTTCTTGTAGAGGTCCAAGAACAAGAATTTTACCCTTGTATTTGTGAGATATTTTATGTGGGAATTTTACCCTCCTCGTGCCCTCTGGGCTTTTACCCTTATTTCTGTGAACTTGGTCAGTTTTGTTTTGCACCGTTGACTTTCTGTGGTCTGCTGGACGAACTTTGATTCATCAGCTTTTTAGTATTTTGGATCAATCTTTTTACGTTGATTGATGCTTTGTCGAGTGATGAACTAGATCCTCAAAGGAATTGAACCAAATCCACTTGTGCATCTACTGTGGTCGTCGGCCCAGATCTGCAATTCCCGGCTACTGGGTTCAAACTAGGGCTTGATTTCTTGGGGATAGTTTCTGATCTCCTTCGTGATTCCCTGTGTGAAATCTAGTATGAATTTGTGCTGGTCAGTTCTGCCTTCGTTTGATTTCTCCTCAGGTGTTCATGCTGTTCAAAGCAGGTGTTCTATCTGAGCATGTTCGACTCACTGGTTTTCGACTGAGTGGAGACTCAATAGCAGTGCTACTAGCTTCATGTGCTCAGGTACCGAGAGAGCTCATTTGAGCAGCACCTGCCCTCGACTCCAGTTGCCCGATTCTCTCATCAGTGATTTGTTTTGTCGATCACCGTGAGCTATGTGGTCCCAACCAGTTTTTCCACAAGCTTTAGCCTTGGTCCCGACCAGCTTTTCCCAACCAATTTCTGTCCTGGTCTCTACCAGTTTTACCGACCAGCTTGTGCTCTGCTGACCGACTGTTCTCGACGTGGTCCAGTCCAATTCATCCCGACCTGGTCCGGGTGTGTTCCCGATTAGTCTTTGCCGTGGTCCGAAGGAGTTTTCCTGACCAGCTTCTGTCTTGACCAACCAGTGGTTGACGTGGTCCGAACTACTTGACCGACAGGGTTTTCTTCAAGTCCCCGACCAGCTCCCGACCAGCTGCTTTTGTTCTCTATTTTTCTACCTGTTTCTTTGTGGTGCTCGAGAGTGCTTTTATCTGGTCGAGATTTTGAAGAAGATTTTTTGGCTCCCATTCACCCCCCTCTGGTCACCGTTTTCGGTCCTTCAAGATCGAAGGAGACGGAGGGTGTCCTGTTGAGAAAAGAGAACTGATCGGACATGGCGTCGTCCTCAGGGATCGTTGCACCCGATTCGGAAGGAATCTCCTGCAGAGCCACCATGCTGACCACGGGCCTTGGATCTTTCGAAACCAGAACTAGATTTGGATTTAGATCCAGGAGGTGGTCGTCACATCACCGGGGAGCATCCTGCAGGTTCCTCGCATTGGACGTGGCTGCGTTGCTCGACCCGTGCGAGAAGATAGGTGCGTTGTTGGGGCCGGGGGAGATTGGATCTGCCAGTCCCGGTGCGAGATGCATCTGCTGCGCTCGGCGCTGCTGCCCTCGCTCTGCTCGGGCCTGGCGAGCGGCGCAGCTACGCACCATTGACACAAGTGCATGTCGATGAACTCAGGCAGCCTGATCGGAGGTGGAGCCCTGGCGGCAGCCAGAGTTGGATCTGGCCAGCGTGGGTGACGAGGCAAAATGCGCACATGACCGGTGGCCCATACGTCCTCGCTGGTGCCGAGCTTTGCCATCCGGACGGACAAGTGGCGGCCCATGAACCAGGGGCAGATCTGGGTCTGCGCGACGTGGCTGGTCGGTGCGATTGCGCCGGCGTGGTCGGACTGGGGTGAACTCCAATTACTCTTCACGGAGCCACGCAGGAGTAGACTCCACGTACTCGAGGAGTTCGGCCAGACCTGCCCCATGCTGGTCGATCATGTCGATGAGGTCGGAGTTGTCGATGTGCCTCCTCTGGTAGCGAGGAAGCCACCAGTTTGCCGCTGGCATGGCCATCATCTCCGCCCTCGTCTTGGGCGGCTCGAACGATCCCGGGGGCGGCCCCGAGATCTGGGTTGTCGGAGAAGAGGTTGGCGCGGTCGGTGCTGGGGCCGACTGCATTGCAGCCGGAGCTGGGACCGGCTGCACTACTCCCACGGATGTGAGAGACGCCGCCACGCCAGTGGTCCATGTGAATGAACCGACAGTGAGGGAGACGCCCGCCTCGAAGTCCATGGAAGCCAGGAACGAAACAATCTTGATTGCCTGTTGATCAGATCGCGCACCCCCTACCTGGCACGCCACTGTCGATGAAACCTCATCGACAGTCTACCACGAGATACCCCGAGGTAGTAGATTGTGGTGAGGAGTGCGCTAAGACCTAAGATCTAGATGTTGAGACACAAGACGAACACACAGGACAACCGGGGTTTATCCAGGTTCAGGCCACTCGAAAGCGTAATACTACGTCCTGCGCCTCTGCTGTTGTATTGATGAGTACCGGAGTACAATGACTTCATATCCGATGCGTTCTAGGGGGGTCCTTGCCTGCCTTATATAGAGGGGGGCAAGGTTACATATCTAGGATTTTCCTATGGTCGGTTACATTGAGCCATATCCTTGGAGTACATGACTAGATCTAACTGACTAAGACTCCTTGCATGCCAAGCAGCCTTCAGCGCCAGCGCGGCCCACCGACCTAGTCGATAGCAGACCACGGGCTCTGTCTTGTTGTCCGACCCACCGATCAGGATGATGATGAACCAGCCTTCGTCTTCTAGTCTGGGTCGTCTTGTACCGAGGAGCCCAAAACCTAGCTGTAAGGGTATATGGGGTCTATACCCCCACAGGTGCCTGCGGAGCATGCATGTAGAGACACAGCTGCTGCACGGCGAAGGTGATGTCAGGCTGTGTAAAGGTGAGGTACTAGAGCGCACCAGCAAGGCTCCTGTAAGCGGTGGAATCCTCTGGTCTGAGAGCCGGGCACCTGCCCCTGACAGCTTGCCCTGAGTGTCGACCGACGTAGAGCAGGGCTTGCAGTCAGTCATCCCAGCCCTCTCCAGAATGTCCAGAGTGAACTGCCTCTGGTGGAGGAACAGGCCTGAAGGTCGAGACTCGACAGTGACACCGAGGAAGTGATGGAGCACACCGAGATCCTTCATAACAAACTCCTTCTGAAGAGAGGAGATGATCCGGCGAAACAGGGACGGGCTGGAGGTGGTGAGGAAATGTCATCCACATAGAGCAGCAGATAGGCAGTCTCACCCCATGGCTGTAGATGAAGAGCGAGGTGTCCGACTTGGCCTCCAGGAACCCAACAGTCAGTAGATAGGAAGCAAAAGTGGAGTACCA
This sequence comes from Bothriochloa decipiens, assembly GCA_023333625.1. Classification (NCBI taxonomy): domain Eukaryota; kingdom Viridiplantae; phylum Streptophyta; class Magnoliopsida; order Poales; family Poaceae; genus Bothriochloa; species Bothriochloa decipiens. The sequence goes on along the minus strand of CM041632.1, from coordinate 32,870,096 downwards.
TGCCCGAGGTGCCTCCTTCAGACCATACAGGGACTTGTTGAGCTTGCAGACCATCTCAGGACGGGAAGGATCCACGAAGCCTGCTGGCTGGCTACAGTACACCGTCTCTGTCAGAGTGCCATGGAGGAAGGCATTCTTGACATCCAGCTAGTGCACGGTCCAGGAGCGCTCAAGTGCCAGGGAGAGGACAGTACGGACTGTCGCAGGCTTCACCACCGGGCTGAATGTCTCATCATAGTCGACTCCAGGGCGCTGAGTGAAACCCCGAAGAGCCCAGCGAGCCTTGTACCTATCGAGGGTACCATCAGCCCGCCGCTTGTGTGTCCAGATCCACTTGCCAGTGACGATGTTGGAGCCGGGCGAACGGGGCACCAGATCCCATGTCTGGTTGGCGAGGAGCGCTGCGTACTCCTCTTCCATCGCGCGGCGCCAGTGAGGGTCTGACAAGGCATCGTGAACGAAAGAGGGTACAGGAGAGATCTGCGGGTCACCGGGTAGCGCCGCGAGAGCCCAGGGCCGCAGGGTCGAGGCCCCCAGAGCAGAGGTCGGGCTAGAGGCGGGGTCGTCTGAGGCGGGGTCGTCCGAAGCTAAAGTCCGTCCATCAGTCGAGGCCCCTCCCGCGGTCGAGGCCCCCCGTGCCTGGGTCGAGGTCCTCCTGTCTTCAGTCGAGTCCCCGAGAGCCCGGGGCCGTAGGGTACCAGCCGCGTGTCGTGTCACCATAGGGTGAACATGGCTCGGGTGTCGGTGAAGGAACGGTGGGTGGTACACCGACGGCACGACACGGGCAGCCGGGGGCCTGCGGCAGTGATGTAGGCGTCGCCAGCGGAGAGTTAGTCGAGGCCCCCAGACCAGAGGTCGAGGCCCCTCGTGATTGGTCGAGGCCCTCTCATACTCCAACACTGATTAGTGACTAATTTCATGCTAATTATAGCATGCATAATATACACTCCAAAACTCAATCCTTGGAGTGTCATTGATTGAGGCAGTTTGGGGATTTGTTGGTGGAAAAGAGGGAGATGAGAGAGGGGATAGTGTAAGGAAGGAAAATCCAAGGAAAATATACTGTCCGGTGGACCGTTTAATTAGCCTCCTAGAGATTGGTTTATTTGTAGAGAAATTCCTGTACTAAGATCCGTTAATTCAAATAGCAAATTGGTGGTATATTCCATATGATGATGATATTACAAGCATATACGTATAACTTAACTTTAATTAGTTGTTAGAGTCCAAAGGGGCGATCTCTTTCATGACTTGCTAGGAAGAGTATTGCCTGCACCATACAATTGAGTCCTGCGGCTTGTCCCCTATCTGTCTAGTTATCTATCTGGTCTATAGGGTCTCTGTCTAGCTGTCTAGGCAGCGAGTAGGACTGTGCTGACTGCCGAGTTAAAGGGAGGCCCTAGCCTAGAGCTTATCTTTCAGAACCCAGTTATTGAGGCCATTAATTAGAGGTGCATACCAAAGTGAGTGATACAACTAAATTTAAAGGCGGGGGCAGGCAGGCTGCTAAATATGCTGATGAAGGTAAGTTTAGCTAGATGCGTGTACTATGCATCTAGTACATCTGTCACTGCACAAAGTGTCAAGTGTGCATATTGAGGGACCATGTACTCTACTGTTGTAAGTGTCTAGTACATTTTTTTTGTTTTGGAAAAAGCAAGTGTGTGCATGTAGCTATAGTAGCGTCACCCTCCGTGTCCTTCCACCCATATATGCTTATGCTAGGCAAAACGCGGTGCACACACATATATCTATCCACCCTAGCTACTAATTCTTTGGTTGCCCTCTTTATAAGAGCATACTTTTCCTCCCTGCAGCCTTTTGCTACTGCGTACACACAAAGGAGAGAGAGAGAGAGAGAGAGACGTGGGTTTAAATTGCTCCCACATAGCAAATGCAAATCCAAAAGTCAAGCACTGCGTATAGCTCGCCGCAGGCAGGCAAGGCAGGCATCTTCTTGTCCTGTTGCTCTTTCCTTGATCCATCCATGGACCAGCATATGGTGCTTTTGCAGCTGCAGCAGGCAGGCCGGGCTCCTTCTCCTCTCCCCTCCCCTCCATCTATAGCGGCCTGTTAGTAGTGATGCATGAATGCTCCTCCTGCACCACCTCTCGCTTGCCATAGCAGCAGCAACAGCTTGCCTCAGAACCAGCTACGTTACCTAGCTAGCAGCTCGATCGTGCTCGCGCGAGTACTGGTAGATGAACAGTGCAGTGAAAGTGTAGTGTCAGCCTCCTAGCTACTCATCATCAACACCTCCGATCCATCAGAGACCTGCCTGCAGAGAGCTAGCTTTGCGTCGTCGCGCATTAATCAAGTGGTATGTACTGATGCACTATGTTGCAATAACATTTCTTCTTTCATGTTTCATATGTGCTGGTGTTATGGTATGCATGCCTGCATCATATATGCATGTGTGCAAGTTCTTCACCATCCATTTATTGCATGAGGATGGCGTCTCGATCGATCGATCCATGCATATAGTACTCACACCATGTGGTTCCTGATCAGGTCAGCTAACTTGCAATAACTTGCAAGAAGCTCGCTCGCCGACGGCCGATCCATCGTTTCTCCGTCGTAGGTCGATCTGATTCTTCCAAGATCGATGGATCATAACTTCAGCGACATGATCCTGCGCGAGAGCGCATGGAGCGGCGGCGGCGGCGTGGGTGCCGGCGTCGACGGCTTGCTGACACAGGTGGAGGTGGTGGGGAACGTCGTCGAAGGCGGCAGCGGCATGACGGTGCTGGAGAGGCTGGTGCTCGACGAGGCGCTGGCAGCGGCGATCCTGGAGCTGCAGGGAAGCATCGTCCAGCAGGCGGCGCCCGCCGCCTGCGCCGCCGGTAAGACGGTACCGGCGGCCGGTGGTGGCGTGGTTGGGGAGGCCGCTGTCGTCGCCTTCCCCTCGATGGCGATGGCGACGCCAACGCCCGCCTACGCGGACGTTTACGCGGATGTCCTGCAGCGACAGCAGCATCACCATCGCCATCACGGCGCGATGGGGATGCCTCCCGACTACGACCTCACACCAGCAACAACAACACCCGCTGTCGTCGCGGTAACAACTGCGGCTGTGCCGGCCGCGTTCACAGCCACCGCGGTTATTGACAGCGGAGGCAACAACAGCCTCGTCGTCGGACGATCGCCGCCGCCGGTCTTCTCCGCCAGCAACGAGACTACAGCAACGGCAGCGGCCGTGACCGCCGCGACGACGAGCCTCAGTCGTTGTGAACAAGAAGGCGGCGGAGGCGGTGCCACCGGTGGTGGAAAAAGGCAACGCCGGCCCAAAAGGAAGAGGAAGGCCGCCGCCGCCGAGCGGTCACCTGCGGCGGCGGCACAGGAGAGCACCCTGTGCAGCCTCCTGGCGTCCAGTACCACCACCGCGGGCGAAAGCGGCATCCAGATCGCCTTCAGCACGGCCGCCAAGCAGAGATCAGCGAAGCCATCGTCGCTGAGCAGCAGCGGGTCGTCGAGCATCAGCTTCGACGGCCGGAACAACAACCCCGCGGGCAACGGCGGCGGTGGCGTGGACGACCCCATGTACGAGCCGGACACGGAGGCGCTGGCGCAGGTGAAGGAGATGATCTACCGCGCGGCGGCGATGCGCCCGGTGTCCCTCGGCTCCGAGGACGCCGGCGAGCGCCCGCCCCGCCGCAACGTGCGCATCTCGTCCGACCCGCAGACGGTGGCGGCGCGTCAGCGGCGGGAGCGCATCAGCGAGCGCCTCCGCGTGCTGCAGAAGCTCGTCCCTGGCGGCGCCAAGATGGATACAGCCTCCATGCTGGACGAGGCCGCCAACTACCTCCGCTTCCTCAAGTCACAGGTCCGGGAGCTGCAAACCCTAGACCGCCGGAACTACGGTGCGGCCACTTCGAACAATGTGAACGACGCCACCGCCACCATGGCTGCTGCTGCTGGGTCGTCACTGATGAGCTACAACAATGGTACCACCATGCCGGCCTTCACCTTCCCGACAGCAGCAGGGGAAACCCTACGAGGAGCGACCAGCTGATTTAGCCATTTAGTTGCAATGATGATGATAGATTTGTAACACGCATGCATGTTGTTGTTAACCATTTTTTATGCTTGTCCAATGTGCATGAGACCATCCATCTTATGATGTATTTCATCATTATTAGTAGCTCAAAGACTAGGTAGACGATGATGATCATATCGATGATGGAGCCCAATCAAATGCAACAACGATGATGATGCAACATGGTTTAATATTATCCACTATATCTAGTTCATTATAAACTCTGTTTTCGTTTTTAAGAAGGAGAAAAATATCTTCTCTTTTGAAAAAAAAAAATCAGAAAGCCTACTGCATGTGCAGCATGCATGTCTTCAAACTTTGGTTTGGAGATTAATGAATAAACTAATTGAAATCCTTTTTCGCCGATCGAGCACAGCACAAGGAAAAGGTCTTGGAAAGTTTGCCCCTTTTTCGAACTAGCTTTTCTAGGGTTATCGAGTCTAAGCAGCAGTTTAGTCGTCTCCATCTTTTCATGTGCGTGCATGAATCCATGCAAAGCTGCATATGCTTTCCAGGCCAGTGCGTGTGTGTGCTAGCAGCAAGTGCTCAAGCTTTCCAAGTCCCGATCCCAAATCGTGATGTGAGATGAGAGATGAGAGAGGTCAGGTCGGTCGTGTACTTGCAACTCGCCAAACACCATCATGGCACCTTTGTAACACGCATTATTGTTAATAAGCTGAAGCTGCTGCATGCTGCTGCTCTTTATTTGCCTGTGGTGATCTTAATATTTGTGCATGCCTGCGTGCGTGCAAAAACCCTAGCACATTAAAGGCGATTCAGCAAGGTTATGATAGGGCTATCATTGCTCGCTTTCCCGTCGTCGTCGATCGGAGGGAAGGCATCGTTGCAGCAAAGCAAAAGCAACCACGATAAAGCTATTGCTACTGGTATTTTAATGGCGTCGCCGAGGCGAGGAGGACGACGAGGGAGCCTCGTGTCACTACGGCGACGCCGATGCCGGCACCGGTGCCGGTGCGTCGAGCCCCACCGGCGGCCAGGGCCGGCCGGGCCGGGTGAGCTTTTTAGACAGGTCTGCCTGGGCAATGCAGCTGCAGACGGAGGGGGAGGCACACAGACACGCACACTGCATCAAAAGGGATGTAAAGGAATCATTCCCTTTCCCTTTTCATTCAATCCAGCGCTTTGTTTAAAAGGCAAGAAGAACGAGCGGGGCCGGCGCCGTGCCTTTTGCTCGCTCTCCTCGGGCAGCGTGTCCACAATTCTTGATAGGATGCTGAATCTTAACCGGTCGGATTCGTTCTACTATTTTTCAGTATAATAATTGATTATTACGACTATATTACCATGGTGACTTTAACTTTGATTTGTAAGGTTAATTCGAAATAAAGATGAGATATGGATGTGCTCAAGTTCAATTTTGTTTTCTTTTATAGTATATAGATAGGTGATCAATCTGGTGCTCTGCTAGCCTATCAACCAATGTGCGACTGGAATCTAGTAACTCTATTTTCTATTTATTTCTTAAAATCTATAAATGAGCATACTCTACGGTCTCTAATCGGTCCTGGTAAGTTTATTAGTTACTGCTATATACTCCTTCAGTCCAAATATATATAATATCTTAAGGTTTAAAATTTATCCAAAAACAAATAACATTAATTCTATACAAGCATGGGACACTGCCTCCTTCCTGTGATACATTGCATTCTACAAATTCTAAGACAAATTAAGAGAGAACATAAAAGATGCATGTATTATCGTCTTACTTCCTAATAAAACAATATCGTCAACGTGATTACTAGTGATTGGTTGATAAAATAGAAGTATTTAATATAAAATTTGCTTTTGTCATATAGAATGCATCATATTTGAAAACAAATTTTGAACGCTAACATACACTATATTACAGGATGGAGGGTTACGCAATATATCTAATTGATGACTACTCCTAGATCTTTCTAGTATTTGTGTGAGTATCTAGTATTTATCACTTTTTTCTAACACGTCTCGTAAGGATCATCATGAAACTCAGCTGAATCCTTCCATCAGTAACGGTAAGAATTCCATCATCAAACTACTAATGATGAATATTTTATACACTACCCTTCATTTAGCAACGGTAATATTTCTATCATCAACTACTAATGTTGGATGCTTCATACATATCGCCTTGTTTCACGTCAATATGGATGGCTATCAGCGCAACGACAGAGAGGAAGTTAATTAATAAAGTTTTTTTTATCTCCGGGAAGGACGGTACTACGTACCACCTCATCTCTTCATCTCTCATTGAGTTTATGTTCTTGATCTTTTCTTTCAGGAGTGGTCTCACCACATTCACATGTGTTCCTCAAGTGTTTTTTTTTTCTTGAAGAATTGCCATTCCAACATCTTGCTCTCAGAGGTGTACAAGTACAATGTGAGACGTTTGCACATGGGTTCTTAATGTAAATGTGATACGTGTATGTTTTGTGAGGGTCGTGTGTATGTGAAGTTTTGTATCTACACCTTGTTATGTTAAGAAAAGGAAGAAAGAAGAGAATCATAGGGTCTTTCTCGATCTAGCGTACTAACAATTAACCTCTATTTTTGGATGCTAAATGCATGGGTGGGCTAAACATGGGCTAATTTTAGCTTAATTATTTTTAGTTCTTATTAGGCCTAACCTACTTCCTTTGTTTTAAAATTATAATTTTTTTATTTCCAGATTTATAGCTTCTACTACGTATCTAAATATAACATATATCTAGACGCGTAGCAAAAACTATGAATCTAGGAAAAGCTAAAATGTCTTACACAGAGCAAAAACATATGCCTACATCCTTTGTCTTACTACGTATTCTTACTTAGATGAGCTAGTTTTTGGCAACGGGATGGAAATCAACAGGGCTAGTCTCTTACTAAAACGCAACAGAAAAATAGTCATAGTCAATATGGAGAGTTTGCGCGGCTAATTAGAAAACCGGCCGTAAAGAGAAGGGGTGTGCAGTAGGGACGGTTGCGGCGGACATTCTGAATGGGACGGTCACAGTGGAAGGGAATCTAAATTGGACTGGAGCCTGCAGCCGAGCGAGAGCGAGCGAGCGTGCTCTCGAGAAGCCCACCACTAGCAGTAGCAGTAGCAGCAGACGCCATCCTGTCTCCCTGTGGCCTGTGCTGTGCTGGCCCGCTCACGCATCATGCTTGCTTCCCTCCCGAATCGGAAGGAAGGAATCAGCACCTTGTGTTGTTGTTATCCAGTAGCAGTAGCAAGGAGCTAGTACATGGCGCACCATCTGCCTTTTTTTTTTTTTTTTTTTTGCTGTCACCAAAAACAGTTGCCAACAGCACAGGCAGCACGCGCGCGAATGTATGTCGTGACAGGATAGATACTGGTCCAGGTGACGAGATCGTTAAATTTTGTTAATGTTACCATATTATACGGTTGGTGATGAGAATGGTCGAGGATTACCCATCGGCGTTCTCACCTCAAGTTTCCGCAACTCATCTCGGCTCATGGGCTTCTGGCCCGTGCGCGTGGCCTGCCGCTCCCAGGCCAGGAAGCACACGCACCGGGCTCGATCTCGGTTCATGGGCCTTTTGGCTGCCTCGCCTTGTTGTCCATAGTATGTTTACTAGGAGCCTGCAATAATAATAATAATATATGCAAACAAACAAACTGCAAAGCGCCAAGCGGTTTTTGACTTTATATACGCGACGTGTGTGTGCGCGAATCCACTGGTATTTATACTTAAACAAACTCGGTCTGTGAGGAGAGCAGACCACCCCGACCTATTGTGCTTAAGACATAGGACTCTCACCTTGGTGTTGAACTGAACTCAGGGTCCAAAGACGGATTTAAGACGTCTAGGTCCCTAACTCTTGAATTTTTATGTTTGGTTAAAAAAATGCGGGTACAGTTCATCAATGACCCCTACAACTTGCATGACAGTATCACCTAGGTCCCTAACTCTTAAATTTTTATGTTTTGGTTACCTGGTTCTCGGCGATCCGTAGCTCATGGGGTGCTAGGGCGCAGGGTTTGGTTGGTTGGACGAGCACCGCAACCTAAGATAGCGGCATGGAAACAATAACACAGAGTCTCGTTCCTAGAAAACAAGTTTTTTTTTGTTTCTTAGGAGCCTGGCTCGCGTGGGCACAAGCCGTTGCATTGTGGCTCTACCGAGAGATGATGAGCGCGGAGAACGGACAACCAAACAACTAAACTTAGGATCCTGGTTCTGCAGAGCAACACAACCAAACGCTACAACCAAATATACTAAAAATTAGTTTAGTGGTGTTGTAGCATTACTTTTTTATATATAATTTTAGTCAAATTTAAAAATCGTTTGGAGTATCATACTATCATTTATTTGGCCGCTATCAAAAAATAAGCTCCTCGTAGCATATTTCTTTTCCAACCATAAATGGGCGGTCGATCTGGGTGGTACTAGCATACAAGTGTAAGGCTAAAATACCAAAATTTGAGAGTTATGGCCATAACACAGTCATACAAGTTTAGAGACCTAGATAACAACATTGTGCAATTTTAGAGATGATTGCCGGCAAATTATAACGTTTATGTCCCTAACTAGTTTCACTAAAAAGATGTATACTCAAAGTTAGTTTATTGGTGTTGTATCATTACATTTTTATAATATTTTAGTCAAATTTCAAATCATTCAACATTTAAAAAAATTATATCTTTTCTTATGGACGAAAGGAGTATCATACTATATATCATATCTTTGGCCATAGGTATCAAAATAGGCTCCTTGAATGGGCGGTCGACCTGCAAGCCACAAGCGTTGTTGTTGTTGGGAGTCTGGCTCGTGGTTCAGCAGTTAGGCCGCACACAGAGGCCGCCCTCTCCTAAAGAATGATATCTGAAGCTGAAGCCATGCTGTGCCCTGCACGCGCGCTGGATCCGTCGAGATTGCGCCTGTGCTGCCATCGGCAACATGGGCCATTCGGGCAACTGGGCAAGGGGACGCGCATCCAAAACCAAGAACACGATCGAAGAACAAGATGCGAGTGGTCACGACGCTACTCCACCGCAAGCGGGAACTATAATAACAAATAATATTAATTAATATAAATAAATATAATGATGATTGGCCCTGCAGGTTCCAGCCAATGCAAGCACAGCTCAACAGCTCCTGTGGCTGAGATTTGCATCTGCAATGGATGCTGCTGCTACCTAGTCCTTGGCTACCACACTACCAGCAGTGCTTAGGCTGCTGGCCGATTGGCAGCCTCCCGTACCGAGCTACCCTACCCATATTTATTTCATGCGCTCCATCGGTGCCGACATCATATACAGATACACGTCAATTGGTCATTGGGGGGGGGGGGGGGGGGGGTTGGTGTGTGGGGGTGGTGTAGTTCCGTTTGCATTAGAAAGATACTTTCTATCCGATTCTTAGATATTCGTAAAAACTAGGATAACCACAATAATTTGTAATTTAGAACCCACGGAGTATCTTTTTCTTACAATCACAAGCCTTATACTATTTTATATATACAGTCCATGGTTCCAACTTATAACTTACTTCAACTTAATTTGTCATTTTAAGTTTATCTATAAATTTGACCAATTGTATAGAAAAAATGCATCAACATATATGACATTGATTTAGTTTCATGAAGTTTCCTAAGAAATTATTTTGGTAGTGCGTTTATTTGAACTTTTAGTTTCATGAAGTTTATTTGAACTTGGCCGAAGTTAAAAGATTATGTTAGTAAAAAGGAAAAATGATCTTTAATTTGGAATGAATGGAGTGTATACCATTCGCAACTATGCCACATCATATCTAAATTGTTATTATGTTCCTTCTCCGGTATTATTAATACCGCCATTTCCTCATCATAAACATGTGTCACTATTTAGCGTGGTTGGGCACGTACATTTCCCAAGTTGCAAACGCTATATCCCTACTTACAATGGGATTTATGGATTCCAGATCACACAAAAAAGGTTGTCTGCGTTGTACTCTCTTCTTTCTAAATTACTTCTAAATGGTAAAAAGCTTTTGTTGTATATCTAGATATGATATGATCTAAAAAAAACTGAACGATCAACAATTTAGATAGAATAGATAGAACTAAGAATGTAATAAAATGTCTTGGATATCTGTTAAAAGTACGTAACAGTGAGCTAGGACAAATAGTGTTGAACAATGTCATTATAATGTCATACAATGTGTGGCGAGGTAAAGCACAAGATAAATCACTTGTGTCTTGTGTTCTTACTATTGTATTGTGCTCTACTTCTTTGTGTTGGATTACTACGGTTTGCTCTTGGTCTACTTATGCTAGCTCCCAACCTTGGTCTGAGTGGTGAAATAGGCTCTACCACCCTAGGAACATTAGTAATTTACTCGATCTAACTTTTATTGGGTAGATTTTGAATTGTGCTCACTAGCTAATCTATCACGTGGCTAGTTTTTCCCCGCACTGCCACGTTACAACAGTGCCATGTAAAAGTGTGGCAGTGTTATACCTGTTTACTAAATGTTGCAATCGAGTTTTGTTTTAATAGGCTTATTTGTCCCCTGTATAGGCTTGTCAGATCGTTTTTACTCGACCCTAAGATTCTCTTTATCCTCTAGTCAAAACAATCAATTATCTAGGCTCAACCACAAATTGTGTGTTTGGTTTTGAGTAATTGGATTCTTTGTCATCTTTTCACCCCTTATTTTTATTTGGTTCACCTCTATAACAAGTATAACTACGGCCCAGCTACTTTACCACGAAATTGGGCCAATCTCGGGCCAAGAGGAGGACGACAACATCATGGGCTGCGACTAGGGCAACTCACAACAGGAGAAGGGGCCAGGCTGCCGCCTCCCCGATGCGCGCATGCGTCGGGTGCCGCCGCCGCAGTCATCGCTTCGTCACGTCAGCCTTCCATCAATAAAGTACTTTCTATAATCAGGGGATGTAAAATAAAGAAAGAGAATATCCACAGATATTCTCTAGGATAGTTTAGAGTCTAAGTAAGGCCAATAAGGTTATAAATACTCTCCGATTATAATCAGGTCAACTCAATAATACAAGGGGTAATTCTCATCTATCTCTCCCTCTCTCCAGCCACCACCCCTCCCTCTTCCTCACGCCACGCCGCCCTTCCACCACGCCGCCACCAGCGCCCCGTCCACCATCGCCGCCGCCCCCAGGCCACGCCCAGGGCTGCCACATGCCCCCCTAAGCACGGCTTATTATAACCTTATAAACTAAGCATGAGAATTGTGGCGATTCAAAAAAAAAGTCTTATCTCATCTATATAGTACTGTAATTCATTAAACCAAACAACGCCAAATTGAACAACTATACAAGCACGTTTGCATCTATGTGATGTGACTCTCAAGTATAGTAAATTATATGACGTCTCTTAACTAAAAAATATGGCTCCTCAGCAGTTGTCTTGCTACACTCAGCCGTTGTCTTGCTACACTATAACATGCCCATAATATTTTGTACACACAAAGAAAAATTGACAGGCTATAGTACGTGAAGCATATTTTGTTTCATTTTCAAATTTAATTAAATATATATAAAAATATTAATATTTATAATACCAAATAGCATCACAAGATTAATCATATAAGAGCATTTTCAGCAATGCTACCCAAATTAGACTACCTACTTGTCTGATTGGGTAGCTACCAACTTTGAAACTATCCATATTTTGCTCTCTGTTCCAACAATACTATATAAATTGGACCCTCCAAACTTGTCCTAGTAGAGAATGACATGTAGGGCCCGACTGTCATCCACTCATCCTCTATCATCTTCTTCCTCACAAGGAGAGCTAGCAGGGGCAAGGAGGGATGGAGGCCGGTGATGCGCCAGGAGCCACGCGCCCACGCCTGCCGGTGATGCACTGCCACATCAGGAGGCTGGGGAGGCCGGCGGGGAGGGATGGCCGCGTGGGTGAGCTATGGCGACTGTGCTTCGCAGGTCGAGGCAAGGTAAGGATTCACAGCAGCCTCGCCGGGGAGCCGCGGAAGGGAGGGATGGCCTCACTGGCCTCGCGGGGCGGCCTCGCCGGTCAGGGCGCTGCGGGAAGGGAGGGGCGGGCTTGCTAGGAATCCGCGGCTTCGCCGGGGAGCCGCGAAGGGAGGGGCCGCCTCGGGCGCCGTGGAAAGGAGGGGCGGGCTCACCGGGGATCCGCGAAGGGAGGGGCCACCCTGGGCGCCGCGGAAGGGAGGGGCGGGCTCACCGGAATCCGCGGCCTCACCAGGGAGCCACAAAGGGAGGGGCGGCCTTGCCGGTCAAGATGCCGCGGAAGGGAGGGGCGGGCTTGCCGGGGATCCGCGACCTCGCTGGTGAGCCGCGGCCTCGTTGGGCTGCCTCGCCGGTCAGGGCGTCGTGGAAGGGAGGGGCAGCGTCACCGGTCATGGAGCGCCAGCGACGGGCGGTTGCAGGCACACGCATGGAGAAGAAAGGGAAGATAGAGAGGAATTGAGTAGCTTGTCTTGGCCCAACGGGAATGGAGAGGGAGAATGAGGATTTGGATAGACAATAAATTTGTTGGGTGTAATGGATAGTCTGTTGGAGTGGATTTTTTGTTCACCACTACCTAAACTGAGGATAGGTGGTGTGATGGATAGTGTTGCTTTAGATGTTCTAATAATACTATAATAAAATTATTCAAAAATATTAATATTAATAGTGTTTTCTATATACTTAGCTAAATCTATAATTGATTGACTTCTAAAAAGGACTTAATATCTAAAAGACTTAGATCGTTCATGTCACCTGTCATTCTGTCACCGGAGTATCGCCGACCCACGTAGATGTTCTCTCATCCAAAGTGGCGCTTGAAATGTGTCCGAGGATATCCCACGATCCACAAAGCAAAGGAATTTCATATATTAGTCCAAAGGCCAAAGTGATACGTGTCGGCGGTGGAGCTTCGTTTCCAAGCGTCGTGGCCCCCACAAAGTGCTTGAACCTTCCCATTGGATAATACTAAGCTCACACGGCTTGGCTCACCTACCAATTTGCGAAGGTACTTTTGAAGTGAAAAATATAAGGCTTGTTACTTGTTGCTAAACAACAGTACAAACTGTGCACCTCTCAATATTCTAAATTGTACTAGGTCGTTATTTTTTTAAGATAGACTTTCCGAAGCTTAACTAAACTTACATAAAAATTATATTAGCATGCATATACAATACGAAATAAACACACTATCAATACATTTATAATGGATTTAGTTAAACTAATTTGACATAGTACATTTTAGTTTATGTTGCCTTATACATAGTTAATGTTAGATAAATGTTTCTTTTTACGGCAATATAGGTGTTGACTTGTCTAATACTAGTAACTAATTTAATTATTCGTTTGGTGACGGAGAAGCAAGGAAATGCACGCTAACAAACAAACAAACAGATGTTGACAGAGGAAGAAGTCGTGTTATCCGACGGATTAGGAAATAGAAACAGATGCTACCATGACAAACAACCTTGTGGGAAGCTGCTTGTTCCATGGATACTATTTTTATTTACATATTTTATTTTATCCATATGGATTAAAACCTCGACGTCGGAAAAAAAATGTAAAAATGGAAGTGTCAGTGGTGTAATCTTATCATCAAAATAAAAAAAATTTATTTTGGGACAGAGAATGTATGGATTAAAACTTCGAGATGGACAGAAAAAACACCTAAACATGGAAATGGCAGCGACGCATTCTCATTGCTGAAATCAGCAAAATCGCCCAAAAAAACAAAACCGAGATGCACATGCTCAGCTGAAACCGCACAACAAAGCAGCCAAACACTAGTCACAAAAGCAGGATATCAATCGCCACTGTTGTGTACTGAGCGTAGCTAAAGGACCAAAACGGCGACCAGAGGAGGATGAATGGGAGCCAAAAAATTTCTCTTCAAAAATCCCAACCAGATAGAAACACTGCCGAGCACCTCCAAGCAAATGCACAACAACAAGATAAAAGCAGAGAACCAATTGCAGCTGGTCGGGAGCTAGTCTAGAATTGAAGAAAACCTGGTCAGCAACGGGTACCGACCACATCAACCAAAGTGGTCGGCAACAGAACAAAAGCTGGTCCGAAAGACTGGTTGGGAAACTGCTCCGAACCACATCGATCAAAGTGGTCAGGAACAAAATAAAAGCTGGTCGGTAAAACTTAGTCGGGACCAAGTCGACCACGGTGGTCAGTAACAGAGTAGAAACTGGTCGGGAGCCTACGACCTAGAGTGAGAGGTGCTTCGGCGTTGCAAAGTACTGCTGCTCTCCCACCACTGGCGTCACCAAAGCAGTTAACCAACCACCGACGAAAAAACCAGAGAACTTGGGTCAAAGGCAAGTGTTGCTCAACAGAGCTCACTCGGCGCCTAAGCGCACAATGCTGGTAGCACTGCAGTTAGACCCTACATGGGAATCCCACATGCAGACAGAAAGAAAAGAGTCGGAGAAAACTCAGAAAGGATACCTGCTCAGAACACCAGCAACGCGAGAGAGAGATTTAGTGAAAACCAGATCTGACCAGCATAGATTGATACCGGATTTCGCACAGGCAATCACAAGGAAGAAGGAAAGCTATCCTCAAGAAATCGAGCCTCAATTTGAACCCAGTAGCCGGGAATTGTAGATCTGGGCCGATGAACACAGTTTTCCCCTAAAACATAAATTGCTTGGTTTCTTGATGCACGAGTGGAATTGGTTCAATTCCCTTGAGTATCTAGTTCATCACTCGACAAAGCATCAATCAACGCAAAAATATTGAGCCAAAACGCTCCAAAATTGATGAATCGAAGTTCGTCTAGCAGAACTGCAGAAAGTCAACGGCGCACGAAAAACTGACCAAGTTCACAGATCAAAAAGTAAAAGCCTAGAGGACACGAGGAGGATTCGGGCCTCCATTCCCTCACAAAATATCTCACAAATATATGGGTAAAATTCTTGTTCTTAGACCTATACAAGAACATGAACATAAATAGAAAAAACCTAAACAGACAAACAAAGCAGCGGCAGCGGCGGCGGTGGAGTGGAGAGATGGGAAAAAGGTCGAGAAAGAGGTAGGTCTGGTGGAGGCTGTCCATTCCTATTTATATGCCTATTACACAATTCCACTACTGCCCCTAAATATTATTATAGGGAACCACCTAGCCAAGGGCACTATGGTCTAACTCAGGATTTCCTCATCCGACGGCCACCATGCCTTCTCACCAGTAGCCCTGGTTCGACGCAATCTCCCCGATGCCGCCATGTGCCGTCCGTCCGCATCGGGACTACCCGGGTTTTGAGGCACAAACCCACGAAACCCGCCTCCGATGGTTTTGACGGCAAACCACTAAACCGTCTGCGAGTATCGTACCCCGTACGCATCCCCCGTCGATGGTTTTGAGGACAAACTACCAAACCTCCTCGCGAGTAGCGTAACCCGTACGCATCCCCCGCCGATGGTTTTGAGGAAAACCACCAAACCTCCTTGCGAGTAGCGTAGCCCGTACGCGTCCCCCGCCATGTACACTTGCACTTGTCGATGTCCTAAGTGTCAGCCACCGCGGCTGCCCACCTGGCTGTCTGATCCCTCGGTCTAAACCTCGCGTCCGCCCTTCACCACATCGGGTCCGTCAGCACGGCACGTCCTACTTGACCTTCACCCGACCATTGCCACTGCCTCCGAACTCCACATCTGCACAACACAAGCCAAGAGACACGTTTCGACACATAACCCTGTGCCAGGGGATCAGTAGAACCACCAAGACCGACCACCAACTAATGTGTTGGACATGTTAACAATCGCTCATCACACCAACAAAAGATGCTACATCATGATATGGAAAATCACGTGTCCACGGTAGCGTCCACGCCTGTGTCGTTTCCCCATCTCTGTCTCATGGTGGAGCCCACCTCGACACCTGTGGCTGTGGATGAGCATTCCCTTCTCTTCTCTTTGGCATCGAAAAAAAACTCCATCAAAATCAAACGATCCCCAATCCCGTTCCCGTAATAAGGCCACCCCACCACAGACGGCGACGCTCCCAATCCCCCTCTGCTCCCCCAGCAGCCGCCATGGCCGCCGCGGCAGCAGCTGCGCGCCTGCCTCATCGCCGGCCCTGACACTGGAACGTCCGTGGTGGCTGAGACGAAGCTGCCGCTAAGGATTGATTCGGGATCTTTTGCTGCGCCACGAGCTGCCTGCTTGATCGACTGATACGGCCTCTGCTGCTCCTGCTACTGGCTCCTGGGCTGGGCGGGGCATGACGAGGGGAGGCGGCAAGGAGGAGATGGGGAAGGTGATGGGCCCGCTGTTCCCGCGGCTCCACGTCAGCGACGCAGGCAAGGGCGGCGGCCCGCGGGCGCCGCCCAGGAACAAGATGGCGCTCTACGAGCAGCTCACCGTGCCGTCCAGCCGCTTCAGCTTCCGCGCCAGCCTCGTGCCCTCCACGTCGGCTGCCCAGGTGAGCCGCTCCCGCTCCTTGTTTGCTTTGCTTTCAGGATCGAGCTTCCCGTTTCCGGGAACGCAGAATTCGTGTCTTCAGTTCAACCCCCGCCGCCACTCGCCACTGTGCCAATCTAGGCAAACCTCTATGCAGTCGCATCGCATGCCTGCGCATACGCTAGTGAGCTAGTGCATAAATACAGAGGTACACAAGCTAAGAGGATATGATCAACTATCAGTTCAAGAAGCTAGAGGCCCAGCGCATGAAACATTTGTTTGCTGGTTCATTTCTATGATCTTCAGCGTGTATTTTGTAAAGATGGTGAGCGAGCAACTATCCGATGTTCTGTGAGTCTGTAGGACAGTAAAACTGTTCAAGAGTACAGTATCCCTGCTCTCCCCCTTATGGGGGCCAGCAATGTTTGCTCATTAGGTTCCTCCATTTCAAGGTCAAATTCCTGGTTCGAGGATTGAAGAATTGATCTGTGCACCCCTGTCACCATGTTGTTTGCCGCTCAGTTGTCATGGCAATTTGGGCAAGTTGTGTGCACCTGCATACTTGCACAGCTACCACTAATTGACTAATATGGTATGATTTCGGGAGCTAGGCTACCGTTACAATCAGAGGTAACATAACAAATAAAAATAACAGTGACCCAAACCACTTCGGATAATGAGTGACTTGATTGTGCATTTAGGGAAAGAAACCAAATCCAAGAGGTAGCTGTACTGAACATTCCTAGTTTTACACTTTTTACTGGTGTTATCCAAGCTGGTAGTATCATTTGCACGACTTCCTCAGTGTTCTTCTATCTGAGGCTGAAATGTGACCCTCCCTCTTATAGTTGTGTTAAACTTTAGGCTCCAAACTTCCCTGCTTGGAAAGTACTCCTGATATGAAGCCTAAGCACCTTTTTGTAAGCACACACGTCCTATTTTTAAAACCACAGTGGAATGTGTGTCTAGTGTCCACAACAAGAGAATACCATCTCCCTAGGGGTTGATTTTACAGTTAGTCTGTTCTTATGGCTCTCCTAATTTATTTAGTAGAATTTGCAGAGAAGCTCTTGGACTGAGGCTCTCGCTTGAGTTTTGTTTCACCTTTCAACCATCCTGCCATTCTGGCCATTTTGTGATGTGTTTTGGAAATATCATGGGGGGTTTGTCTGCTAAGAGTTTACTTTGTAGTACATATGGAAAGGTTCAGAAACAAATAGAAAATGGTTAAGAATCAGTAGGAAGAGCTAGTGCTTGACTTAAATTCATTTGCAGGTTAATTTGTTATGATCTTTAATGTGTCCTGTAATGATATCTTGTCTATCATATTTTCTACAAAGTTGGAGGACAGGAAAAAGAAATATCCAGAGTACAATCATGTAACAATCACCGACAAGACATCAATTACTTTGCACATATGGAGGTAGAAAGAGTAGAAACTTGATAGTTAGATTCCCATAGAAATAATAGCAAAAAGAAAAGAAAAGGAATCCAGGGGTTGCCTGCACTTGTGATTCTCTGTCCCTATTCTCCCCAATTTTGCGGGGTAAAGCAGTGAGCAAAGAAAGAATTGAGATTTTGACCCTTAGGTACTCCATTTCTCACCTCTAATCCAGTTTTAAATGAAAGTTGCTGGATGCTTTGAAAGTACTATCTACCAGTTTGCATGGAGGGATCCAAACTGGATGGGCCTTGGCAAATGAAGATAGGAACTTAGTGTTCCATTAACATCCTTTTCAATAATTTTTACAAATTACTGACCAAGTTTCTCCATCCAGGTTTATGGTTATGACAAGACTCTGTTCCAGCCCTTTGATGTGCCTTCAAATGAACCTGCTCGATCTTCTGAAAAGATCAAAGGAAACTCTATCAACGGGCAGTCTAATAGTACAAGAAGAGAATCTTTGATGATGTACTCACAGACCAAGAACAAGGATGTCTGTGCTTCAAAATCGATTGCCGAGTGTAGCTCACAGCATAGAGTGGGAAACACCATCAAGTCTTCTGGGAAGAAAGTGGTCAATGATGATGAATTTATGGTTCCTTCCATCTGTTCTCCTAGGTTTTATCGGCATTCTACTCAAGAACATGCAGATAAATCAAAACCCCGATCTGCTACAATTCGACACAAAATTCCTTCTGCACTGGCCAAATCATCTGCAGAGTGCTATAGTACTGTGGACAAGCACTTGGACAGAATCAATGAAGCTGATATGAGGTTGATGAACTCACCAAAGGTTAAGGAGAAAGAAGCAGTGCAAGGATCAAAAGGTGTGGAAGATAAAGAAAAGAGCTTATCAATCCAGGCATCAGAAAAGTTCAAAGACAAATATGCTAAAACATGTCAAATGAGGATTAAAGCAAGTAGTATAAATCGTTCTGACAATGATGGTCTCCAACCTACAAGTGTGAATGGAAACTCCACAGTAGCAAAGAACCCTGCAGCAACTAGAAATAAATCATCCTGTAAGCCATGTACTGATGTAGATAGCTCTAACAGGAATTCTAAGTTACTGGAAAGAAGCCCAGGGGAAGCTGGTGCAAAGAGAAAACGAGGACATCACAATGGAGAGCAAAATGATGATTTATCTGACTCCTCGGTAGAATGCATACCTGGGTGGGGGATGTCTCCAGATGAAATTGTTGGTGCTATTGGTCCAAAGCATTTCTGGAAGGCGAGAAGAGCTATTCAGAAGTAAGTATATGGTGCTTCAATAGCTGTTTTGTAGTTTTGTAGCATTCTTTAGAAAATTACTATTTTATATGTTTCACTTTGCTTATTTTAATTTTCTTTTAGTTTTCAGTTGATTGTCATATGGAAGAAAACAAAAGATGAAGATGCTATGTCTCTTAGTTTTGGTTTTCAGTACCTAGATATGGCGCTATGCTATCATACTTTTTAATAAACTGTGGATAATATGAATCCTGAATGCCTTCGGTTTTGCTTTTTTAGTTGAAACACATAGTTTCATCCAAAAGAACAGTACGTTGCTTGTTAGATTGATATTGGTAATATTACTTTCTGGATTGCTGCATAATATGATGTTTTACACTTTGTCCTGTTAAAATCTACAGTCAGCAGAGGGTTTTTGCTGTCCAAGTGTTCGAGCTGCATAAGCTAATAAAAGTGAGTCTTCTGGAAATAAATAGATCTTCCTTTTCCATTCATAACTAGATTAGCTTCTGTGATAGAATTTTGTGCATAATGCCATTATAACCCAGCTTATAATTGCCTTCCAAGCAGGTGCAGAAGTTAATTGCAGCATCTCCACATCTGCTTATCGAAGGTGATCCTGTCCTCGGCAATGCCTTAATGGGGAAAAGGAACAAGCTTCCTAAAGGAAATTTGAAAGTTCAGACCTTGTCTATCACACACAAGGGTGATATCCAGCCAACTCCAGGGCAACCAGAGTTATCAAAACAAAACACAGAAGGAAAACTATCAAACCATTCTCGTGATGATGCACTTGGCGATAACCATCATGATCAAGATGCAACTAATGAAACTTTTACAAACAACCCTCCAGCTATTCCTGTTGCTCCTGACAACAAACAGAATAACTGGTGCATGAATCCGCCACAGAATCAGTGGCTTGTCCCAGTTATGTTGCCTTCGGAAGGTCTTGTCTATAAGCCTTATGCTGGCCCTTGTCCCCCCGTTGGAAATCTGTTGACGCCATTTTATGCCAACTGTACTCCGTTAAGGCTGCCTTCTACACCATATGGCATTCCTATGCCTCAACAGCCACAGCATATGGTGCCTCCTGGTGCTCCTGCAATGCATATGAACTACTTCCCACCTTTCAGTATGCCAGTGATGAACCCAAGAACACCAGCATCTGAAGTGGAGCAAGGGAGCCATGCTGCTGCACCACAGCCTCATGGGCACATGGAACAGCAGTCGCTGATCTCATGTAACATGTCACACCCGAGTGGCATTTGGAGATTTCTTGCATCAAGGGACAGCGAGCCACAAGCCAGCAGCGCCAGCAGCCCTTTCGATAGGCTTCAAGCACAAGGTGACGGAAGTGGCCCGGTATCATTCTTTCCCACGGCTTCAGTTCTGAATGCCCAGCCTCAGCCCTCATCTGGAGCCAGGGACCAGCAGAACCATGTAATCAGGGTTGTTCCGCGTAAAGCACAGACTGCTTTAGTTCCGAATGCCCAGCCTCAGCCGTCATCTGGAGGCCAGGACCAGCAGAACCATGTAATCAGGGTTGTTCCGCATAACGCACAGACTGCTTCAGAGTCAGCAGCGAGGATTTTCCGGTCAATACAAATGGAGAGGAAGCAAAATGATGCATAGCTGCTTACTATATACTGTCGTGTCATCTGACGTCAGCTTAATGCAGTTGACAGGGCTCCCCAAGCTCCAGATTATGGTGGCTCCTGTATTCTGACCACCGATTGCTCTTACCCAATCGTCATAGATTGGATGATATGATCTTCTGTTCTCTGCAGAGTTGCAAG
>CM041632.1:32838595-32849223 GCA_023333625.1 Bothriochloa decipiens | reverse complement strand
GTCATAGATTGGATGATATGATCTTCTGTTCTCTGCAGAGTTGCAAGCCAAGTCATAGATTGGATGATATGATCTTCTGTTCTCTGCAGAGTTGCAAGCCAAGGTTGTGTGCTGAAGTGATGGCCCTGAAGTTGGGAGTGCTTCATGATGAGTATGCAATTACTGGAATCGGTATATATACAGGTTACTTTAACTGTGTTGAGCTCACCACACAGCCGCTCTTCTGTAATATACAATACAGTAGACTATGAGTGGTACAGTAGGAAGCAGCAGTCAGAAACGACTGCTGGTAAGGATCGTTGAGAATGTTGTTACTGGTAGTACAGGCTGCTGTACAATTCAGTGTTTTGTCTATGTACAGTAGATGTCAAACCTGTGGCATTCTGCCATTCTGGGCAATTAATTTGGCTCTCCAAAGGTGTTGTGCTAGCCTGCTGGGAACCATTTTTTAACTGTCTGTTCTGACTTTGCTCTGCGCCTTTGCTTGTGGAGGCGCACAAGCTGATCCAGGAGCCGCAGCTCGTGGCTGCTGAAAACGGCATGTGCGCACCAGCAGGCGTTCTGGCGCACCCCCCAAATAGCCCTTGTGGTGCGGTGGTTGGTACCTGTATCACACCGCATGGTCACACTTGGAGTCCACCTTAGCATCTTTCAGATTGGCAGCTGTGTGTTTAGTTAATCTCTATCGTTAATTCGTAATTTCTGCAAGTATCATCAGGATAATTTTGATCGAAATCTATACTGCTGTGTTGAGGTTCAAAACTTCAAATACAGTGTTCCCCTATTCGTTGTTCCTTTTACATGTTATTAGAAATTTAGAACTACAGGGGTGGCGTTCTCTGTATAGGATTTCTGGCGACGTCAGAGGTGTCTTTGGTAAAAAAAAAAAGACTGGCAAAACTTGTTACTTAGGATTCTTCCAAAATCTATTGGAAGGAAAAATAAAAAGTTAAAAACCCCTCCTCCCACAATTCTCTTTTCTTTGTTTGTAATAAAAAAAATTGCATATGCATGTACTAAAATTTACTATATTATATGTTCATTGTGTAGATCTAATCATGTCAAGTTCAACAAAATTAGATTTTCTATTTTATGATTTTTCTTTTATTTACTATAATTTTTTAAAGATTTTTAAAATAAATAAAAAAGATAAAATCATCTAGGGGTTATTTGACCGATTTTGATAGCTGCGGGGGTAGAAAGCTGGTTTCATATTTTAGAGGATAAAATAGTCTACCCTCTGTAATTGAGGGGGTTATGTAGACTTTTTTTCTTTCTTTTTTCCCTCATATTGTACGTGTACCGTACGTCAACTGGGCAGCAGCATCTAGCAAAACGATGTCGTGCCTCCCGTTTTTGCTCGCGCTGGCGGGTCGTGGAGCGCCAGCCGCCGCGGGCGACCTCTGATTTGGAGGGGAACTAAAGAGGAGCGTTGCCGCTATTTTATCGAGCGCACAAAGATTGGAAGCAAGGATGTCAAACTGTCCCGGATTTTTAGACGATAAAAGTTCAGATCGGTGCGAGTAGCTGTATTAGCAGTTTGACATTGAGTTGTGCCCCCTGTTTCTAGTCTACGCTCGAGCTCGGAGGCACATTGCTTTCCTATGGAGCCCTTGATAGTTTCGGATGGTGCGAATGCGAGATTGGTGGCACCACTTTGAGCATCATCTAGGGCCTGTTTGGTTTCAAGGACTAGGGACTAGACATGCATGACTAGTCCTAATTAGCCTCTCAAGAGAAACTAGTGGATTATTAGTCCTTTTTTAGTCCCTGTGTTTGATAATTTAGGGACAAAAAATTAGTCCTTAATTTCTAGTCCCTTTAGAACCAAACAGGGTCTAAATTAATTGTTGCGCCAGCGCATCATCATCTATGGTCCGTTGATTTTGTGACGCATGCATTATTAAGAAATCAGTTGGTCCATCATCACCCATGAAACAGAGACAATCCATTTCAAATTATGCGCTGTTTCAGTTCTATACTTCTATCCTAAGCCAAACTTATCTAATTTTGATGATACTTTGTATAAAAAAATATAATATCAAATAAATACACTATTAGAATATATTTATAGCTAGTGTCTATATATATCTTGTATTCTTGTGGGGTGCTCTAGATGTTAAAGCATTTCTTTAATATATAAATCTAGTCAAAACTAGATATATTTGACCTATGAAAACCTATAACAACTTACAGTTTGGACGGAATGGTCGAATGGAGTATATATTAGTACTCTTAGTTTACCTCACTAAGCAACCAAATAAAGAGGACCTTGTCTCCTGGCTTGGCCATTTATAGATGAGCCTGGCTGAGCTCATACAAGATATACTAGATCATACGGCCAACCAAGCGTGCACTATGTGTTCCTTGCCTTAGAGTACATGTGCATGTGTGCGCTATAAGACATGTCTGGATCTTTTTCTAGCACCTTGTTAGCAAGTTTTGTCTTGCTAATCTACTAGCTAACTATTATGCGACTAAACAATGTCTATGAGTGGAAGGTAATTTGATTGAACTTATCGGCTTATCACCCATCGTATAAAATAGTTACGGAGCAACTCCAAAGGTTTTATATTTTTTTGTTTGAAAAATATAATATTTTTTAACTCTCAAATTAATATGGCAAAGGTAAAAGAGTCAATCTACAGCGGTTTTGTATTTAAATTTGGCAAAACTAAAAATTATGTGTACGAGGGGGAAATATCCCGCGGAAGTAGTGCGTGAGGACGATTGCCAATCGAACCCTAGTTTGGCATATATACCAAATATCACCCGATGTTTGCCAAGTTGCTAAAAATACCAAACCCATTTGCTAAACCGTTGGATAGGAGATTTTTAGACTTCTTTTTTGCAAAAACAAGAATACCAAGCCTATTTACAAAACCATTGGAGTTGCTCTTAGTACACACCTCGCATTATGAAAGTCAATAAATCTGTAATTTAACCATATATAGAAATATAGTGTTTATGTAATATCATTAGATTACTTAATCATGTTATACACGTCTATAGTAAATCGATATACTTTTTTTTCATAAATCTAGTTAAACCTGAAATTAGTTGACTTCTATGAGACGTAACTTTATTTAGAAAGAGGAAATATGTTTATATATTATTTATAAATATTGAAATGTGGGGCTATTTTTTTTTGAGAAAATGGCTAGATCTTTTTTCTTGGTTCGCAATGAGCAAAAGCTACTATTTAAATGAGATCATCAACCTAATTGGTGGCGAAATAGATCGGTTTTAGCCTGGTAGAGTACGAGCCGGCCCACCCCAGTTCATCATTTCCAACACCGTGTCTTTCCGCAACGGCAGACAACCGCACCTTCCAGAACTCCACTCCCATCGACGCACTACCAGCCACAGCCATCGCACCGCACAAAGCAAACGAACGCTCCTGATCGAGCCACGTGGAAGCTGCCTACCTCATCAGCTATAAAAGATCACATTCCCCCTCGCCTCTTCCTGCCGTGCAGGCTCCCACGCCACCTGAGCCTGCCAGCAATTCGACAACCAACTCCTCCCCCAAGCCACAAAAACCCCAAAACCCCATTCGATCCCCACCTCCCAATCCACCGCCACCGTCGTCGAACACCATGAAGGGGCCTGTGGAGATCACCCTGGCGAGGCCCGAGCGCCCCCACCAGCATGGGTGGCGGCGCGACGACGACTACGTCGAGGACGGCGACGTCGCCGTACTCCGGATCGGCCGCAACCTGGCCGCCGTCGACACCACCTTCTCCCAGAGCGACGCGGTCACCAAGCGCTGGCTCGCCGAGGCCTCCGCCGTCGCCCGTGGCCGCCGCGTCCGCGCGCCCCTCGTCGCGGGCCTCGTCGCGCTGCGCGGCCACGACCCCGCCGACCGGACGACCTGGAGCTGGGTGGGCCGCGACGACTTCAGCCCCAACGACCACGGCAACCCGATCCGCTGCGTCGCGCTCTGCCTCGGCGGCTCCCGCGCCATCGTCTACAGCCCCGAGGCGTACAGCATCTCCCGCGTCCGCAAGGCCAAGTACGACGGCGACCGCCTCAAGTTCGACGACAACAACATGACCCAGCTCCGCGCGTTCCTGGACGACAAGCGCATCACCGTCGCCTGCTTCGGCGCGCGGGAGGCCACCAGGAAGCTGGCCAAGGAGTGGGGCCTGCACGTGGCGTCGCCCGAGGAGCTCACGCATCTGTTCGCGCTCGCGTACGGGAAGGAGGCCGGGGTGGAGGCCGAGAAGAAGGCGCTGAAGAAGCCCGAGAAGTACTGGATGGGGAAGGCGGCGCTCGCCAGGGCCAAGGCCAAGGCCGATCGGGACGAGTACGACACCGACGAGGAGGAGGAGGCCGCCGATCTCGGGAAGACGTCGCGGCCGCCGAAGGTGGTGGGCGGCCTGAGCCTGGAGCGCATGGCGCGGGTGGCGCTCGGCCCGGAGATGCGTCTGGCGCGCTGGCCGGCGAAGGTGGCGCAGGCAGACTGGGGCAGCTACAACCTGGGCGAGGATGAGTGGGCGTACGCGACCCGTGACGCATACCTCTGCTTCGAGATCGCGGCCCGCTGCCTCGAAAAGCTCGGCGACCGGCACATTGGCGTCTGATCGACGAGCACCAAGCGGGCCGTCGCGGCGGTTGGTACGGTGCGCCCCGCCGCCGTCCTGTCTCACTCTCACTAGCTAGCGGTCATGATCTGAACATGGTTCTGCTTACGTTCGTCTGGTTTTTTGCTGCTGCGTTTAATTTCCTCTGTCACGTTAGTTGGTATGATCATCCTCGGTATCAGTATGATGTAGCAAGGGATCAGTAGTGGCATAGTATATGGATGAAAGTAGTGGTAACTAAGAACCAGTATGGTAACTAGCAGCTGCAAGTAGTGGTAACTAAGAACCAGTATGCAGTGATGGATGAAACCATGTGTTCGATGTGTGCACCTACCTGATGTGGTGATATTTTGGATCGAAATTGATGAAATGCTTTTGTTATCTGATTTAACAAGTCAGAAATTTAGTATATCTCTGCAACTGCAGTAGCGTTTCTGTGATTTCGGGGTGCTGCTTGTTCATTGCCTCCTTACCTGGATCTTATTTAGCATTGGCATCATGACTCATGCTTCATGCAAGCTTGCTGGTTTTATACACCCCTGATGCAAGTCAAATTTATTTGTGGTGATATTTTGGATCGAATTGGATGAAATGCTTTTGACATGTGATTTAACAAGTCAGAAATTTAGTACCTCTGCAGTTGTAGTAGTGGTCCTGTGATTTGGAAGTGCTACTTGTTCATTGCCTCCTTATCTGGATCTTATTTAGCATTGGCATCATGAATCGTGATGCATTCATGCAAGCTTGCTGGTTTTATGCCCCCCTGATGCAAGTCAAATTTATTTGTGATGATATTTTGGATTGAATTGGATGAAATGCTTTTTGAGATGAGATTTAACAAATCATAAATTTAGTACATCTGCAATTGCAGTAGTATTCCTGTGATTTGAGAGTGCTACTTCGTCACTGCCTCCTTATCTGGATCTTATTTAGCATTGGCACCATGAATCGTGATGCATTCATGCAAGCTTGCTGGTTTTATGCCCCCTGAATGCAAGTCAAATTTATTTGCGATGATATTTTGGATCAAATTGGATAAAATGCTTTTAAGATGTGATTTAACAAGTCAGAAATTTAGTACCTCTGCAATTGCAGTAGTGTTCCTGTGATTTGAGAGTCCTACTTTGTCATTACCTCCTTATCTGGATCTTATTCAGCATTGGCATCATGGATCATGATGCATTCATCGAAGCTTGCTGGTTTTATGCTCCCCTTATCCATGTCTTCGTAATAAATATTTGCATGGCCTTGGTAATAAAAGTAAGTGGCTGTTGTTTTGTTGATGAGCAAGTTTTGTAGTGTTTGTATGCGTATCAATTAGTTTTTTGTAGTTTGCTTGTTAATTAGTTAATGCCTCTATTGTTTCGTGCTTTAACTAGGCAGATATTTGTTGTGTTAGATAAAATAGGGGAAATAAATAAATTTAAGGATATAGAGTAGAATGTTGTAGATAATGGGGCTTTTGGGGAAACTACTTTAAGAATTATGCAGTGCCATATATATGCACAAAGAAAGTCTTCAGTCTTCACCGAACAAAATGATTTTCTTGATATGGATAGCAGTACAAAGTACTTTACTTAGTTTGATCTAAACTTCGTATATTTTAAGGAGGTTTAATTAGTCAGTACTGTTTTTGTTCGCAAAGTGCAGCTTTCTTGTTACTTGGTCATTGCTTCGTCATATTTATAGCATTGACTTAGTAAATTGTATGCGATGTGTTCTTAGAAGCTTGCTGGTTTTATGCCTCGATTTATTTCCTGGCGACATGAATGAATCTGAGGTGAGGTGAGGTGAGGTGAGTTTGTTCTGTTTCAGCGAGTTCTGGTGGTTATTACGATCATGGCATTGGATTGATATCCTTTTTGCATGCCGTTCCTACTTCACTTCCTATGGGCTTGAATGTTTGGCGCTTTTGGATGGAGCATATTTTCAATATGATTTTGATGGTTATTACGATCATGGCTTGAATGTTTCTGGTGATGGTGTGCATGTTACTACTTCCAGTTCAAAACAATTCTGACCAGCAAATGTTTAACAAACCGAACTCTCAGGTTAATATCTTTTCACCGACCGAAGAGAGTGATTGTTTATTGCCTCCACTCTCATGTAGCTGTGAAATCTCAATTTACAATTTTACAGACATGTTAGCATGGAATGTGAGAGCACAAGGGGTTTTGGGAGAATATCGTGAATGAAATTTACACTTGGGATGTGGCTATCTTGTGTGTTGCAAATATACTGTTCAGTTCCATCAAATGCATTTCTTGGCAGGCGCCAATGAATCCGATACACACGCTTGATATTAACAAGTTTGATGTAATGAATGTGATCAGCAGGAACGGAATGCTTTTGATATCAAACCTCCATTTCTCAAATGCTTCACAATTTGATGAAGCCCACATAATCAGGTAGGTAGCATCCTACTCCACATTTAGGTAAAGAAAATGACCTGAGCGCCGCCCCCCCCCCCCAAACACACAAACAAAAGGTGAGAATGTGCACGTAAGTAAATAGTATAGTATGGCAAAGAGCAATTAGAATGTGCTCCAAAAAAGACCTCCAACAAGGTGAGAATGTGGTGTCCGGAAAACATGCAGTGACGAGTACAAAAAAAAGAAGAAACTGGACAAAAAATTCTCATCTGCCTCCAAGAGCAGGACTTTTGCAAAATTCCCCATTAGACTCTGAATGTGCGTCTCTGTCCAATGGTCATTTGGGAGACCCAGAAGGAGGAGCCAACATTCATGGTTGAACTCAGCCCCCCTCTGTCGGGTCCTCTGCTGGTGGAGTTAGGGTCTCTAGTCCCTTGTGATATGCGAACCGGGGAAGATGGAAGTTGGATTGATTTAAGCAGCGGTGTAATTTTAGGTTGGTTGTTAGCTTGTGATGCGAGGCCAACAAAGGCTATGTTCATGGCGATTAAGGATACTAGCCACTACTGGTACTTGGTACAAGGGGCAACTCTTAAACCCCTAATGGTCGATCGACTAGGTAGTGAGTAACTATCCTTCGTAAACCAAACCTCTGCAGCCTAGGTTGCAGTAGGTAGCGCCGCTCGCGTATGTAATCACTTGTTGTATGCCACCTTCTTCTTATTATTAATTAAGCCAGGCAACCGGATCTTTAAAAAAACAACTCATCCCCCTCCATTTTCTACACTCATCGTGCTTGCAAACAGAGACCGTGATATTGCCAAAAAGGATGGAGGCTTTTTCGGAACCAGTTTATCTCGATCATAAGCATGAGTCAAACAAACCAAATCTTGGTCCAGAAGGGTGGGTTCAATATCCCTAAAGGCTCGCCAAAGAATGTTGAGTTCAATTGGTTACCTCAACTGAGCCTAACACTCCGGTGGCACCCCCAGGTCTTGAGTTCGAACCCCCTGTGGAAACGAATTTCAGGCTGGGGTAAAAAAAATCCCCTGGGGGGGGGGGGGTAAATATGGTGCTTGGGCCTCATCTCTCCCCGATCACGTTTTTAATTATCCCTAAAGGCTCTGACCGCAAACGAAGGAAATCATGCACGACTGCCCTGACCGCAAGGAAGTCAAGAGAGCATTACCAGGAAGTGGATGAAAAGTGAAGATGGCGACGTCTTCATTGTTAGCTTCAGGTCTCTTGTCGCCATGGCACGCACCATGAACATGATTGGGAACATCTTCATGTTGGAAGCCTTCTGGGACTAAGCTCTTTGGTAGGCCATGGCCGAGGAGGAAGCAATATCACAACCGGAGAGGAGGAAGACAAGAAAGAGTATATGTAATTTTATTTGCTTGTTCATGTAAATAATAATAAAACAATCTCGATCAGTACATTTCTTCTGATTACAAATGTATCCTACTCTCTACTGTACAAAAGGAAAAACAATAAGCATAGCACACATGTACAAATTTCACTAACACATATAGTTATTATCAACCAAACTTTACGTTGTGCGCACGGGAAAAATGGTTAGCAGCTGCAACCATTCCGGCCGCTGGCGCTGGGTCATACCCGGCACTACCGGGACGGCCGGAGTGATCAGCGGACTTGGCAGAGCCAAAGCAAGCGAACCACGATGCCACGGCCGACCAGACACCGTAACCGGATTTGATCTTGTTTCTTCCCATGACGAGCAACGCTGCGATCAGATGATGAGTCTATCCCGTTTTGTCTATGTGTGTTCGCTCTGGTTCCTGTGATCAGAGTAGTCGTGTTGCTCTCGCTGTTGCAGTTCTCATCAGGGACTTTGTGCTAGTATTTATAAGTTAATTGAAGCAGTCAAGCAGGTAAGTGCGCTCGCAGTGGCGGCTTGCTTGGCGGTCAAGGCAACAAATAAACACGTGTATATACGTGACGAGAGTGAGAGGCCGAGCCGTGTGCTGCTTGCTGGAGCAGTGAGCACGTTAGAGGGGGTGTACATGCTTTATGAGTGCATAGAGATATATTTTAGGGATGTCTATATGATGAAATTTTGACCAAATTCATTGTTTTTATATTTTTTTAGGGTGCCTAGGCACCCACTCTTCGTAACGTAGCTTCGCCCCTGTGCTGGAGCCTGGAGGTCTAACTCGTCATTTGGTGAGATTTGAACAAGCAGAGCCTGGACGATCACGGGTTATGATCTGTGCATACATGACAGTAGAAAAACATCTTTTTTCTTATTACATGCAAATGGTGTGTATATTGTAGATACCCAGACAGAAAATGTAAGGCACGTGTGGGCTCAACAGAAGGCAAGGAAGATGCTGGTGTGGTCAAAAGAAGCAAGGCAGGGCACCAACAACTTGCCAGTCAAGTTTGATTTTTTTGCTGGTGGCCGGGGCTCTCGGTCGCGAACACGCGTGGTTTGACTGCGCTCCAAATTGGACACATGCGAATAATCTCAACAGGAGATACATATTCTTGTGGGTTGCGAACTTGTGCCCTGTTCTATTCTTCCTCGTGGCTAATTGAAAGAGATTTGGGGCCAAATACTTGTGGTGCTTCCCCCTCAAGCCAATTGGTAAGCGCAATTTCTTGCAATTATTTATACCATTAGGAATTTAGGATACAACCAGAATCCGGTTCTTTGTAGTCCGGCATCTTAGTACATGCTAGCTACCACTACTAACAGAACTTAACAGTATGGACGCTGGAGAAATGCTGACCCGCCGCAGCAATTCCGCCCGCCCCATCGCTCCCGGCGGTGCGACTACCGGAGCCCGCCGCCGTAGTAGCAGGAGAGCAAAACCACGATAACCACGAAGCCACGGACGACCAGAAATCGGCTCCGGATTCCATCTTCTTGCTTCGCCCGACCCCGGGCGACGAACTATCAGCTACACGATGGGCCGCCGCCCGCCGGAGTGGACGAACTCCGCTTTGGTTTGTTTTCCGTCGAGTCTGTGTGCTGACGATGTACACACTAGCTATGGCCGCTCAAGAGTTTATATATAGTCGTGCAGTGGTCAAAAGAAAAGATAAAAAAAAGGAATGCTTTGCGCCCAACCGAGGACTAACAGTACACCAAGGACGACTGTTCTTGGGTAATTATTGGAGTGACGTCACTGTCTGACCTGTCCCACCTGGAAGTGCTATGCTACGGCAACCATGATCTTGCTTTATTGTTTCGTGCTTGGCAGGGCATTGAAAGCAACGAACTTGCTCGCCAAGATGGGCTGACCAGTGCGTCTAGCTGCGATGCGATATGCATGGAAATTTCCTGCTAGCAGCGCGCCACCACCAGCATCAGGAAGACACGTGTACTACTATGCCACCGATGCAGTCAGGGTGAGACTTGTGAGTGAACCTTCCGTGGTGCATGCCTCAACTGGTTTGACGTGAGACGCACTAGTTTGGATGGATCACCAGAGCAGTAACGGCAATGGAAAGGAATGCTCTTAGCTCATGCTATTTGCTACTCAATGTTCTACCAGCTTCGGCTCTCTCTCATGAATCACTGTTTATCTGACATGGGGACTGTAGCACGAAGCTGTTTTGGCAAAACGCACGGAAACAGAGCCGGAGGGAGCCAAAAAAACTAGCTTCTCCGTCTGCAGTGGTGTCAGTGAGAGAGAAAAGC
>CM041632.1:32748898-32838585 GCA_023333625.1 Bothriochloa decipiens | reverse complement strand
CTGTAGCACGAAGCTATTTTGGCAAAACGCACGGGAAACAGGCAGAGTCGGAGGGAGCCACAAAAACTAGCTTCTCCGTCTGCAGTGGTGTCAGTGAGAGAGAAAAGCGGCGCCGCGCTATAGTTCATCCACAATGCTTGTGTAAGTGCATTTTCAGAGGGAGCCAAAGCCGGTTGAAGCTGTGCCAAACAGGGCCCAAAAGGCAGTAATGACTAGCGTTATCTGTTTGGTTGTGCGACACTTAACTGCAATGTGGAGGACAGGAGAAGAGTTGGAGAGGAATCAAATAATGACTAGAGAGTGGTAATGATTTTGCACTAGCATGGATCTGCAAGTGACCGAAGGTTATCTCAACCAAACATAAAACTGATTAGACGACCAACGCATGCCGAACCAAACAACACTTTAGGTCTTCACACGACCGTTCATATGAGCACGCTGATTACGTCAGATAAACGGATCGACAAAGGGAACAACATAACGACAACGACAAGAACATGTTAAATCACAACTCAAGAGGAAGTGAGGAACCACGGTGTACCACTACGCGTTGGTGACTTGGTCTCCCCACACAATTATTGGCAAGGCGCTTCAATCCTGTGAGAGGTAGTGTAATTGATTTTTAACTTGCAAACATGTCCGTGTGCTAAGGGGTTTGTAGAAAACAACATTTAATAAGGCCCATAATTTGACGAACACGTGGGATCTAGGAGACCGCCGCCGCCTCCCACGACTATATCAGTTAGCTAGGTCCCTTGTGACAGAACCTGTCCACCTCGGTTTAATTCTTCGACTGACACCGGTGCTCGTATTTTTTTCGATTTATTTCGAGATTTTTTTGGCGTTATGCTTTAAGTGGTAAGCCTCTTAAATCTCTAGATGTATATCTACATTTTTTTGTGCCTTTTTTTTTATCCACCGGTGACTACCTTTACTGTGCTCAGCACGACACCCACCCAGGTCTTAGCTTATCAGCTCCGTAGAGATCCCCTGACATATGATACAGACACAACATATGTGAAGAAAAACTGCAACACAATCAAGCCCTGCATCTTGCCACGCACCAGGTAGACAAGGCACAACCTATTACCAGTTAATCATGGCACCCGTTACACGGCCGGCCCATTAGGCAGCGCAAGATTGGCAAAGGTTGACAACAAGGATGGAATGGTAAGATCATGACAACAGAAACAACAAAGTAGCAATGATTTATCCATAGCCAAAGGTAGGCAACAAGGATGTAAGCACATTTCAAAATATGAAGCAATGACTAAACAAGATTAGCAAGTATTTATCCATAGCCGCGCAGCATTGTAAGTTGTATAAATAAGCTTCTATAACAGTTCAAAATCTGATAGTCACTTGCTATCCATTCAAATTTGCTCTACATTACAAGGTTCCTCTCTTGCTGGAACTCAGCTTTCTTGGATATGGTAATGCCAACCTAGTTGGCGGTGCGGTACAGCTTCCCGAAAACATGGAGCATAGCAACAACAGCGATGAACCCAATGCTCATGATCAGAACAGTGTTTGGTGACATTTTGCGGCCCGCAGCCTCATCAGTGTAGAACTGGAGCATTGAGCTGGCACCGCCTCCACCAGCAGCAGCGCCACTCATGGTCCTACGCCTACGCAGGCTTGCAGCTGCCGCTGCACTCCCTCTGGCAGGTGCATCACCATTGGCCACCATCTTGTCCTAAACTCTCTGCATGACAATAAACGAGTTCAGATCAATACTTGCCTCACTAAGAACAACACAACACGCAGTCGGCTATCACAACAGATTAGCAGGTCTCCCATATTTCACATTTTGGAAATCCAGCTAAGAACACCTACAGCATACATCATTTATGCAGTTGGTTGTAGGTATCACATATTTCACATTTTGGAAATCTAGCTAAGTCTTCTAGGATTGGGCACGTGGATTGGGGTGGATACAGGCACATCCAAGCAAGCCCTGAGAATACCTACAGCAAGTAGCATTTATGGAGTTGGCTGTTCATTGACATAACAGAAAAGCAATCATTTTGCTTTGTTATGATTACAGAGACCAACTAAGCACAAAATTTTGAACTCTGATTTTACTTTACTGGAGTTAACATACAAATTATGACTGGGATAGTAAGTTGAAATTCAATTTCTAAATCGTGCATAAATCCCACTCCTACTTTGGCAGACCACGTACTAACCTACGCTATGGCATATTACCAGTGGTATGCAGCATAGTTTCAAATCACAAAAGAATTAGATAAGCAACTGCAAGACAAATGCACAAGCTTCACAT
This sequence comes from Bothriochloa decipiens, assembly GCA_023333625.1. Classification (NCBI taxonomy): domain Eukaryota; kingdom Viridiplantae; phylum Streptophyta; class Magnoliopsida; order Poales; family Poaceae; genus Bothriochloa; species Bothriochloa decipiens. The sequence continues at coordinate 32,836,301 of CM041632.1, read as the reverse complement.
CAGATTATGCAAAGGATGACTGAAAATGTAGAATGCAGGAAAATACAGTTTGATTGCGAGGAGCATTGCAAAATCAGAGCATGTTGACATACACAGGGATGATAACCAAGACCAAAGCCATGAACCAGGTCCACCAGAACCATCAAACTTCCAAGTCAATTTAGCACCATTCAGCGTGCAAGCAAAGATCATCAGGTTAAATAATTGAAACATATCAGATCTACGTTCTGGGATTCAGGCACAGTTTGGGAACAATTCTAGAATGCAGAGGGGATGCTAGTATTCCAGTTTATGTAGTTTATGTAGCATTACAGTCTCAATTGGCCTCTTTAGAAATTCAGTAGCGCATTTCATTTTCGTATGACAAGAGCTTTAATTAATTTGGTTGTCCACGAATTGTTCTTGAATTTACCACCGATGATGACCTAAAACACCTGAGGTACAGAAACATAACATATTTCAAATTGCTTTGTATCCCCTCAGCATCGCATTCTAATTTTGTATAAAATATTTTTAGACTAACAGAAAGATCTAAAGGCAAACTACGCTAACCAACGCAGCCCCAGCACGGGTACACCGGACCAGAGTGATTGAAGAGCGACATCACAAGCCAACAACGAACGAAACACAGAGGTGCAAGCAGCATTCGCGCGCGCGGCCCCGCCTAACAAGCATGAATCAGTAGCCGATAATAATAATAAGTAAAACGAGGCGATCCACATCTGGGGACCAGATCTGGACGAAACGTCATCAGGTATCCTAAACACGGGGAATCCGCAGAAGAACAATACGCGGCGGCGATCCATCTAACCAAATCAAAACTTGGAAGAGAAAGGGGCGAGGGTGGTGGATGGAGGTCCGCGCGCGTACCTGACGGTGATGAATTTCTCCCCCTCGATTGCTTGTGCGGTCTTGACGATGGCCGAACGAGCGAGCGAGCGAGCGAGATCCGAAGAAGCGCGTGCGCCCTCCGCGTCTGACCCGCGGTGTTCATATACACCCGGTTTCCGGGTTGCGTCTGCCCCGAACCGGTATCCGCGTCGAGCCGGATGACGTGCAACTCGCGCTCTGATTGGACGGACGATCCCCCACGATGCCTGTGACCCGACTAGCGGGTCGGGTCGGGTCCTGGCCCGAAACGGTAGAATGAGTCGTCGCTCGTTGCTGCGGCAGACGACCGGCGTCGTCCCCGTGCTGAGCGGGGCCCGTTCTTACCGTGTGACTCGACCCGCGACACGTGCTTGTCCTCCTCGCCCCGGCGCCCGGCGCGGGGAGGAAGGTCGCCGGCAGTCCGGGGCGAATGGGCGATGCAGACCTCGGCACGGAGTGCCGGTGACGCTGGCGGGTCGGGACTCGGGACCGGACGGCGCATTGGCCGTCACGGAGAGGAAGGCCGCCAGCCCATCGACGGGTTCTGATGTGTGATGCCGAAAGCCGCAGCGCGTAGTCCGACGCAGCCGCCGGTGGGCTGGTGTGTGTGGACTCCTGGGAGAGTCACGTGCACGGACGTTTTCTTTTTCCGTTTTTAATAACGAGGTGGGCCGGCCAGTAGTCCAACAGCGAGGCTGAAGTCCCGGACGCGGTCCAATTGCCGAGGAGGTGGGCCCGCCATCTGAATCCAGTTCACCCCCGATTCGTCCGTCCTAAAAATAGAACGAGATAACTGTTTATTTGTCCATAAAATGAAGTTTGTTTGCTTATTTGGTTTAAATTTTTTTAAAGTTATGTATTTATCCTCAAAGTAAAAATTTATTATTTTTTTGGCCTTCTGTTTGTTTTGGGCTGTAACGGTGTGAAGTGCCATACAAAAAGACCGTTTTGCCCCTGTATGAAAAAAAATAAAAAATAGTTTTGTTTACTGTATACATTGATTATATATATACCATATTGAAATGAGCATGCAATAGATAAATTGATTGAAGGCACCGTGATGTCTGCATGCAACGCATGCTTTAACTGCAGCCGGCAGGACGCAATCACCGCCCTTGCTTTCCTTTTTTCTGTTGCTGAGGACCAAGCTTTTACCGTTGGGACTTCTCAGGAGTATATACATGCACGAACCTGGGGCGCCGGTGGCTGACAGAGCAGCCCCGTTGGCGCGTTGTTTATTCGGCAACACGCAGTGAGCTAATTAGCACGGTCTTTTTTATACAAGACTTTTACTCTTTTTTATTTTTTTCACGCACCAAGTTTTTACTCTTTTTATTTTTTTCACGTAGGGGCAAAAGGGTCTTTTTGCATGACACTCGACACCATTACAGTCTCAAAACTAACAAAGGGTAAAAAAATTTTTTTTTTTACTTTAAAGCTGAATAGACAACTTCAAAAAAATTTAGGTTATATAAGCAAACGAGGTTTGTTTTAGGGCCAAATAAGCAATTGTCCCAAATATAATTGCTCTACTTGCCATTGCCAATCACCACCACGTTTGCGACGGAGGAAACAAGAAGGAACGAGGTTGCCGGCGCGGCCAGCTTTTTCTCCCTCTCCTTGTTGGCTTGGTTCCCTCCTGTCGCTCGCGCGGAGTGGATTGGAATTTTGCAACAAAGAAACAACAACAAAGATTGCTGCTGTTCCAGATCCTCGACCCTGAATCGATCCTTGGAAGAAGCCGAGGCAACAACTGATAGATAGACAGATAGATCGAGGAGAGAAGGGTCAGGGAAGGGATGGATCAGATCATGGGTAAGGTGGGCGGCTACTGGTTCAACCAGAAGGCCAACAAGGAGCTCGAAGACATGAACGTAAGGAAAAGCACCCGACCCCTCCAAAAGATTTCAGAGTATCTCCTCCGTTTTCATTGTTGATTGATTTGGGTAGATAGATCGACTATATATCGGTCTTTCTTTCTCACATTTTCTTCCTCATCACTGTTTATGCAACATGCATGACGATGACTCATAGTAATCTGATGAGAGAGAGAGATATATATACACCAATTATGCGGTGATGGCATTTCGGGGCACAGGTTTGCATTTTGTGGGCCTCCGCCTGCCATAGATGGCTACGTTCAGATCCTAATTAAGATGGCCATGTCGGCAATTTAGCCGGACTTAAACAACCAGTGGCATGCTTTGATTCCCAATCGTGTAGCGCGTGCGGGCTCAGGAAATATATTCAATAAACCTGTAGCACATCCGACAATACACGCGTTGGATAGATTAAATAAACCATGTGTTTAAGTACTGGATCACGCATGATTTCAGGATTCCTTAGTTATCAATTCATTCAGAGGGGGAAAACGCCTTTTCTGAAACTGTGTTTCTCTAAATGGATGCACCCAGTTAAGTATGCAGTGATCATAATGCATCGTTTGCATGGTGCAACGCTACACGTACATGGCCATGGCAATAAAAGTTGTATGATTTATTATCGGAATGATGCCACATAGCAAAACGACTAAGAAGGCACCTTTAGAACTTCATTGCAAAGGGTAGGTTGATGGAGGAAACAAGGCGAAAATTCAGATCCTTTTGGCCCTTGTTTAAGATGATGTTGATTTTGCATTAATCCATGTGTGTTGGTGTGGAACTTAAATTAAATTCCACATCAATCCACCTCAACACGCGTGGATTGAGGTGAATCGGACTCGAGATCACCTGTGAATGGTGCTACCCGGCTAAAGGGAGATTTCTAAGGTGGCCACTTGGCAATTGAGCCAAAACTGAAGTTATTCCTATTTTCAGCCAGTTTATGACTGTGTTAACATGTAGATTATTACAATGGTTCAAGGCCTTTGCAGATTGGCATTGAGATAACTTTGTTAGCAAATCTACTTTTAGATCTTTTTTATAAAATAACTTTTCATGCATTGCTTGTGCTCGCTCGCTACATAATAATGAAGCTTTCTATATTATTACATGGTTTGAGCAATTCCTCAATGTTCTCCCCCTGGCTTTGTATGTAAACACTATATGATCTTCTATTTATATTGCGATGACAGCGCTGCAAGACATTCTTTCAACAGACAGAAACTCCTTTGTGCTGACTATTCACCTTTTCCGATTTCAGTCGGTCTCTAGCAGCATTGGAGAGGGAGCTAAATGGATGGTCAACAAAATCAAAGGTAATGTTTGTACAACAAGCAGATATGATCTTCCTGCTCTCCGTAAACATGTGCATGTCCCCGGAAACAAGATTTTCGCTTCCTTTGCCCACTATTGGCACTGCTTAATTGGTTTCAGGGAAGATGCAGAAACCACTGCCTGAGTTCCTCAAGGATTATGACCTCCCAGGAGGCCTGTTCCCCCAGGACGCAACCAACTACGAGTTGAACGAAGACACCAAGTTGCTAACGGTGTATATCGCATCGCCATGCGAGGTGGGCTACAAGGACTCATCGGTTCTGCGTTTCGCCACGAACGTGACAGGGTACATGGAGAAGGGAAAGATGACCCACATCGAGGGCCTCAAGACCAAGATCCTGATCTGGACCAAGGTGACGGAGGTCAGGACCGAGGCCACCAAGGTGCACTTTGCTGCCGGCATGAACAAGACCAGGAATCGGGACGCCTACGAGGTTGTCAGGGATGGCGTCGTCGTAGACAAGTTCTAGACCATAGGTGCATATGCAATGCAGCTAGCGGTGTGAAACGTTTCCTTCCTGACGAGGAAAGCGTGAACCATGGGCGACCCTCTGAAGGTGTAACAGAACATGTTGTTGCTAGCCTGTACAAAGCTGTACTCATTGTGGGAGTGATCATTTGGGTATGCCTGCTCTGAACCGCCGAAAGAAAGGAATGATGTGTACATTAACCAACCTGTAGATTGGGTTGACAAAGTGTTAAGAAGTTGTTCCGTCATATCTTACCGTGGATTGACATTCAGTTAGAAAGTCAAAGTTATAGTGGAAATTGTTCAAAGGAAAAAAGAATGTATCTTTATGTTTCGATTCCTTCTATGTTAGCTGGCTTCACGATGACTCGTACAGTTAAGATTTACCACGCTTGAAAATAACATGAGCCGTCCATTCGTTCAATTCCGATGGTCTAAAAATAGAAGGAACCAAGTGAGAGGAACTTAATTTGTGCATCGAAACCAAATATCACATGGGCCGGAAACTGGTTTCTAATTAAATTTAAAGGGTATAACTGTATTTTGGTGTCCGAGGAGCTGCTTCTCCGAATAAAAAAAGAGCTGCTTCTCTTCTCTAAATCAAAAGAAGAAGCTGCTTCCGTGAATCAAAACAAAAGAGCTGCTAATCCGATATCTCTGTTCTTCATCCCTAAATCGCAGGAACAGGCACGACGGCCGGCCATTTGGAGGTCTCCGGCGGCTAAAGATCGTGTGCGGGGTCAGGGCCAGGGTGATGCCTTCGCTTGCCTTATCTGCACTAGGGTGTTGATTCACCGTTAATCTGTGGCTAAGACCGGTGGCCGTCGGTTGACTTCGCCTCCGCATGATCACCGGTGGCAAGCTGCTGGTCCTCGCAGTCGTGGCGGAGTACTCGTCGGACACGGCTCACGTTGTGCTTGTGGCGGCGGAAGCATAGGGGAGCAGTTCGTGGATTTGTGTGGAATCGGGATACGAGGGAAGTTGAGAAGCTCTTGGTTAGCAAAAATACTAAACTATCCAATTATAATTAAGGGGAGGAACTGGCTGAAAATAACGGGAGGAACCATCGGTTCCACCCAAGCACCGTAAAAATTCTCGGTACAGTTATGTTTTTTTTTAAGAGAAAGATCTAAAACACCACTAGACTCTAGTTTTTCGCCAATAGAAATCAACTTTTTGTAAAGAGAGGTGCCCAGTCCCCTCTAAAAGTTAGCCGCCTCTAGAATCCCATAGACCATAATTCTGAGCCTAAAAAATAGCGAGAGAAAGAACTGAAGGGGCCCACTAGGCAGCCTCATGTGTGCAATCGCACAATTTTCACGTGAAAAACACACGCGGTCATAGGGGCTCGAACCAGTGGCATGTAGCTTCACTGCTGCGCTCTAACCATATGACATTTGTGCTCAAATTGGATATTCATCTTTCTCATTTTATTTTCATCCAGTTTTGAAATGAGTATTTGGGGTCTCAAATGAATTCAAATAAAGAAGTTACCAACTATAAAGTTTTATTACATTTGGAGATCTACAATTTTGACTTTGGTTGTTTCTCCATCCAAATTCTACAAGCCCTAGTGATGTCCATATACACCTTCAACAAATCATCCAACCACTAATTAGCAGACGGACCCAAAGAACCAATAATTAGCTACTAGTTACGTAGTTAGTAGCTTTTTAGCTATTTGTTAGATAACTATTAGCACAATTGACTTGAGACAGATCCTTAGGTCATGTTTGGATCCATTAGTTGTTAAGCTACCTTATAGCTCATAAGTAGCAGCTAACACTTAGCTGATTCGATCTACCTAGTGAGATAACTGTTTGTTGGTATTCCTTATGATGATTCTGTTATGGTCACCGAAGAGTAGTTTGCATGACGTTTTTGTCGCTTTGGTCATGAAACTACGTGACGATTTCCCGAAAAGTACATTTCCGCGACGTATTTTAGAAAGGTCACGGGAACCGTCATGAAAAACATGACGAAATCGTCACAGAGGTGTTCACAGCACTGTTCATCGCTAGATGGTGACGGTTTCACGGATATCCTCGAGTTGTGACCATTGAAATTCGTCACTGATCCCCACGCCGCTCCATTTGGCTATGGGTGCCGGCGCCGTTTGCCTGCGGGAGAGCCGCCTTCCCTCATATCTCCATCCGCCGTTAGCACACCATCACTAGTACCCCTATCCGTCGTTAGTCGTGGGACCCGCCCATCACTCAGTCGGACACTTCATCCGATGTTATGGGACCCGTTGTTACTCATCCGTTCTGAATGGGCGCCATTCTTCGTCCGGCGTGTGGGACCAGTGTGTTAGTTAGACCACACTTCCCCGACTGACCTGTGGGACCTGCCTGCCAGGGTAACCTTGAGGCCACCACCTTTCGCCGACTGACATGTGAGACCCGTCTGGGACTGTTCAACATCCAACGTGTGGGATCAGCATGTCAGTTAGATGAGACCTGCCACATGGGACCCATTTTTGTTCCCCTTCGTTGACTGACATGTGGGTCCCATCTAGGTACGTTCACCATCCGACGTGTGGGATCAACGTGCCAGTTAGATGGGACCCGCCACTGGGGACCCACTTTTGTTCCCCTTCGACGAGTGACATGTGGGTCCTGTTCGGGACCGTTCTCCATCCGACGTGTGGGTTTAGCATGTTAGTTAGATGGGATCCGCAACTGGGGACCCATCTCTATTCATGTCTGTCGAGACTGGAAACTCCTCATCAACAAGTCGAACATCCATGACAAGCTAGCCCGCCAGACTATGATCGGTTTCTTCTTCCATAGGAATAAGAACACCCAGCACTTCACCAGCTTCATCCGTGAACTTCCCTGCTTTAACTTCTTGAGCACAGTAGATGTCTCAGATTGCTGCAACGGCCTCATCCTATGCCAGTGGTCTTTTGGTAGGGGATATTGCTGGCTCGTCTGCAATCCAATCACACGGAATTATAAGGAACTGCCTTATATCCCTCATGCTCGTGCCATATGTTTGGGGGATTTTATTCCATTAGCTGGGGTGGCTCAATTGTGTTTCGATCCGATAGTCTCCTCGCACTTCCATGTTGTTGAATATGTGGAAGGTTAAGATAGTACAGTTGAAGCTTTACAGATCTACTCGTCTAAAGCTAATACATGGCTCAGTACGGAATTGGGATGGCGGGAGGGTATTGATATATAGCTTGGTGAAACACGAAGTGTATTTCTTAACTTTTTTCTATACAATATGGCGTACGTTAGGGCTGAGGGAACATCTGCAATAATTGCTGTGGATATGGAGGGAAACACATGGAAGGAAATTGCTGCGCCTACTGATACTGATGAGCTTACCCTGCATCAATCTCAGGGTCACTTGTGTGTATGCCTCGTTGATGGTCCTCGCAATCAACACAAGTTTCCAATGTGGATCCTTGAAAACTATGGTACTAATAATTGGACATTGCAGCATATAGTCATCCTTAACAACATTTTTACAAGCATTAATATCCAATGGGTTATGACCCACAAGTTGATTGCAGTTCACCTCGAATGGAATTTGGTTTTCTTAGCTGGGTATAAAGGAAAAAGAATCATCACATATGACATGGACCGCAGAAAAGGTCATGTCATCCCTACCAGACCCTTTCTATTTGGTAAATATTGAATTGCACCGAAAGAAGAACATGTCCAACCAGCCTATCTTCCATATGTTCCCTTGTTATTTGATTCACTATGACTATAAGTTGCAGATCTGGCAGAGGAGTCCATCACTTTAAACCTACATGCCATCATATGAAGGAAGTCGTTTGTAAGAAAGTTGGGGCCATGCTTGTTTATTGTAATGAATTTTTTAATTATTAGTTTCATTTGTATGAACCGGATGCATCGATGATCGTGTGTTCCCTTGCTAGGAGTCCATCACTTTAATTATTAGTTTCATAATCTGTCATACGCGTTCAAACATAAAGGGGTCGGACTTTCTTGTGTCCAACAACATTTCCATTAAAAAACTTGCTGTAATAATACCCTTGGACGTTATCTATGGTTGAACTTTATATTAAATTAAACTCTATCATGCCACTACTACAGATTGATCAAAATCCTAACCATCAGCGAGCACTCGGCACACTAATTGCTAGGGCTTTCAAAACAGAAGCATTCACACTTTGTCCTACGAGATCAAATATAGAGCGGTCAGACTTTCTTGCGTTCGCAGTAATCACCCGTGAAGCTATAGAGCAAGGCGAGACTTGTTGAAATGGACTCCTAGCAGCATACAGTTTACAACAAACTGATAATAAAAATGAACAGGGTACTATAAAGGTCAATAGAAGATCACATGCAAAGGTATTATAACAACAAGTTAAACTTTTGAACATCATGATTGTCTCCAGTGAGCATGTCCTGACAACAAAATACAATGGATCTTGCGGCGGTGACCTTGAGTGGTCACGGTGAAGATGAGTACCAGTCTGGTCCACCGATGGATCCGTGCCGACGAGGCCTTGTGACCTGGAACAAACAAAAATTTTTAGAACTTATTATATGACCATAATAATAATACAATCAAAACTAACATGCCCATTATGCTTTGTCCTACGTGATCAATTATGTAGCGGTTGGAAGTTCTGGCGTTCGCAGACATGGACTTGCAAGATCAAGAGACGGGATAGTCTGACCCTTTCTCTTTTGTGTATCATGGGGAAGTCCGGCCATACCTCTTTTGTGTACCACGAGATAGTCCTTATACGGGCCTTGTGATAATTGAGCCGTCCCCGCTCCTAAGGGACAAGTTGTGTGGAACATGTTGACCTATATATTGGATATATATCCCCTAAAAATGGGGAAATATCTGCCCATTGGACTTGCGTTGGCTAGGTGGCGGAGCTAGAGGCGACGGCGGAGGATCCCCAGTGTGCTATACTTGCTCCGGTGCCCATTTGGAGGTAGGCGGTGGGGCTTCCCCGGTGGGGTGCGGTGGCATTGGCGTCCGCGTCGCTTGTTTATTTGGGTTTCTTTATTTGGATTTTGTCTCATCATGGATCTACTACAGGACTTAGGGATTTCACTTAGAATGAACACTTTTGATGCATACCGCCATATCCCTTAATTTCAGATAGATGCGGGACGGTAATGGTTCTGGTAGTCCCTGTAGCTTATGGTTGTTGGACTAAATTTGTAATGGTATTATAAGTGTGATGGTTAGACTTGATTTAGCTGAAATGAGCTCGTACCATGGAAATTGTTAATGGTTGTTAAAGTTGCATTTTGGTATGAGCTGTGGACTTCACTGATGGAAGCGCAAGGCTTTTGTGCACTGACATAATGGAAGAAGCCCCAACAACAGGACGGACACATTGCCCAGCGCCCACCTACGAGCTACAGAAGTCACCGCTGACGCCTACTTCTTCCTTGTTTACAGGGTCCCCTGCGTAATCTCTTGGATTTTCAATTGAAGTCCTTTTCCACTATCTATAATATGATGTTTACTGCTTGGATTTTGCAGAAGGCAATGCTTCATGGATAGCTTGCAGCTAAAATAGGATATTCTATCACGCTCAGCAATCAACTGAACAACATGATGGATGCAGCGGCCAGCACCCTAAAACTAGAACTCATTTACAAAGCCATCTTCCTCCTTGTTACAAAGCCACTATCTAAAAGCTGAAGTTGACTGTTTGGATTTCGCAGGAGAAAATGCTTCACGAACATCTTGTGGCTGAACAGGAATATTCTACTGCACTCCCTGAACAACTAAGCGGAATGAAAACATAGACATTACTGGTTCGACGGGAGTTTGAGGAGCTCAAGAGAAAGCTACTAGAGGAGTTCAGTGAGCTCTATGAGAATGTCATGCGTGCTGACAATAAGAACCAGGAGCAGCTCAATGAGTTCTATGAGTATGCTATGCGTATCATGCGTAACTCTCAGTCTTCAACTCCTAGGGGCTTGGCTGAGTGAACATTTATGGTTTGATGTTTTGGAGTCTCAGTGCTTGTGAACAATTTCCCTCTAAATCCATGTTCATGCAGTTCTCCTAACAAATGGTCAGATGATGTTTTCAATGTTCAGTAAAGACAATTCTTATGTTGTATAGTTTTATCTTGTTGTCCTTTCCTTCAATAAAACATTCTGTTATAATACTCATGCACGTGATCTGTTGTTGAACTTTATACTAGATGGGTTAAACTCTTGCGTCAGTAGTAAAATTCAACAACTAAGACTCATCCGTGACGCACTAGATTGAGGCAACGAATATGTAAAAAGAAGCTAGTGACTTTGATAAGAATTGTTGAACTTGCTCTTTGAAATAAGTACCGAAGATACCTATCACAACAGCAATAGGCGTGTCACTATGGAGGATACAGTCAGATGATTTCAAATTACAGCAATCATACTTTCTTACGTGCCCAATAGCATTTCAACATAAATGACTGCTCTATTCCGTGTTAGGATACAAAGAGACTAGCTCCTCATTGCTAGTAGATGGGAGCCTGAAGATATTCAATTGATGCAATACTGTCAGTTTTTCAGTAGACTGATTTGCTATGATATTCATAACAGACAACCTTGAGTAAAATTTAACAGCTCGTCTTACCCTTCACAGTTGGTCGTACACCGCCGTCGCAAACACAACGGCCAAACTTGAGGTCAAAAATGTCAAACGAGCTACTATTTGTAACGGGTGGAGTATTTAATAATAATATAACCTACTCAAGTCCAAACCATTGGGACCCTTAGAGATTCTAACCCTGGAGCACGAAGGTCCCAAAAACACATAGTTTCCCCTCCAAAAATAACCTAGATCCTCTAAAAGATGAAAAATATCTGCCCGTTGGACTCTTGGCAGCGGAGGCGACAGCGTATAACACCTTCGGGTCTCAAAGGAAGACTAGAGGCCGTCATATGTGCGCCCAGAAAGTCCACACATATAACAAAAAATGGTATATCAGAAAAATAATGTATTATATAGCGGAAAATTACTTATATTAACACTCACAAACATCAGAGTACCGTGGAATTGATGGCTACAACATCTCTTCAGAGCTCCATCCTTCTCAGGGACAGTTGACTTGGGGCTCCGTATGCCAAACACTTTTGACTCAACATCTTTATCCTTCTTAAGAGCAGCACCTTACTACAAACTATAGCAAGGGTGAGTTCCATATCAAAACTTAGCAAGTACAGGTGGAAAGTAATGACATGCATGGCTTATACAAAGGTAAGGCTAAAAGGTAAACTATGGTAGCGTTTAAATATAATAATTAAGATTTAACTTTGCAACCTATTCTCTAATCAACTTGGTTAAAAACACCCAACCCTTTATTAAGGTTCAAGTAATATTTAATGAATCATATATCACCACAGATATGAACATATATCATTAAACATCATCAACCTTGAGAGTGCCATCTCAAGCAACACAGGATTTGTCACCCCGTTCAGGAACAGAGGTATGCCACCTCCTCAAACAACATCACCATGATTTAACAATTTATTCCATTGAGCTAAGTCATGTGAGGATCTGGGCCCCTCGTGACCGTGAGCACGAACGATATATCGATTTTAACTCTACGCAAAGGTGTACACATTCACTCCAAGAAGCGATTCTCATTTTCCTGGGGTCATGGCTCCCCAAAACACTTCCAAGGTGAGTGGGCAGGGTCACACTACAAGGCTGTTCACAGGGCATAGGCAGTGGCAACCCACTAGAAATGAGTGCAAGCGTATGGGCGACTTCACCATGAGGCCGCCCCCTCCACGAATCCCTAGCCCCTTCCATACTAAATACTTGAAAACACCCCAGCAACCACAGCTATAGCCACCTGTTGATAAGTTGTCCAACCTGCCTATGATGGTCCTGCTAATAAACAAGCCAGAGCCCATTAGCATGGAGTTGTACGAAAGTCCCAGGTTGTCGCTCCATGATAAGGACCACAAGGGGGAGGAGATACGGATACCCTCATCAACACGAGTCCCACTAGCATCCATTTCCCCTGTCATTCACCGCCGACCAACGATGCGGAACAACATCAACTTCTCCAACGGCCGAAGCCAAGAGCCCATGGCTCCAACATCTTTATTAAGAAGCAAGTTTTATCTTCATTAAGCAGGTGAAAGGTGAGGTAGAGCACTAGCAACCTAGTGACCTATCAACTAAAAACCCCTATAGGTAATATTTGGGTAAAGTGGCTAGTCATTCCTAAGGTTTGCCGATTTAAGACACATGCAATGTATTAATTAAAAGTAAAATAGGCGCAACATAATCAAAGGTGCCTGCACTTTCCTTAAATCCAAAGTCTAGCTGCTCAGTAGACTTTACTTGTTCTATCTTCTGGTCTCCAATTCCAATTGCACTTGTCGGTCCTCAGCTCCTGATCTTCAGCACTCATGAATTGCTCTTCGTCTATTCGTAGCAAACATGCAACACAAATAGACAAATCTAAGAACAAACATCATACAAAAGAAACACTAAAGAAAGAGTGGCCTACATGATAGAGCTCATTACTACACTCACGAGAGCGTAAGAATGACCAACAAAGGAGCTATCGTTGTGATGGCACAACCAACGAGGTTGATCTAGGCTATTCGCATGTTGGAAAGGCGTGGATAGATCACTATTCTAACCCATAGATAAGTCTCATTTTGAAAAGCCTAGAACATGGTAAATGTCATTATGATCGCATAGCTTACGTCGATACGATTCTAAAAAGTATAAGTTTGCTAAAAATGGAGTTAAAACGTGAAAGTTATGGCTAAAACAAGGTCAGAGGCATAACCGTAAATATACAGAACTATTTTTTGTATTAAAAAACAATTTAAAAACTAAAATAAAACTTGTTTTGGACCTAAATCATAAATACTGATGACTTCGGGGTTCAAACTATAAAAACAATGGCCTAATTTGAACTGTGGTGGACTTATCTGCAAATACCAAAAACCTTAGGGGCTTTTCTGCAAAATAGCTAGAGCAGACCGGCCGGTTGACCAGGTTGACTGGTCGGCGCTGACGTGGCGTACACGTGGCATTTGTGTGGCTGCCACGTCGGCGGCCGACTGGGTCTGTTGACCCGCATTTGACCGGTACGCCCGATCTAATCTGGGCCGTCCGGATCGGATCGGGCGGTTGGGGTTGGCCGGCGGGCTTTGGTTCGCCAGCGGCGGTGCTAGCTCTGGCGGCGTAGCAGGGGAGCTCACCGGAGTTCGACGGAACGGCGCTCTGGGGCTCGGCCGGCGGCTCGGAGGGTACGGGAGCGACGAGCTCGGCTCCGCGGACTCGGCCGCGGGCACCATGGCGGAAGGGGGTGGCCGGAGGCGAGGGACAGCGCGGCGGCGGTGGACGGCGACGGTGCTACTTCAGCATACGCCATCGAGACAGCGGGAGAGAGGAAGGGGAAGGCATGTGTGGCTATCTTGCCTCGGGGCGAAGGTGGTCGTGGTGCTTTCGGTGACTCAAGCACACACGAGCGGCGAAGGTACGCGGCGGCACACCCAAACTCACGGTGGCGGCTATGGCGGTGCAGCGCGGGAGCTAGGGTTAAGGTTCACAGGTGGCGGCAGCTCTACTAGGGTTTCCTGAGGGGCGAGGCATGCCGGTGCGAAGGCCTTTATAGGCCGGCGAACCTTGGGTTGCGCGTGCTCGAGGCTGACTCGGGCGGCGGTGGCGCACGTAAGCGACGCGGAGCGGAGGGAGGCGACAGTGCTGACGTGTGGGGCTGGACGGCGGGGCCTGCCTGGCAGCCGCTGGAGGCGGCAGAGCTGGGCAGGTCGCGGTGCAGCCGCGCTTGCTTCGCTGGCCCACTACGCGGATGCGGGAGTGGGCTAGCAGGCCGGAGGCGGGCCGCGGCCGGGGTGCTGGGCAGGCCACCTGGCTTTGCCTAGCTAGGTTGGGCCGCGGCGGCCTGGCTGGCCTAGCCACTTTGGCTGGTTGTGGCTTAAGCTGGCTGTGGCTGCTGTGGCCAAGCTTATGCCGGCTATGGTCGGTCGTAGCTAGCCATGTCCGGCTAGGAGTGGCCATAGGTGGCTGTGGCTGGCTGTGGTTGGCCAAAGCTGGCCAGATGAGGCTAGGTGAGGCCAGGGGTGGCCCAAGCCAGGTAGGAGCTGGCCAAAACAAGATAGGATATCTTAGAGGATGGCAAGGGGTTGCTAGACTGGACTGCTGCTGGCCAGACCGGGGTGGCCATGGCCGGCTGGGGCTGGCCAGGACTGGCCAAAGCTGGCTAGTTGAGGCCAACCATGGCTAGAGCAGGCTAGGGCAAGCCAGGGATGACTAGAGACTAACCTGTGCCCGCTAGAGCTAGATAGGTGATGGTGTCTAGCTAGAGCGGTGGCCAACACTATAGAGAAAAAAGAAAGTCTCTCTCTATCTATGCAAGAGAAAGGATTTTTTTGAAAACGTTTTCCCAAAACCTTATTGAGGCAAACTTGGGTTTTTGAAGCTTTATTTTTCAAACTGGAAAAGAACCTAGTTGTGACTTGCTCGTGGTTTAGAAATTCTTTTTCACACACGAGCAAAACAAAGCAAAGCACCAAGCATAAACACATCTTTATTAACATCATAAAAGTTTTATAAAACCACACTTTTTATCATTTTATAATGATAATAAAAGAATAAAATTTTGGCTAATTTTAAAGAAATTAATAAATCCTTTAATTTATTTTGTGTTTTTTGTTCATAACCTAAAATAGAAATTTTGGGGTGTGACACAGCGGGGGTCCCCGGTGTGCTGTGGTGGCTCAAGCATCCGTTTGGAGTCAGGCGGCGGGGCTTTCCCCGGGGAGGCGTGGCGGCCTTGGTGTCCGCTTCGGTTCTGAGCTGCGGCAGAGGCGCCAGATCCGATCCACAGGTCTCCTTTCTCCTTTTTTACTGTTCGTTTATTGATTCCGGGATTGCGTACACCTTTGATGCATACCACCATATCCCTTAATTTTAGATAGATGCGGGACGAATTTGTTAGGAGACGGCAAATGGAAAGAGCTAAGCTTCTGATTGTTAGTGTGATGGTTAGACTTTATTTAGCTGCTATTCTGGTTAGAGTTATCTTTGTCTATGTGTTACTGCTCTAAATTTGGATGACCTCGTAACATGGAAGTTGTTAATGGCTGTCAATGTTGCATTTTGGTATAAGTTGTGGACTACTACGTGATGGATCTTTGTGGATTGTTTTCTACTTTAGTGATCTCATTGCATAGGAAGGTAAGGCCTATTGCACACTGACAAAATGGAGCAGGCCCCCAACAAGAGGACGAACTCAATTGTCAAAAAAAGAGGACAAAATGGTCTGTCAAAAAAAGAGGACGGACTCAGTTGTCAAAAAAGAGAGGACAAAATGGTTTATAAAAAAAAGAGGACACACTCATTTTCCTGCCTCTGAGATGATCTCGTTCACGACATCCTCCAGCGCCTCCCTGCCCTATCCTTTTTTTTGCTGCAAAATGGTCTGTCAACACTGGGAAGGCCTCGTCAAAGCATCGGACATCCATGACAAGCTGGCCCGCCACAATGTGATAGGTTTCTTCTTCGATAGGGTCAACAAAAATAAGCGACACTTCATCAGCTTCAACGGTGTACACCCCCGCTTCAACTTCTTGCCCTTGTACACATGTCAAGTAGCTGTCTCAGATTGCTGCAATGGCCTCATCCTATGCTAGTGTAGTTGTACCCTGGAATCCTGCTGCTAGGTCGTCTGCAATCCAATGACCCAGAATTATAAGGTACTACTGTCTAGCCCTCATGCTCAGGCCGTACTACCGTATAGCCCAATAGCTGGTGAGGCTCACTTGTGTTTCGATCTGATAGTCTCCTTACACTTCCATGTGATTGATTTTGTGGAAAATGAAGACTGCACATGCAGAAGTGTGCAGATCTACTCATCTGAAACTAATACATGGATCAGTACGGAATGTCAATGGGGCGAGGATATTGACCTGGAATCTAGTCAAATGCGAAGTGTGTTTCTTAACGGTTATCTGCACATTATGGGGTCATAACTTGAGGATGATGTCACATCTGTGATACTTGCTGTGGATATGAAAGGGGACTTATGGAGGGAAATTGCAACGCCTACTGGTAGTGATGATCACACCCTGCATCAAACTCAGAGTCACTTGTGTGTATGTCTTGTTGATGGTCCTCCTAGTGAAATAAATTTTTAGTGTGGATACTTAAAGACTATGGTTAGGATAATTGGACATTGCAGCATACTGTCATCCTTAATGAGGTTTTTGGAAGCATCAATGTTCGAGTGAATTTGACCCCCGAGGTGATTGCGGTTCACCTAGAATGCAATTTGGCTTTCTTAGGTGGGCATGAAAGAAACACAATTATTGCATATGACATGGACTGCATAATAAGATATGTAATCCCTTCCAGCCTCTTTTGGTACAGTCCATGTTTGGTTAATGATGGTGGTATCCTTAACAGAGCACAAAATATTCCATATGTTCCTCTTTTCTTGGATTCACTAGAAGAGGAGGATTTGGTGCCATTGGCACACTACCCTCCGCGCCTGTGGAAATGGAATCATCCAATGGATTAGTACCAGGATGATCTGGGCTACTTGATGGAGGACGCCACCTTATCAGACTTGGACTAGGAGGAGGGTGGTGAGACACACGATGGCGGGGGCAGCGGGGTCGATCGAAAGGTGCAGTTGGGGCTTTAGCAGTAGAAGTGCACTGGAGGGAGAAATTGTGGTGTGTACTTTTGGTCTATTTTGTAATGCCCTCATGTACCCAGGATGGTTAGACTTGATTTAGCTGACTTGTATATGTTTATGTGCCTCTACTCTTAATTTGGATGACCTATTACTAACATGGAAATTGTTAATTGTTGTCAAAATTGCATTTTAGTACAAGCTGTTGACTTTAGTGATGGATCTTTGTTGGATTATTTTCTACTTCAGTGGTCTCATTGCTTAGGACGCCGAGGCCTATTGCATAATTCATCCTACAAGATCAAATATGCAATGGTCGGACTTTCTTGCCTACTCAGTATGTATAATGTGTGAGGGGTGTCCGGCTGGGTCAGATATACAATGGTCAGGGTGTGCTGTAAGGCTTGTTCTTGGTTGAAAGCTTGGATCTGGAAGGTAGGCGATTGATGCAACACTATGGGTTTTCCAGTAGATTGATTGCTACGACATTCAAAACTGGCAACCCTTCACACTTCATCCTAGGGGATCAAATATGCAATCGTCAGAATTTCTTGCTCTTGCGGTAAAATTCAACAGCTAACGTCTCATCCATGATGAACTAGATTCAGGCGAGACTTGTTAATACGAGCTCCTCGCTGCATACGGTTTTACAAGAAACTAGAAAAGGAACCAACTGGCGGGGGTTACAAACCAGCTATAAAATGACGAAGCGACATGTGCTTACACCACGCTCAACAGAGTTTAACCCACCTAATATAAAATGACTAAGAGACACATGCTTACGCCACACTCAACAGAGTTTAACACATGGGCTACAAACTAGGTAGATGATTGATGCAATGCTATTGGCTTGCAAGCAGAGTGATTGCTAAGGGATTCAAAATAGACAATACTTCACATGTCATCCTACAAGATCAAGTATGCAGCGGTCGGACTTTCCCACTAGATCGAAGCAAGACTTGTTGAGATGGACTCCTCGCTCCATAAGGTTTACATCAAACATGTAATAAGAACCAACGGGGACTACAAAGCAGACACAACCAAATATTAAATTGTACAATCCCTAGTTAACATTGAGAACACAAATTAGATCATCGGTTATCAGGTACTTGAACACATCACATGATTTTTAGAAACAGAGAACAAAATATGCATATGCACCTTTACTACTCTTCTTGCTTTGCCTTCAACAGGGAACATAAGGCATACAGCGAAGTCCATTAAAATCCCACTTTTTGTTATCACGTCTTGTGAGCTGGGCACAGAGGACTTGGATGTTTCCACAGCGCATGTCATATGCCATCAGTCTTCTGTTCTACTCAAAAAGGAAAACCATATTTCACTCTGGGTAAACTGCAATCACACTATACTCCTCATTGGAAACAATGATACTCGACCATGAAACAACCATTCCAAATAGCTGCACTGTGTTCACCCTATGCTTCAATGTCCATATATTAGTACCATAGTCTTCAAGGATCCAGGTTGAAAGCTCCGCCAGGTTGAAAATATCAACAACACATACACAAAGCCGACCCTAATCTCTGGTCATGGATAATGGATAACCTCTTGCAGGCAAAGGAATTGTCCTCCATGTCTTTCCATCCATATCAAAAGCAATAATTTGGTAGGGCAATGCACGCATGTGCATAAAACCTTTAACAAACACACCTCCAGGAAGATTTAGTACTACGGTACCCAGTGCCCATTTAGATTTTTTACAAATCCATTCACCAGTTGCACTTGAGAAGATGAAGACAATAAAATAAAACACTTGTACCACATGGAACTTTGAGGAGACTGTCGGATCGAACGCCAAGCGAGCTAAACTATCACAATGGTATGTATGCGGCAATACCTTGTATGTTCCCAACACCAGGTCTAGTAACACATGACAACGCTCACTGGTCTAGATGAAGAGGACGAGGCCATAGCAGCAATCTGCGAGGATTAGATCCATGTGCCCTGGCAAGAAGGAAAAGCTGGGGTATTCACCAGTGATGGTGGCAAATCAGGGTCCGCCTATTGCGTCGCACATGAAGAATCAGCTGACAAACGAGGGCAGATCCTTACGATACTGGAAATCCTTGAAGATGATGTTCCAGGAGGTATAGACACACCTGCAGCTGCACAACATGTAGGGCTGAGATGGCTGAGAATGAGGACTAATACATCTATGGGGACGCCTAGTTTGTTTCTATTGTTGGTGGCCTCCTCCTCCATGCTGACTGCATCTGGTGGAGCTACACCGGCGATGGAAGCGTTGCCGCTGTCGCCTAAATCAGAGAAGGAGCGCCTGTGGGGATGTTTCAAGGATATCATTAATAATCAGATGCAAGCTTGGTTCGTACTAAGATGATTGAAGAAGTGAATAAAAAACCAAGAAAGAAGGATGAGGGAAGTGCGGGTTACCCTTGACTGCAGATCTTGCGGTGGAAACCTCGACCGGTCCTGCTGAGCATTAGTACCAACCTGGTCCACCGGTGGATCCATACGAGCGTGTCGTTAAGGCGTACCGGTGTGGAGCTATAGCTTGTCGGTGGTGAGTGGTGGCTTACCCATCGATGTGTAGGTGCCATGGAGAGATGGGACGGCGATGAGGAATTGATAAGCACTGAAGAGGAGACTCACTGGGTGGGACTGTGATGGTCGAAAGTGGTTTTTTAAGGCAACTCCCGCAAAATTAATGTTGTAAGATCACGCGAGACTGACAGAGCAGAACGGTATTGTCGCGTTCGTATGTTCAGCGGCCGGACTTCCCTATGAGATCAAATATGCAACAGTTGGACTTTCTAGCGTTCACAGTAAAACTCAACAGCTATGTCGCATCCTTGGTGCACTCGATCGACATGGGTGCTTTGCTTTAAGAAAAATGCACTAGAATGAGGCAGGGCTTGTTTAGATAAACTCCTGGCTACCAACCCACACCCGTGAATTGCCTTTAGCAGGATTAGCGTGGCCAACCTTGGCCACCGTGGCGGCACTTGTTTGCTATTGATGCCAATAGCTCTGGTCCTAAGTCTTTTTAGACCTAGAAGGTTGCTGGAACGATCCAAAAATTTTAGAATTATTTATATGAAAATAATAATACTACAAAACTGACAAACTCATTATGCTTTGTCCTTCGAGTTTCATTATGTAGCGTTCGGAATTTCTGGCATTCGTAGACATGAACCGCCAGGAGCCAAGACTTAGGACATGCAAGATCAAGAGACAGGATAGTCCATCCATTTCTTTTTCATGTACCACGGGAAAGTCTGGCCATATCTCTTTTCTGTACCATGGGACTTTCCTAATATGGGCCGTGTCATAATTCGGCCATCCCTGCTCCTAAGGACAGTCATCCTCCTCATTTGGAACATGTTGACCTATGTATTGGATATACTCCCTGCAAGTGGCAACAAATCTTAGATAGATGTGTGTTGATGGTGGATATACCCTAAAAATCCACACTCAAAACACCATCAATAAGCCTCGATTCCAAGGAAGAATAGCATACATGAGCATATTTTATCAATAACTAGTTCCACTTGTACTCTTAGCTTGTGATTTTAGGTAACGACAAAATATAGCTTGGTGGGACCCATTATGGGGGTTGGCCGACCCCTACACTAGCTCATATTGAGCTGAGCATCAAGCATGATCCATGTCAAGGTCCCTAGAGTCCAATTCAACCGTCAGATCAACCTATATTTGCATCAACGACAGAAGATCATTGCACATGGATTCATAGGCCCACAAAGAAGTAAGCAACATGACAAACATTTAGAAGAACACTGAGCCACTTCACATGATAGGTGGGGACACCTTCTAGAAGACCTAGCCAGGCCCACCTACCAGTGGGGGCCCCAAGGTCTGTTGCCCCCCATCGCCTTCCTGCATGCCTCCATGCAGCGTGGTTGATCCTGGACATCGACTTGAGGCGGTATTGAGGTCGGTTTATCTAAGGGTGTAGAGAGGAGGAGCACACGGATCGCTGACATGGCACCCCCTCTCCTTCCCCTTGGAAAGCATCACAAATCACTTGATCCTTAGATCTCTAATCCAAGCTCCAAAGCTTCCAAGCAAGAGTAGTAGTAGTTAGTCTAGAGTGGGAGTTAGAGTCGAGTCAAGCGAAGCTCGGGGTCTCTGAAGTCGTGTTCTGGAGAGTCTGTATAGCTCTTCTATCTTTCTCTTTCTGTAAGACTTTCCTCTTATCAATATATTTATTCTTGCTTTACTTTACTTAGTATTTACTTAGTGCAAGTCTATAGTCTTTATAGTCTTGTTGTGTGCTTATCTTAGTAGTATAGTTACCTTAGTTGGATCGGTTTCCTGTAACCAACTCCTTGTGTGTGTGTCATTGTCCTATCTTGCATAGGAGCTCTAGCTATCTAATCGTTAGCTAGAGTTGTAAGAGTAAGTGTGAGCGTGGTGCTCAGACTTAGTTTTACCTTTGATTGTCGCTGGTCCGCACGGACAGTTCATGAGCGCACTCCCAAGATGTGACAGGTCTTGGGCTACATTAGGGTTTCTCACCATGTTCAGGCTGTTCTTAAAATACAGGGTGCCCATAAGAGTATAGCCGCTTTAGTAGGGGTTCTGTCTCCTGCTTTCTCGCCTATCCCCACCACGCAAGTAGTAAGGCACCGGTCTTGTTAAGTCATCTATCTGTTAGGATCAAGTGCATAGAAGTAAAGTATGATACATAGGAATCATTGTCCTCCCACCTAGCTAGCTCTCTACCAGTTATCTTTAGATTAGGATCTTTATGATCATTTACCTATCCTTCCCTTTTTATTCACTTAGCCCCCTTCTATACTAGTGATACTAGATTGTAGTAGACACAAGGATCTCTTTCCCTTTTATTAAATATTCCTAGCTACTGCTTTCCCCTAGGATAAAATAAATAATGATACCTTGGAATACTCATCCTCGGTGAAGTGCTACATCGGCACATTATATGCGCTTGCAGAATAGTTCAATCTTTTATAGCGGCATTTAGAATTACCGCACAGGCATTTCTAGTGTCATTGTCAATCTTTGGTAGTGACGCTAAGAAATACCAACAAGCATTTCTAGCGTCGTTGCCGAGGAAAGCGTCAGCCTAGGAATTTTAGTAAAAGTGAATCTGGAGTCTACTATCAATTTAGTTAGCAATTAGTGTTAGGGGTTTACCCTTCACCTGTCTTGTTTTCCGTTATCATGAAACTAGTAGGTGCATGAGCAGTTTCCAATTGCCTTCAAATTTTGTTGAAGATCTTGAGCAATTGTTGAGAACTAGAAGTCGTCAAGTTCCACCTTAGAGGATCATCTCAGATCTGAATCCGCTCGAGGAAGGAAGTCCCGCACCAAGCATTAAGGAAGCTATGGTCGCCCAAAAGACTATCTCTGAGTACTCTGTGCCGTCGGCTGACTATGTCACCACGGGTCCACAGTTGAACCTAGGGGATGTGACTTTTGAGCTCAAGCCTGCGCTTATCAATATGGTGCAAGAAAATCCATTCTTTGGGAAGCCGCATGAGAACACCAATGCCCATCTCCAACACTTCCTGGAGGTGTGTGGGACCTTCACTATCAAGAATGTCTCAGCAGACACCATCTATCTTCGCCTTTTCCCTTTCTCGCTATTGGGCAAGGCGAAACAATGGTTCTATGCCAACAAGAGTGAAGTCACCACCTAGAAGGAGTGCGCTAACACACACCTGAAGAAGTTCATCTCGATGGGCAAAACCAGCGCCCTTCGTGGAAAGATTTCTAGCTTTCAACAACAAGCTGATGAGACAATTCCTGAAGCATGGGAAAGTCTCCAGGAGTACATTTGTGCCTGTCCTCATCATGGGATAGAGGAATGGCTCATCATTCAAGGTTTCTACCATGTCTTGACCGGTTTGGCCAGGAGTCACCTTGATGCTGCTGCTAGAGGAGCATTCTTACAACACAATGTCAAGGATGCCAAGGACCTCATAGATTAGATGGTCACCAACCAAGGATGGAATGAGGAACGCCTTCAGCCCAAGAAGAGAGGTGTCCATGCCCTCAATGAGGTGGACAAGCTCTCCGCTAAATTGGACCTCTTGATGAAGAAGATAGAAGAAGGTTCCAAGAAGGAACAAGAGGCCATTCAACCTTACACCACCGAACGAGCTATCGAAACCGATCCATGGTGCGAGGTGTGCGGAGGAGAAGATCATTTGGGAAATAATTATCGTGAAATGAAGGAGGAAGTGAGCTTCATCAACAATAACAACAACAACAACAACAATGGGTACTGGCCCCACCAGCAACAACAAGGATGGAATTCACGCCCCTTCTACCAAAGAAACCAAGGTAACGGTTACAGTAATAATTTCAATAATTCTTATGGTAACCAACCTTCTTTGAGAGATCTTGTCTTAGGCCAAACTAAAATAAATGATAGTGTTAACAAGAAAATGATGGCTAGTGATAAGATTCTTGAAAATATAAGTGAGAAAATGGATAGCTTTACTTCTTCTATGAAAAATTAGTTGAGCTTTAATAAAATGCTAGAAACTCAATTAGCTCAGTTAGTAGCAGCTGTCCCATCCTTCGAGCAAGGTAAGATCCCAGGGAAACCTGAGGATACAATTGAAGGTGTTAAATTGGTAACCAAGAGGTTCGATAAGCTTGCACTATGCTCCAACTGGGGCTACCTTCTTGATCCACCCTTCGTCGCTAAGAAGCAAGATCCGGGCCTCCCAACCATCACCTGTGAGATTGGACCACAGATCTTCCATAACGCCTTCTATGACCTTGGATCGGGTGTCAACATCATGGCCAAGGTAACTTATGATAATTTGTTAGGGGGGCCTTTGCACCCCACATTTATTTGTTTGCAGATGGCGGATCAAACAATTCGGTTCCCTGAGGGACTGACAAGGGATATACTAGTCAAGGTGCAAGATGAATACGTCCCTACCGACTTCATCATATTGGACATGGGGTCCAATAATGAAGTCCCCGTCATCCTAGGAAGGCCATTCCTCAACATGGTTAATGTTATCATCTACGTGGGATCTGGCCAAACTCATTTCTAATTCCCAAGAATGAAGGTAAAATGTCCATTCAATGGTTATAAAGCTAACATGCAGGTGAAGGACGAAGAACCAAAAACAAACCTCACTACTACCCGCGTCGAAGGAACAACAAGAAAGGCAAGTTAGCCAAAAAGGCCGAAGTAAAGAAGGAAGAACCCACTGAACCACAAGGCAAAGGTAAGCAAGTGTGGCGGGAGAAAGAGGTGCAATCACGGTCCCCATCTCCTGGACCAGCTGAAGCACCAGAAAAATGAACAAGATGGAGAGGTCCTACTCTATGGACCTAAAACATGGAGCCCTTGCTAGTAAGGTAAATTAGTATTTATCCCATATTTATTTTTTGCATTTTAATTCTTGCATTTTATTTTCATTGCATCTTAGTTTTAGTTTTGCATATTTTCTTTCAACAAAAATAGATGGCAATAATAAATAAAACCTTGAGAATAATCTGCAACACACTTTTGAGCTGCTGGATCACCCAGGGTGGGGTCGGCCAACCCCACCAATGGGCCCACTGCCACTCCTTTCACTTTGTCTCAGTGCTCTGCTTTAAGATCAGCACTTGGATGCCCTTGGGGTACTCAAGTGGGGGTCAGCCGACCCCCACATTCATCCCTTTGGTAGCCTATTGTCTCCCATTCACCATACCTAGGAATCCTATGCACGCCACTCTAGCCAAAAATCTGAAAAGAAACGGTCCCTTGCTTTATCACTTTAAGCATAAGATGCTCTTTTTTATGTTGGATGCTTTGGGGACCATACCACCAACTCAAATTCTGCAAAGTGGTCACCTAGGCATGATCTAGTGTTCCCATGGTCCATGGGAATTTCTTTAGACATGTCTCCACTTTTGCATTTCATCTTTTCTCTTTCACAAAGCACTAAGCAAGGTAATCTCTGAATAGTTCATCACTTTTGGTTCACACCTGGCCTTTACTTTACCAGACACTTGATGATGCACTATTTAAAGTGCTGGGGGCATAGGATGGGGGTCGGCCAAACCCCACTTTGGACATTTTCTAAAAAGCTTCTGATGCATGTTGCTAGATTCCCTACCAGAATTCAAAATAAAGTTTAAAGTGCTTTTGGGGGAGGGGGTTGGCCGACCCCTACATTGGGGGTCCACCAGTTGCTCTTCTCCCCCTATAAATACCCCTGTATTGTGAGCTCAACTCCACACCCAAAACCATCAGAATCATCTCGAGCTCACAATCTCTCTTCTTCTCTCCTTTGTAGCAAGTTCTTTCTCAAGTTTAGTTTTCCAAACAAAAAACCTAAAATATTTTCCTTTCTCTCCTGTATAGTAGCGAGAGTTCTTCCCAAAGCTCTCACTATACCGAGGAAGGAACCCATGGGAGGCAAGATGAGGAAGGGAGCTATCACCCGATGGTACTCTATGAGCCTCCATCAAGAGTGATAGAGCCTGAGAGTGGCCTCATGCTAAGCCAAGAAGAGCTGCAGAAGTTTAACATCCTACAAGAAAGCAACTTCCATCATACGGGCATCATCGACACGATCCTCTTGGACTGCATAGGTATGAGTAAGGAATTCAATGTTATCTTTAACACGATCAGTTGGGGAGGATTTTGGCAAATGCATGAATATGGTATAAAAGTGCTTACTCAAGAATTTCTGTGCACCTTAAAATTAACAAATGATGGGGTAACGTTTCACATGTGTGGGAAAGAGTTTAATTTATCTTGGAGCCTCTTAAACACCACTTTGGGATGTGATCCTGTGATTTAGACACTGCCATTGATGGGTTTGACAAAGCTGAATTTTGGAAAGCAATTTCTGGTTCCAAAGATTGCTCTCGCCTTACAGCCTCCAAAATCCATAATCCAACTTTGTGCTTTCTTCATTACTAGATGAATGTTACTCTCTTCCGGACACTAGCGGTTATTCCTTGAATGATGATGAACTTAAATTGTTGTATGCCATGGTTCATAAAATTAATGTCTCACCTGTTAAACTGCTAGTGAACTTTTGGCATAGTTACTTTGAAAATGAAAACTCTGTTTACTTCACTTCATTCACTACTCGGATAGCCGATACTTGGGGTTTGACAGAATCACATAATTTTGAGTACATTGCCTCTACTAGAGATGTTATAACTAAAAATGTTTTCATTAACTCTAATATGCTCAAAAGAGGTCCAAGAAGTGGACTCAAAATGATTTATCCTAGCCATACAGTCGAAGTTCCTCTCCCTTGTGAGAAACATCGGCTGTATGTGCTTCATACACTAACCATCAGATTGGATCGAGAGCCACGAGGCCACAATGTTGCAGGAACAAACAGAGTGATAAGAGGCATGTTGCGAGCTGCCCAAATGGAGCAAGCCGGACCATCGCACCCTGCAGAAGATGAAGTTGAAGAAGACGAGAAGGCAAGCTCCATGGACATCTCAGGGTCCATGTGGAGGCCTCCGCGTCCACAGGACACTCCTCGCCCTTGGTGTAGGGAGAGGCACCCCCAAAGGACAAATGTGGATGGCCTCATCAACAACATGTGCGCAATGCACATGAACAAGAGGGAACATTGCAATTGGCACAACAAAATGCTAAATATTTGCAAGCAATGCAAGACGAGGAAGCACAGCGTTGGGTCAGATGGTTCCAACACTATCTACCACCACAGTGAGCAAGAGCTAAGCTTGGGGGAGATCCTCTCCCCCACTAAGGTAAGTATTCTATCTGAGTATTTTGAATTTTTAATTATTTATCTTATTGCATATAAAAAATGAAAAAGTTTAAAAATACCAAAAACATTTGCTTATTTATTTCGGCTATCACCTATGCTTCATGTTTGCTCTTTCTCCTTATGGAAATGATGAGTAGTTGCTTTGTCAATGTTTCTCTAGTGCCTAGTTTACAACTTAGTGCTTCTCTAAATATCGATCACTTAGCTCTCTTAAATCATCATGAACCTGAAAACTTTGTGGGTTGCGAGTGCTAGAACTAAGTCTAAGTTATTGGGAGATATGAGATAGTGAGACAAGAGCTGCTATAATATTGTTCTAGGCATGATTAATTACCTTAATTGTTCCTCAATGGTGATAAAATTCCTACCACAATCATATGCTCTACGTATTTACAAACCTTCTACATAAGCTATTTGCTTTGTGTTGAGTGTTGTCAAGTCTTGTTGATCCCTGTTGAGAGACTTCTCATGCCTCTAAGATCAAGATCACATGCACGCCACATACATATATGCTGCTTCTACACTGGAAGTACGCAAAAACATGCATTCCAGTTCCACCAAATAGGTTGCTCCATGCTCTAAGTGTTAGAAAATCTCTCTAAATATTGCTTGATAGATGAGATAGTAAAAGGTCTAGGCAAAATAAGTATTCATATAGATGGACACATGAAAGTCCGTAAAAAAAATGCTAGCCCTGTCTCAATAGAAAAATAGAGAGAGAGATCTTGTCAAATAAAGGAGCAACCTAGTCCATCATATACCACACACCTGCACATCTTGATCTGGGGGTATGACACTTCTCTTCAAGGATCCGAGATTTGACTTCACAAAATATGAAGTAAGTATGCTATCTCCTTGTTATCCCTACCTTGAGCTCCACATAAGCCTTTCTAGAAGTAGGATGAAATAAGGAATGGCAATCTTACCTTGCACCTTGGTGAGGAATCATACACCATTTGAGCGACATGAGAGTACCATATGAGGAACATTAAGTTTTCTTTCGAAAAACATTGCAAAACCTCCGGTATGAAACTTGCTAGGAATAAGAAAATTAGTGCTCAAGTCAAAACTATTCTGTCTTTCAATCGCCCAAGACAAAGAAAAAGCCATAAGCCCCATAGAGAATTAAGGTAACATGGGTGAGTTTTTATCGCTAATTTTTCCATTCAAGGAGAAGAAATTTGTTGTGCACATGGTACTCTTGAAATGTACACATAGTAAAATACCTGATCCACTAAGGCTAAGTTTGATTGTTTGCTCGGGACGAGCAAAGGTTAAGCTTGGGGGATCTTGTTGACGGTGGATATACCCTTATCCACACTCAAAACACCATCAACATGCCTCAGTTCCAAGGAAGAATAGCATAACATTAGCATATTTTATCAATAACTAGTTCCACTTGTACTCTTAGCTTGTGATTTCAGCTAACAACAAAATACAGCTTGGTGGGACCCATTGTCGGGGTCGGCCGACCCCTACACTAGCTCACCTTGAGCTGAGCATCGAGCATGATCCATGTCAAGGTCCCTGGAGTCCAATTCAACCCTTAGATCAACCTATCTTTGCATCCAACGGTAGAAGATCATTGCACATGGATTCATGGGCCCACAAAGAAGTAAGCATTGTGACAAACATTTAGAAGAACATCGAGCCACTTCACATGAAAGGTGGGGACACCTTCTAGAAGACCCCGCCGGGCCCACCTGCCAGTGAGGGGGTCGGCCGACCCCCACCTTATGGGCCCCAAGGTCGGTTGGCCCCCCACCGCCTTCCTACATGCCTCCATGTAGCGTGGTTGATCCTAGACATCGACTTGAGGCCGTATTGAAGTCGATTCATCCAAGGGTGTAGAAAGGAGAAGCACATGGATCACTAACATGGCACCCCCTCTCCTTCCCCTATATAAGGAGGCTGCCACCACCCTTGGAAAGCATCACAAATCACTTGATCCATGGATCTCTAATCCAAGCTCCAAAGCTTCCAAGCAAGAGTAGTAGTAGTTAGTCTAGAATGGGAGTTAGAGTCGAGTCAAGCAAAGCTCAAGGTCTCCAGAGTTGTCTTCTGGAGAGTCTGGTATAGCTCTTGTATCTTTCTCTTTTGGTTAGACTTTTCTTTTACCAATATATTTATTCTTGCTTTACTTTACTTAGTATCTACTTAGTGCAAGTCTATAGTCTTTATAGCCTTGTTGTGTGCTTATCTTAGTAGTATAGTTGCCTTAGTGGATTGGTTTCCTGTAACTAACTCCTTGTGTGTGTATCATTGTCCTATTAGTTATCGGATCATTAGCTAGAGTTGTAAGAGTAAGTGTGAGCGTGGTGCTCAGACTTAGTCTTACCTTTTGTTGCCGCCAGTCCACACAGACAGTTCATGAGTGCACTCCCAAGAGGTGACAGGTCTTGGGCGGCATTAGGGTTTCTCACTACATTCAGGGTAGTTCTTAAAATGTAGGGCGCCCATAAGAGTATAGTCACTTTAGTAGGGGTTCTGTCTCCTTCTTTCTTGCCTATCCCCACAACGCAAGTAGTAAGACACCAGTCTAGTTAAGTCATCTATCTATTAGGGTCAAGTGCATAGAAGTAAAGTAAGATACATAGGAGTCCTTTACTCACTTGTTGTCCTCCCACCTAGCTAGCTCTCTACTAGTTATCTTTGGATTAGGATCTTTGTGATCATTTACCTATCCTTACCTTTTTATTCACTTACCCGCCTTCTACACTAGTGATACTAGATTGTAGTAGTCACAAGGATCTCTTTCCCCTTTTATTAAACATTTCTAGCTACTGCTTTCCCCAAGGATAAAATAAATAACAATACCTTGGAATACTCATCCTCGGTGAAGTGCTACATCAGTACATTCTGTGTGCTTGCAGAATAGTTCAATCTTTTATAGTGACATTAAGAATTACCCCACAGGCATTTTTGGTGTCATTGCCAATCTTTGGTAGTGACGCTAAGAAATACCAATAATGTGGGACGGGCAATGGTTCCGGTAGTCCTTGTAGCTCTAGCTGTTGGATTTGTTAGGAGGAAGCAATTCAGTGCCACTAATCTTTAAGCTGCACTCGATTCTACTGATGCCAATGATGTTATTACAGTAAAAATTAAAAGGGCAAACCTTGTCTCTAAAAAAGGGGAGGAGTTCAGCCATCCCTCTCCCCCTCACGCCTGTTGTAAAAGCCCCTTCATGCCTGCTGTAAAAGTTCGCTAGTCGTGGACCACCCCAGCCACGACCACCACCGCCCTTGATCGACGTAAGTGAATGCGACGGGCTACCAGTCAACGTCCCCGCTCCAGGTTCATGACGCTACCCACATGCAAGAATCCAAGAGCCTACTACGAGACGTCGCTCTACTGTGCAGTGATGATTTCCTACGGTCGGACCTTCAGTTGTCCTCACTATGTGGACCAATCCAATCAGTCACGAGTAGTCGAAGCAGTTCCACTTGAAATTCCATCTCACAACTTTCCCCATGTTCATCCTACAGCCATTTAACACCGGGTTCCCTTTCAATTGTCCTCTACCATTAGTTTCTCCAGCTCTAAACTAGTACAAACCAAAGCAACAAACAAGGCCACTAGATCCGTTGATTTTCCATCACCATGAGCTCCACCGAAAATCTAGAACCCCAGTTTTCCACTTTTGAAGAGTGCATCAAGTCAAGAAAGAAGTGGATGAAGATCACCATCGAGGAGCAATCTCGCGGGAGCAGTGGTCAAGCAGCGTTCTCTGTGACCCCAATATGCTCAGTCACCAGGACCCTCAAAGCCGGCGGTTGCTGGCAGCAGGTGCGAATCCAGCAGTGGGATGAATGGGATGCCAATAGGACCTTCACCATGATGCAATGCATGGACATCCTTGGAACCAAAAAAGGTGTTCATGATGTCCTCCTCGGGTTGATGAAGATGGTCATGCCGCTGTAGAGTCTCATGCTCAACGACCGACTCTGCGAGGACATCCTTCCCGACTCCGCGGTGCCTCTACTCATCGCCCTAGTGCACAAGGCCCAACGAGATGGC
This sequence comes from Bothriochloa decipiens, assembly GCA_023333625.1. Taxonomy (NCBI): domain Eukaryota; kingdom Viridiplantae; phylum Streptophyta; class Magnoliopsida; order Poales; family Poaceae; genus Bothriochloa; species Bothriochloa decipiens. The sequence continues at coordinate 32,805,347 of CM041632.1, read as the reverse complement.
TTCATCGGCCATGCAAAGATTGGGCTAGCGGTCGCCCAAAAACTCGAGTTCGACGCATTGTCGGCCCTCTTGACGATCTGCGTGGAGGTGGCGCCACCGAGGTGTCGGTACTGTGTCATCTGCCATGAGGGTGAAGGATCTGGTCATGCCACTGGTCAAGGTGTCACTGTGCCCTGCTGTAGCAACGAATTCCACCACGAGTGCATCACCAAATGGTTCCACCAGAGTTCGATCTGCCCGATGTGCAAACATGCTCTGTCTACTCGTCTTGACGCCATTGTGCAGCAATGCCTCTTGCTTTGCACCTCCTCAGAGGAGGACGAGGCCACTCCAGCGGAGGATGAGGCCACCTTGTCGGAGGAGGATGAGAAGGAGGGTGGCAAGCAAGACAACGGCAGGGGCAGCGGCGGCATCAATTAGTAGGTGCTGCTTAGTAGTGTAGCAGCTAATCCTTTTGTTTAGGAAAAACTGTAGCAGCGGATCTAGTACTTATTATGAAATGGCGTGTGCATTGTATTGCACATTTGGTCTTTTTTGGAATGGCCTCATGTAGACAACTAAATTTGGCCTTTAGAACTGTAAGACGTTTGAAGTTTTAACGCTAAGTTTGACCGCTCGTCTTATATTCATGATCTTGCAATGTTCTTTCAAAAAAATATTATTTTGGAATGTGCTTTTGATTTTGAAGCCTACAAATACAATATGCGTATGCTTTATGTACATCCTAATATGAACGTGGTTTTCAAAAGTACAAATACATAGCTGCTTTATTGATTATCTTTATTGGAACAAATGATCATGCAAGTAGAGATTTTAAATATGAATATAAAAGAAGAAAGGAGCACTCCTTGCAATCTTCACTCCCATGTTTATGGGACTGGGAGAAAAAGCAGCCGCTCCCTCGCAATGAACTATGGAGGATATATTAGACGCATTCAAATTTATAAGGGCCGGACTTTCTTACGTGCGGAAGAGCATTTCAACACCATTTGTGTCCTTGTAAAATAATTCAGTTTTACTAATTATTATTTAGTTTATGTAAATACTTATTTTAGAGTCTTTGCATAATTTCTATAGCTTTACTTAAGTAACAATTTCTAATTACTTCCAAAATAAAGGCATCCAGTGATTGAATGAACACTGTTTCTAAACCCTGTAATCAAAACATGAAAGGGGTGATGGCCATCAACCGTGATTCCTCGATTGTAGCATCGATGACTGGGGTATTCTTTCATCATTTATGAAGCCATCACATCACCTGCTCCAATCCCTACTCACTACTCGCGGCAAAGACAGCGGGGTCGAGGGATGGGGCATTGGTCATCAGAGAAGTACTCCACCGATTACGATGACGAAGAGCCCGGCGAGGAGGTGGATCAACCGACGAAAGCAATGAGGAGGAGGAAGAGGAAGAGGACGTGGAGGAGGAGGATGAGGAAGGGGAAGAGGAAGAGGAAGAGGAGAAGGAGGAGGAAACAAAAGCAGCGTACATGGAGGAGGAGGAGGCGTACATGAAGGTGGAGGAGGTGGCGGTGACTGTAGAGGACTAGGTGGACATAGAGGTGGAGGACTATAGTGACAACGATGGCGAGGAGGATGAGGGTAGGGACAGCAGTGGTGATGAAGAGGAGGATGGCAGTGACCACTGTGGTGAGGAGTTGGACAACATCACGGAGATGGTTCCGTCGGGGTTCCCACCATTGTCAAGGTACCCTCTACATGTGTGGAACCATCCAACCAATGAGTTGAATGACTCCACCTAGTCAGACGAGGATGTCTCCATTTCATCCGATGAGGACGAAGAGGAGCGATAGAGACGACGGCGGGAGCAGCGGAGTTGATCAGTAGGTGCAGTTGGGACTGTAGCAATAGAAGTACAATGGCAGGGGCATTCTAGTGCACTTTTGTGCTATTTGTGATGTCCTCATGTACCCAGATAAGTGTTGGAATTAACATAATGTCAGTTTTAACTATTTTTGTTTGCTTTTCATAAATTTGATTTCACCCGCCTAGACGTCTAACACTTGGTATGGAGCTACTCCTATGTGTACAAACATGAAGCGTAAAAGTCAAAATGTGCCATTATTTGTGCGACGGAGGGAGTACAGCTTTGTCTGATCAACTATGTAGGATATTGTCAGATGCGTTCAAATGTTCAGCCACCGGACTTTTATATGCGACAAATAGATTTTTCAACACAACTAAATGGCTCGTCCTTTCTACGTTTACCGGGTGAGTGGAAACGGGAACCTACCCAAATGAACTGAACACCGTCTCCATTGGGCTAGCCATCTCGTCTTCTCCATTTATTCCCACGGTGTTCAATATATGTACCATCGGATGCTGTGGTTATAACTATGACTTGATGTTAAGCAACCGAGTGTGTCAAACTTTGGCCTGATCAGCTAATTTGAATGAAATCGTGTCTTGGTTATGATTTGCTTATCTTGCAAAAGCCATGTAGAGAGGAGTTTATATCAGTAGGCTCACTTCTATCTAATGCTGAAAGGTGAGCCATAATTTTTGAATTTTACTCGGAACGCCCGAACGTCCGGCCATTGTGTACAGTATATAGCGTCATAACGTTCGGCTAGTGCGTACTTGACTTTGTAGGATAGTATATATCGTTGTCAGCTTTTAATGTCACAACAATGAGTAGGTCTGTCCCTCGACTGTTGCGGCTACTTGGATTGGAGTGAAGTACACAACCGCATCAGTTAATCAAGTTTGAAGCTTGTTATGGTGGTCAAAAGCTCCTTTTCTCGATTCTTCTTCAGTCTACCGCATTCATTTCACTCTCGCTGGGTCTAGTACTGTAATATGCAAGGGGCTGCCATAGCGCTTCCACTATCCAACATTTTAGTTTGGCACGGTGATGAGCGTCTAGTCGGTGGTGCAGGTGTTTCTGGTGAGATCGTTGTATGATCCAGAGCCTCGAGCTGGTCACCAACGCCGTCTTAATTAGCCTAGCTAGATGTGTATGGGATCCTGGCCCCTTGATCACTAGTCATCAGGGGGTTGATCCATGGAACACCCTTGCAAACATGTGAACTCATTTTTGCTTGTAGGTTGACCTTTATGTACATGTACCGCACTGGGGCACTCAAATATCAAGCGTGTCATGGCGGTCAAAAGATCCTTTTATTGATTCTTCTACTCCTACTGTCCAGATTTGTCGCATTCACTTCACTCTCATCAAATGTTCGTGGACTGTAAATTTGACCAGCTGGACATGTAACTCTTGTGCTGAGCTTGTACAGTACAAGTTTGGCCTGATCGGCTATGCTATGAACAGCAGCAGCACCGTCTATGGCTGCATCCTTGAAGTAGTAAGGTACAGATGGACTTCTTAAGCGGCAGCTTCAACCATAGCCAAGGGAGTGCAGACCATCGAAACTTGTGAAGCCATAGCTATGTAGCCATATCTAGCTAGCTGCAGCCTCTACAAAACCAGGCAAGAGAAATTGCTTTATGGAAGCAGGAGCAACCTGCTCAGCCTACCCTCGAGGCTGCTGTGGCTATGCAATTGATAGACCGCACTGCAAATGGAGTACTACTTGGCTGGCCAGACAGTCTAACCATTCAAAATATTGACAGCACGGACATATATGATGGACGATGTGTGGCTGCGTGCTCACGTTGTTGGTGTCCAAGTGTGTCAATCATAAATTCAAACATAAAAGTGTGTCAATCATAAGTTCAAACATAAAAGTGTGCCAATCTTGCCTCCTGCATCATCCCTACCCCCCTTGCACAATAGCCCTCACCTCGCCTCACCTCGGCAAATTCCTCGCCATCGTCTCTCTGTCGATTGCCATGAGGCACCCCAAGTCCTCCTCTAGGAAGGGCTGCCCAACTCCACGACATGGTTCCTCCTCCAGTGCTATGGGGCACCCTCATTTAGTGTGTGTTCATACTCTTGTTAACTGTTGGTACCCCGCTTCAAGTCCTCATCAAGGAAGCGCGACGCTGACGTCTAGTTGCGGGAGATTGGCGGTCCCATCATCGCATTCCCACACGCCGTCTACAGTGCTGACACTGGTCTCCCCATTGCCCTCAATGATGATGTTCACAACATCGGACGCCGTGGCTCGCTCACCACCGGCGCTCCTGGTGCGGTCCTCCTCGCCTTCGCCGCTGTCCCTGTTGCCGTCCCGCTCTTCGTCGCCCTCGACGAGGGCATTGACGTCACTCCGGCAGCTGTAGTTTGCCTCATCATCATCGCAGTCCCACTCACCGTTGCCGAATCTGGTACTACAGGCACGTCACGATGGAAGCTTGTCTCCACCATCATCTCTGTTTGGCTCATCATCCATCTTGGCCATGTCCAGGGAGGGCTCTCCATAGTAATATCTTACGACGGAGTTAGAGGATGATCATTGCATCGGGTACGTAACTCGTGCCCCCAAGGAGCCAAAGTTGGAGATGGGTACCCTGGTGTGCCCCTCCTGCCCCAACGTAGAGCCCCATGTTTATTTGAACTAGGACGAGATCATGAAGCATGTGCTATCAAGGGCCAAAAGCCCCCTAGAAGGCAAGTACACCATCAACAAGAGCATTTGCCGCCATCACAAACTGGCAAGGAACTAGGGCTGGAAGTAGAGTACTGAAGGGATCCTCTAGAAGGACCAATGAAGGCATTGGATTTTGTTTGTACCTGTTGGAACCCTCATTTTATTTGACTCGCTTAACATACAATTGTGTCCTATGGGATGGCATGTTTCTTCTCTTATTATGGTAGATGATGGCATGGTTATTATGTATGTCTAAACTCATACATTGTTGTAATCCAAATTTCTATCTCCCTCTATTCCTAAATAGTACATAGATTTCTAGAGTTGTCGTAAGTCAAAACCCGACGAGAAGGAGTAGACTGCACCCCTGCTTTTTAATTAAAAGATGATGTAGGCTTGAACCTGGGTCCCTGGACTGCAACAAACTCTAGTTTCCAGTCACCCAAGGTTTTGTGTCAAATTAGTATCATTAGAATTAAAATGAAACATTTTTGCTATGCTCTAATTATACATGTAATGTGCGCATTTGTGGAAACAATTTCACTATAGGAAGTAAAGTTTAACATTCTTGAACACGTGATAGTCCGAGCACTAGAGATCAATGCCTGGTCAGACGTACTCACGATATGATAAAGGGAAACTTATTCCGTATGAATACTTTCATTTATAATTCATTTCAAGTACACATATTTCTCTTGATCCACGCAATTAGTTTCTCCACGTGTTGTTCTCTGAAGGCGTGGTACCGCCATCATCCTGCATCCACTGAAATTACCATCGGCCATGCCCGTCCCCTTCTATAAAAACTGAGGAAATAGAGGGGAGCACGTATAGTTTCCTTGTAGCATTGCAAGCTCACCTTTTCTTGCTCATGGCTTCTGCCCTACCACCTCGTTCTTCAAGATTCAACCAAGGTGGAGGGACCAGTGGAGGAGGAGATGGTGTTCAAGGGCCCTCCATGAGGAGAGCTGGGAGGTAGAGGGGTCATGCCTCTACGCTGTGTATATGGCACTCGCCATAGCAGTAGCAGATAGGGGGACGTCTGAGGTTGATGCCGCAGCGGCTGAAGGGAGAAGGCGCAGCTCACTGGTATGGCAATGTCATTATCGTTTTTTCCTTTTTATTTTTATTTGTGTGGCACCGCACCTTGTTGGCTGGGTTTTCTCATTTTTCCTCATTCAGCCATCCAGGAGTAGCTGGCCGCCACACGGGCCAACACAGTGGATGTGCGCTGGACCAAACGAAGGTCCTGTTCAGCAGGCGGTGGAGGTGATGCTTCTCCACGATGAATCATAAGTTTTCAAGTTTCTTATATTCCATTTTCTTTAGTAGGTGAGGTGATTTGCTCATGCAAAGATTTGAATCATCCCGTATATTTGGGACCACACTGAGGAGTGCCGCCAACATGCTTTCAAAAAAAGCAGTGCTGTCAACTCGCTCTGAAAATTGGATGTCTCGCTTTTGCCCTCAGCGTAGGAAATTGGTTCATCATAACATCGATTTCAGGCAAGGGCATTTGTGGTATTGTGGTGACCCCCAAAAAGCATGAGGAGTCGCCGTCTCCCGCATTCCACCTCTATTCTAGTTTTGGCACAGTGTCTCCCGCTCCAGCCGCCCCTCCTAGATCTGCTCCCTCTCTTTCTAGATCTACAATCTCTAGCGACCTCGTGGATCTGCCACCCCACTCTATTTCCTAAGCGCCATTGGTAAAGCTACTTTGCTCCCTATCCACTCTCCAGCTGCACCCTCTCATACCATTCTGAACCCTAGCCAGAGGCGGATCCCCTTCCAGCTCAACAACAGGTTGGCTGAAGGAGGAAGTCCCGGCCTCGATGACGGTACAGGCAGGATCCAGTTCCAACCTTGGCCCCGTCACCGAACCCTAGCCAGATTCGAATCTGGATCTAGTACCCCCAGTGTCAGTGACTGCAGCATCATCTCCGCGACCCCGATGGAAAGCGTATCCAGTGAACGTGGGGGAACAGGTACACAAATTTCTTTTATGACGTGTGTTGTATTGTAGTTGTTGAACCTGGGGTGTGTACATAGCCATGTGATTACTCCTGCTTTGTTATTTTGACATTCAGTATAAGCTTTACTTAATAATTTGTTTTGTGATCTACATAAACAGCCACTAACTGGTTACAAATGATGACGGATAGAACAAATGACTATGCAAGCAGAACCTGAACCATGTGAGGTACTTGAGGGATTTGGTGAACCATGTGAGGTACTGTTTAGATAGCAACAATGCAATTTGTACATGCTTGCTGCTTAAATTTTTCCCCCAAACTTTAGGTTCTGGCTCCAAGATCCCATAGAGGACTCGATGAAGAGGTTGATGTCATGGTGTTCTCCGAGGGCTTCAATAGCAGTGGAAAAAAGGGCCTGAGCCATACTGCAAGAGAAGCAGTTGTAAGTACCTTTGTTTGCTTTATTTGAAATTTGTTGAAGTCGTTGCAATAAAAGAGGCAAAATCACCTGTAACCTGATGTGGCATCATCATTTAATTTTGAAGTTACAATTTGCACAAATCAATATGGTATCAATGCACTATGCTTATGTAATCTATACTAGCAGTAGGTTGAGGAAGTCCTCTTCCACTAGGTAGCACAGTCGGTCATCACAGACCAGCATTACTTGTTATGTATGAAATAGTCTATTGGGTTTTCAGTTGAAGTCATCTTTAACTACCTGTAGCCTAATGTTTATTGCTTGAATTTCACAGGAAGCTATGGAGACTATGCAAGCAGAACTTGTTGCTCATGGGCAGCAACCGATGACTAGTGCTGATGCTACTTCCAAGGTCCTTTGCATAATGTCTTGTCTTTTCAATCGAAGTCCTCCTCCACTATCGGTGGCCTAATGTTTACTGCTCGTGTTTCGCAGGAAGCTACTGAGACACTACGAGCAGAACCTATTGCTGATAAGCAGCAACTAATGACTAGTGCTGATGTTGTTTCCAAGGTCCTCTATATAATCTCTTGTCTTTTCAATCGAAGTCCTCTTCCACTAACCGTGACTTGATGTTTAGTGCTTGGATCTCGTAGAAAGCTACGGAGAAGCAACGTGCAGAACCTGTTGCTGATGGGCAGCAACCAATGAGTAGTGCTGATGTTGTTTCCAAGGTTCTGTGCGTAATCTCATGGGTTTTGGATTAAAATCCTCTTCCGCTACCTGTAGCCTAATGTTTACTAATTTGATTTCACAGGAGCCTACGGAGACATAACGAGAAGAACCTTTTGCTGATGCGCATCACCCAATGTCTAGTGCTGATGTTGTTTCTATGGTTCTCTGCCTAATCTCTAAGGTTTTGAATTGAGGTCCTCTTCCATTTTCTCTAAGCTAATGTTCACTGCTTGCATTTCGTAGGAAGCTACAGAGACACTACGAGCAGAACCTGTTGTCAATGGGCACTAACCAATAACAAGTGCTGATATTGTTTCTAAGGTCCTTGTAACACCCTTGGTGTTAACCACATCTTTGCACTGCACACCATGAGCATAATCATATCATTTGCATTAAATCGCATTCCTGACATGCTTTGCCTGGATGCTTGCTTGCATTTAATTTAAATTGTTTGACCTAGGTGTTAAGTTGTGATTTAATATGCAAATGACTATGGTTAGTCTCTAAAAATCTTTAAACATGCTTAGGGTAAGGTAAGGATGAATGTTTGTTTTGGTTATGTGGTTTAAAAATGATTTGTTGCAAAAATTGATATTTAATTAACATTAAGTGGGATTGCTTGGCTAAATCAAAAAGGTCAGTTACATACCTTATCTCATTTTTAGGTCTTAATATGGTTTGTAGAACTTTTTGTGGGGAACAAAAGTTATTTAATGTGCATCTCACAAAAATGCCTTTAAGGTCCTAAAAAATGCCAGAAAACAGTTGCACAAATATATATAAATTATTTTCTTAAATGGATTTTTGACCCAAATTCATATTTTCAAAAATAGGATGATTTAGCAAAAACTTTCTATGTATGAAATGTTCTACTCTTCAAATGGAGCAAATTTCATATTTAAAGTTTTTCCCAATTTTGCTTCGTTAAGAAAATGTAGCTGGTCAAATTTTTCAATTCAAAGTCAAGGGCGTGGGCCCCACCTGTCATCCTCTCCTCCTCACCTTCTCCTCCCTTTCCTCTGCTTCCCCCGCACCAGAGCGTCAGCGATGCCAGCGCCGCTGCTGCCTGCCCCGCCTCGTCGGCTTTATCGCACGATGCCAATTACTACACGACGCAAGCCAGAGCACGCGGCCGCGCACTCGAGCGCGCACGCCGCCTGCTGCCCGCCATCATTACCGTGCACCAGAGCTCACGGGCGGTGCCCGATGCCCGTCGACCACATGCCCTGCCCATGTGGCCTTATCCGCAAAATGGGACAGCGCCCGCTGCCCTTTTCCTTCCCACTCCTCCTGCCCTCCTCACCCACTCACTCGCCATCCACTCCCCTCCCTTGTCGCAACCAACCGAGTCGTGGGGCTCGCCATTGTCGTTGCCGTGAGCCCATAGCACCACTACACCTCCACCGCACAACTTTCTCCTCCACTAGCGCGCGAAGCACCACCATACCACGCGCCATTGCACGAGCCTTTCTGCAGCCGGAAATGAGTCAAGGTGAAAGCCAATGCGGCCGTCTTCTCGCACTGCCGCTCATCGGAGCACGCTCCGTGCATGCGCGCACATGGCCAGCCCTGCTCCGCCCCCGTCTCCCCCTTTTTTCCTATGCATGAGGCTCATACCGATGCGAGGATGCTCTTCCCGTAGTTAACAGTGCTGCTCCAACGAAAGCCTCACCGGATTTGGCCGGCGCGCCACCGTCCGCCGCCGAACTCTGGTGAGCTCATGCTTGGGCCAGTGTCCCTCTTTTTCCTCCATCTTTATGCGCATCACGGTTGCCTCCACCCCACCTCGCAGTCGTGCACGTCCATCGGCCTTGCAATGGCCGCATTGAGCCATGTCGCCGGTGAACAGCACCGCCGCTGGCTGCCCTATGCCGCCATCGTCGATTCCGGCCGCTTGGGCCTGCACCTCTTGGCTCAGTAGGTGCGCCTCGTGGAGGCGGTGCTGATGGTAGTGGCCATGTCCCCGAAGACCCCACCGCCGGCGAGATTTCGGCTGACGGAGCTCCACCCCTACCTCTGGGTCACTGGAAGGCGGGGCCCATGCTAACGTGGGCACTGACGTCAGTAGCATCCTAGCCTGGATGCGATGAGCCGGGGTGCACCTAGCAATTTAGATATGGCTCGGGGTACAGTTCGGGTACGCGTAGCGTTTTAGGGTTTGGATTTTTGAATAAATGAAATTTCTAGATTTTCTATAGAATCTTGCAAAATTCATATCTCAGTGAATACGGGTCCAAATTGGGTGATTCAAGTTTTGTTGTGTTTGTAGTAATGAGAAGTATCTGTTAAAAATATGTAATGGCATTTTTATGATAATTTTCTATATAGTTTTATTTAAGTTGATTTATTTGCATTAAATGCTTGATATCTTTGAAAATGCATAACTAATTCTACGAATGTTATAAAAATGTATCATGTGCATGTGCTATGTAAAAAATATAAAATTGTAGTTCAAGTGGGATATTAGGGTTATTCTTGGAATAATTCATAAATGCATTGTGTGGACCTAGTTTGGGGTTGATAATTTTTGTAGGCTACTTATATGCTATAAGGTTGCTCTTGATCTATTGAAACATGAGGTTTGTTATACTTTGTAATACAAAGTATTTTTAGGTCCCTTTTTATGTGCTGCCTTGTTATTTTTATGTAGGATAATAGGCATACCCAAATGAGGTGAAAATTGGATGGTAAGCTATAATTGCCATGTTTTATCTTTTATAATTTTTGTAGATTTTTCTAGATAGTTTACATGCACGATGTAGTTATGCTCTATTTATATGAATGCCATATTTAAACCTTGTTTTGTGATGTCATGCCCTAAATGATGCTTTCCTATGCTTTTGTGAGGTATTTTATCTATTGGATGGTTAGTGCCTATCTAGACCCTAGTAGGATGGGGTAAGCATATGGTTGTTTTATGAAAGTCTAAATGTGACCATGTTTTAGTGTTCTTTAATAAGGCTATAGTAGCTGGTGATTAGGGCATGATGAATGTGTTGAGATGGTGATGCTTAGTATAGGTCTTTGGCTTATTGGCTTATTTGCTAGTGATAAGCAGGATAGATAGTTTTTTTACTGACTTGTTTGCCGGTGATAGTGGAAAGGGGTTCCCTTTGATAGGGTTACATTGTTGTAGTAGAGAATACAGTAGATGACATGTGCTTATGGTACATGTTCTCGGATGATGTTGACTACCTTGTAGAAAGAATATGCAAGCATTCATCATACTCCATCATCATACCATGTGTGTTCTTCATATTCATACTGCACATACATCATACAGGATCGCTAGAAGAACAGAACGTGACGTGAAACGGGAGTTCAAAAGAGGAATCCCAGAAGAAAGCTTCTGTATAACCAATGATCGAGAACCAAGAGCCAGACATGGAGTGATTGAGTGCCTGGAGCTTCGACCTCGCTCGTCAGAGGAAGGCAAGCCCTGGAGCATTCCTTCCTACAGTTTTCCAAATAACTTAACTTGCGTCCTTTATTGTTTATGATGCATTAAATTTATAGGCGTTGATCGATACCGTTGATGCATTATGATTAACCTTGTCCACCTAAGTTACCCATACACCCTGTTAAGTTTAGGTTCGCTTATATGCTTAGCCCTGCCTAATTAGATCGGTAGAAGTCGGGTGATTTCCTGTCATCCGCGAGTATAGGTGGATACTCAGAATGGTTGGCTATTTGGTTATCTTGGAATAACCATGTGGAGTAATAAATCGAGACCGGGCGTAATTTGTGCTGTGGACAGAATGGGAGGTTATGTACTGTTTATCCCGTATGTGTCAAACTAGGACCTTGTCCGATGTCTCGGTCCTCTTATCATGTTGAACGCATGCCCCACAGATAGCTGGAAGGGTACTATCATCTGACCACGAAGCCTTGAGTTCTGTTTGGGCCGGGCTTTGACCTAGTTGAACGCATCGTGATTATAGGGGCATGGTGGTGAGACCTTAAGATGGGGCGTATCATTTGATGGAGTGCTGACCTGAGCGCTGACCCTATTGGCAGCTAGGCGGCCCCTGGGTACGATGGTTTCAGTTGATCCCGCGTCTCTACCCGAACAGGCCAAGGTGACCTAATCGACCCCGATGGGGGAAGTGTGGTTTGTGTGGGGAATACCTCGCTAGCTGGTTTCCAATTGATTATAATCTTCATTGTTCCTGGATAGAAAACACTGACTTGAGCACCGGCATCATAGTAAAAACTTGAACAAAGAGATGAGATGGTTATGATGTTGATGCTAAAAGATGCTCAACCGAAATTGATTACTATTCTTGCTTAATAATTACACCATGCTTGCTTAGTCTAGGTGCTAATCTAGCATAATCAGATTAATGACTAAAATAATTGTTCTTAATAAGCTCAAGCTTTTATGTAAAAAAATGGGTCAGCTAGCCTTCTTATAAAGCCTTTCATACTCCTTGGAGTCACTTTATCTTTAGTTTATGATGGATAAGTCTAGCTGAGTACATTCTCGTACTCAGGGTTTTATTCCCACTTGTTGCAGATCATAAGACTTTTGCTGTGTCGACAAGATGGACTTGTATCCTACTACAGAGGATTAGACCTTGGGCAAGGTCATCTCTTATATCTCATCTACTTGCTATTATTGCATGTTGACCCTGAACTAGCCATGTATTTAAATCATAGGTGCGAGTATATGTCGAAAATATATCTACTTCCGCTGTCTATTTGCATCTCTGATTCAAAAAGGATTTATATAAAATCCGTTGATGTAATTATGCTATGTAAAAGGTAAGAATAGGGGAATGGTAACTGCTGAACTATGCAATTCGGGTGTGTCGTTGAAAAAGTTTAAAATCCTTCGAGATTGCACGGATTACCGGGTTAATATGAGCACAATGTGCTAAACTAAATTGCCTCGGTGATTAACTTAGTACCTTGGGTTATATTAATTGGATGGTTCTATTACACTCCTCTACCTAATCACTAGGTGTTTCCATTGAATTCCTCTTCCACTATCTATAAGACTGTAAACTAATGTTTATTGCTCGAATTCCCTAGGAAGCTATGGAGACTATGCAAGCAAAAGCTGTTGCTAATGGCACCAACCAATGACAAGTGCAAAAGTTGTTTCTTGTCGGTGTTTCGACCCCGGGGGTCAACACCAACGTGTAAATTCATAATTGCGTGCTCCCTTAATCCGGTGGGTGGTGCAAGAAGGACACCGCGATTTATTCTAGTTTGGGCAAAGAAGGCCCTACGTCCAGCGGGGGGAGGATAGTTCGTGTTATCTTGCACCGAAGCGCTAGTACAGGGGTGAATACAAGCGGGTGTGAGAAGTGTGGGCTTGAGCTCGAGTGTTTCGGGCGCTTAGCTCTCTACACTATCTCACAGTGTTGTTCTATGATCTAAGCCTTAGCATATGAAGCTCTAGGATTACTTCTCTCTTGGCTCTCGAATCCCCCATCTAAAGTCCCGGCTCCCCCTTTTATAGGCAAAGGAGGGGCACAGGAGTATATGTTTTTAGTGCTAACGTGGTCAGTGACATATGATGTTGATGCCGATCAGGTCAGTGCTGCTGTAGAGGTGTACGTCGGTATGGGAAGCCCTGTGGCCGTCGCGTCGGTAGTTGTTGAAGTGTTGACCGAAGTTATTGAAGTCCCGCTCGAGGGTCGGCATGACGGTGTCGAGGGGCGATGGTCAAGGCCTTGGGTCAAGACGAGGGGCTTGAGTCGAGGGGGTTGAGGCTCATCGGATAAGGTCGAATCTTGGGATATGCAGGGAATATGCATCTCGAGGGGGTGCCGGACGGGGCACAGTGCTCGGTATGGCATGGCAGTGAGGTACGATCTACGGGATTCCAGGATATGGGCGGTAAAAGTAGGATTTGACTGCCATACCCATAGCTGTTTTGATAATTGTGGCCATACGGTTAGGCGGAAGTAGGTAAAATGCATTGAATGCGCCTGGATCCGTACTGAGAGTAGGTAGCTAAGGGTTTTACCACGCTCAAGGGTTGCCCATTCGCACGGGCAAAGTTCCATCCTCGAGGCTGGCCCGTTCATCTAGGTGGAGTTCCGTCCTCGAGGGGTCACCCGAGTCGCACTCTCGAGAGTACAGTCTCGGTCCGTACGGTGATCCGTCGAGCATGTTGTAGTTTTGGGCTGTCGACGCTCGTTCGTGGGCCGGTCCAGCATGCTTTAGTTTATGGATTTTTGAGCGGTAATGAGGGATGTCGTTGGAGGGCTTGCGTTGCTGACTTCGAGGATCCGCCCAGTTAAACGAGGGCTTAGGGTACCCCTTTCCAGGTAACTGACAGTAGCCCTCGAGCCTCTGCGCAAGTGCTGGCACTCAGGAAGGGGGTTAGGAACCGGGAGCGAAACGTGGCATGGATTTTTCCGTGGGGGGCGCGCGAGCGTTCCCCGCGGGGTTAGCCCCCAAGGCCTCAGAGGAGTCAAAGGACTCATTCGAGGGCTTTATTTGTCTTCGGTTGGGGGTGCTCGTCCAGTCGGGTGCGGACCTGAACTGGAGTCATGGCACTTTGCCGAGGGATACGTAGGAACATCAAGCCCTCGGGGGATTTTCAACCCTCTTTCGTCGAGGGGTGCCGGGCACGGTCGAGCCTCCGAGCCTCGTGCGGCTGGGGCGTTGCCGGCCTCGGCGTTCATCTCACAAGTCCTTTCGATCGGACATGAGGCGAGAAGCGTCGGACTACCCTCGATGGGGCGAGCCTCAAAGTTCTCAGTGAGCTGGTAACAGGAGAATCCAAGTGAGAGCCCGATCCTCATTCGATAGAGGTCGGCAGGAGGCCTGGAGGCGGTCTCATTAAAGCAAAATGCAATGGACCTATGGATACTAATTCCATTCGATAGGTCTCAGCGGCTCCATGCCACCCTTCGAGGGGATTCCATAAAAGTCCTAGCATTTTGCCTTGGATGTGTCCAAAGGGGTCTCGAGGGTTTGTTCTCGAGCGGGGCCTCGTGTTGGCTCCCCCTTGGTCACCCCTGACTCGGGTGCTCGAGGGCGGCTGTTGAACCCTGGTTGAGGGCCAGCCTTCGCTCCCTCGAGACTTGTTGTGGGGCCGGAGCCTTTTTGCCTTCTCCTAGAGGAATCCGCCGATAAGTAACGTTTGTTTTTCTTACCATCGGACGCATCTTTTGATGAGGAAGGTTAAACAGTGCGGTGGTGGAGATCGTGGCGGGCCTGGGCAATAGCTAATTGCCTGAGGCGTGACACATGTATCCGGCCAAGAATCGAGGGGGAACAGTTAGGTAAACGCATTAACTGTGGGGAGTTAACTTTTCTTCTGCCGGCTTCCACCCGTTGCTCTTCCTGGGTATAAGACCAGAGGAGACAGGCGTTGTTCGCCCCTACTTTTGCCACATTGCCTTCTCCACCGCTAGTGCTCCTGAGTCCCTGCTTTCCTGCATGCGAGGGTAGGAACTTAGAGCAAGAAATCACCATTGGGAACCTTCCCGGTCGCCCATCCGTCGAGGAGATCCGCATCATCGCTGCCACCGCCACCACATCCACCGATCAGATTAGTGGCGCCACCACAGCCATCGCCCCATCCTCCAGCCTACCGACCCCTGGCGCCTATTGACCGTGATGCAGCAGAGGTTGAACGAGCTAGTGAGAGAAGGACTTCTCCGCCCCGTCATCGATTCGACTCGATCGGAGTGGATCGCGCCACCGAGGAGTCACCTGGAGCCAAGCCCGCCGGAGGGCTACATGGTGAGCTTCCTCAAGTACCACCAGCACGGGCTCGGAGCACCCCCGAGCGAGTTCATGCAGGGGCTGACGAACTTCTACGGCGTCGAGCTCCAACATTTCTCCCCCAACGCCATCTCCAACGCCGCCATTTTCGCGGCCGTCTGCGAGGGCTACTTGGGGATGGCGCCACACTAGGAGCTATGGCTCCACCTCTACAAGGGGGAGTGGTTCGCCTCTCCAGTGGGACCAGGCGTGAGGCGGGTCGTCAGAGCGGGCTGCCTCAACTTCGTGTCGAGGATCGGCAAATCGGAGGTGCCATGCGAATACATCCCCACCAGGCTGATGTCCAACCACTTCCGGTGGGACGAGCAGTGGTTCTACCTCCGCAAAGACGGAGGCTACCTCTTGTCGTACACCGGGCGGCTCATCACCGAGCGGCCATTCAACTGGCCACACAGTGTGACGGGGGATCTCCAACCTCGACTTTGACCCCTCATCACCGCTATGAAGACCCTTAGAGAGGCGGGCCTCACAGCGGGTGTGGTCGTCTCAGCCTTCCACCATCAACGGGTGCTCCCCTTGATGGAGCGCCCGCTACGGTTGGACGAGATGCTTCCCGTGGTTGCGCCCGAGGTGCTCGAGAGGTGCCGGATGTCCGTCGAGGGGATGTCCACCGCGGAGGTCGTAGCACGGGTGAAGGAGATGGTGGCGGGTTCGTTCAGGGCAGAGGACGTTAACCGCCTCCCCATGCGGCCGGAGGAGGAGTACCTCGACCTGGTGAGTGCCTCGACCTATGCCTTTTGCGTTTACATTTCGTCCCTTTTTTCCTTACCCTTGTCCTTATAGCTGAGTGTTTTCATGCAGGGGGAATTGACTACCGAAGATCGAGGCCCCCGTTGAGGGAGGATGCTCCTAATCATCAGGTAATACGCTTCGTCGCCCAGCAGGAAAAGAAGCGCAAGGATGAAGAGAAGAAGAAAAAGGACAAGAAGCTCTGGGAGCGCGAAAAGCGCGAGAAGCACCGTGCAGAGCAGAGGCGCGACGGGCTCCCGGAGGAGGAGTCTACCTTAGAGGATGAGGGAGACGAAGATGATGATGATGAAAATGATGTCAAAGGGGTGGCAGGGCGTCTCGATCCCCTTCTTCGTACTGACCATCTTTCGATACAGGAGGATGCGCCAGAGCAGCGCGCCCCTCAGCCGGTGATGTCAGCCTCAGAGCACCGACGAGGGAAAAGGTTAGCCGACCCCTCGACTCGGGGGGTTCGCCCTCCTCCCGTCGTACTCGCGGTGGAACCCCGCCCACTTCGACCCGAGAAACCCGGTCCCGGTCATCGGCGTGGGCGGGGCAGAGCCGAGCCCAGGAGACCCCGTTGGAGCAGGGAGGCACGGCGACCCCACCGACAGTCCCCAGCAGCCTTAGCCCTCGGAAGAGCTTAGCTTTGGGTGGGGCCTCGAGATCTTCTGGTGACTCAAGGGGGATCCAAAAGGCCTCTATCCCCTTTGGGTAAGTGTTGTCGATTTAAGTCTCTTCTCTCTACTTCCCCATTCTGCGGTTCATTAAGTTTTCTACTATCCAGCTTCTCATCCAGGCCAAAACACCGTATCAAGGAGGTGACCCTTGCACCGGCTAAGTGGCTCAAGGTGGACGTGGCCGCGAAGACGAGGGCCCCGGTCACAGGTGCGACATCAAGGCCCTTGGCACCGTGGGAGGCAAAGTGGCTATCCTCAGCCCTCGGGGCTATGGCTCGTGGTAGGCTGATGGGTTCTGCACTTGCTGCAGGGTTGAGCGACTCGGGGACCATGACAAGCGGCGACTCTAAGCCAGGGAAGACGCAGGTGGGAAGGAGCGCCTCCTCGACGTTGACGTCCGTGGTCCCCGAGCTCGGCCCGGCACCATGGAGCGGAGTCCCAACGTCGGGAGCTCCTGACCTGGGCCAACCCGAGGCTATCATTTCCATGCTCGAGGTGGGAGTCCTCGAGGGCCACGAGCCAGGAATGGAGGTAGCCCCCATCGACCTTGAGGGTGAGGAGGCCGTTGAGGGTGAGGAGGTCATCGCTCCTTCCTCCTCGACGGGGGAGCGAAAGCCATGGCCGGCGGGGCTACACAAGCTAGAGAGCCAGCGGAAGTAGGAGCAAGAGGCCCAGCAAGAAGAGGAGCTGCCGTAGACATAGCAGGAGGAGAAGAGGAAGCCGCAGGAGCAACAGGAGGAGGTGGAGCTGACCGGGGGCCGACCCCCGCATCAGCAGGAGCAGCAGACGCCGCAAGGGGAACCGACGTTGCTGGACTTGCCGGCGCAAGAGCTACCCCAACCATCTGAGGTAGGGGAGGTCTTGGGACTCCCAAAATAGTGGGTGTCCATGATCACCCTCGACGAGCTGCTGCAAGAAGCGGCGCTGAAACCCTCGACCCAGCTCGAGGAGGAGACGTCGGCACCAAGCCCGCCGGCAGACGTGTCGATGGTGGAATTGCCAGCGCCACAGGATGTGGCGTTGGAGGAAGCGATGGCCTTGTCCCCTCTGCCACCTCAGGAGGCACCTGAGCCAGTGTCAAGCCAGCCACCAGAGCCGTCAGCCGCGCCGTCGGAGGAGCCAGCGGTTTCCGGTCCGCATGCGGAGCGACCGGAGGGGACGGCTGCCGAGTTGGTGGAGTATGGTGGTGCCCCACATGACGTGGTGGAGGAGATTGAGTCCTTGGCATGAACCAAGGTCGAGGCAGTCCTCCCGCACTGGGGCAAGGAGCGCATCACGCTCCAGGAGCTCAGTGACTCCAGCGTTCCCGGGATCGTGATGGATGACCCGGCGGAGGTCAAGTGCTGGGAGGACATGGAGCGGTCTCGGGTGTGGCTGCAACACTTCCTCAAGCTGGGTGTCGAGCTCGTTGGGGATCTCGACCAGAGTCTCACGGTAAGTCCTTGTTTAGATCACGTACGGTTTTTGGCTTTTCCTGTATGGATCGCCTTAACCCTTGATTTCCCGTTTCCAGGACTTGCGGAGGCATTCCCACTCCAAGTCATACTTCCTCCACGAGACGCAAAATAGCTAGGAGGAAGTGCTTCGCCAACTCAAGGTCGGCCGATCTACACAGAGCAGGGTGGTCGAGGTCGAGGAGGAATTAAAGCAGGCCAAGGAGGAGGCCGCCAAGGCCAAGGAGGAGGCCGCCCGGGCGAGGGAGGACGCCGGGGTAGCTCGAGGTGAAGCCGCCCAAAGCTAAGGAGGAGCTCATGTAGGCCAAGGAGGAGGCCGACGCAGCCAAGGGCAAGGTGGAGAAGGCCAAGAGCGAGGGCACTCATGCCCAAGAGCACGTCAAGTTGCTCGCGGAGGAGGCTCGTGGCTCCTGGAGCGTATCCGCTTACTCGAGGCCAATCTGGCTGAAGTCTCCATGGCGCGTGACACCCTCTTCGCCTTGATCAAGGAGGAGAAGGGTCGAGCTGACAGCCTGGAGACCAAGCTCAAGGCGATGAAGGCTACCCTTCAAGAGAAGGAGCAAGCCATCATCTTAGTTGGCGGCGCCCTCGAGACCCTCTGGTGCGATAAGACGAAGGTGACCTGAGCCTTCAAGGAGCTGCAGCGGGAGCGGGATGAGGTTCGGGCGGAGCATGACGCTGTGTTGGGGGACCGCAGCGCCCTCGAGTCCCACTGTGCCAGTAAGTTCCTTGGTGGGCTTCGGCCTATTCCTTCCCATATGACTTGCTTAACCCTTGTTTTGTCTTTCAGGCCTGGAGGCTGAGCTGCTTTCCACTCAGGCCGCCGCCAAGGCGCTGCAGGAGAGCCTCGAGGTGGATGGGGCGCTTCTCGATAGGTTCCGGGTTGCCATCAACAGGCTTGTACCTCCTGGGAAGTCGAGCCCGTCGAGGTGGCGGAAGAAGATGTCCCGGGGAACGTGTTCATTGACCGGCTCTACCACCTCGACGCCACCCTTTGGGATCGCGTGCAGGAGGCACTCCACACCGGCGTGAAGCACGCGCTAGCGATGGTTTCCTCTGGCTTCGTCATCGACATAGACATCGTTGCCCAAGGCCTCGTCCCCGACATCTCGAAGACTGATGCCGAGAATAAGGAGCGATGCCGAGGGTTGATCCAGGACACCGAAAGGCCGAGGGAAGCACTAGCAAAGCTGTTCGAGGATGAAGTCCTCCCCTGCAAAGATGAATGGTACACCGTCGAGGAGGGCGACGGCGGAGACGGCGCAGCGGGCCTATAGGAAAAACTGGGTGAAGGTGCCCGTGTAAATAAGTTAGTTTTTTGTAACTTGTATTCAGTGTGGCCTTGAGGGCCTTTAAAACATTTATGCATCTATCGTAATGCATCTGAATATTTCAAATTCGAGCCTTCTTTGTTTTCTTTCGCCTAGATTTTGCTTCTTTGACTAAGTGTTCGATGCGTGCTCGTATCCCTTGAGGGGGGAGTGAGTGGAGGTACCATAGCCCAGAGGTGTAGGAGAGCTCTCGGATCGACAACCCTTGACCCTTAGGGAATTCGAGGCATTTTCTTCTTAGTCGCAAAGTGCGTCAAAGCGAAGGAAAGAAGAGACGCTCGAGCTTCGATAATCTGACCTTTGCTTTTCGACTAAGCGTTTGACGCATGCTCGTATCCCTCGAGGGGGGATTGAGTGGAGGTACCGTAGCCCTGGGGCGTAGAAGAGCTCCCGGCTCAACAGCCCTCATCGACCTCGAGGGAGTCCGAGGCATTTTCTACTTAGTGACAAAGCAAAGGGAGACGCTTGATTTTTTGAAAAAATCGTTTGTATTTTTAGGAAATTAGGGGTTCCCCCGTTAGCCCCTAAGGGAGGCTCGACTCTGGTGAGACAGGGTCGAGGCTACCTCTTGCATGTATAATAATAAGTTTGAACTTATAATTGAAAGTACTTCTTATATTTATCATGCGAAAATGTATGAAACATGCAAGAATGTACAAGGGCATCGGTGCCCTAGGGGTAGAAATGACGTAGCTGTTCGATGTTCCATGCGTTGGTGAAGGTTTCGCCCTTGTTGTTCGCTAGCTTGTATGTTCTGGGTTTTAGCACCTCAGCTACGGTGTATGGACCTGCCCATGGTGGAGTCAGCTTGTGACGCCCCTTGTTGGTCTGTCGTCGACATAGGATGAGGTCTCCAACTTGGAAGTCCCTTGAGCACACATGATTGTCGTGGTAGCATCAAAGTTTCTGCTGATACCTCACAGAGTGAATTAGTGCCATGTCTCGAGCCTCCTCGAGCTGGTCGACGGTGTTTGCAAGGGCTTCTTCGTTGGTTTGCTCATTGTATGACTTTAGTCGAGGGGAACCATACTAGAGATCAGTAGGGAGGACGGCCTCGGACACATAGACCAAGAAGAATTGTGTGAACCCCGTGGCTCGACTAGGTGTTGTCCTTAAGCTCCACAGGACCGAAGGCAGCTCCATGGCCCATTTCTTTCCGTGCTTGTTAAGGCGGTTGAAGATTCTCGGCTTGAGGCCCTGTAAAATCATGCCGTTGGCGCGCTCGACCTGGCCGTTAGTTCGAGGATGAGCAATCGTGGACCAGTTCACATGGATGTGATGGCGATCGCAGAAATCCAAGAACTTTTTGCCAGTGAACTATGTTTCATTGTTAGTGATGATGACGTTGGGACCCCGAAGCGATGGATGATGTCGGTGAAGAACTCGACCGCCCACTCGGAGCGGATGTTGCCGATACGTTGGGCCTTGATCCACTTGGTAAACTTATCGACAGCAACGAGTAGGTGCGTGTACCCCTTGGAAGTCCTCTTGAGAGGCCCCATGATATCGAGCCCCTAGACCACGAATGGCCAGGTGACGGGGATCATCTGTAGGGCGTGAGCTGGAAGGTGCGTCTGCTTGGCGTAGAATTGACACCCCTTGCACGAGCGGACAATGTTGATGGCGTCGAAAATGACGGTCGGCTAGTAGAAACCCTATCGAAAGGCGTTGCCGACGAGGGTCCTTGGCGCTGCGTGGTGGCCACAAGCCCTCGAGTGTATGTCCTCAAGGAGCCTCCTGCCTTCTTCGATAGTGATGCAGCGCTGGAGGATGCCTGATGGGCTTCGCTTGTAGAGTTCCCTGCCATCACCGTAGATGACATAGGACTTGGCCTGTCACGCGATCTAACGAGCCTCGGTCCAGTCTTCCAGGAGTTCCCCTCAAATGAGGCAGTCGAGGAAAGGGACTCGCCAATTCGGAGGTGTCCCCTTGATCTCCATAACCTCGGCCCAGGTCCAGGGGGCCTCGGTCGAGGCCGCGGTGTCGAGTTTCGAGGGTGTGGTGCCAGCCCCCGAGCCCAAGTCGACAGAGGGCTCGAAGAGGTCCCTCGAGAATACATCCAGAGGGATAGTACTTTGAGTTGATGTGATCTTTGCGAGCTCGTCCACAGCTTCATTGTAGCATCGAGCAATATGATTGATTGAGCTCGAGGCCGTGGAATTTGTCTTCTAGTTTGTGCACTTCATTGCAGTAGGCTTCCATCTTAGCGTCATGGCATCTCGAGGCCTTCATCACTTGTTCGATGATGAGTTGCGAGTCACCTCAAACTTCTAGGCGTCGGACCCCGAGTTTGAGGGCAATACGCGTTGACAAGAGCCTCGTACTCCACAATGTTATTGGAGGCGGCAAAGTGGATGTGAATGACATAGCGCATGTGGACTCTGAGGGGTGAGATGAAGAGCAAGCCTGTGCCTGCTCCTATCTTCATGAGCGACCCATCAAAGTACATCATCCACAGCTCAGCTTGAATTTAAACTGGCGGCAACTGGGTGTCGGTCCACTCGGCAATGAAATCCACCAGCACCTGAGATTTGATGGCCTTCCGTGGTGTGTAGGTGATGGTCTCACCCATGAGCTCGACCGACCACTTAGCAATTCTTCCAGCAGCCTCCCAATTTTGGATGATCTCCCCCAAGGGGAAAGAAGACACCACGGTAACCGGGTGGCTGAGGAAGTAATGCCGGAGCTTGCGACACGTAAGGACAATGGCGTAGAGAAGCTTTTGCACCTGCGCGTAGCGGATCTTGGTTTCTGAAAGCACTTCACTGACGAAGTAGACCGGCCACTGGACGGGCAAGGCATGCCCTTCCTCTTGCCTCTTGACCACTATGGCCACGCTTACCATCTGAGTAGTTGCGGCGACATAGAGGAGGAGGGGCTCGAGCGGTTCAGTCGACGTCACTGATCGAGGAGGGATGAGGACCGGGGTGGAAGTCAGCATGCTCTTGAGTTTGTCGAGGGCCTCCTCGGCCTCCGCAGTCCATACGAAGCGGTTGGATTTTTTCAAGAGGCGGTACAAGGGTAGGGCCTTTTCCCCCAATCGTGAGATGAAATGGCTGAGAGCCGCGAGGCAGCCCGTGACCTTCTGTACGCCCTTGAAATCTCGAATCGGACCCATTCGCGTGATGGCTACGACCTTCTTGGGGTTGGCCTCGATCCCGTGCTGGGAGACGATGTATACGAGGAGCATGCCTCGAGGCACTCCAAAGACACATTTCTCAGGGTTGAGTTTTATGTTCTTGGCTCGAAGGCATCCGAATGCGATTTTGAGGTCATGGATGAGGTTGTCGACTTTCTTGGATTTGACCACGATGTCATCGACATAGGCCTCGACCGCGTTGCCTATGTGTTCGCCAAAGACATGGAGCATGCATCGCTGATACGTTGCCCCGGCGTTTTGAAGGCTGAAGGGCATGGTCACGTAGCAGTACATGCTGAAAGGTGCGATGAAGGAAGTTGCGAGCTGGTCGGACTCTTTCATCTTGATTTGATGGTAGCCAGAATAAGCATCAAGGAATGAGAGGGTTTCACATCCTGTGGTAGAGTCAACAATCTGATCAATGCGTGGTAAAGGAAATGGAACTTTGGGACATGTTTTGTTTAAACTAGTATAGTTAACACACATTCGTATTTTTCCATTCTTTTTCTTAACTAACATGGGATTAGCTAACCATTCGGGCTGATGAACCTCCTCACCGATGATCCTACGCTTCTCCTCGTCGAAGCGGCACAGGCGTTGCTTCATCGGTCTAGACCCGGCTTGGATCTCCAAGGCCTGCTCGGTGACTTTCCTCGGTATGCCTGGCATGTTTGAAGGACTCCACGCAAACATATCGGCGTTCACGAGGAGAAAGTCGACGAGCACTGCTTCCAATTTCCTCCTGAGGTTGGCACCAATCATCAGCACCTTCTCACCAGAGCAGGGTCGAGGGGGATTTTCTTGGTGTCTTGCGCTGGCTCGAAGCTACCGGCGTGACGCTTAGGTTTGGGCACCTCATCGGCGAGGCGCTCGAGGGTCGAGGATATCATCATGTTTTGCTCGATGGCCTCTCCGTACTCGACGCATTCAATGTTGCAGTTGTACGTGTGCTCGTAGGAGGAGCCGATGGTGATGACACCTCTGGGCCCTGGCATCTTGAGCTTGAGGTAGGTGTTGTTTGGGATCACCATGAATTGCGCGTAGCCCAGTCGGCCGATGATGGCGTGATAGGTTTCGTGAAACCCGACCACCTCAAAGGTGAGGGTTTCTTTCCTGAAGTTGGTGGGGGTGCCAAAGTAGATGGGAAGGTCGATACGGCCGATGGGAAGAGCTGTCTTCCCTGGTACGACGCCATGGAAGCCCCCGGCGCTAGGTTGGAGTCGACACCTCTTGACCCCCACGAGGTTGAGGGTTTCGAGGTAGATGATGTTCAGGCTGCTACCACCGTCCATGAGGACCTTTGAGAGGCGGGTGTTGACGATGATTGGGTCGATGATGAGCGAATAGGCCCCGGGGTTGGGGACGCGATCTGGATGGTCAACACGGTCGAATGTGATGGGTGCATCAGACCAGTCAAGGTAGTGGGGTGTTGCGACTCAGACGAAGAAGACTTCTCGATGCTCCCTCTTGCGCTGTCGAGGTATGAGCTGGGTCAAGGGGCCTCCGTAGATCATGTAGCAGTCGTAGACCTCGGAGAATCTTCTGTCTTCCCCGTTGTCTCCCTCATTGCTGCCCTGGTCTTTCTTGTCGTCACCCTTCTTGATGCCCAGTTGCTCAAAGTGCTTTCGAAGCATGCGGCAGTCCTTGAGTTTGTGTTTCGCCCCGTTCTTGTGATAAAGGCAGGGCTCCTCGAGCATCCTGTCGAAGATGGCCCCTTCGAGGGGACCTCGAGGTTTTTTGCGCTCGGCTGCTACGACGAGATCGTCGTCTGCAACCTCACGCTTGCCTTGCCGATTCTTCTTCTTCTTGTTGTTCTTCTTTGAACCTTTGTTTGAGCCCCTAGCATCGACTGTCGGTGCCTTTCTCTTGTCTTTTTCATCATCGAAGAAGGCTCTAATCGCCTCCTCACCAGCCGCGTAGTTGGCGACCACGTCCATGAGCTCGTCAATGGTGTTGGGGCAGTTGCGCCCCAACTCACGAACTAGGTCCTTGCAGGTCATACCCACAACAAACGCTAGAATTACGTTAAGATCAGAGATGTGGGGAGTTTGGTTCGAAGCTTGGAGAAACACCGAGCGAAGTCACACAGAGACTCCCTTGGTTTCTGCTTGCAGTTGTGTAGTTCCCAGGAGTTTCCAGGACGCACGTAGGTGCCCTTAAAGTTCCCCTCGAAGATTCATACCAGGTCGACCCAGTTGTGAATCTGGTCAGGGGGAAGCTCCTCGAGCCACCAACGCGTAGTGTCGGATAGGAACAGGGGAAGGTGACATATGATCATATGATCATCACGCGCTCCGCCTGCCTGACAAGCCATTAAAAAATTGGCTAGCCAGAGCTCGGGTTTGGTTTCGACGTTGTACTTAACAAAACTTGTGGGGGCAGCCGGGCGTTGCGGATCGTCCTGCTAAAAACTCGGGGACCCAGTGGCTCCGGGGCCCATCGGTCTTCATCGCTGTCATAACGTCCCCCCACGATGGGCGCTGTACCCTCGATCCTCGGCATCCCCATGTTTGTGCTTGCGGTTCTCGATGATATCGAGGCGCGCATCACGCGGGGCGCGGTTGTCGATGATACGATCTCAGGCTGGTGTCTTCTCCGCTCGGGGGGCCACCTCTTGATCGACCGAGCCCTCCCTTTCGGGCCGAGAGGGCTCATCCTGTGGTTCAGGAGCTGCCCCTCGATGCCTCGAGGCTGAGCTCTTGGCTTGCTGAACTACAGCAACTTGGAGGACACTCTCAATCTCGCGTTGTACCCATTGAGCTTGCGAGTTGGATGGCGCGGGCATATTACGAAGAAGCATAGCCGCCGTGACAACGTTCTGGCTTGCTCGAGGGTAACGGTTGACAGGATGTTCGGGTGCCCCGCCCTCGTTGATCTGCCGGTTGACCTCTCGGGCCTTGGCTCGGGCTCTACCGCCGGGTGGTGGTCGCTCCTGCTCGAGGGTTTGCTTGAGCTAGCGCAGTCGTTCCTAGTCATCGGCGAGTTTAGCCTGCAACTCCTGAATTTGTGGTAGCTGTGTGTCCTGCTAGTCAGGACGGGGGCACGCCTCCCGGGGTGCGACTGGTTGTCGAACCTCTGCTCTGGGTGAGCCCCTCCCGCCGCAGCGGCAGCCGCGTCGGTCATCGAATCAACAGTGTCCTCACTGGAGGCAATGTCACCATCGATGTGGAGACACTCATGGGTAGGGTCCCAATGGTCAGAGCCAGAGTCGAGGTTGCCGCAGTAGAAGATGGGGAATTGTCCCCGTGCCTCTTCTTGCAGCTGCTGTCGGAGTGTGCCGACAGTGTACCTCCGGGGGCCGAGTGCTCTCGCGAAGCCCAAGTCCACGGAGGCCGGCATGACCATCCCCACGGCCATCATTGTTTGAAGGAGGGCGCCTGGGCGGTCCCCTATCGTGCTCATGTTGGTGCGGGTCAAGGTCGAGAACGCCTTTGCGGCATTGTTGAGGCCGAATGGGAACCGTCGACCACACTCAAATAGCTCGTGCGGAAGTAGGCTCGACGTCGTGGGGGTTGCGCGCATCGAGGGAGCTCTGCCGGGCTCCCTCAACAAGTGCATTGCAAAGGTGAAGTTGAGGTTATCGTGGAGCCCTGCCGGTCTATCCTCTACTCTCGAACTCAGGTCAGATAACCCCCCAACAAGGGGCTCCTCATCACCGGTCAGGAGCGAGGGGAATGCAGCGGGCACCAATCTTGACTGAGGTTGATGGCGATGACTGCGCTAATTGTGCCTCCTTCTGGTTGCGGCAGCGTGGTGGCAACCACTACGACCTCCGCTTAGGTCACTGATCAAGAGCAGGGTCATGTCATAGCCGTGTCCGAGGGACATGAACTCTAGGCTCTTGAACCAGATCACTGTAGCATGAGGAAGTGGTGAAACAGAGTCGCCCATCCAGAAAGAGTGGCGGGAAATCATTGGTAACACGCAGGACCCCTACCTGGCGCGCCAACTGTCGGTGTTTCGACCCCGGGGGTCAACACCAACGAGTAAATTCATAATTGCATGCTCCCTTAATCCGGTGGGTGGTGCAAGAAGGACACCGCAATTTATCCTGGTTCAGGCAAAGAAGGCCCTACGTCCAGCGGGGGGAGGATAGTTCGTGTTATCTTTCACCGAAGCGCTAGTACAGGGGTGAATACAAGCGAGTGTGAGAAGTGTGGGCTTGAGCTCGAGCCTTTCGGGCGCTTAGCTCTCTACACTGTCTCACAGTGTTGTTCTGTGATCTAAGCCTTAGCGTATGAAGCTCTAGGATCTCATCTCTCTTGGCTCTTGGATCCCCCATCTAAAGTCCTAGCTCCCCCTTTTATACGCAAGGAGGGGCACAGGAGTACATGTTTTTAGTGCTAACGTGGTCAGTGATGTATGACATTGATGCTGATCATGTCGGTGCTACTGTAGAGGCGTACGTCAGTATGGGAAGCCCTGCGGCCATCGCGTTGGTAGTTGTTGAAGTGTTGACCAAAGTTGTTGAAGTCCCGCTCTATGGTCGGCATGATGGTGTCGAGGGGCGACGGTTGAGGCCTTGGGTCGAGACGAGGGGCTCGAGTCGAGGGGGTCGAGGCTCATCGGATAAGGTCAAATCTTGGGATATGCAGGAAATATGCATCTCGAGGGGGTGCCAGATGGGACGCAGTGCTCGGTATGGCGCGGTAGTGAGGTACGATCCGCGGGATTCCAGGGTATGGGCGGTAAAAGCAGGATTTGACTGCCATACCCGCAGCTATTTTGATAACTGTGGCCATACGGTTAGGCGGGAGCAGGTAAAATGCATTGAATGCGCCTGGATCCATACTGAGAGTAGGTAGCCGAGGGTTTTACCACGCTCGAGGGCTGCCTATTCGCACGGGCATAGTTCCGTCCTCGAGGCTGGCCCGTTCGCCCGGGCGGAGTTTCATCCTCGAGGGGTCGCCCGAGTCACACTCTGAAGAGTACAGTCTCGGTCCGTACGGTGATCCATTGAGCATGTTGTGGTTTTGGGCTATCGACACCTGTTCGTGGGCCGGTCCAGCATGCTTTAGTTTGTGGATTTCTGAGCGGTAATGAGGGATATCGTTGGAGGGCTTGCGTTGCTGACTTCAGGGATCCGCCTAGTTAAACGAGGGCTTAGGGTACCCCTTTCCAGGTAACTGACATTTCTGTTGTGAATATGCCCTAGAGGTAATCATAGAGATGATGATATTCCGATTGTATCTATGGTATGCATTAAGTGTTCATTGAATATCCATTATAGACAACTTGTGTTGATTGGCAATTATGTGAATTGTTTGTGGAACTCAATCACTTGAATGGTTATTCTAAAGTTGTCCCTGGTCGGCGTTCTTGTGAGAACAAACTTGAATATTAGACCAGCACATGTATTAGTTGATAGCTATGTTTCACAAGTCATGGACATGGAGATGTCGAACTAATAATGTGGGCACATGTGAGACATGTAGGCTAGACTGACCCGACTTGA
Source organism: Bothriochloa decipiens (assembly GCA_023333625.1). Lineage (NCBI taxonomy): Eukaryota > Viridiplantae > Streptophyta > Magnoliopsida > Poales > Poaceae > Bothriochloa > Bothriochloa decipiens. Next base: position 32,777,167 of record CM041632.1, on the reverse strand, counting down.
GATTGTCTCTATTCATGTCATGTACGTTATGTCCTTAGACCTGAGATTGTGGTACTCAAGATGTGAAATGGCCCACTTAGGGATTATCAAACACTGCTCCATAACTGGGTAGTTATAAAGGTGGTCTTTGGGTGGTCGAGAAGCATGCTATGAGACATAGATAGTCAATATGGAATTTGCCCCTCTCTGCATGAGAGAGATATCACTAGATCACTCAAGTGATTGGATCAACAAATGCATGGCCGTGCTTGGGTTAAGTGTTAACCCACGAGTTGAACCATATATCAGTGGCAAAGGGAATAACTTGTATGTGGTCATAGTGGTTCATCTGATATGATCTTTGCGTATGCATAGGAGTTGTCACGCCTTGCTAGAGGCCGCTGTCAACTATTGGGTGAGTAGGAGTACTCGGTCCATATCTATGTGTGCGTGAACCCATAGGGTCACACGCTTAAGGGTTGGAAGCCTAGTTTGGGTTGGACCCGGATTAGATAAGGCTTAGGGTTCCTGATGGGCCTCCAGATCGGGGTCACATAGGGATGCCTATATAAGCAAGGGGTAGGGGTGAGGCAATTGTGATCCGATCAATCTATTCAGCCGCCGTCGCCCACCCCATGCTTACGTCTTTGCTCCTTGGGGACCTAGCAGTCCAGTTGCGCATTGCTTCCTCCCGCATGTGTGTGATACCTCGGAGGTGCTGCATCTGTGGTACAAGGAAGGACCTAGTTGGTTACGGTGGTCGACAACTGGTCGGTGACTAGATGGACTGGTCGGTGACTAGTTGGACAGGTCGGGAACATGCTCGAACGATCCGCGAGCGAAGGGTGTACTTGATAGATGACCACGCAACTGCATGGCACTGCTGTGATGCGTTCAACTACATTAGGTCTTCCGCTGCATCTGCCCGTCTAGTGGTAATCCCGTGACCTATATCTAGCAGTAGATCCTGGTTTACGAGGTAGAAAATTTTTTTCTGGCTAGCGTAGCACCCTCATAACCTTTCAGTGGTATCGGAGCCATAGCTGCTTTGTTATAGGTCCGGCTATGGGCATATGGTGATATGCGCTGTTGTAGATGAGTCTCTGATCTTGGTTCGTCGTCTTGCCACGTTGGTCTTGTAACGATCTACTCGTACCGGTCAGAATTCCACCATCCGAGTTAAGTGATACATGTAAAACTAGTCATGGCGAGTTTGATATCAATCAGATTGATTGAATTGAACCTTAGGTCAAGTGGCGAGCACATGCGATGTGCGGCAGTAGTAGATGGGATCTATTACCGGGCACTGGGTTACCGAGAAAAGTGTTGTTCGGTAAAATAGCTGCAACTTTTGAACCGTAACTCGGATTGAGACAAACTCTAAGCAAAAGCCGTGGTTCAGCAAAATTAGATTTGCGAAAAACTGCTTGGAAAATAGAGTTTTAGGCCTTGTAACGTTAGACATCTATATCGGCTAAATCTGTTTTGCAGAAATTCATGACTGGTATAGCCCTTATGTGCATGAGATGCATGTATGTAATTAATTCATGGCTTGCATGTCATGAGGACAATATGGGCAGGAGCCTTATAGATATTGTCAATTTGATGTAATGGCCTGCGTGCCAATCTATGATGATCCGCGACTGTGTAAATTTAATCACGATAGTGATAGCTAGTCTTGGTGGATGCACCATAGATGGATGACATACACGTACCATGGAGATGGAGATCACCATGATGAACAGATTGACATTGAGATAGAGATCTCAAAAGAACAATGGGCCATACCAAGTCATATCTGTGTTTATGTTGTTCTTACTGTGTTCTACTTTCACATGCCATAATGTTTTGTCTATGTTCATGTGGTAGTGAAGTAGAATGATCCCTCAGTAATGTTTAAGTTGCATGCTTCCCCAAACCTTGCACTGTCACAAGTATTGTACAATCGGTGGTGGGTCTATGAAATTAGGGTGCCAATGGTTTTCCTTGACTAGACAGGTTCGTATCGGATACTTACTGCAAGAAGGTTTGGTTACTTGAACAAGGTCATCCTAATGGTTAGGGATCTTGAAGCATGGGAAGGTTGAGTGCTCGGCATAGAGATGCTGGCCCAACAACAAGATTCATATGAGATATGATTAGCAAGGTGTTGCTTACTGATCTACCATACCGACCAGCGGTGATGCTAAAGCTCACTGGTCGGCATGTTAGTTATGGGTCTTGAATCTCTAAGTATCAATTGAGGGATATTGATTTTAGTGGGAGTAGATTCTATTTGATATGATTTACTCTTCATAGATACATTGTCTTAGTATTTTGCATTACTTTTGTTGTAGATTAATGGCCACCTGCAATCAACCATTTTTGTTGCGTACAATATTTGAGAAAGATAAGTTGAATGGAACAAATTACATGGCTTGGATTCGCAACCTGAGAATTGTTCTCAGGGCTGAGAAAAAGGAAGAAATTCTGGACACCCCATTACCAGATGAGCCTGATGAAAATACAACTGCTGCTGAAAGAATCGCTTACAGGAGAGCATTAGATGCTGACCTTGAAGTGAGTTGCCTTATGCTTGCTTGCATGGAACCTGATCTGCAAATATAGTTCGATAATAATCATTCAGTGAATGATATGATCGTGGTGCTTGAAGAGATGTTCCGCACGCAAGCGAGGACTGAAAGGTTCAATGTCTCTAAGGTGCTTGCTGAAACCAAGCTCGTAGAGGGCGCAGCAGTTGGACCACACGTAATCAAGATGGTTGGTTACACACAGAGGTTGGAGAAGCTAAGCTTCCCAATCGGCCAAGAGTTGGCTACTGACTTTATCCTCTCATCTCTTCCACCCAGTTATGGAAACTTCATCTCGATGGAGAGAGGCTTGAGCGAATTGTGTGGCATGCTAAAAATAGCAGAAGCCGACATCAAGAAAGGTGCCAGCAGTAGCCAAGTGTTGGCCGTCTAGAATAGGCCTTGGTTCAAGAGGAAGGGCAATTCTTGGAAAAAGAAGGACAAGGCTAAAGATGAGATCTCTAAGCCAAACCCATCTGTTGCCAAGGCTGGACCATTTGTAAATTCAGATTGCTTTTATTGTAAGGGGAAAGGTCACTGGAAAAGGAACTGCAAGGATTACTTGGCGTCCTTAGAGAAGGATGGCGGCGGTAAAGGTATTACTGCTACTTGTACCCTTGTTGTCCATGTTACAGACATTTTTCTCGCTAACTCCAATATCAATTCCTGGGTATTTGATATCGGATCGGTTGCTCATATTTGCAATACGATGCAGGGAATGATAAGAAGTAGAAGTGTTGGAAAGGGAGAGGTTGACTTTCGTGTGGGCAACAATGCAAGAGATGTTGCGTTGAATGTCAAGACGATGCAACTTCACCTACCATCAGGATTTATCATGGAATTGAATAGTTGTTATTTTGTTCCTAGCTTAAGTCGAAACATTGTGTCACCTTCATGTTTGATGAAGGATGGTTATTCTTTTGTGAGTAAAGACAATGGTTGTGTGATCTCTAAGAATGACATGTTTGTGGCTTTTGCATCCATTGTGAATGGATTATTTATTTCAAATCTTGATGATGCTCCTGTCTGTAATGTTACTGCTAAAAGGCCTCTACTTAATGAGTTAAGTCCTACATATATATGGCATTGTCATTTGGGTCATATAAGTAAAAATTGCATGAAGAGGCTCCATGCTGGTGGGCTTCTAACTTCGTTTGATTTTGAATCTTAGGAGACATGTGAAGCTTTCCTGCTTGGCAAGATGACCAAGGCGTCTTTCACAGGTTTTCCTGAGAGAGCGTCTAACTTGTTGGAACTCATACATACTGATGTGTGCGGACCAATGAGCATGACAGCTAGAGGCGGATTCCAATACTTCATTACTTTTACTGATGACTTTAGTAGATATGGATATGTCTACCTAATGAAGCATAAGTATGAAATATTTGAAAGGTTAAAAGAATTTTAGAATGAAGTAGAGAATCAATGTGACAAGAAAATTAAAGCCTTGTGATCTGATTGTGGAGGCGAATATTTGAGTCATGAGTTTAGCAATCATCTTAAGAGTTACGGAATTGTTCCACAACTTACGCCGCCCAGAACACTGCAGAGAAACGGCATGTTCGAGCGTCGTAATAGGACTTTGTTGGACATGGTTCGGTCTATGATGAGTCGGTCAGACCTATCTTTATCATTTTAGGGATACGCTCTAGAAACAGCCACTTTCACATTAAATAGGGTACCATCTAAGTCCGTAGAGAAGACACCATATGAGATGTGGACTGGTCGGCGTCCCAGTTTGTCTTTTCTAAAAGTTTGGGGTTGCAAAGCTTATGTCAAATGGTTGATATCTGATCAGCTAGCACCAAAGTCAGACAAGTGTTTCTTCGCGGGATATCCAAAGGAAACTTTAGGGTATTACTTCTATAACCGATCAGAGGTCAAAGTGTTTATTGCTCGAAATGGTGTCTTTCTAGAGAAAGAGTTTTTCAATGTAGATTAGGAGTGGTCGGAAGGAATATCATGAAGAGGTTCAAGATGAGTCATTAGTGAATGACTCTACGAGTGATGCTAATGTAGCAAACAAGTTGATATACCTGTGGTCAGTACATCACCACATGTGGTCGGTATATCCCAACCACCTGTGGTCAGTACTCCGCCCCAACCATGAAGATCAGCAAGACTTCATGAATTGCGTGGTGATCTGTTGTTGTTACACGATGATGAACCTGCAACTTATGCGGAAGCAATGATGGAGCCAGATTTTGAGAAATGACAGAGTGCCATGAGATCCGAGAAAGATTCCATGGGAAACAATCAGGTTTGGAACTAGGTTGACCCGCCTGATGGGGTTAGACCCATTAAGTGCAAATGGATCTTCAAGAAGAAGAAGGATATGGATGAAAATGTTCACGTCTATAAAGCTCAGCTTATCGCAAAGGGTTTTCGACAAGTTCAAGGGATTGATTACGACGAGACGTTCTCACCGGTAGCGATGCTTAAATCTATTTGGATCGTTCTAGCAATTGCTGCATATTTCGATTATGAGATATGGCAGATGGATGTTAAAATAGCCTTTCTAAATGGGTATTTAGAAGAGTACGTGTATATGATATAGCCCAAAGGCTTTGTTGATCCTAAAAATGCTGGAAAAATATGCAAGCTTAAGAAATCCATTTATGGGTTAAAGCAAGCTTCTCAGAGTTGGAATATTCATTTTGATGAGGTCGTCAAAGTTTTTGGCTTTCGTCAGAATGAAGAAGAACCTTGTGTTTACAAGAAGGAAAGTGGGAGCGCTGTTGTGTTTCTGATCTTATATGTGGATGACATATTACTGATCGGGAATGACATTCTAATGTTGCAATCTGTAAAGACTTCACTAAATAATAGTTTTTCTATGAAGGATTTCGGAGAGGCAGCATACATCTTAGGCATTAAGATGTATAGAGACAGGTCGAGAAGGCTAATAGGATTAAGCCAAGACACGTACATTGACAAAGTGTTGAAGCGGTTCAACATGGAACAGTCTAAGAAAGGGTTCTTGCCTGTGTCACATGGTATGCGCTTCAATGATAAGCAGTGTCCTTCCACTGATGCTGAGCACAAGCGCATGAGTAAGGTTTCATACGCATCGGCAGTTGGTTCCATCATGTATGCCATGATATGTACTCGCCCAGATGTCACATATGCTCTAAGTGTTGCGAGCAGGTACCAAGCCAATCCTGGTGAGAGTCACTGGATGCTAGTTAAGAACATTCTTAAATACTTGAGAAGGACTAAGGATGTGTTCCTAATCTATGGAGGTGAGGAGGAGCTCGTTATAAATGGTTACACCGATGCTAGCTTCCAAACCGACGCGGATGATTCACTATCTCAATCAGGTTTTGTGTTCATAATAAATGGTGGTGCAGTAAGCTGGAAGAGTTCCAAGCAAGAAATGGTCACCGATTCTATAACAGAAGTCGAGTACATTACGGCTGGTGGAGCTACAAAGGAAGGTGTTTGGTTGAGGAGGTTCCTCCTTAAACTTGGTGTGTTTCCTAATGCGTCGGGCCCATTGAATTTACATTGTGATAACAATGGGGCAATTGCACAGGCTAAGTAACCTAGGGATCACCAGAAGAACAAACACGTACTCCAAAAGTTTCATCTCATTTGACAGTTTATGAAACTGGAGGAGATCAAACTATGCAAAATACATACGGATTTGAATATAGCAGATCCTTTGACAAAGGCTCTTCCACAGCTTAAGCATGAGGCGCACATGAGGTCTATGGGGATTAGACATCTTAGAGATTAACTCTAGTGCAAGTGGAAGATTGTTGGGAATATGCCCTAGAGGTAATCATAGAGATGATGATATTCTGATTGTATCTATGACATGCATTAAGTGTTCATTGAATATCCATTATAGACAATTTATGTTGATTGGCAATTATATGAATTGTTTGTGGAACTCAATCACTTAAATGGTTATTCTAAGTTGTCCATGGTCGACGTTCTTGTGAGAACACACTTGAATATTAGACCGGCACATGTATTAGTTGATGGCTATGTTTCACAAGTCATGGACATGGAGATGTCGAACTAATAATGTGGGCACATGTGAGACATGTACGCTGGACTAACCCGACTTGAGATTGTCTCTATTCACATCATGTACATTATGTCCTTAGACCTGAGATTGTGGTATGTACTCAAGATGTGAAACGGCTCACTTAGGGATTATCAAACACTGCTCCATAACTGGGTAGTTATAAAGATGGTCTTTGGGTGGTCGGGAAGCATGCTATGAGACATAGACAGTCAAGATGGAATTTGCCCCTCTTTGCATGAGAGAGATAGCACTGGATCACTCAAGTGATTGGATCAAAAAATGCATGGCCTTGCTTGGGTTAAGTGTTAACCCACGAGTTGAACCATATATCAGTGGCAAAGGGAATAACTTGTATGTGGTCGTAGTGGTTTGTCTGATATGATCTTTGCGTATGCATAGGAGTTGTCACGTCTTGCTAGAGGCCACTGTCAACTATTGGGCGAGTAGGAGTACTCGGTCTATGTCTATGTGTGCGTGAACCCATAGGGTCACACGCTTAAGGGTTGGAAGCCTAGTTTGGGTTGGACTCGGATTAGACAAGGCTTAGGGTTCGATGGGCCTCCAGGTCAGGGTCGCATAGGGATGCCTATATAAGCAAGGGGTAGGGGCGAGGCAATTGTGATCCGATCGATCTATTCAGCCGCTGTCACCCACCCCATGCTTACGTCTTTGCTCCTCGAGGACCTAGCAGTCCGGTTGTGCATTGCTTCCTCCCGCATGTGTGTGATACCTCGGAGGTGCTGCATCTGCGATACAAGGACGGACCTAGTTGGTTACGGTGGTCGACAACTGGTCGATGACTAGATGGACTGGTCAGCGACTAGTTGGATAGGTCGGGAACGTGCTCGGACGATCCACGAGTGAAGGGTGTACTTGATAGATGACCATGCAATTGCACAGCACTGCTGCGATGCGTTCGACTACATCAGGTCTTCCGCTGCATCTGCGCGTCTAGTGGTAATCCTGTGACCTATATCTAGCAGTAGATCCTGGTTTATGAGGTAGAAAAGTTTTGTTTTCTGGCTAGCGTAGCACCCCCATAACCCTTCAGTTTCCTTGGTCCACCGCCTCTCCAAGTTCAAGGCCCCCTCCAGGGTCAGTAGCAATGACCCTTTTTGGAAGAAAGCTGGAGATCGGACAAGATCTGCTCCAACAGAGACATCGGAGGAGAGACTGCTTCGAGAACAGATTGTTGCTGAACATGAATATTCTGCTTTCATCGCCAGACAACTGGATGGAGTAAAGAGGACCGTAGAAGAGACTCGTATGGAGTTTGAGGAGTTCAAGAGAGCGCGACGGGAGTATCTCGATAAGGTTCATGAGGTTATCATGTTCGTCGCCCACTCTGGTGGGCTCGGTTGAGTAAACATTTGTGTCTTGATGTGGATTTGTGCTGGTTTGATATGGCAAAACTCTGTCAGTGGCCTGTTGCTGACGTTTGAACTGAAAACTGCTGTAATTTGATAGTCATGTTGAATAATTATGTTGTCAGCCGTTAATATCTGTGGTGAATATGTCATTGCGTTGAATTACTTTTGTGACAAAATGTTATTTGAGCGCGTGGACGAAACATGACACGTAACATGGGAAAATACGTTTGTGACATGTTGACGAATCAGCATTTGAAACGTGGACAACTACCATCGTGACGCGTCATTTAATAAGAAATGAACACATGGATAGAAAAACACTAAATGGTTCAATGAGCGTCAGACGCGTGTGCCAACAAAGGTCTGAAAGGTGGCACAACTTTAGCGCGACACGTGGTCTGGTAAGAGTGTAAAACATGGTCCATTTGGAACGTGACATGTTTTGTTATGACAAACCAACATGTGGTCCAATAGTAATATGACACGTGCCCACTGAAGAAACTGACACTTCTCAGAATGAGACACGAGATCTAGTTAAAACACGACACACAGTCCAATAGGAAAAAGACACATGGCAGAACCTGAGGGCGCCACGTCGTTCTAGCGATATCACCTGACTATAGCCAAGTCAGCTATCTATTGCCATGTCAGTTGACAGTGGCCATGCCAACATAACGGCCATCTTGCGCCGTCTTGTACGCGTATAGAAAGACCTCTATGACGCCCAGAGTTTGGTCATCGAAGGGGTATCTTCGCTGACATTAATTTAAGATCATCATAACTGCATAAGAGTGACACGAGTTCCGTGACAGTGGCGTTTTGGTCACAGATTCATCACGGAACTAAAATAGTGATGAATTTCGCACCTATCGTGATAAAAACAATTCATCATGGTAGGTCATATCTCTACTAATGTAACAATTAGCTCAATGTGTTTGGATTAAATAAGTAATTATTATTAGCTAATTGTTAGTTCTATAGATCCAAGACTCAATTATGGTGTCAATGTGTATGGGATGAAAATGCTGATTTGGATTCCAGCAAGCAAAAAAAAAGAGTTTTGGGAACATTTTTTATTAATATATAAGCCTAAATTGTCAACACTTTTTGGACAAGGAGAGAGTACACCGCTGAAATTGATAGGCAATCCGTGAACTAATTTATAATTTTCAATCTTTCCTCCAGCTAGAGTACATAAATAAGTAATTTATTTATATACTAGCAAAAGTGTCCGTGCGTTATAATAGGTTGTTTTTTCACTCTTAAGTTGGTAACATCTTCGTCACCCTTCCACTTCTATCTTTTTTAATCCATTGACGACTATATGCATATACACCATCGACGACAATTTGTACTGATACCCTTAAATTATCTTATAAATACACACATGGAGCTAATAAAAGAGAATAAAGGTAGCAATAATTATTATCTGATCGCACAAAAGTTTACATTATAACTTATGTCCATATGTAGTAATACAAGAATTAAATGCAAGGCTTACCTTCACATTTGGTATATATCCAATCACAATAGATTTTAAACCTTTGACAATATGGCACTCACAAACCCACCCGATATCCTTCTGAAGACTTGCATCGTCCAGATGGCCGCGTTTGAGATGTCGAGCTCATTGGGTTTCCACCACGAATAGTACGCATCCACTATGGAAACCGCGAGCTCTGTACAGCTGGAAGGAGACGCGAATGCAGAGCCATACACGAGGATAGTCTAGACGGTGTTCCCTGGCTTCGCAACGAAGTTGAACCTGGATAAGGCCAAGCGGATGTCCAAGGCGAACAACATTTTTTTTGTGTGTTCTCCTTGTGACGTCAGGCGGAGCCATCGGGCGCTCGCGTGGGCTTAAACTTTGGCTAACTGTGTTGTAAAAAGAACTTTGCCTACCTAAGCCTATGCCACAAAAGTGAGTCAGTCCTGTGGCCCTCACTGCCACATAGGCCTAGGTCACAAAAGTGAGCTGGTCTTGTGGTCAGCACTGCCCCACAGGCCCAGTTAGCTATCAGCTCTATTGATCCGTTGATGTCGATCTGGCGGCCGAGGCCACGGACCAGAAATCCTCCATTTTTCTCTTCCTCCGTCTCTCATGCCACACAGCTGAGAGAAGAGAGTGGGCGAGCTATTGGCCCCAACATTGGGACGCGTGGGAGGGGCACCACTGTCGGTAGCGCGCATGACACAGGCTAACCCGCGCCACTGCTAGGCTGTTTGGTGGAGGTCACGTGCATTGGTTGTCGTGTTACTTTCCCGTCGTCTCCGCAGCTCGTGCCATCATCATTTCAAAACCTCATCATCTTTTTGCGCCGCCTTGTGGAGGTCTTGATTTGATACAGACTGTTTGTGCATTGTAGAAGCGATTTGTTTTGTGGTGGCCTTGATTCGATTGGTTTCATGGAGGGCTTCCTTTTTTGTGTGTATTACAAAATTGGAGGAGTGTTGTTTTGTCATCTAATTTCTTGCTTTTTTATCCCAGTTGGTTTTCTCTCTAGGGCCGGGTAATTATATAGTTGCATGATCGTTGTGAAATTCTATATTTAGTATTATAAGCACACAGTCCTATATGGAATCTATAATTGAGTTTGAGTCCTATATATATGGATTACTCAATTTTGGGCAAAAAAGAGAGGACCGGAAGAGAGGCAGTAATTGAGTTTGTGTCCTATACGGACTCATTAATTTTTGGGTGGAAGAAAAGAGAGGACGAGAGCAGAGGTAGAAACGAGCGGCAGAAAAAAGATAGGCAGAAACGAAAAATTCTAGAAATTTTACTGTTTTATTAATAGGTATATAAATAATAATCTAGTTATAGGAGTGAGACGTGGCTCAGGCTTGATGCGTCCTGATGAAATATCATTTGGACAGTGGCTGGAAAGATCTAGATCTCCAATGCTGTTACTATCACAAACATGCACATAGGCAGGGAAAGGAATGGTGGACAATAACCTTTTGTAGGAAAGGCCTCTGCTGGATGCAATGGTCGCATTCATGAATCATATATGGTCGCTAGCCTATAGCTCATAACTAATTTACAGCTAACTATTAGCTGCTATTAACAACTAACTATTAGTTGCTAATCTGCTATTAACTGGTTCTCTAACTAGTGAAATAGTTGTTATTGGAACCATCCAGCTAACAATTAAAATTAGTTGGAACTATTTGAATTGAAAGAATTAATTGTTAACAACTAACTTGTTAGCTCTATGAATCAAGATGCTGATTTGGATTCAACGCCAAGCCAAAAAAAACGATGAGATTTTTGGGACCTTTTTTTTAAGTTCTAACTTAAATTGTTCATATATTTGGACACTACAAAGTATATACACAGCTTAAATTTGTTAAATTGTTCATATTTTTGGACACTACGAAGTACACACCGCTCAAATTGGTAGGCAGTCCGCAGTCCCTAAATAATCCAATCACTCTTTCCTCCGACCTGAGTAGTAACTAATTCTTCAGTTTTTATAGATCTACTAGTTGTTACTACCATTCATACATCCATCATGCTTGATGTGTCCTAATGAAATATCTAATGTCAAGATCATGGGACAGTGTGGTCCGAAAGATCTGATCTCCAATACAAGGATCACAACATAGCCAGGGAAAGGAAAGGTGGACACTAATAATACCTCATCCTTTCATAGAAAAGGCATCTCGTTGCAAGGTCGCTTTCAGGAATCATACGGGGCCAAATATGATATTTTTTTATTGTAATCCTAAATTGTCAATATTTTTGGATATGGAGAGAGTACAGACCGCTCAAATTGATAGGCAATCCCTAAAGTAATCTATAATCTAACTAATTCATCAGTCTTTGACCTATCTAGAGGGCTACATAATTAAGTAATTTATTAGTATAATCTAGTTTAGGAGTCAAACGCCGCTCATGCTTGATCCGTCCTGATGCAATATCCAATGTCAAGATCATTTGGACGTCCGGAAGATCGATCTAGAAAGGAAAGGTGGACAGGTCGCTTTCATGAATCATATGGCCGCTTTCATAGTTGGTTTGTATTCCCTATGTCCCTTTTAATTATCGCTTACGCTTAGGAAAAAATATATAATTTGCTAATAAATAATTGTCGGCAATTATATATTGAAAAATATTAATATTTATACTACATGATTAGTATCATTAGAAAGATCTTTAAATCTAGTTTTTTAACAAATTTATTTAGAGATACAAATATTGCACATATTTTTTACAAATCGAGTCAAACTTGTGGCACGCACACCAACGGCCCCAATTAAATAGGGACGAAGGGAGTAGCTCATAACTAATATTGACAGTTACCTATTAGTTAGATGCTATTAGTTGGTCTGATGTAACTAGTAAAATAATTGTTAGTTGATATTCAGCTAACAATTCATTGGAACCATTTAGATTTAAAGAATTAATTATTAGCAGCTAACAATCTAAATATGATATTAACATGGTATATCAAGACCCTGATTAATTTGGATTCAACTAGACAAACCAGGAAAGCAAAACGACAATATTTTTTTGGCACTTCTTAAAATTCTAACTTAAATTTGTTAATATTTTTGGACGTTAGAAAGTACACAGCGCTCAAATTGATGGACAGTCCCTAAACAAATCAATCATCATTTCCTCAGACTTGAGTATGTAACTAATTCTGTTATATATATATATATATATATATATATATCTAATTAATTATTACAGTTGGTACGTCGCTCATGCTTGATGTGTCCAGATGAAATATCAATGTCAAGATCGTTTGGACAGTGGTCCGAAAGACCTAGATCTCCAATGCTTTTATCACAAAATCGGCAGGGAAAGGAAAGGTCGACAATAACATCATCTTTTTCAAAAATTTCTTTTTGAAACATTCATCATCCTTTTCACAGGAAAGTTCCCCGGATGCAAGGTCGCTTTCATGAATCATATGGGGCCAAATATGTACTATGTCACTGTGTGGCGCAGATATTTGAGGGGACGTGACCTATTTTGTCGTGCAGTGCAGATTTTAAGATTGAGGCCAAAGCAGCATGATGCCACGGTAATTTGTGCCATGATAGTGGAGATTATGAGCTTGCATTTGTGGCTTCTGTTTTGGGCTCTTGGCTGCATGGCATCGTCTTTCTCGCAGGTGGTGGGATTTGCTGATGAGACATGATTGATAGGTACTTCAACGGTCGCAATTTAGGCGGCGTACTTCAGAAATCAATAACGTATTATATGATACATATGTTTGATTTGAAAATGATGTGAAAAATAACACCCAAAAAGGAGATACAACAGATATGATGATTCACCTGGTTGAGATATGATGTTGAGACTTCATTTCTTTTAATTGAAAGATCCAGTTCCTATGGTTGTTTTAATAATTTTTTTGAAATGAGCACAGATATTTTTACTGATCGTTGTATTTACTCCATTACAATTATCGTAGAAACTGATCCCATCCTCCAAAATATCTGGATGCAGCAGCCAGCAGCTGATACAGGTGGGTGCCACGCTACTGCCAGCGATCCCAGCCCATGTGAACACGGCCCCAGCTAACACGTAGCCTAGTCATGCATGACGCCATCACCAACCAAGATATTTGTTGCAGCAGGCAGGCCTCCTCGTCTCGTCATCCACTGATCCCCTTCTTATACCTCGGCAGTGCAAGCGCAGAGCCTCATCCCCTCACTAGCTCACTACACTACACAGCGCTACACTGAGCAAGACTTTGTCACTCCCAGCAGTCATCATGGCCACCACCGCGGCGTCGAGCCTCCTCAAGTCCTCCTTCGCGGGCTCCCGTCTCCCGGCAGCCACGCGAGCCCCGTCGTCCGTCGTCGTGTCCACCGGCCCTCGCACCGCCGCCGGCCCCATCTGCGCGTCGTCCATCTCCTCGTCCAACCCGCCCTACGACCTGACGTCGTTCAAGTTCAGCCCCATCAAGGAGTCGATCGTGTCCCGCGAGATGATCCGCCGCTACATGACGGACATGATCACCCACGCCGACACCGACGTGGTCATCGTGGGCGCGGGATCCGCGGGGCTCTCCTGCGCGTACGAGCTGTCCAAGGACCCCACCGTCAGCATCGCCATCGTGGAGCAGTCGGTGTCCCCGGGCGGCGGCGCGTGGCTGGGCGGGCAGCTGTTCTCGGCCATGGTGGTGCGCAAGCCCGCGCACCTGTTCCTGGACGAGCTGGGCATCGCCTACGACGAGGCCGAGGACTACGTGGTGATCAAGCACGCCGCGCTCTTCACGTCCACCGTCATGAGCGCGCTCCTGGCGCGGCCCAACGTGAAGCTGTTCAACGCCGTGGCCGTGGAGGACCTGATCGTGAAGCAGGGCCGCGTCGGCGGCGTCGTCACCAACTGGGCGCTGGTGTCCATGAACCACGACACCCAGTCGTGCATGGACCCCAACGTGATGGAGGCCAAGGTGGTGGTCAGCTCCTGCGGCCACGACGGGCCCTTCGGCGCCACGGGCGTCAAGAGGCTCCAGGACATCGGCATGATCAGCGCCGTGCCGGGGATGAAGGCCCTGGACATGAACACCGCCGAGGACGAGATCGTGCGCCTCACGCGCGAGGTCGTGCCCGGCATGATCGTCACCGGAATGGAGGTCGCCGAGATCGACGGCGCGCCGAGGATGGTATGCTATCTAGCTGCTAGGATTAATTAGGATCCATCCATCAATTTTACTCATTGAACGAACGAACGAATATTGATTGATTGGCAATTGCAGGGCCCGACGTTCGGCGCCATGATGATCTCCGGCCAGAAGGCGGCGCACCTGGCCCTCAAGGCGCTGGGCAGGCCCAACGCCGTGGACGGGACCATCCCCAAGGTGTCGCCGGCGTTGCGTGAGGAGTTCGTGATTGCGTCCAAGGAGGACGAGGTCGTGGACGCCTGAGTCATCGACGCCAGCAAGCCGCGTCGTATCTGTGTTGCTGAGTGAATGAATTCCGTTCGATCGTTTAGCTGTAATAATTTGTCTTCTTGTTAGTGTGTCGTGTAACGTGTTGCCACACCATGCATGCTGTGTGCTCTGTCTAGTGGGAACCACTCGTGGGGTCTCCTACTGCCAGAACGAATAAGTTGAGAGATTGAATTGATGAATGGATCAATAAAATGCATGGTTATTTGTCTGTTGTTGGTTTTGGCTTTTCTAGTATATTCTGTTCTGTTAAGCCCAGTCACCGTAATGCTGACTGACTTTTTTAATAAAGACTGACTGAATTCATGTCGCTTTCAGATCCTGAATCGCGGATAGAGGAGGGCCATGAATCTTCACAGGCGATGGGCCGCGCTCGCACGGTGCCCCAGTGCGCCAACGTTTCGCTTCCGCGTAGAGTTGGTCACATGATCAAGAATCGACATAGACGAACAAAAGCAAGGATCGCAGCGAGAATCAGCGGTCGACTAGAAGGTAGTATATGCCAGACAAGTGTCTGTAGGAACTGAACTCTGTATCCACTCCACAATTGATGCCTTTCTAGAAGCCTAAAGTAAGTTTCATTAATTTGGGACTCTGCCTTGTTGTTGTTGTTTTTTGCCCAACTGCCTTGTTTTTTTTTTTTTTTGAAAAGGAACACGTATATTACTTAGCAGCAAATTGCTTTGTTGTTGTTGAACGAATGAATTCCCTTCGATCCGTTAGCTTTTTAGTTTGTCTCGTTGTCAGTGTGTGCCACTGCCACTGTCACTGCCACTAGTCATGCATGCCATGTCTCTAATGACGCGCTGGAGCAGGCGAGCGGCTCACGACCACACGAGTACAGAGCACACGCATTACTCATTACATATGTGACAAGGAACACAAGAACTATTAGCGTGAGACGTTGCAGTTTTTTTTAGTTCTTTTATTCATGCTAGAGCAACTCTAAGAACATCCCTATATATCTTTTCATATTGATTAACTTTAAGAACATCTCTATATATCTTTTCATATTGATAGAAACAATATGAAAAGATATATAGGGAAGTTCTTAGAGTTGCTCTAAGCATGAATTGAAGACCGCCCAGTCGCCCTCCACGCGGGCGGCGCGGGCGGAAACCTGGCCGTCGCGCGTCTCCCCTTTTCCGCCGTGCCGCCGCCGGAACAGGCAGCCGGCAAGGCCGTGCTGCTGTCCGGGATGGCAGCGGCGGGGCTCTGTCCTCTCCAGGAGGTGGTGTGGCGGCGCTGGAGGTCACGGGCCGGTGGGCGTCGCCCCTTCCGAGCCGTGTGGGGCTCGGCGGGGTCGCCTGCCCGGACTGCTGCGGCGCCGGCTAGGGGCCCGGGGTGCGCGCAGTGGGGCGGCGGCGGCGAGCTTCATCTCCATCCTTGTCCCCTCATCGCCCTTCTCTCACGGCGACAACCAGTCTCCTCTGGGTCTGGGCGGGCGGATCCGGTGCCCTGGCGGCCGGATCTGGTGGACTCAGGCCCGGAGGCAGTGATGGTGGGGTGGCGCGAGGGGGCGGCCGCGGCGAGCTCCATCCTTGTCCCCTCCTCTTTTGCGACGCGACCAGCCTCTCCTGGGTCTGGGCGTGCGTATTTCGGTGCCTAGCAGCCGGATCCAAGGCCCTAGGCCTGGGGGCGGCGCCGGTGGTGCGGACCTTGGTGGGGGCGACTGCGCTGGCCGGGGGACACCAGGTTCCCCGCTCTTGCGGCCGGATCCAGGGCCCTTTGGGCTGGGGGCGACGTCCGGCGCCGGGATGCTAGCGAGATCTCTCCTCATCATGCATCGGCATCTCGTTCTTGACGAATCCGGTGCCTGTGTGGCCGGATCCAGACCACGGATGGCCAAATCTGGCCTTGATGGTGGCCGGCGGTATGATGGTAGTCAGCGGGTGCGGTCATGGCTAGGGCTCCTGAGGGCATTGGGGGTGGTCCTCTTATTTGCCGTCGATGACGCCTGCGGGCGCCGTTTTCCTTGTTGGGGGCGTCGTGCCTCTAGTTTTCCACGGGTGAGAACCTGGTCTGCTTGGACGAGTGACGGCGGCACATTGACCATCGTAACCTTCATGAAGGCGTCGCCATGGAGTTTGGGTCGGCTCGGATGGTGAGAGGCCATGGTCGGAAGTCGGAGCTACGCTTGCGATTTGCTCGTGCTGGGCAACGATGACCTCTTGGCCTCTCAAGTTTTCTGGTCTTGTATCTTCTTTGGGTTGTCATTCTCTCTGTTGTATGGCATGGGGTTGGTTTTTAGGCCCGGTTTTTCTTAATAAACTGGGTCAATTCTCTTCTGCTTATTAATATATATGCCGGAACAATCTGTTACTGGATCTTTCAAAAAAAATATTGATAGAAACAAATATTTCAGTGAAAAAATGCTCTCTAACAAGAGTTCTTTAGTATAGATCTCTAAATATTGCCATCCTCGCTAATTTCTAGTCAACCAAACATAGAGAGCGAGACTGGTTTTCTAGCTAGAGTGCACACAATATAGAGAGGCTATTCAAGAGTAATAACACTACTAGTATATTGCCCGTGCTAATGCTATGGTGATATTGAGAAAAACTAAATTATAAAACTATGAACTAAAAAAATCATAAAACTAAAAATAAACTGATGAAAGAAACACCGGCAAAAGTTATGCCTGTGATGAGCTTTTCCATTCATTTCATCAGCCAAATCTTGAAAGAGCACTGAAGCTGTGAATGATGAATTGCAGTACTAAACCAAAGATGATCAATAGCAAAGAATTAAAGAAATCAAGGAGATGGAATGAGCACATCAAACTAAAGCTAAGATTAAATGTGCACTTGTGCAGATAGTTTGTTGTTTTCACCATTTGAGTACTGTTACAAAGGTGAGCTCGAATAGAGTGATAAATGAGTATAGCACCAGTACGTGAGCCATTGCTAATCATCCACATCAGATTTTTTTATTTGCTCTCTAACAGAGGCATACCTGTGGAAAACGTCCAATGAGGTAAAACAGAAACAATAACCATCAAATAGAAGACAGTTAGCGTCTATATGTTTATCTAAAATGGTTATAGGATTAACGTACAAACGATACACGTGTGAAACTACGAGCCTCTAAAGACAATCAAATAGAAGATCAAATTGCAGCTGAACATTAGTGATGTTCAAAACCATATAGCTGCACCTAATTTTCACTTGACTGACAGAAAGCTAAGGCACATGTACAAGCTTACTGATATGCAACCGAAGATTCTAGTAATTCTGCAAAAGTGGGAAAACTCGTTGTTCTCCTTCCAGACCTCACCGTGTTGCGGTTCTGTAATACCTGATCTCCGAAGTGAAGTGACGCGACGACGACGTTGGTGTTGGCACTCGGCCGGCGGCTGGTATTCTGTAATACCTCATCTCCGAAGTGCAGTGCCGCGACGACGTTAGTGTTCTGTAATACCGCGACGACGTTGCGAGTGCCGCGGCCAACCACGACGACTCACGAGTGACGCGGCCGGGCGCTTGTCGTGGAGCGACGACCACGGCGATCCCTCTGTGCCGCGGCCGGGCGTTCGTCCTCGAACCACGGCGATATCTCTGTACCACGACGACCACGGCGAAGGACCACGACGACGTCGCGAGGAGTGGACTTGAGTCGATTGAAATTGAAAAAGGAAAGGACCATGACCACGGTGAGAGGAAAGGATCACCGTGAGGTGAAAAAGGAAAGGACCGCCTGGACACGCTGATTTTGCGTCGCCACGTGGTCCTGCGTGAGTGCATGATGGGCAGATGGGAGAGGATGAGAAGGACCATACACGTGATATTGATCGTAAGATCTGAGTGAGCAAGGAGAGAGAAGGCTGAAGAAGAAATCTAGATCATTGATTTCGTATAGAGTTGTTTTTCTGGTTACAATTTTTTGGTATACGTAGGAGGACCATCTCAGTAGGAAATGTTTTATTAGGTAGATTTAGCGTTGTTTACGTTGATGTATTAGTAGAATAGATACATAGTTTCTTTTTTTTTGATAATCATACATGTGCTTTGAGAAGCCCAAAGTCCATGGGCGATGACAACACGCCGCCTCACGGCAAAGTCCAAAGTCCACTGCGATGGACAGTAACAAATCGTAAACATGACTCACTTTGATTCACGAATGCCCAAGCGAGACCAATACTCCTTCGGTTCTAAACTATAATTTACTTTAAATTTTTTGCGTATGCATTTTGTTATGAATATAAATAAATTACAGAGTATATCTAGATTCAATGATCTTTGCTACGGTATCTCTAAATAACTGTGAACCGTCGATCTTAATGACTTCTATCGTATATTACCTCCTTGAAGGTAATAGAAAAAATAAGTATATATAGCAGCAAAATAGATAATATCTTCCACAAGATCTAATTTTCACATCATTTTAGATCTAGCTTGCATGCGTGATGTAAATTGTAATCGATAAAAACAAAGTTTCTGTATTTGTGACAACGTGATATAACATGCTAAGTTGCCTTTTTAAGAAAAATTGTAACCTTCAACGTGACATAACATGCTAAAGTGTTTTTTAACATTTTTTAACCCTTTTTCCACACACATTTACATGCAGTACGCCACTTGCTAAAATGCGGTGATATATCCCACACAAAAGTCATACTATATCGGTAGTCTTAAGTTCAAAAAATGTATATCCGTACATGAAACTTTTGCGGTTAACCTTTTATGATGATTTCATCAAAAAAAACCTTTTATGATGCAGCTTCCATGCACAGTGCATAGAAAAAAATCCTTTGAAACATAAGTGCTTACGTGACATACACAATTACACATACCTACGTTACATTGACATGTTTTTACCTGCATGCGACCTCAAGCCGCAAAATGGGCAGGGGCGCTGCATGACAGGCATGATCCTGAGGTGATTTGTTTATTTAGTTGTTGATCACGAGTTACTTATCGATATTTTATTTACACAAAAATCAAAGCCCGTGATTTGTTGGAACTCTTACCTCCTATAAGAGGTACAGTTTGTACCACAGCAAAGCTCAGATACAATAGCAAAATGCATGCATCAAAAAAGTCAAAGTAAACTATAATTTGAACGGAGCGAGTATTATTCAAGTCAAGCCGATGACTTCACTGAGAGCAACTCCAACCCAGCATGCAAATTGAGTCCCTATTTTTTTTATTTGCATGCTGGCCTACATAAAATAGGGGGCTTAAAATTGACTCCAACTCCACCCAAGACCCTGTCTAAATCAATTTTTGTGGAGAATGACAGGCGGGGCCCGCTCGTCATTGTCTTCTCCCTCTGTACAACGGTCCGCGTCCTGCTTGCCCGGCGTTGTGGCTCAACCTTTGCCATCGGCCATGGCAAGCAGCACCAGCAGACCCGCCTCCGGAATCAGCGAGCCGGTCGATTTCCCCTGCTCCCCGTGTGGCACCGTACAATATCCGGTCTGGAAGAAGCTTTGCACCCCAACCCGCGGAAGAAGTTGTCGCAAGGTGCAGCTACGGCGGGGCGACCTCCATGAGCGCCTCGCCGAGGAGCCCCGCCATCTCCTTCTTCTTGGTGGCGGCGGCGCGGGCGTCGGGGTGGGGCGGAGCTCGTGCGCCGCGGCGGGCCGGAGCTCGCGCGGGGGTGGAGGGGTGGAGCTCAGGCGCCGGGGAGTGGCGGAGCTCCGGGGAGCATGGGGAGAGACGACGGAGAGCTCTTTGGCCGCCGTGGACCTCCTCTCCGGCAAGCTCCTCCCTCTCCATGGTTGCCCCGCCCCTCCCCGTTCTGCGCCTCGCAAGGGAGCCACGCGCCACGAGGCCACGGGAGCGTCTTCCGACGGGGCCGGTCTCCAGCAAAGCAGCACGAGGGAATCCATGGAGGAGGCGGCGGCCCATCCCTCCACATCCTACGCCGTGGCGAGGGAAGCCATGAAGGGAAGGGGAGGGGCCGCGCGGAGAAAGAGGTGCTCGTCGAGATCCGCCACGACATCGTTGCTCCCTTCCTCCCTGACTGGCGGCGCGGCGCGGCCCAGCCCTCCACCGACGAGCAGTGGCGACGTAGCCCTGCCCCTCCACCGGCGAGCAGCAGTGGCGGCCCCGTGCCCGTGCCCGTTCCCCGCTCCCCGGTGGGGGTCTCCTCCTCCTCTGTGTTTATTGCCAGCAGGCTGCGCGGAAAGGGGCGCCGGGGTCGGTCGGGGGGCGCCGATCGGGGAGAGAGGACGGGAGCTTTGTGGGTAGGGTGGGGAGAGAAAGTGACATGGGACCCACGGAATAGGGGGCTGCTGAATCTAGAGGGCTGAAACTATAATTTGAGAGGGCATGAAAAATGGGAGCCCAAGTAGGAGCTCCACTGGAGTTGGTTTTTTTGTCCAAACTCTTAAATTATAGAGTAGAGGCCTAGGTAAGGACCTGAGTTGGAGATGCTCTGAGTGGACACCATCGGGATGGCACGGAGAGGGAGTAGCAGGCTCCAGCAACGTGGCACAGTGCTCCCTAAGGTCCACGTCTTCGGGCGCCATGCCGTTGGGGAGCTTCCATTCAACCTTGCGCAGGAGCGAGGCTAGCAGGAGCGGCACAAACCGTGCAGCCAAGTCCATTCCGGGGCACACTCTACGCCCTGAGCCGAAGGGTATATAGGTGAGGTCTGAGCCCCTGAAGCTCACTGGTGGCTTCTGGTTGGTGTCGTCGTCCAAGAACCTCTCGGGCATGAACTCCTCTGGCTGACGCCACGCGGTCAGGTCCCTTTCGAGAGCCCACGGGTTCACCAGGATGTTCGTGCCTTTAGGCATGCCAATTCCCCCGAGTGACACGCCTTCCTCCACGACCACCTCCCGTGGCAGCACTGGCATGGAAGGTTGCAGCCGCATCGTCTCCTTCACCACGGCATGGAGGTAGGGGAGCTTGCCGATGACGTCACTCTCTTCCACGAACTCCTTGGATCCACCAACACCCTCGGCGAGCTCCACGCGCACCTTTGCTAGCTTGTCCGGGTGGCAAAGCAGCCTCGCCATGGCCTATTCCACAGTGATCGTGCTTGTGTCTGTCCCAGCCAGAAATATATCCTGATGATGATGAATGTAATAGTTTCATATCAATCATCAAGAGTAAATATATTTCATCTGTGCGTAGTTGATCCAAAACAGCATTATTAGCACATATAAATATTAACGTTAAGAGCTTGGAGATCTCTGCGCGTGTGATCTGCGACTTGGCAAGTGCAAGGACTACATCTAGCAAGTCACCATGGTTTGCACCGCCACCGCTGGCTAGCCGAGTTTCTATGACCTTTTCGTCAAAGATCTTACAGAGTTGTGCCATATTTCTGGAGACGCTGCGACCAGGGGCGGAGCCAGCATTTGAGCATGGGGGGGCAATCCACAAAGCAAAATAGAACATATAGCCATACCATATAATTGTTGTCATACATAATAGCATGAATGTTTCATAGGTTTTAACCAAACAAATTACATATCTATCAACTTAAATTTAGCTCTATGACTAGCAGCAAAATCATAAGCTTCAATAATTTCATTAGTACTAATTGATGTAGCTAATTTCTTCTCGATATAAGTTACCAAACAATCTCGCAGAAATCCATCTCCCATTGAACATCTAAGACATGTCTTCACAAGTTTCATGGTTGAAAAGAATCTTTCGGTGGTAGCGGTTGATATTAGAAGAGTTAATACTAACAGTAACAGTCTGTCCACCATAGGATAATGTGCATATTTACCTGTTTTAAACAGTTCACTTATTAGATTAGCAAGTGTTGATAATTCCTTTAGTTCTGGATGGTTGCATACCCGCAATAATTGGAACCACATATGATTACTGTAGGGCATATAATAAAATAATAGTTTAAGTGTTTAACCAAATCACAGTGAGAGCAATTCGATTGAGTAGATGATCTACTGATTAAAAAAATGAAATCTATTTTCATACAACAGCCGTCGATTGAGTAGATGTAGATGACCTTTGTTAGACGACAGGCGATCAGCCGATCATGTGCAGGCGTGCAGCAGTTCCTGCAGCACAGGATGAAGGAGCGGAGCAGCCAAGCCTACGCCCTGCTATCTGTAGGCGGCCGTCGGATGGAAGCAGGAAGGCGGTGGCAGGCGGCCACGCGATACAGCGGGCGAGGAACGGATGCGTCGCGAGGGTGCGTGGAACGGCAGATGCGAAGGCGAGTCGTCAGGTCCACGGTGCACCGTACCACATCCGCGTACGTCGAGTCCAGGGGTAGGGTCCATCAGATAATTGAACGGACTAATTAGTATATAAATGTAATACATATACAAGTATATATACTTAAGGATTTACTACAGCCATGGGGGGTGCCTGCCCCCCCCCCCAGCCCCCTCCCTCCGCCATTGGCTGCGACGCAATCCAAAGAGGTCAAGCGGTGCGAGGAAGGGGGAAGCATCGGAGATGTTGGGTGCGCCCCACCCCTGAGCGATGTCAGTTATGATGCCCTTATACAACTGCTGTTGCTGCTGCTGCTGCTGCTGGGGCTCCTCGTGTGTGCTCATCGAGTCCACCAGGTCCCTGGAGAAAAGGATGTTGGCGACTGCGTTCACCATGGCGCCAAACACGGCCTCCCTGATCGCGATCGGCTTGCCACCAGAACGACCCCTCACGGTCACGGCGAGCTGCCGGGCATGGCGGTCCCGGATGTGGCGGGTCATCTCGAGGCTCCGCCCGGAGGAGATGTGGGCGCTGATGGTGATACGGTGCTGCTTCCACAACCGGCTGGAGCTGGGCAGCCAGAACACGGAGCGCACGCTGTCCGGCACCCATCGGGCAGCGACGGCCAGGTCGTTCCCGGCTAGGGCTTCACGGGCCGCGGCGGCCGATGACACCACGACAAGGACTGCTCCATAGCTCTCAGCCCAGCCCTCCTTCTCCTGCTGGCCCAAGCCGCTGGCCCAACAGGGTCATCTCCTATCTCCGTCCGCTGGGCACGCGATGCACACCATCCGCGCGACCGGGCCTCGTCCACGCCCCTTCCCCGCGTCTTTCGCAACCGCGCGGACTGAGCCGCGTCCGCCCAGACTTGGTCCACCCGACACCATCGCGTGTCGCGATCCGTGACCTCCTCTTCCGTGGCCGAGCTCCACCGCCATTGCCGGCATGTGAAGCTCACGACCCGGCCCTCCTCCTCCTTTTCTCCTACCCCTTTCAAGAGCGCCCCAGCCTCGCGAAATCAAGCCGCCACGACTCCACCTCTTCCCGCTCTCTCTCCCTAGCTCCTGCGCCGCACGCACTCTCGGGATCTCACCGACGAACCGCTGCAGTCGCGCGTCGTAGAGGGTCTCTCCGCCGTTTGGAACCCGCAGCCCAGCTCAACGTCAAGGTGACGAAACTGCAGAAGCTGTTTCCTTGTTCTTTCTCGCACTCTGCCGTTTGTTCATCGCAGCAAAACCCTGCAGGAAGGTCCATCGCCGCCGGTGACTCCTCAGCCGGCAAGTCGCCGAGCATCTCCTGTTGGAAGTCGCCGCCGCTGTTGGCGCCTTACGACTGCTGCCCTGCCTTCGTACCTAGACTGTTGATGAGTTCCGCATCAAGGTAGCCATCGGACGCCACATCTTGCCTCGCGCTTTCACTGAGACTCCGCGCCGACGAGATCACCCTAGGTGAGACCCCGTATCCCCCCTGTACCTCTGTGCGTTTATCCCTACAAGAACGTATGATCGTAGGTCCTCCAACGTGTTCGCCGGCGAGGTCATGCCGTTGTCGGCCATGGAGCCACCGTACGTGTTCATTCCCCGTGCAGCAAGGCTTTCCAATTGCTAGTTTTTGATTCGTCGCAAAAAAAAAAAAATTTGCTAGTTTTTGATGACGTCATTGCTAGCTTTTGATGATATATCATTCCTTTCTTGATGATGTTTTGTGGCCGTTTTCATTTACAAAAATAACTCTGAAAATACCATGCTAATACATATATATACCATGCTAATACATATATGTTACAATCATCGTGAAACGTAGCTTAGCTTGTTATCTACATGTCAGAAAATGATTCATGTTTATGTGCCACATGCTTTTGTATATATTTAAATATTAAATTGAATAATGATTATGCTAACATGTTTCTAAATAAAAGCAATATAGGGCGATGCCGATCTTTGATATTTAACTGTTAACTTAAGTAAAGTCAAATTAAATGTGTTTTGATAAAATATGCTTATGCTCAACACGGATATACGATATTTTCACGTGCATTAGTCTTTTGCAAAGTTAAAGTTTAATAATTCGATCAAATGCTATATGCGTGTTCATAATTAAAATATGATAAATCCTACTCTTGTTTTCCTTATTTAAATATAAATTTGACTTCATTCAGTTTAAATGTCTCATAAAAATTCTATAGATATTTTACCTATAGTTTCTTTATTCGATAGTCCTTCCTCTTTCATCGTCGTAGGTCTATTTACGGTGCTTTTCGCGTTTTGTATTCGTAGAAATGCGTAGATTAGTTTTTAAATCTTTTTATTGATTGGTGTGTTATTTTTAGTTTACTATGTTTGTTATGTATGTTTGTTCGGATGCTTGTGTGGTGCCTTATAATCTTGTCTAGTCGGTGAGATATATGTGGTGACCCAGAAGCAGACCTCTGAAGGTTTGGACTTGAAGAAGGATCTAGATTCAAGGCAAGTATAGCTTTTGTTTTATTTTTATGACCATGATCTTATGACTTAATTAATATTTAAGCAATAAACGATAAAAATGACTTTTAGCAACTTGATAATTTATATATAAGAGAACCTCTGGGATTTATATTACAACTGTGAGGGCTATATAGCTCTGGTTTTAACTCAGTATGAGGACCTATTCTAACTTTTTAGAGGTTACCCTCATGAAGCAAATGGGAAAAAGCATATTGTGTATCCGTGGGACTGGTTGTATCACACAGACTGACTATTGAAACCTAGCGGCCCTAACTTATTAAACAAACCTTTGAAAGGATTCATAATAAACTCTGTCGGCCTTCCTTAGTAGTGGGCTAAGGGGTCGACGGGCCTTGGGCGAAAAGGCAAATCACGACTCACAGTAAAAAGTATACACATCTGCATAGAGTTTATTAAACTGGTATACTAACTTTGCACAAGGACATGAGCGTCCTTAAAATCCGTACATTAAGATGATGACTTTTGATTGTTAACATGCTCATTGTTTACCGTTTATGCTTTATATTATTTATGTTACATTGATCATGAGTTTATGAGATCTATACTACTTTTGCTATATTTACGGAGTTCGACATGGTCTCACTCTTGCTATTCCCCCCATACACCTCAGGAGAAGTTTTAGGCTTATGATCAACCAGTCAGTTTGGATCCAATAGAGTGGAGTCTATACCTGAAGATCGAAGTGTCTTTCCATTGAATGCTACCTAAGAGTATATTTCTCTTTTACTATTTACGTTATATATAAGCATTGTTTACTGATACTCTTTTAATTATAGCTATTTATAATATTTATATTTAAAGACTCACGTATAGCATGTATCTGATTTTATTCTTAAAATCAGGTATTACATACGAGCCGACGATTTCACTAGGCCGCGTTGCTGGGCACGCCGTTATAAGATTTATATTTTGTGCCAAAGTACTTGACATTCTCTTTTTCCGATACATATTTCTCGTTTCTCAATACACTTTTGTCTTTCCCCGTACATCTCGGTCTCTCTCCTTGTTTCCGCGCATCACATTTTTTGCACTTCTTAATTCCCGTCTCCAAACGTATAGTATTCATTTTAAGACAAAGTGTTCAAACCTACATTGTTTTGAAACAAACCTACATTTATTTTAATACGAAGAAAGTAGTAGAATACACATAGATTCATTTTCTCCTCTCGACCTCTTGTTCTTTAATTCTTATAACATGCCACATGCTAGTTACATCAGTGATTTTTCTTTTTTTGTGTAAACTGATTGCTTCCAAGAAAATATCAACCCTGCTCGAGTCTGACGCAGGCTGATTAGATCAGTGGTTTTTTCTAATATCTTGAACCCTGCATCAGCCGGATCAATATCAGCCCTGATCGATGGCTTCCACAAATATCACCCGCACACGCAACTACCACCAACTGTTGGACAATGGGCTGATGCCGTGGCCCGCAAATGCAACCTTCTGTACAATTAGATGGCTTGACCAGAGCATTTCCTCTTTACTAGCCCTTATTAATTTTTTAATTTTGATTGCATTTACCACTACCGAGAAGTTAGAGTAATAAGTTTTTATGTTTCAAATGATATAATATATTAATTGTTGTTTGACCCACTATAACATTGGATTGGAAAAGGGTAAGAAAAACATATCGTATACAGTAGTACTGCTAAACGTCAATACATATTTATACTGAACATTCATTTTGTCATCAAGTTCTTCCAAAGGATATGTATAATCTGGACTTTGTTTATGCACTTGAGTGTGTATGCATCCCTTGGGCGGTGTACGTGTGTTTATTCCATAGAGGCTTTGATTCTTTTTTTTTCCTAGGTTCCACCCTTGTGTCGTAAATAGTCTGTGCAAAGTTAAGGGCAATCCTCTCTCCTATTCTAACTTCAAGAATATATATGTGTTGACAAGTCACTGAATCTGAAGAGTATTTGTTCATCTGTTAACTTAAATTTCTATCTGATATATTTGTTCATGCAAATTGTTGTGAACATTGACGAACAAGACTCCCAGGTGAAGATGACTTGTTTCCACATGCCCATGTCTATTAATTTTAGACACTGCATGGTGAGCCTTTTATATGTTTTAATTTTTTCTGCCCTGAACCCTTATACATTTCATTTTCTACCGTGTTTCATTTGAAGAGAGATTTCAATTGTCAAAGTAGCAGTATATATATTTGCTATCCTTTTCATAAACTTTACTAGGTCAAACTGATTGTTCATCAGTGAATTGCAAAAAGATGCAACTGAAAACATAATTAGACAATAATTGCTCTCTAAAGCAGATATATAAACCATGCATATATTTATTTCACTTTTCTTTGTCTAGACAATGCCTGCCAGGTTCATGAACCAATTTGGAGGAGAGATCTCAGAGAGCATCAACATCAAATCCCCTAATGGTAGTGTTTACTCTATTAAGGGCACCAAGTACATGAACAAGATGCTTCCCCAGTGTGGATGGAAAGCATTTATCGATGCCCATCCCATAGAGGAGAATGACTCGTTGTTGTTCCAGTACATTGAGAAGGCCCATTTTAAGGCTCTGATAATCGATCTTGAAAGATGTGAGGAAGTCTTTTCTAGTGATGGGATCAGAGTCAGTTCTAGTAACATTCAAGAACGACATGCGGATTGTGTTGATGTTTCAGACGGCTCTCATGACTGTGCTGATAAGCCATCAAGAATTCAAAGAGTCTCTAGCCATCAAACGGTGTCGGTTACCGAGAGTAGGGATACCCTAAACCTTCTCTATTTTTGG
>CM041632.1:32722699-32743898 GCA_023333625.1 Bothriochloa decipiens | reverse complement strand
CACACATACGATTACTCGTTGGCTTAGGACGCCCCCGGGTTCCTAACACCGACAAACGGATTGTCGCCCAACCTGTGGCAGAACCTCCTAAATTATATGGCCCACACGCACCTGTCATTGTCTCAAAGACTTTCGACAGCCATACATGTGTTTCAGATAACTTAGAAAGCTCTGTCGGGTGCCCTCAAAGGACCACGATTAAACCACATTTGACATCTTATACCAGGATCAACAAAGGAGTAGCTGCAACATTACAACATTTGTTACAAAATATATCAGAGTGCGAAAGAATGATAAAAGTAAATTTTGAAAATTATGAAAAAGATTATTAATATAAACTTATCTTAAATTACGGAAGCAGAGTAGAATTACAGAAGACAACTTAGGTAGAGCACCTAAGTTAGGAGAGGTCAACCAGGTCATGTCGAGCCCACTGACATGAACTGATTTGCAACACCAGTCAGCACCTACAACAGGGGTTCAACAAACCCTGAGTACAAAAGTTCTCAACAAGACTGACCCATCGAAAAAGAGGTGGAAGACACAGGAAATGCAGGCTAGAGGGATAAGGTAAGGCCCATCGATAGAAAGTAAAGTTGTAAAGCTTTAGCTCAAAATTATCAATCAACTCCATTTATAAATCTTAACCATAATTCAAGTTGTTACTACGATGATGAACAGAGATTGAGTCTTCTTCTCCGAGAAGCAACGGCGATTCGAATCCATTTTTATACCTAGCTGGGACCTAAATCTCAATTTACATGAGGCTCCAACCAAAATGTATACCAGACCATACGATATACGTGAGGCTCCAACCAACACGTATACCGACCACACAATACACATGGGACTTTCGACCCACAGTGTATCGATATACGTGGGACTCAAACCCACGGTATACCACACCATTGTATGTGGATTTCTAGTTCTCGATACACGTAGATCACCATTGGACGGGACTTAGGGCATCAACAGATGGAAACACTACAGAGGGACTTCTTTCCCAATGCAAGTTACCCGACCGGACTCGATTTATTAACTATCATCATGATTCCAACAGGTAAAGTCAACCTCATCTTTTTTATTCTTTTACTTTTTGAAAACCTAACTAATTAAACAGGGCTAAGCATTACTACGCATTTTCCAAATAACAGGTAACAAGGAATATGAAAGTAAGACAGGTAATGAAATAGGTAGGTTTTCACTCAACTCCTATTACTTAATGCAACATTTCATAACAGAAGCGATAAAACTTTTATAAAATCAAGGAAGGGTTTAAATGCATTCGGGGCTTGTCTGTGTTGCAGCGATAGTTAGTTCTCGTCAAGATCACAGGTGTTACACTTGACACCAATTCCAGGATGGACGACACCACATCATGGATCCGCGACTTCACTTCGATGGTGGATGGCATTTTCCGGAGATCGTGCACCAAGATCCACTCACTCTTGAACAACTACATGTATTTAATGATGCATGTTTTAGCATGATGAACTCATGACATGATGCACGGCAATGCATCGGTGAAAGCATAACAAGATTAAACAACTAGCTAATTATAAACTATTTTAAAAGTATTACACAAGAAAAATATAAAACTCCACATATCCTAAAATCATATAGCCATATTAGATGTTAATATGACATAGCAACATCATACCAAGGTAAAGAAACCACATTTTCCATTTATACATTTTTATTATAATTATAAACTATTTAATTAGCAACAAATAAGATAAAACAAAAGATAAAGCATATGGCATCCAATGACCATAATATTTTTACTATAGTCCACATATGGCATAAGAAACATGTCATAAAAATTTCAAGTGAAACGGAGCTACACAGCATGATATATGAATTTCCTTCTTTTCTATTATAAAATAAAGGCATAAAACATAGCTAATTATTTTTCTACAAAACATGGTATGTTTTATATTTTTAATAAAAACTAGACATTATAAGGAACATAAAAAAATTTGGTTCACCAAAAACGGAGTTACCAAACTCCAGATATGAATTTCTGAAGTTTGAGAAAAACTACTACAAACAGGTCCTCGGGGTACTATTCACCTGAGTCATGGACTTCGCAGAAAGACCCTCACTTTGTCGAATTCTCGGATGAGGTCCTTGACGCAAATGGAAACAGAGAAGCTCGTCGAGCTCACGGTTTCGGACGATGGGGTGCCTCCCGGCAACGGGAAAGGAGCACGGGAGCATGTAGGCATCAAGCCGCGTGCGTAGGTCACCCCGGCTTGACCCGAGGCGTCCCGTGGTGGTATGGCCACGCGAGCCCGTGGCTCGGTGGCAGAGCGGCACAGCGGCGCGATGCTCCGACGGTGGCTGGGCTTAGCGAGAGTGGGCGCGAGCTGCAGGAGGCGGAGGCGAACCTGCTGGTGACTGCGGCCTAACGCATGGAGGTCCGGAACGCAGCGCGGCCGGAGCTCCGCTTGGTGGCAGCCATGGCTGTGACGAAGAGGAGAAAACGACAACGACGTCGGCTTAAATAGAGCAGGGAGTGGGATGGTGAGGTGGCAGGCGACTCCGCGAACTCGTGCACGCGGCCATGCTCAGGAATTACCGTGAAATCACGGCCAAATCGACCACGGCAGCGACGCGGCAGTAGCAGCAGCTCGCGAGGTACTATTCACAAAAATTACAGAACTACTACTTGTCGAAAATTACAAATTACTCCCAAAAATATATAGAAACTTAAAAATCTCCAAAAATAAAGTTTGCATAACTTTTCAAGAGCTACACTTTTCATTTAATAAACATTTTCAAATTTTGCCTATATTTTAAAATATGAATTCAAATTCAAAAGGGAAGCAAAACACTAGAAAAAATATTTGAAATTAATTTTGATTTTTCAATAAAACTTGAAAATATTCAAATATATGGAATGCTCAACTTTTCAATCCAAATATTTTTCATATACAAAATTTTCCCAAAATATGCATAATTTTTGAAATATGGATTTAAAATAAAAAATAGGCAAATGCCGAAAAACTGTATTTTCAAATTTATTTGAAATTATTTTTGAAAACTTAAAAAACTTTGAATATCATAATTGTATCTCTTGTCAACATCTATAAACCATATTTTGAGAGTTTATCAAAATTCCTTATAGATTTTGAAATATAGAAAAAGGGATAAAATAGGATTTTGAAAGTAGTTTTTGAATTATCAAACAACTCATCATTTCATTATAAAACAAAGCACCACATAAAAGACATAATTAAAATATGAATGCATTTATGCCATGATGCTCAATGATTATGCTTGATAATGCACTTGATTATAATTTTAATTACTTACTAACATCTGGGATGTTACACAACTCAATGTAGAAAAGCTGCAAGGATTACCACAACATCAGCCTCTTCATCTGAGGAATCAGGTTTTTATGTTTTATACATATATATGATATACAACTGTTGGTTGCCTTATATTATACATGCATGAAGATAATTTCTTTTGTTAAATGTGTTTGTGTGGAATGTGGTTTGGTTTGGTTTGATTTATCTAAAGTGTTGGTTTTTCCTAATGGCTTTTATTTATTATATATATTATTAGTTATGTGCATGACCATATTCTGAGGGCACTGCTCAATATGAATGGTCTTCAGGTTCTGATGACAATCCTAAGACAAATGCAGCACCTGATTATGTCTTATCACATAAGAGTTTTCTATCTGAAGAAGAAGAGGAGCAAGTAGATGGACTTATCAAGGAAATCCAGCCTGAAACTACTGTGTTTGTGGCTGTCATGAAGCCTATCGATGTCCGACCATCCCCTATTCTTGTAAGCTGCATTCTTCTCTTTTGTCAATTATAAACACTGGTCCAATGTAATCATGCCAATAATCGAATTTTATTGGTCAGAACAAATTGGTCAAACTGTATGTACGAGCTTTTCTAATTTAGTCCTGCTACACTACAGTCATATTTATTTGCTGAATGCTGATCCATCCCATTCCCACCTGGAATCAGGTTATTCCTCGGGTTTTTGCAGAAGCGCACCTCCCACACAGAAATTAATTGGTCACCCTTCAGCGGCCAGGCAAGAACAAGAAGTGGCATGCCAAGTTTCAAGTCAGGAAAGAGAGAACAGGTATCGACACGTTGACTGGGCCTTGGTCAGACTTCGTGAAAGACAACCATTTGCAACAAGGCGACATCTGCATCTTTCCACCATCGAATACTATTGGCACTCGGTTCACTCTTGTCTGATTTGTCAGTCAAAGGTTGGTGCTTTACATGAATATGGAATCAGTCTTAGTCCAAGATCAGCAGGAGGAACAAGTTCTAGCAGAGAGTCAAGTGATTCTGATGAGCATTATAAAACAAAGCTCTACACTATGTCATGTCATACTCATTTGACTGATGAGCATAGGAAGAAAGTGGAAGACATAGTTGGTAGTATTCAGTCTCAAGGACCCATTTACGTGGCAGTAATGAACAAGACCAATGTTAATGCTGTCAACGCCACCACCTTAGTAAGTAGCTCAAAAGCTCCTATTTCTCATTCTCCTATGCCAATTTCATCCATTACTACTTTATTAACACATTGTATGCATGTATATGATGGAACGGTACTTTGGCAAGGAGTATACCAGCAAGTATCTTCCAGACGGGGAGCACATCATGACGCTCATGATGAACGAGAATAGCACGGCGTGGAGGGTGGAGATGTATCCACGTAGGCTCAGTCGTGGTTGGCTTGGCTTTGTCCGTGACAACCATCTCAAACTCGACGATATCTGCATCTTCTAGCTGACCAATGACGACATCGAGATGCTTACAATGACGGTCTATATCATTCGCGATGTTGATGTCTAACATTGTTAGTTTATTAGTTTCTACCTGTTTCGATCATGCACTAGGATGACGATAGGATGTTAATCTTAATTTGCACATCTTCTTGCAACTTCGTATTCGCTGAGAGAGAGAATTTTAGCTGTGGTTTTCAAAAGTCCAAGTCGTTTTGACTGTAATGTCAATGCAATTATCT
This sequence comes from Bothriochloa decipiens, assembly GCA_023333625.1. NCBI lineage: Eukaryota > Viridiplantae > Streptophyta > Magnoliopsida > Poales > Poaceae > Bothriochloa > Bothriochloa decipiens. Next base: position 32,738,885 of record CM041632.1, on the reverse strand, counting down.
TTGCGATGGTTGCATACTAACCGTATTTTTATGACTGACAACAACGTTGAAGATAGATTATTTTTCTATTCATGATACTAGCTAGTATTGATTCTTGCCAAACAAATTTTAGTAGTCTTCACTAGATGCAGCGAGGTAGTAGATTTTGTGATTAACCAGGGAGAGTCATTCGATTTCATTATGGTCAAGGAAGGGATAGTTATATTATAGATATGTATAGGCCACGTTACTTCTGGTAAAGGTAAACAAGAAGTTGATAAAACTAAATTTGAAAAGTTGAGACTATTTACTGCCCAAACTTTACGCAGTTTCTGAGCCCATGTTGGCTTTCATATGAGGTTTATTAATATAAGAATCTCTTATATATTCCCATACACCAAACAACTCTTGTGTACTTTGATATTACAGATGAATGTCAACAAGCTATTAGGACACTGAAAATCTGATGTGTACTTTGATATTACAGGTGAATGTCAACAAGCTATTATGACATTGAAAATCTCAGCCGAAGGACTCTAGCTGAATTGGTTTGAGCTTTCTGGAGGCATCCCTAAGATTCTGAGTTTGAATCTTCATGGGAGTAAATTTAGGCTGAGGATAAATAAAATCCCTTTGCTGGCATATAGCCAGAGTTTGCTTTTTTTTTGCAATCAGGAAGAATTGTTTTCTCATTAATGAAATACGACGGGTCCTCTCCCCCCTCCGATCACCCATTTTTACATTGAAAATCTCTGATTTGTGCACCAATTACCAGACCTTGCTCTACCGAACTTGACCCTTGATCTACCAAACCCATGAACCAGGGCTATTTGCATCCCGCTAGTACTAATGATATAGTGAAGAGCCTCTCAAACCGGTAGATGGGAAATAGATGTCATCCAGGTGATGGAAAGTCACATGTAACTTTACTACGACAAGTCACAGAATCCACGCCGCATAAATTGGTGGTGTAGCTCAGTGGTGTTGACAACTAACCCAAATTATTAGGTGAACTTGTGGTATGGCTCAGTGGCTTTATGAACTAACCAAATTTATCAAGTAAACTTGTGGTGTGGCCTTTGTCAAGCAGTTAATTCTCCAATAAAGGTCAAACTCTTCTAGAAATGGAATCTCTAATAAATGATGGTTGCGCTCCGAGCGGACAGCGCAACCCTCTCACTCCCACACGCCCGATCCCGCGCTCACAAGGATGCCCGAGCTGCTCCTCCTCCCCCGGCGAGCTCATCCCCAAGCTGATGAGCTCCTCCCTCTCTCCCCTCGGCGGTGCCGACGATGTAGGCTCCTCATGTTCCTCTTCTTATTATTTTTCCTCTTCCACCTCCTGGATCTATCCACGCCGTAGATGAAGAAGACGACGGCTCTAGGGTTCTAGTTGTCGGGCCCATCCTTCTTCCCCAAATATGGCAGGCTATAGAAGGGTCGACTGGAGCAGCCAGATGGTGGGGAAGGAAGCCAAGCATTTTAGGGAGCCCAGCGGTGGTTGTGGCAGTAGGGACAGGTTGGGGTAGTGGCACCATGGAGAGCTCGGTGTCGCCAGCGACCATGGCCATGGTGAAGCACCCGCGAGAAGGGGGAAAGGGAAGAAGGCAATGACCTCGTGTGCTACCATAGCGCCCGTGGTGGGGTAGTGGGCGGCGGCGGGGGGGTGAAGAGGAGGAGGATGTCGGGTGCTCAATGACAATGGATGCGGGTGACAAGGGAGGGGTGTTGGGGTGCTCAATGAACATGGACTTCGCGCTACTGGGTGGAAGAAGGGTCCCGTCGCTAGTTAACTTCGTCTAGAAATCAAAACCAAAAAATGGTTATATGCACTTACACATGTCAACCAAAATTTGTTTCAATGGAACATTTATTATAAAATCTAAGACCAGGGTATGTTTGTTGCTTCTAGAACAAGCTAGAGTTCTCGACTCGTTATACCCCTTGCACATGATATTCACGCTTAGAGCATCCCTTCCAAAAAAAACTTCTTTTACCAACCTGGAGGAAGTATTTACTAAGCTATTTATTTGTTGCGGAATAACCGTTTTGGCAACAACAATGTATTATAAAAAATACCAATTGTTTTCTTTAACATTTCACTCATCAGTTTTTAACCGATGAAAACATAAATGATGTTTTGTGCATAGCAACACAGGCGGTGATTGGATCCAAGGAATCAATTCTGATTCTAGCAATTAGATTCCAACAGTTAGTTGAAGAGAAATTGAATTGTTTATATCTGATTGCACATGTTGTTTGGGTATTGAAATATGGAATCAAACCAAATTTGTTCGAAAAATCGATTCTAGAGCATGGATGAAGTAGCGCTGAAAGGGGCCACGGAGGGGAGGGCCCAAACAACCCAAGCGCTACACGCTACGCTAGTACAACTCACTTGGCTTTTCTCCTCCTCTCGTTGCCTCGCCGGCGGCCGCCATGTCCATCCCCGGCAACGGGCACCTTCCCGCCTCCGCTTCCCTCCCCGACCACTCCTCCGCCTCAGACTCGGACGCCGAGCCGGAATCTGACTACCGCCCAATCGCCGGCGCCGTTCCCGATTCCGAATCCGACCCCGACCCCGACCTTGACGCCGCCGTAGCCCACCACCGCCTCGAGGAGGCAGGAAACGGCATCTCCGCGCTAGATCTCGCGTCCGACGAGGGCGAAGCGGCGGAAGGCGCGGAGGCGGAGGACGAGGACGGAGACCTGCGACCCGAGGAGGCGGCGGCGCGGGCATTCTCGGAGGACGAGCGTCGCCGCCGCGCCCCGCTGCCCGCTGGCGCCGCGGCGCGGATCTTGGACGCGATGCGCGGCGTCGATTTCCGCGGCGCGCCGCCGGCGTGGGCGGGCAGCGTCCCCGAGGACCAGTGGCTCGACCGCCTCCAGTCCCTCCGTGCCGGCCGCCCCAACTGATGTGAGCACAACAGAATGGGGCTTCTTGTTTTGCTTCTGATTATGATGCGTTCATTGATACATCACCGTACAAAATTTATGCCAAACTTTTGTTCTAGTTTATTGTGATCGTGACTGCACTGCAGCTCATAGGCCATAAGATTTATCGTTGGAACTGTGATGAGTGATCTGGCCATCTTGGCCCTCTAGCTGCTTATGGTTTTAGCTTACTACTAGTAGTAGATAGTAGTTCAGAGTTCAGAAAGCCTGTTTGCAAACTCAGATGAGTTATACTGTATCTCATTCTTATCGCTGATTAGATTTTAGCTCAAGTCATTGAACATAAGATTTGGACGGCAGTGTCGTTCGCTTGGTCTGTGAAGTGACTTTGATCTTGTCATAAAATCATTTCATGGGAGTGCTGCTGCTTTCGGAGCTGATAGACACTTGCTTCATATGTGAATTACTGTTGACTTCACTCGTGATCTGGTATCTATGTTGTATTGTTCTCTTGCTTAGTTCCAGTTGACCTGGGAGCTCTGTTGCTTCAAAACAGATTCCCAAATGGGTTTAGGGGGCAGCGTTTAGCATGGTGTTGCTTCCGGCGTTTAAGTGATGTTCTTGATGATGGTATTTCAGATGCTAATGTGTCATAAGTTGCCCTTGCAAGCATTTCTTATCTTTTAGCCGAAATGTTGCCAATGTGGGTACTAGCCCAGTGGGAAGGTAAGAGTGAATTGGATGGCACTAAGTATTCCACTTTCTGCTTCATCGTGTCCTTAGCTTCTCTGCGAACTACTACTATAATATGCTTAGCTATTGCTTTGTTTGGTTGGCTTGATGGAGCATCAAAACTTAAGATTCGACGATGTGCAGTTCAGCCCTGGTACAGTTGCCCTGTTTGAGTGGCCAAGCGATGACAGATTAGCTAAATTTTCGTTTGGATTGTTGGAGGGTCCATTCGATTTACGATCCTCTCAAGTTTCTGGAGATTTGGTTGGTGGTTGCGTCCGCAACTCCTCATGACTGATATACGAATGATTTCACCACCTATGGTTGTTGCCAAAACTACTAGTAGCATCATTAAAAGAAAAAAAATCAAAATTCAATCTAAAGTAAGGACGAGCTCGTGTTTTGTTTCTCAACTGATTTCTCCCAACGAAATGGGCCGTGGGACGGTGGGAGTTGGAAATCCCGGCGAATCTGATTCAGCCAGTGCCCAATGACTAAATTACCCTCCGAAGCGCCGCCACCGACTCGCAAAGTCCAGGGCCATTCTCGTCCAAACGGTGATAGCACCGCACAAGCCACTCTTTCGTCCTCCTCCGTGTTCCCTTCCCATAAGCCGAACCGAAGCGAAGCCAAAAACCCCCCCGTTCCCCTTCCCTCTTCGTCTCCGTCAGCGGCCGTCGGACCGAACCGAGCCCGGAGCCCTAACCCTAGGAAGCAGGCGGCAGCGGAGATGGTGTACTACGCGCTGTTGGTGGGCGCGGAGCTGGACGGCCTCACCAACCTGCAGCCCCGCCGCGGCTGCGACGACCCCAACTTCCCCTACTACCTCAAGGTCCGTGTCCGCATTCCCTTCTCTTCCCTTGGGTCGATCGGCTCCGGTTCCCCTCATATCGGTCGCGGAAGGCGCTGATCGCGGGGTTTGCTCGCCCGCTTCTCTGTGCTGGATCGCAGCTCAAGTGCGAGAACTGCGGGGAAGTCACCGCCAAGTCCACCTATGTCACCCTCAGCGAGCAAGTCGACCTGCCCAAAGGACACGGCACCGCTCACCTCGTCCAGAAGGTACCCTCGTTCGTAAACATCACCTTTCTCCTCCGCATACCTCTGTGGCTGGATGAATTGGGCCTCCCTCTGCTGTAATGTTGGTGTGCTTGATAAGACTGGCCCGTGAGGAGTGTTGTTTAGTATGCAAGATGGATCAATCAGTATTATGTCTATAAGGTGCTAGCATAGTTTAGATGTTTAGTACGAGACGCTTTTATTGCTCTGGTTGATGGTGGCTCTCATTTCTTCCTGCATCCATTTTCCCTTTGTTTGGAGTGGATTTGGTGAACGATTTTTCTTTCCATGGGTATAAGTAAAAGCGACATTAGATTGGGTGTGGAGAATTATATGTGTTTACAATGGCAAACTCTGTTTAGTGTTCCAAGTATATACGCTTTTAAGTGAGCAAGAAATGCATTTTATTGAGAGGAAATGCTATTTTCCTGTGCTTTCTGTATGATTGATGAATGCGGAGTGCTTGTTAGTGTTTCTGATGATAATCAATATCAGCTGATTTTCTATTAGGCTGTTTGATGCACTTGCATGGTATGAGGACATCAGATGAGATGACTGATGATGTGGTCAATTGAGATTCCTTTACTCTTCAGGATTTCCTTCATGTCTTGTATTTATTTAGTAGGTTGGGAACTTGGGATTGGATTCTATGAGGAGTACTGATTCCATGATTAAAATGGGGATTGAATTGGGTTGATGGGAGTTACATTTGCGTAATAAGGCAACAACAGAGGATTGTTCATTTGTTCCTTCTCAAGGGTCATGCTATTTTGCAAACAAGTAATGGGATTTCTTTTTGTGAATATGATTTGTTGTCTTGTGATCATTGGCAGGGTGATGGTTTTCCATTATCGGTTCTTTAGTCATAATATAGTTTATTAGCTTACCTCATGAGGTTCTATCTACCTCCATTTAAATATTCTACACTTGAAAAAATCTTATGATGCAAAAGTCTAGTGTCCACCAGTCAACCATAGGAAACAAGGTGCCTTGGCCACCACTCATGATGGGAAAGCACCTCAGGATCTATTTTGACCTTGTGTAGGCATCTTATGTTGTTATTTTGTCTATTATGATCATGTTATGTATTATTGTCTTATCCCCATGGTAGAAAATTATTTTTCTGTCCTACCTAAATTCAATGTAAGAAGTCAATAATTATCGTCTGTGTGTTCTGCACTTATATATATGAAATATGATTGCTATGTCTCCTTACTTGAGGTTTATCATATGTCATCAAGATCAATATTGTACTATCATGAACATTTTGCATAAAACTTCTTATTGTGTGTAAGACTATGGACATCAAATGTGACCGGATGTAAATGGTCCCATTTTTAATGCTAAAAGAACTTTCCAATTTCATTTTTCCATTATTTTATATTATTTAATGATCAAATGCAAATAACTAGTATCAGCACTCCTTTGTGGTACTGTGCAATTGCTGTAGTTATGTATGCACATAGTATGTTCCAGAACTCATAATGCTATTTTTGACCTGGACGCTTAAGAATTTCTTATTTTATGCCTTGACAGTATATTTTGGATCCTCACTTTTTTTGGGGTCAAAATAGCCTTTTTATTCTAGCTATCCACTTCATGGTTTGATTAGCGATAACAACTTTCTGTTCAATAATGAATTCTTCTGTCTAATAATGAATTGGGTATCTCTAGGTTCTTTATCTGAATTTTCTCCTTGAGGTTTCTAACGAAGGCATAAAGGAGGAAAAACTTATTTCAATACAGATAATAAGGTTCCTTGTTTAATTTTTTTTAAAATGGGATTTCTAACAAAGGTGTAAAGGAAAAAAAACAAGCTGTTTCAGTAATAGTGTATCAACTTTGTATATTTTGTTGTACCATGTAAGCTATGTCCTGTGTATGATGTTTTGTCTTCTCTCAGTGCAAGCTTTGTGGGAGAGATGGAACAATTGTGATGATTCCTGGTCATGGGACGCCACTTACTATTGAGCAGAGCCAGAAAGAAGAGAAGACTTGTTTGATGGTGTTTGACTGCAGAGGCTATGAACCTGTTGAGTTTTCTTTTGGTGCTGGCTGGAAGGCAGAATCTGTATGTTTTTCTCTTGATCTTATATCTTGAATATTAATGATTGCTTACATATACAAAACCAACACATTAGCTATAGATATTTAATCTTTTCAAAGTTATCCACAGTTCCACACATTCTAGACATGAGCTCTTTCTGGTATTCTATTCTATGTGAAGCTCACCTTATATTCAATAGTGCATTTTTCATGTATGGCATAACTCTGGTACAATTATTTGTTTCCACATCGCTCAGGGTATATTACAGTTATCTGTATTGACATTGTCATTACTTAAGCACAGAAGTGTATATGTGCTTTTATTTTGAAGTGGCACAGGGTTTCCCATGTATGTGTAGCTTGTATGGCATTTGCCCGAAAATGTATTATTCTTTTTTAAGTTGACACACCAATTCTTTATGTTCATACTTCATACACTGATTGGCTATCTTCTTTTTCCAAGAAGAAATGAAATGTCTTTGATTCTTTCACAGTAATAACAAGTCTATGACTTGTTTTAAACTGCTTTTCCAAATCTAGAAAGTGTCATCTTTTGAGCAGATTGGGAGTTTGATTGAAAACCATCTTTTTGCGGATTTTAGTTTCTTGTTAGTTCTACAGTACTCATGTTACACTTGTTTAGTTTTTGTTGTGTGATGTGCTAACAGCTTGCCATCTTTTTTTTAAGGTGCATGGGACTCCTTTTGAAATTGACTGCTCTGAAGGGGAATTCTCTGAGTACGATGAGAAGGGAGAATGCCCCGTTGAGCTAAGCAAGCTGCAGTCAACATTCAAAGTGGTAAGCAGGCATTTGCTTCCTGCACCTGCAATCATGATATAGTCTATTTATCATCGTTGATATTCGCCCATGGAAGCTTCATTAATGTAATTGACAACAGGTGAAGAAGTCTGAGAAGGGTGGCAAGACTAAATTTGTCTAGATCCAGTGACTTGGAGTCTGTCAAGTATTGGAATCGAAGGTGTATAAATGGTAGATTTGGGATAAAAGTCGTGCGTAATCAGACGTCCTTTTTCTATCTGTTGATTCTGTGGATACCGTGATCCTTGTGAAGCTTTCAGTGATAATGTCCACAGGGGCAATGCCCTGGACTGATTGCTATTGTTCTATGTGGTCTGAGGCCATCCCAACTGATCTTTTTATCTTCTACTAATGCTCGAACATGCTGCTATTTTTTTAGCATTGTGACTGATGGCTCTAAAGACATCTTAAGGGGATATGTGCATTCTGAATTCCCATAGGCAAATTGCCACATATGAATATGATGCAACTTTTGCTTTCTGACTTCTAGTAGCACGATCAAGTCTGTGCATGGTTCTTGTCAATTTAGTGCTTAATTTTAGTGCATGCATGGATCAAGGATCGAGTAATATCTTGGCCAAAGCTGCATGGTTGTTTCCATTTCTTTTGCAGAATGCTGACCTATGCCTTGGCTGTCAGTTCTCACAATATTGTTTGAGCATTTATGTTGTAAAGTATATACTCACAAAAGAAAAGGTGAATCAAATGGAGTAAAATTGAAACATGAAAAGTAATCTACTAGGCGTGTCGTTCAGTTTTGGGCTGTAATGTATTTATTTGTCACCTTTACTCGAAAGGCATGACATCAGGATTGGAAAACCACAAACAAGAGGTCAATGTCCAATCTGTCAAGTTACTGATTCAGGGTTCTACGATTAGGCGTGTAAATGCAGTGAGTTTATAATCTGCCATATTATAGACGTGACCATTCTTCGAAGGCATGATATCAGGTTTCACAAGATCACCTTTTCCATAGAAAAAGCAACTAAGTATAGTGATTAAATGCTCGGACTATATATACACCAATGAGCCAAGTTCTAGAATTAATTTAAACAGTTTAGAAGATGCTAGACCAACATGCACCCACGTTGATAATTATTTTATTAAATTGGATAAATTACAAGATATTAGAGTAACATGTACCTACTTGCATAGTTCTTTTAGTGCAATTTACTTTTTTTTTTAGAAACCAGATGGCATTAGATTGATATAAGAGCTTATATGCATTTCTTACAAAGAAACCCCTGACAAAAATAAAATTACATCCAAGTTATTGTAAGACTTTTTCGGTTATCTTCAATGCATCGTCCCGCCAAGAGAGGAGCGAGAGGAGCGCCAAAGCTGCAACTTGAAGCCTATTCCTAGCTCGACGAAGGGACTTCCAAAGTAGCGACATACACATTTAACGGAGATCCGACGCCTCAAGATGTGTTGGTGACCTCCAAGCAACCAAAGACGAAAAGACCCAAAAGGGAGGCTCGAACCCAATATCTCAAGGTAGGAGGAAACATACCTCATAGATCCATCCCCATAAGACACGGTGCTAACACCGCGGCTAGAGATGGTGTGGAGGAACAAAAGAACCGATGACCTGAACCCTATGCCACCAGGATGAGCTCGCCTTCGCGTCGGCGATGTCGAAGTGAAGAACCATAACCCTAGGCTAGCTAGAAATACTCTAATAGGAGGGGATATGTACACCAACCATCGAATCCCCGACTCTTTAGGCCGGTGCCACAAAGGCCACCGGCGACGAGGAGACCCAGCGAATCCGGCAATGGGAGCAAGAATCGCCTCGAAGTCTAGCAGGGGAATGAGACTGTTGAGACGAAGGACGCGTGACTTCCGTGAAAAGCGTAGCAATTGGTTCACTCGTACAAGAACTAGGTAGTGCTATAATGCAACAAGTGGCAACTTGCAAACACCTATCTATCTCATTCAAACTCTGGTGGACAAGAAATTGGCTATAATAAGACTCTAAACAAGTGGCTTCTCTAAAATTGGACTTATAACGTTGGCTTCTCTAAAATAGAACTCCAAAAGTTGACGCTAAGCTATAATAATATGTTGTTTCTTTTAACCATTTTTTGAGTCTCAAATACATGTATTTTGGTCATGACTTGACCGTTTTGCCCCCAGGCCTTCAAAACGTGTCTGTAGGGGCTGCTTGCTGCTGCCTAGCCTGGCTGGCGACGGAGACGGCGGCGATGACGACGTACCTGATCGCCAATTGCCGCCTTGCATTCCTTCAAGTGAGGTTGAATCAAGGGACGACCAAAGATTAAATTGGTGGACAAATCTCACTTGATTCAATTCATCGTTTCTTGGAGGAAGAGTATTACTGATGAGGATGTAGCGTAAGTGTCCCTTGGATCGTCCTTTGGTCATCGGCATGTTTCTTTTTCGACGGCTCCACCAACCCAATCTTCACCGTCACGGTGCATGCGTCTTTGACGCCCGTACGAATACCCCCGCTGACAAAATGTCCTCCACTGCGCCTCAGTTGGCGCCGTTGTCTTCTTTTCGATCACAGAATCTTAATGTAACATGGTCTTCCCCTAAAGACCTCTATGTAATTTGGCCGCTTTAATATATAATATATGCAGTTGTAAAAAAAAAAACCTCTGACAAAAAAAACGGAGGCGAAAATAAAAGAGCTGCACAAACGAAAGATAGTTAAGCCCCAAACCCATCGGTGGAAAATTCAGTTACCTAAGAACCCCTAGCCGATCGATTCTTTTGAAAGGTATAAGAACCGAGCAATATTCTGTTTTGGTTTCTCTAGTTCAATTTCAATTATGACTACATTATCTGATCTAAATTTTCTGTGAGTTTTGTTTTTGGGCTTGTACGTCAGATATAAATGCAATATTTCTGGAAATGAGATATAAATCGTTTTTGATTGAAACCACCTATTGCCTTTACCTTGGGCAACCAGAAAGTAACAATAATTGGAGGGCGTCACACATTTGCATACATAGGGAGCACAGCATTTCTCAATTCATTTTTACCACATATAAAAATTATTATCACACATGACACAGAGCATTGAGCAATGAATAATCAACCGAACATATGGCTGATAGATGTTTCCTACTAGCATCACACCGGGCACTAGGGGCCCGGGCCATGACTAATTATGGGGTGGAGAGGGAGAACCGAAGCAAGAGCCTAGTAGTTTTACGGAGGCAATGACTCGAGCTATGCATCTTTGGTTCTCGGTGCCTGGGGTGGCGCTGCTGCTGCTGCTGCTGCCAACAGCAGGCATCGCTGATGTGGCAGGACACTGAGGCTGAGGGCCCGCGGCCGGCACAGGAGGAGTTGAGACGGGAGGCTGACTTGTGTTCCCCACTAGTGCTGGAACAAAGATATGCCAGACCCAGACAAGGGCACCGGCCGGTACAGGACTGCTCGGCTGAACTGCTCAACATTTGGAATCAAATTATTAGTCTATTAGAGAAGACGTGTGCCGATCTGTGGTAGCAGGAATGAATATTATTATGTATACTGTCATGGGTGACTAGTGTGTTCCCATCTATGGCTATGAGATGGACAGATGGTGATAACCTAAAAATTTAACTATTATTATCTGCTATGTCAATACTCTTTTTTTTGTGACTTGCTATGCCAATACTCAAATACCCAAAAGTAGACTCTCAAAACTAATTTTGTATAACACTCTCCAAAATGTGTCAGAGTTTATATACAACACAGTTACATTTGCTTCATGCTTTTATATTGTGCACAAATAATCTTGTAACCTCTCAACGTACTCCCTCCGTTCTAGATCGTAAGTCATTCCAAGAATCTTAGAGAGTCAGAGAAAATTATAAAGATTTGCGACATCAAATAGGTATACGATAAAAATATAATTTTTCATGAATACTATAAAAAAATTAACAAAGAATCTGTTGATATTTAGTTGGTATCCTAATTGTTATTATTTTATTATATATTTAGTCAAATTTGAAATATTTTGACTCTCCAAGATTGTTAGAATGACTTACAATTTCACATTAGTATTACCCAGCAGACTTGGGGTCGACTCCCCGTGGAAGTAAATTTAAATAAGTTTAGATTATTAAAAAATTAAAAAATAGGTTGAGGTTTCTCTTGCTGACTTTGGTCAAAAAAATTTAGGATGGAGAGAGTAGTTATCAAATTATTGTGCACAATCTAAATCAACTTAGGGTGTGTTTGGTTTGACGAATGAGATGGTCCACTTCTTCTCACACTCATTTTGTATCTGGTCTATGGAATGCAATAAGTTGATCCATCACCACCTTATTTCTCACAAACTAATAATTAATAGAACTTGTATGAGGAACGAGCTAATTCCACCAAAATTCTTGGGACGAACTAATGATGCATCAGCTCATGAAGAATGGGATGACTCCACAAACCAAATATACCATTAAATTTGGATCCAAGGAGCAATCCAGTGGTTTGCACTACCTTATATTTTTGTGTGGCAACTTAGTACAAAGTAATAATAGTTTAGTTTTCTATATGGTTTATTTTTTATTAAACACATGACAGAGTTGTACATCTCTATATTAAAGAAGAAGGAAAAGAAAGGGTAAAAAATCGTTACAAGACACACCGACACACTTACACAGACACGCTCTCGAGTTCTAACATAATAGTTTAGTTTTCTATATGGTTTATTTTTTATTAAACATATGACAGAGTTGTACATCTCTATAGTTTGATGCGACGACATTATGTTGACTGTAAAAACACTGAAAACCTAAACATCCTGACTATTTTAGCGTAGATACCCTTTTTCTATGTTTTGACATCGGTAACTAGTGACAAGTAATGTGTGCAAACTGGCAATCTTTAATGACCAGGAGGAGGTTTACTTGTTCTTGGATAAAATTTCTACAGATAATCGTTTGCAATTCAGTCATTGTATTCTTTTATATAAAAAGCATATTCAATTGTTTAATACAACAGAAATTTTAAGTCCATGTATAACTACTTTTATATGATATTCATGAAAAGAGTTCTCAAGTTTCAACCAAAACGTATCAGCAAACTGTGACAAAAGCATTAACAGAAAAGAATAATACCTCCAAACCCCTAGTCATTGCATATGAATCTATTTCAACCGGAGATTTTGGGAATGGCTGGGCCACCATTTCAAGAGCTTTGGCATTCCCTGGGTCATACTTTAGCACCTACATTTGTTAGTTAAGTTAATCGTCTTCTCAATCTCATAATCTGAAATAGGAAACAATTTTTAGGTGTTGGCGGTAAAACATTTTAAATTTTTACTAGAGGTATATAAAGAATAAACTGTGGATTGACATATGAACATAATGTCATGAAGTTTGTGAAAAGCTTTTTCATGGCACCCATGCTTTTAGCATACCCCTTTTTCCCCTCGAATACGCAGGAGCGTTGTTATTACGTGTTTACACAAGGAGACTTGACACTAAAAGATTTTTCGCTAGCCAAAAATTTTCAAAAATATTCACTAGCTAAAGATAGAAAAAATGAAAATGAGGATACATAGAAGCTATTCTCTTAGTTCATTTATCTACTTCGTATTAGCTTTCGGAACAGTGACAAAGGACAGAAATCATAGGCAAAAAAAAACTCAATGAGCAGCAAAGGGGCAATAAATGTAGACAAGTGAAAGCCAATGGGCATCAATGGAACAATAAATATAGGAGTGACAACTAGTGAACAATAAAGGGAAATAAATGCAGGAAAGCCTCAAGCTAATGTGAAGGAGATTTTTGAATAAATTTTTTTTTCAGATGGAAGAGATTTTTTAATGGAGGGAGTATTGGAGAGTGAAAAGTTATATAAAGTTATTTTTATACAAATGACTTACTAAATGATGAGTTAAAGAGTAATTAGAAAGATTGAGATTCTCTTATATTTTTAAATGGAAGATTTTATTCAGGCTGGGATATCCACAAGCCGAGCTCACAACATCAAGGTCGTCGTCCTAACTGCCCCCACCTTATAAGTTGGCCCTGAGCCCAACATTCCATGGAAGCCGTCTGATTACATATCATATACAACCAGTGTGACCTCCAAGATGTTAACGGGATCCCCATGAGATTTTCTAGGTTTTTCAACTATGAGATCTGTTACCACTTGTTAGAATGTGAAATGAAATTCGGCGACTCACTATACCATGAGCTAGCGCTTCTCAGGCCTAGATCTATCGGAGCCCACAACATATCAAGGTGTTGGGCCTAACTCAACTCAAAATACTAATCTGATAGGTGAGAATTGCCCCCGTTTTATATATTATGCTCCCCCGTCATCAATTACCAATATGAGACTAAAACTAACAAAGAAGAATTTTAATCCTCAAGTGTGCAATTAAAAAAAAGTTCTAGGAAATTTTAAATATTTTATGCCACCAAATATTTCAAAACTAAGATAGGTGAGACCCAACTAAACATTTTTAGAAAAAAAAAAGAAATTTAGGCCCACTGAAGTTTTTAGAAAAGAAGGAAGTCTATTCCAGACCCAACTGAACAACTTTGCATTTGGGGATGTGTGCGCTATGTGGATCAATAATTGTTGGGAGATAAGAGAGTACCTCCACATTTTTTTCGAGAAAAAGAAAAGTACCTCATGATAGCGTTCGGATGCTTGTTCGTAGTGCTGAAGTAAGAATGCACATTTAGCACTTTTAAGTGTGATCGAAATCAGCATTTCCTTGAATTGATGACAGTCTGGTAGTTCCTTGATTTCACCATAAAAATGCTCCTTAAAGCATAGCGGTAGGCTCATGTCTGGCCTTCAAGGCATATTCAGTGCTCATGTTCAGTCTTGAGGTGTAATATGTCTGTGGACATAAATTAAAGGCACTACTCTGGAAATTAACTAACCCTTAAATATCTTCTGTAGGCTCGTAAATATTTTCCGCCGCTGAACAGATCATCCCCGTCCCTTTCCTTAATTTTCGCTGCTTCAATGAATTCTTCAGAAGTCATATTCTGTAGCCACCGATACTCGTGCTGCAGCTCCTAAATCGGTTTAATTGGAACAGATAGTGAGATTAAAGACACCATGGACCTGAGCTAGAAATCTCCACAATGTACAGTCCATATGAGTTGTTTTCGGCAAAAGAAACAGGGTTATCCTTTGGACAAAGAAGAGGGGGAGAAATATCATACAGCATCAACGGAGATGAGCTCCATCTCGTAGATGACCACGGAGTTGGGAGGGACGACAGCAAGCTGATACTGATTTGATCCAGCAGCACCGAACGCATGCTGAGGTGGAATGGTGAAGGAGGCAATTTCTCCCTCACGCATAGTCATCACAGCTTCGTCTAAGCCATATATAACATGCTCTGCGCATATTTCATTGAAGCAGGTTGGAACAAGTTTTGATGGCAGCTTGTTAAACCACATTAACACTTCTACTTCATGCATTATTTGATCAAATTTAGTATAGTTTGACTATGAGAAACTTTGATCCTTATATTTCATAATGGATGGAG
Source organism: Bothriochloa decipiens (assembly GCA_023333625.1). Taxonomy (NCBI): domain Eukaryota; kingdom Viridiplantae; phylum Streptophyta; class Magnoliopsida; order Poales; family Poaceae; genus Bothriochloa; species Bothriochloa decipiens. Next base: position 32,723,880 of record CM041632.1, on the reverse strand, counting down.
TAGTTAAAACAGTACAAACTGTACTTGTTACTATAGGTAAATATATAATGCTAAAATTGGTGGTGCATGCTTCGTGGCGATAGAGCTTGAAAAGCTTCCATATTCCAAGAGGAACATTCTAAAACATAAAACGTTCCTGCGAATTTTACCATTAGTTTGTAGTTGGGTTCCTTGCTCCAACTTTTTACCTGAATTATTATAGGAGAAAAAGATGCTGTTCATTGTTGGCAAAGTTTCTCTCGAATTTAAAGTGCTACGTGCATGTGTAAGTTGTGTACATGATTATCTCCATTTATACTGATATCTAATAAGAAAAAAAGAAAGGACTTTCTAATACTCTCTTTATTTTAAATTACAGTTCGTTTGACTTTTTGACCTCAAGTTTAATCATTCGTCTTATTCAAAAATTTATATAAAAAATTATTTATTTTGTTGTGGCTTGCTTTATTAACAAAAGTTTTTCAAGATTGACTTAAATTTGACTATATTTACACAAGTTTTTATATAGGATGAGTGATCAAACATAAGGTCAAAAAGTTAAATAAACTATAATTTAAAATAAAGAGAGTAACTGAATGCTAACCTTCGTCGATGGTGAACTCGAATGGTTCCTCCTCGTCATGGCCCCTCCGGTCAAAAACGGTCCCATCTTGAAGTTTACCGATCAGCCTCACTGTAATTAATTTTTTCATTCATACATTATTTCTTAATTATTAGACAAATATATATTAGACAAACCATATGTCAGTTAAATACCTTTCACGAGTGCTTGATTGTAAGGTCGCTTAAAGTAGTAGTAGTCGTAGCTACGCAGACTTGTAGTAATAATTTTCTTGATGATATCTCGATTCACTCCAACGTGACTAACTGATATCCAAGACATCAATTGGAGGTTCATATGAAGAGTTGCATCAGGTGGCACAGCAGCTTCGTTTCCTATGGACGGCCTGCCTCGTTCACCAAAACCATCTACGGCGAACGTCGAGAAAGCGGGGGAGGGAAAGGGAACACCCACAAAGAAAATAAGAGTTTAGAGATTAGAAGTTCAATTTTCTTTGTTTATATGTTTCTCATGGGCGTGGGAATTTTGGTGGAAATACCAAGAATAGGAGTTTAGAGGATCAACTCGTTCTAATCAATTCCTTGAAGGAGGGATGGGAATATATTGGGTAGGGATCGTA
>CM041632.1:32684279-32722689 GCA_023333625.1 Bothriochloa decipiens | reverse complement strand
ATCAATTCCTTGAAGGAGGGATGGGAATATATTGGGTAGGGATCGTACTAATAAACATAGATACGACATTCTTATTATCTATCATGACTTGCCCTATTATTTCCTATTCAAAAACCTTGACACCAAACAAACAATATGAATTCCCTTTTCAACCACCATACCATCTCATCCATGATGAGCTAAAAATTAGTACAAGCGTGTCTAGACAATTAGTTGAATGCATTTAGTGGATGCTTTAGAGGACGTAAAGCCAGATTAGTGTAGATAATATTGTTGGTAGTGGGAGATCAAAAGATCTTATCAAAGGTTTTATGGAAAAAAAGGTTATAGTGGCTAACATCCATCAAAGATCTGTATACATTTAAGCATCTTTATTTGATTAGACAAAAAAATTGTCAAATCTAGATTCATGACCTTGCTACAAGATTGCTACAAGATTGAGGTACGCTTACATTCCGGTTTAATAATAATTACAGCTTCCTCGCCTTTTTCCATAGTCTTCACAGCATGTGCCAATGCTGGACAGAAGAAGCCTAGAATCATCAACTATGTTAGACCCTGCCTTAGTACGGACCAACAAAACTCATAGTAATTTCATGTTTTCAACCATTAATGTTAGTTATTATGTGCTTACCGTCTTCAAGGCTGAATGCGACCCCTTCAGATTTGGACACTGAATTTCTATCCTTCAGGCGAGCATTATAACTCACTATCAAAGGAAATACAAAAATAACCTGAGGTCAAATCCTGTTAAAATTTGACTGTTGATGGACATTTTAAATTCTGTCATGCGTGTAACCACCATTGATTAGTTTCCTCTGATTATATTATTACGGTAAATTCAGGATTGATAAATCAAGCTCAAGAAGAAAACAAATAATTTACCAAACACATCATCCAAATCACCGGGGTGCTCGTGCTCCTCTCCTCCAAACTTGATTATCATTTTTAATATGCCTCCATTGTCGAGGATATCAATTACGATAGAGATGAGTTCGATGTCAAAGTGTAGAGTTTCATTGGGAGGGATGTTCCACGGGATACTCGTTGGACGGCCATCCCTGGTCCGTGCAAGGTCAGCAGCGACGATGAATACAGCTTTCTCCCCTGGTTTCATTGAACTAATTGCTAGGTAGAAGCCAATCATCACATCATCTGCATGACAAAGATGTCATAAAAATGGCATATTGTATTTTGCAATTTTTTCAATATACAATAAACTTTATGTATTGCAATATGTGTGAGTAAATGGAAGATGTGAGAATTTTCTGAACAACGGTATTCTCTTGATAGGTGCTAGCATCGAGTTGGTGGGTCCTTTGCTCATGCACCGGGTGCTTCGTACCATTGCCAGGTTACATTATTCAGAGTCTTCGATGGTGGTCGGCGTCCTACGATCTTTCAATATCCTCTAGGTCTGACAGACGTGTTTTGCGCGGTGATTTATCGACTTGGTGGCCATATCCTTTTGGAGTTGACTTCACAGCGCAAGTTTGAGTTTCTTATTGAAGATTTAATTTTTTTCATCGGTTTTTTAGTTGTACTAGTGTTGTTAGGTGATGTAAATTTTACTTGTATCACTAGCTACTTTTTGTAATAATTTTGGCCTGATGCATCCTCGAGAGAGGACTAAAGCTGAAAATATATTCCCGTTATATATATATATATATATGTTATATATATATATATAAAGGAGCCGCCGACTAGGGCCAAGGAATTGCCGCTGCCACCCTAGCTTTCCTCGCCATCTCCGCACCTCCACCAAGGGCCCTTCTCTTTCTTCCTATCCGTTTGTCGGAGAAAAGAAGGGGAGGTGACCCATCCTTTTTCCCGTGATCTCATAGTGTCTTTGGGTTGAGTTCAAATACCAACAAAATCAGATGACTTCTGACGGGATCGTGTGTCATGCAATTAATTTAGTGATTGACACGACGACATCGTTGTTGCAGGCATCGATTTATTGGCAAGCGACCAATTTGTGGCCTTTTTTTTACAAGGAGAGGGGTACTTCTAGGAGCCCCCTATGATGACAACGACTCTTGATCATCGATCTCATCATTGATGGTCATGGAGAGAATTTCAAGGTATCGATGTGATGAATCTGCATCCTATGTCATACCCGACGATGCATGTTTTGGACTGGTTTCAAAGTATTAGATCTTGTAGCATATCCAATGTTTTGGGGTTGGTCATTGGATTTGCCATAAGAACTGCACTTTAGCTTCGTTGTTAATATGATAGAAGAATCTTGAAAATATTATGTATTTTTTCAAATATTTTTATATGTAATTTGGAGATGTACTGTGTTAATTAATATAAATATTGTCCTCTTCCCTTTAAAAACTAATAATCTCTAGATGATAGTTTTTTCTCTTATTTAATTTCTCTATATGCAATGAAAAGCTCTATGTATCACCTCAAAAAACAACTAACATCACCTCATTGTATATGCCCTTAGCTAAAAAGTGGACAAAAAAACCGACTAAAGAGCAAGTGTTCATATCAATTATCCATGTAACTAGTTCATCAACCCATCATGCACATGCTAATAATTTAATAAACTAGGACTCACATGCTAATAATTTAATAAAGTAGGACTCACATGTAACAAAGTTGTTTACCGGCCTGTACCCTCTATCATTTATTCATGTCCTAATTAATGCACTAGATAGTCTCTAATTTTTGTCTGATTTATTAAAATTTATTTATAGATTACTCTATATACTTTCCATTACAACTCAGGTTTTTGTCTGCTTGATATGATTATAGGAAAAATAATCTTAGCTTGAGCCATGTGTTTGACATGTAGATAGATATGATCATCAATTCCTAAATACATATATGTGCCTGAACAGTGACAGATCTCATATATGTAACTTAAATTAGTTTTTAAATATTGTAAATGTGAAAAAAGTGGATAATTTATAAGTATATGTAGAAGTTCTTTGGGGGGTTATTTTTATTAATAAAAAATGTGAGTAGTTTAGATGCAAATGTAATGCATTATATTACTTTATTCATATTATATTTCATAATGGCATATGTAGCAAATTTTGGATGCAAATTACTAGATTATAGGAGAAGACTCCGCTATAACTTTAAAAATAAGGAGGTGCCAAGCTTCAAACCTGGGTTGGACGAGAGAGTCAATTTAGTAAGTTATTTTAGTTTTATTTGGCAACAGTACAGGTGCATAACTTTTAAAATATAATAGATCAAATGAGTATTATTATTCAGTGTTACAAATCGGATGGTTTTAATGTATAGAGTGGAAAAGGATGAAACAGGAACATAGGTGAATAATAGTGTTTTCCTTGGTAATACATAAGAAAATACAGGGTTCCAGATATAAAAATGCTATAGAGAAAGAAAAGGTGGAAGGCTATTAATGATTTTTAAAATATATCAGGGTTCCTAACACAAAATGTTTAGAACTCTTTATTTTTTTGTCTTTTCCTATAAGAACACTGATCTTGTAAAAAATACCAAATTTATTTTGTTACAAAATATGATATATCCATAGATGTTATAAATATTGTTAGATTGTGCTCTGACTATAGGAGCGTTAAACTATCAAAAAATCATCAAAAAAAATAAAAAATATCAAACCAGTTTTGTTAGCTTCATATTATTTTATGAACCAAAGTCTTTGTCAAATTCTTTGTCTAAACATCAAATCCTAAACAAATGTATTTATATAAAATTCTTGACTGTCGTTTGATGTCTCACGTTATAATCATTGATCGGTGGACCCAGCCTTGACACATCGACAGGAGGTTGATTTGACGCGTCAAAGAAAAAATACAACAAACGACGATATCGAGTCCGAGAAACAGTATGAAAAATTCTTATATATTTAAATGTAAATAATTATACACTTTGCAAAAGAAAATATGCCAACGTGTATTTTAGGTCGATACATGTTGATATGATGTGTCAAAATAACTACTACAAACAACGATATTGAGTCCGAAAAACACACGGTAGTATGAAAAATTCTGATATATTTAAATGTAAATAGCTACACACTTTGCAAAAAGAAATATGCCAACATATATTTTAAGTCGATACAGGTTCAATAGGAAACTGTTATTTATCGCTACAAGCTATGATATTGATTCTGAGAAACACATGGTAGTATGAAAAATTCTGATATATTTAAATGTAAATAATTATACACTTTGCAAAAACAAATACGCCAACGTGTATTTTAGGTCGATACGGGTTTAATAGGAAATTGTTATTTATCACTAACATTAACTTATATTATAGATGGTGACGATCGTCATAAAACAAATTATAAAAGCATTCACGTTATCGTAATATTTCTCCCGGCGTAACGTACGGGCATATTTGCTAGTGTACATAAAAACTGAAAGCCATCATGGTAAAAATTGGTGGTTTTACCTTCTGCGGGTGTAAAAAATAAAGGACCACATTCTCGGCTCGATGCAAACACAGTACCATCAAGCAGTTTTCCTGTAAAATGAACTGCATATGGCAACCGGAGCAATGCAGTTTGGGTAAGTTAGCCATCATAATGGAACATAAATATGACTATGCATACTTGGTTACAGTAATTAATCCATTATTTTAGTTGGAAAGAAAAATAATGACATTAATGCCCTTGCCATGGCAATGATCATCGTGTTATGCTCTGCGAAGGCGGGTTAGCCGATTGAAGAAAGGAAATCTTAATATGCACCAGCGAACGAAGAGTTATCTAATTCTCTTTAGATTAAACTAGCGAAAATGTCAGTGCATTGTGACAGGAGTTCAGAACACTTAGTTTATTGTATGGCCACTTTTTTTCTTGAGAATTATCGTATGGCCACTTATATACGCTCATGCGTTGCAACGACAGAAAAGAGACACCAAAAAAATCTACAATTGTTATGAAAATTGGGGTTCAATATCAAATATAGATAAGCCAAGAGTTAAGCTGATTTTTTTTCCTATTAGTTAGTTCGTACAAAAAATCTACAATTGTTATGGAAAATGGGGGTTCAATATCAAATATATGTCAACCATGAGTTAAGATTATTTTTTTTCCTATTAATTAGTTTGTATCATCATCATATACTCAAATTTAGTATCTAATAGTATATAATTTCTCTTTTTTTCATGAAAGTAATTTAATATTGATGACATATTAATAACATGTAATTATTCTATTAGGTTGTTGTTTGCTACGTATTTCATTGCTCAATCTGTCGGGTAATAGTTACTGATTTTTTTTCCCCTACAAACGTGCATAACTAAAATCAACAATTTCTTTCCTTTCTTGTTGGGCTAGGGACTTTTTTTAACCCCAAAACGATAATCCAACCAAACTAAACCGTTTGCTTTTTCGATTTTCGTTTTCGGCTTAGGTTCCTAGATTTGTATAAACTTTGTGCACCGTTTTAGCTTTGCTTCCACTTTCCGGCCTCCACTTACCGACCAATGCCCCAATGCAAGCCATAGCACCATAATTTCGGTGCTCTATTGCTCCTCTTCGTCCCATCCTTGCACCTTGGCCCACCTTAGCCCAACCCAACCTTGGAGGTTTGGAGCCCATCTCACGAGTGCCTGACCAATTTAGCTATAGCCAAGGCCGCGCGGCTGCTCATGCCGTGGGTGTGCGTGCAAGCTATAGGCGGCTGCCGGTGGCCGGTGGCCGGTGGCAACATGGATGAGCGCGCCACGTGTGTGCTGCCAGCGGCGCCAGGGGCGACATTGGCGAGGCAAGCGAGTTGTGGGCGAGCAGCGGCCAGGGCGTCGAGTCGAGGGAGCTGCGGATGGCGCGGCGGTGCGACTGTGCTGTGCGAAGGGGCAGAGCCGGAGCACAAGCGTCCCCAAGGTCCACACACAAATATGAGTAGAAACTGAAATTGAAATCGTGGGGTCACCTCCCAATGTGGCAGCAGCCTGGCCAACGGTCGTTACCTAGGTCGAGCTATGTCGTCTCTAGGAAAAATTTTCACTCTTGAGTCTTGATCAGAATATTTCTCTCTTGATTGGTTTCTCCATGTTCTTAAGATACTGTAAATACTCCTCTACGCGTTTTCAATTTCAACTTCTGCCTCTTATTACTACCAGCATGACTATTAGATAAGCTTGCTATTGTTTTATCCGTCACGGACTCTACTCCGTCCGGTGGCCATAAACGTGCCCGGGCAGAAATTTATAGAGGCCAAAAGTTACATAAAAAAGACAGAAAAGAAAAGGATCTCTGTAGAATCCGACGATGATGGACGAAAAACACAATGGAAATTTCACAGCTTTTTTATTAGTAGGTATATATACTCGCTCTGTTCTAAATTATAAGTCATTTGACTTTATTTGATTCATGCAATTTGTTACGTATCTAAACATATTTTTATGACTAGATACATAGCAAAATGTATAAAAAAAGATCAACCGACTAATAATTTAGAACGGAGGGAGTATATATAGATATAGATTTAATTAAGATGCAAAATAAATAATAATTTTAAATTATATTTCTAATAATACCGGAGATGTTGGTATTATCTCAGAAAGCATAATACATCTTGTGACTATTATTTTTTATTTAACTTGTTTTAGATAATATTTTTGTGAGAATTAATAACACTGATGGTTTATGAAATGATGAAAACATGTGATAACTAGTGACAAAGGATTGTCCGCAAGGACGAATGAAGAAACGTCAGCTCTTACGCACCTTCAGCAACGCCTTGTAGTGCATACAGGTGGCGCCGCTTCCCGGCGGCCCCTTGCACGGTCCACCTGGCGAATAGTGGACAGCCACCACCAGCTGACTTGAAGCCGTGCGAGAAGCATTCCCACGTCCACCACTCGAAGAAATCTTCGTCGGGTTTGCCTAGACGTGACAAAGGTCTAATGCACAAGTCGTTTAGTTGGTGGTGGTGCTGTAATATTAGTGAAGCAAAGGGAGGATGAACAAGCCAGCTCAAGAGACACAGGGCAGCTAAGAGGCACAGGGCAGCTAAGCTGCACAGCTGCTGATCCAGCATTGTTATTCCAGCTGCGACGGAGAGTGCAGTGGGTAGCTGTACGTTTTCGGTGATGCTCTAGCCTTGCGAGGACTACCATATATGTAGGCACCGCGCCCGCATCAACTTCTCAGTTGGAGAAGCATACGCATCAACTTCTCAGTTGGAGAGAGGACTGAGCGATAGCTCAGTTGGTGTGCGCTGCGGGTGTGTCATAATGGTCAAATGACGTGCCCGCTACGCTCGGAGTCTACGGATCTTCGAGTATCTCTTAATTACGTTTAAGTGTTAGATATAGTTTTAGATTTATTTTTATACCGTGTGTATCAGGGTGTATGGGTGTCTGTGGTGACGTGTATATATATACAAACAGATACTGCAGCTTACTTAGACGAGCGACCGTAAAAAAAACTTCTCAGTTGGAGAAGCATCGAGGTAATGAGGCCACCTACAACGCAGACTCATATGCGGTTTCGTGACTGTTTGCCACAGTGGAGGGCCTCCACTACTGGAGGGCAGCACATATGCAGGATTAGGCGGCTGGGCGCTTGCATGTGGCCTGAGATGCTCCGGCAGCTTGACATGACTTGAGAGCTATCTAAACATTATTTGAATGACAAAACTACCTTGCAAGTTATATATAAGGCTCTTATGTAGATATTTATTTATTTATTTATTTATTTATTTATTTATTTATTTATTTAAGGCTCTTAGATGATCACTCACTAGTTGTTAGGGTCTATTCAGGTATTGGTCAATTTGGGTGTGTCGACGTCAAAGACCGAACCCAAACCTGAACCATAGTATTTTTTTTAGATTTATTTATTTATTTATATAGTACAACTCAAATGTTCAAAACACACTCACTCGTCCCTATGAATACACTGCACAAATTCTACCCCTATAAGCACCGTCGAAAGACTGAGCAACCGACAGATAATATGGAGATCCTCGAAATTACCACTGACGCCTCATTGGCGATGAGGATATCACTGATCACTTAAAAGACAACGCAGAAAAATTATGGAATAAATCTAGAAAAATACGAGCACCTATTTTTCAGCCATATTATTTTTTAATATTAAAAAGAAAAGTTTGTATCCTGTTCGTAGCGGACCACCGGCCCCACACCACCACCGCCGCAGGATAACAATCTTTATCATTATATTACCTCGTACCTTTTATTACTTGGTGAGGGGTGCGTCTTCAGGCATTAATCCATACTATCATGACTTGGTTGTGCGTCATCATGCATTAGTCCATGCTATCATGACTTGGCTAGTGGTGGGTGTCTGGCTGTGGGTCGACCTGAAGTCTTTGTTGACTTGGCCTGAAGTCAGTCGATTGTTGGACGCACTTTTCACGCAAGATGTGCGAGCCCACTCACAAGAGATATTTTTTTTCGGATGTAAAAAAAGGTTCTACTTATCTTTTTGGCATTTTAAATTTAAGGTAACGTATTAAGTGTAAATTATCCTCTCTGTGTAAACCATGCAAACCAATTACGGGAAAGAGGTGAGAAGAGAGAAATTTGTAAAAGTGTGATCAGGAGTGGACGGTTAATTATAAAATTACATATTTGAAATCTTCCCTCCACCTCTCTCCGTAGTTAGTTTGCATGGTTTGCACAGAGAATTTGGTTTATTTGATACATTGCCCAAATTTAGTTACTTATTTGAATCAAAATACAACTTTACTGCCTTATACAATAGGACTGTCTAAATATCATTAGAATTGTCCACTAACGATGTTTAGTAATACCTGAATTGTCCTTTTTACGAAGCATGCAATTTTATATATTTAGATTATTTCACATGCATGGTTTAGGTTATTAAAACTGCACAAAATAAGGTAAAATCATTTTCAATACGAAGCATGATTTTGTCTATAGTTGCACATGCCAATCAATTAACTTAAACAATAATATGCACACATATACATCACAACTACCTTTATAAATGCATAGAAAATCCACAATAGAACTGCAGGTGCAAACATACGAACTGATCACAAATCCACAAATACATAAATTAAGTAGCGTAACACGTACGACGCAGGCTTTACATATCAATAAGGAAAATGGGCCAAATCGGGCCTCGAAGTGGGAAGTGCTTCGGACAGATTTCAACCACTTATTCACCTACAAATGTTTGTATATGACTTCTCTCCTCTGACCTCCTTGCCGGTGGTGAGGAGGAGCAGGGTCCATCCTTTTATTAGATCTATTGGTTTTCTTAGGCTTTCTTCTCCGTTTGTTTTCCTTCCCACCATAATAATTTGGGCTAGGTTTTGGTTGGCTGTTTTGATGTCTCCGATCTGGCATCCTATTTCATACCGGACCGTTGGTGGATGCGTCGTCATCTTCGGCAATGGCATGCTCTTGAGATCGAGGCATGTTGGCATAGTTCTTCTCAAGGAGGGATTGGATCTATTGTTCCCCTTATGCGAGATCATTTCTCCGACTGCCGGTGATGCCACAGGCGGTAGCGGATCTGCCTTCCGGTTGCTGGTGGTGATGCTAGAGCGACATCAGATTTTATATTCAGTTCAACCTTCAGACGACATGGTCGATGTGCTCCCGGCGCCCTTTACCTGTAGTGGTTGATCATATTGCGCCTCTTCTGCGGTCTCCATGTTTATGCAATCTTCTATTGGTTGGAACTGTGGTTCTCAAGTCCGGATTTGGTCTACTTCCATGGTCACGATGGAGCTTCCTGAATTGTTGTACGCAGCTGGATACGAGGAAGACGGAGTCTAGAGACCTAGTGGTGTGCTTCAATATAATTCTATTTTATGTTTTTTTAGCAAGAGTAATTCTATTTTATGTTGAGGTCTCAGTTGTAAAAGGGGTTTTAATTTAATAAAATTCAATCCCTTTCTCAAAAACAAAATGTTTGTATATGAAAACAATGGTTTTATGCAAATAAAAATGGAACAATTGTAAAGAATCTAGAATTATTAGGGATAGTACATTCGTCATGGTTCAGATTTGCCAAAGGCAAGGTATGTGTAAAGGATACTCAATGGGAAGCACTTCGCACTGATTTGAGCCACTTGTTCACCTACAAATCTTTGTATATGTCAACAATGGTTTTATGCAGATAAAAATGGAACAATGGTAAAGAATCGAAAATTAGGAATAGTACATTTTTCATGGTTCAGAGTTGGACTTATTATGCTTTCCCTTGTCACTTTAAATCTTCAGGATTTCGTTGTGAGGATGATAGAAATAATTAGCACTAGTTTCCACACCATGTTATCACTAATGGAAACACAATGTTTTAGCACTAGCATCAATTGCCCTTTTAGATACTTCTAGAGAAGAATCATCATGTTTTCTCTTTTCCTCAGTTGTTGTTTCCAAGGCTTTACTAGGATGACAAAGTTGGTACTTAGAGTCCATCATAAGTGTGAAATAACCATGAAAGGACGGGAGAAATTACAAACCTTGGTGGAAAAGACAAGGATAGCGCCGTTGCATCTTCCTCTAGAGGCACAATGGAACTTTGGGCAGATTTGGTGTGTTCCTTGCCCTCTTCTTAATTTGGTTCTCCTCTACGATAAAATTAGAATCATTAGTACATTCTTTAGGAAGAAAAGGACACATTATTACCTGATTGGTTTCATAGCTTCAATGACTTCTGGTATGCTTCTCTTACATTTATGCTAATTACGCCCATAGTCCATACAAATGGGGCACTAATACACTTTTCTGTTTTTCATGTCATTGTTACCTTTAAATCTTTCACATTAGGCCTAATGGCTATCGCTTTGCAGAAGTTCCTAAGGCGACAGTACACTTCTCTTATTTTGAAGGAAATACAGTGAAGTAGGTCTGCGTAGCGGTGAGAGCTACAAGAAGCCCAGCGACAACGAAGGAAATGGCGGACCAGGGGCTGCCGAAGTAGTCGCGCCTGAGCGACGCCCTGTTTCTGTGCCACCACGAGCCGCAGTATAGCTGAACGTCCTGGTACAGGCCGGAGAAGACCTGCCTTTCGTAGTTCATGACGCCGCCGTCGCCGAGGTGGCTGAAGAACCGGGCGGCCTCGTCGTCGTCAGCCAGCAGGTTCTCCAGGATGCCGCACCGGCGGAGCAGCTCCACGTCCTGCGACGTGCGGACGAGCATGCCCATGAGCGACACGTAGCTTGTAACGACGCCCGCCTCCTCTCTGCCCTGGCTCTGCTCGAACGCGATCAGGTTGATTAGGAGCGGCCTCTTCATGTCGTCGATCACCATGGCGGGTATCTCCATCACGCCTCTGCCACCATCGAACGCCACGTCAAACATGTCCCGCGCCTTGCTGCGCCGGCGCCGTGTAAAGGTAACCCCCGCCGCGCTCATCTCGGTGGCGCGCGGTATCACCGGCACCTCCGAGGACTCCGGCGGCCGTTTCGGCACGGCGCCTTCGTAGTGCAGGTGAAGGAGGTGATGAACTTCGCAGGTGACAGAAGGGATGGCGATCAGGTCCTTTGGGTTGACCATGTACTCGAGCAAGAGATTGAAGAGGTTTTCCCGGCTGCCGCCCTGCACGCCGGCGACGATGGCGTCGTATAGCTTCTCGACTACGAAGAACGGGATCTGGTTCTCGAGCAAGAGGAGGTCGGTGGCGATGAGCGTGCGGCCCCAGCCGACGTCGCAGAGCTTGTCAGGGCACTTGGTGTGCCACTTGAAGAAGAACTCCAGGATGAACGAGGCGTCCAGGAGGAGCATCCGGACGAACTCGTCTGAGCCGAGGGCGGGCCGCTCGCTGTAGCACGCGCGGGCGCGGGACTCGAGGGACCGCATCTCCTGGATCAGCAGGGACGAGCTCACGGCGGGGCTGCGGGACAGCAGGTCGTGGAGGTAGCGCCACTTGTAGTCCTCCATGGCGCGGAGCGCGACGTGGCCCTGGTAGTAGGGGCCGATGGACACCATGCGCGGCTCGTAGGCAGTCCGGTTGCTCTCGCGGACGTAGGCGGGGACGCGGAAGATGGTGAACGGCTGAGCCCTCCACTGCGGCAACTGCGCTCGCAGGTTGCTCAGCGTCGCCTCCACTGAAGCTTCCAAGGACGTCATGGCGATTGGTGAGGAGGGGGGAAAGGCCAGGCAATGAGACGAGCACCTGGTTCTGGTTCAGCTCACCTCCAGCTCGATATCAAGGAGGAAGAAAGCTCCGAGCTGCTTCACTGGCCCAGTCGTAATCGTAACAACACGCGTGAATCTTCCAATGTGCAAGCGAGAGCTAATGCGGCAACCGGCAAGGCAAGTAGATGGACTAGCCTAAAGCAAGGAGTGTAACAGACGCATAGACTGCCCGTGCTAATGCTTCCTAATCCTTTTGCATGGAGAGCCCATACATTGCTACAGGCAAACAAAACAGTAAAATAACAATAATTAATGTCTGCTCCTCAATTTGAGGTTGGTCAGCACCAATAGTCCTTATTTCGAACACAAACTTCACATCACATATACATCTATGATACAACATCGTTTTAGCAACTTTATCGACCAATTCAGTGAATAACTATAAAAAAATCACAACTCTGTGATTTGTCCTTCACCTAAAGGTCCACATGAAGAGAGACCATCTTAGTAGCAGGCAAGCACAACAATTGTTGCATCCAAAGCTTCGTGCTACAACAAAAAGAACACATGAGTTTCTACTTAATACAAAAATTCTCTACTCCTTTGTACAATAAAATTGGATCACACAACAACAAGATGCAGGACACACGGTCAAAATTTATTCATGCAAAGTCAAAGAGATAATGCAAACTACCTTCCTAAAATAAATCAATTTCTCAACTAGAAAATAGGCATGAAATGCAAGAACCAATACCATATAGATACTTATTTATTTCTAGTTTTTATTCAACTTGCAAATCGAATCCATGACATCTCTCCTCCAAGGGGACTCCATTCGGTCATGCTCCAGCCTCTCTGCATAGCCCAGCACCGTCGCTGCCATGTGCCCATGACTCTTCCCATCGCTGTTGCTCCCACCACCGGTATCTACCTCGCATCTTGGAGTTGCATAAACTATATACCATACAAAACCTCAAACATTGTAAATCCCTATACGAAACACTAAAGAAATTATGCCTATTTACTGAGATTGAAGAAATGCTGCGTTCACCAACCAAAGACATGTGTTGCTGATATGAAATTATGGATCAAAGCAAGCATATGAGATAGATTGACAGTATATATAGCTCAAACAGCAAAAGCATGCCTGAGCACACAAGAAATTCCAATGGTGACAAGCATGTCAGTTCCCGCAATAAACTGAGAGCTACCCAGCAGGCTCGTCACCACGAACATTACAAGAGGTTTGTGAATACTTGGTTGCAATTACAGATGGAATTTACCTCTTCGATTCTTTTTGTTGGGTACCTGGATAAGGGATACTCTAAACCTCTATCCGAAAGAATTAATCCTCAAATAATTAAACTCAAAAAAGTCCGCAACCAGCCTGAGGGACAAAGGTTCACCTGCGTACATCGAGCCATGCTGGGCCGGACCACAAGCAGCATCCCCATCAAAACCATCTCCCACTCGATGGGGAGCCTCAAATGACAGACGCCCAACCAAGCGGACGACCCCCCGTCGGGGTGACGGACCTCTGCGCGGGCGGACGACCCCCGGTTGAGTGACAGACCTCCGCGCGGGCGGACGACCCCCCATCGAGTGACGGACCTCCGCGGGGGCGTCCAAACCCCCGTCGAGTGACGGACCTCCGCGCGGTGGCCGACCCCCCGTCGAGTGACGGACCTCCGCGCGGGCGGACGACCTCCCGTCGATTGTCACTCCCCCTTTGGCTTACCTACTTCTCGTACGAATCCGGGGCAATAAATGCATCCGCCAACTCCTGCCTAACCTCATGGCTACAGCGCGGTCACAGTGGCCGGGTACAGTGGTCAAACCCTCCTTTTACCGCCCATACCCAGGGAATCGATGGTTCATACTATGCTACGTCATCATACCGAGCATTGTACGGTGTCAGGCACCCCCTCGAGGCACATTTACCGATATCTGCACCGTATTTTTCGGGGCTTGGCCTTATCCATCCGGGCCTCGACCCCTCTCGGCCACCCCTCGAGTTGGACTTCGACGCCTCTGATCAACGCTCCAACTACTCCCGACGTGACGTCTACAGGGATTTGCACGTCCAGGCATGGGCGCGGGTCCTTCGCTGACCACCTGCGAGCGTCATCATGACAAACATAAAGGAAAGCCATCGACTCCGAGGACGTCGGCACAGGATGACCCACGCCCGGGACACGCTTCTACAGTACTCACGACGTGATCGGCATCTCACCTCGACGTCATAGCTTACGATTGCCCTACCAAGGGCAGCGCCCCTCGGGTTTTCTGTACGCCCATGCCCTCCTTGACCTATAAAAGGGGGTGCAGGGCTAGCTGTAGGGGGAAGGGTGAACTCATTCGAACTCATTGAGCCTCTCCACGCACACAGCAAGACGTAGGGCTAGCGTTTCTAGACTTAGGCCTTGTTCCCCACTCCTGCTCGTACACTCTCACTTGTATCCCCTCTGTACAAGCACTTCGGTGCAAGATAATACAAACTCTCTCCCCCGCTGGACGTAGGGTCTTCTTTGTCCGAACCAGGATAAACTCTTGTGTTTTTCTTGCATCATCATCCGGATTAAGGAGCACGCAGCACGCACTTACTCGTTGGTGCTAGGCCCCGGGGTCAAGACAGTGACACTTTTTATTCTAGTTTAGTTGCCAATATCCCAGTCATCCTAATCCTTCGTTATATAATATAAGAACAACACATGGTAATCCTTGCCTCATTGCTTCTAACAGCATCTTTATCTCTTCCTCGGGAACAGGATGACTGTTTATCCGGAAACCCTTCTTGAGCTCTTCAAGCGACAAATTACCGTAATTGTCCTTGTCCATGGTATGGATAGTATTTGTCATATTTGTCAATCTCGTCCTTTGGTAAATTCATGGCGACGATGTGCAGTATTAATCATTGGCAAAAAAAGGATCAGTCAGCGTGTCTCGATCCTTGAAGGAAGGGTAGTAGAAGCAAGTTATCTGCAACTTACTCAAAGTGCCATCTTCTTAAATTTGTTTATAGACGAAAACCCCGTCAGCCTCAACCGAACAACCTCTCCGAGTGATACATTTGAAGCCTTATCAGCATTCTTGAGCCAAAGATGCTTAGTTTGTCTTTAAAAAAAAAAGATGCTTTGTTTTTTATCATGAGGAGAAAGTTCTCATACTTAGTACGCCGCATTCTTAAACCACTTTATTATTCTGAATAATGGCAATAACAGCTTCTTAATGAAAAAGGGCTCAGCCACGGTTGAAAAAAAATGGCAATAACAGTATAGCACACATCAGAATATATGAAATTGCTTGTGTTTTTTTTCTATTAACGGATGCAGTCTGCCCTTCTCATTGTTTTTCAGTAAACTTAAGATTGTACTGAAGGCTACTAACCAAGGACTTGCTTTGCTGTCAATCGTGTACAAGGATCTGGATCAAGCATCTTCTTGACAAGATCCTTTGCACTCTGGGAGTCGGACACCTTGGGCCATGGATCCTTCTGTGTAAGTTAATTACTCCCCGGAGTATGACGGTGCAATTTTCTCATCAAAGTATGCAATCGCTGAAACAAACAACATTGCATCAGTAGTTCAGTACTCCTGAATCCTGAACGCTGAATGAACTATATACCTATATGAGAACGAAAAGTGAAAAGAGAGCAGCATTCACCTCCCAAGAAAAGAGGGAATCCGCAGAGAAGGAGGATGCGCAGGATGACGCCGGCGCTCCACATGTCTATCTGACTACCTCTGGCCCATAAGTACTCCGGCTTCATGTCCCTGTGCTGCTGCGTTCCTGCGTATCGTGGCACAGCTGTGCATCACCATCACCCCGTCGTTCGTTATCGTGGCACAGCTGCGTTATCGGAATTTAACATGACAAGGCAGGAACGGTGGCGGCGTCAGACGCTAGCGAATTCATGCGGCCTCGGGTCCTCGGCTGGTCATTGACGACGGATGGTTACCTGCACAACCTCGACGACGACGATGGTGCGGACGAGGCGGGGTCCGGAGGTGAACGCAGTGAGGTAAGGATTTTTTTTTTTTTTGGTGCCACGCGAACCTTCTGAACCACTGAGTGCAAAAGGTCCTTCCAAAAGTGTTGAAGTTAGGGTAAAAAACATCCCCCGTTACCCAACCTGGATAAAAAAGAGAACTTGATTTAACTAACTAGGGTAAAGCCAAGGCATAAATTTCATTTTATTTTATGTTCAGTGCAGCTTGTGTGCATAGCTCCCATTCTCAAACAGAATAGCCCAGTCAGCTCCATTGAACATCCAGTCCTTGAGGTGTTTGGTAAACTACTACATTGTGGCTTGCTGAACCAATAAGAAATCTCTAGGTGACTTGGTTGTTTGGATGACAAAAAAAGAGTTTGTCAACTGGTAGTATGTCTCAGTGCATCTTCGCTTCGAAGGGATTTCAAGTCTCCCTTTTGCGTTAACAATATGACATTTTTCCCATCCTACTAATGCCTTGTATGCTTCAGGATATGGTAGCCATGTATATATGCACATCAGGACATGGGAGTCTATCTTTTTTATGTTGGTCAGACTTTTTCTTTAATTCATATGCACTGAATCTGTGTGAATCATGCAGTCAATATTTCAAAGGTATTGAATTTCTTATGCCTTTTTCAATTATAACAAGTCAGGTTAGTGACAACTCAAGGGAGTACTTCCCTCACTCTCTGATGGGGCACGGACACTACCTGTTTGGTGGATTTGCAAAGACAATAAAATCATACGAGCAGAAGTTGGTTTATCTTTAGATGATCCCAATATCAGGTCAGTTTTAGCAGTGATCTTACATTTTAGTTAGTAACTGTATGCTACCATACAATTAATCAATAACTGTAAGCAGTTAGTTGTTACGGATTACAGCAAATCACACCAAATAATTTATCGAATTTGATTCCATTCAGCCAACTATTTAAAGCAATATGACTTGGGCAATATAGAACAATAGGAACAAATGGCTATTGAGAAACCTTTCCAACTAACCCTAATGCGGTCCTTTACAATGCTGCCAATTCGCTGCAGATGTGGAGAGCTTTGCTGAAAACTATCTAAAATGGTGGAAGGCCTAGAGACCTGGATTAGCAAGCATGTACGTTACCTAGCTATTGGTTTTGATATTGTTACCCTGTAATATAGCGTTCTGAAGGTGTTTAACTCGCATTTTTGGTCAGCATGGACGCTGCTATGTTTTCATTTCTTTTCTGTATCGCAAACTGGGAACACCAGTGTGTAAGAACCTCAAAGTTGTCTGGCTTGATACACAATCTTTATTCTAGCAATTATTTATTTAGAAATGTATTTTAAATGAGGTTTTTAACAAATTTCAGATGGGGTCTGTTCAAGCAGAATATGCAGGCAATGACATGAGCTGCATTGCAATCAGGAAACCAAATGGTATGGTGCACATAAACATTCTCAATGCTTGGTTTCACGTGTAGTAGGATGAGATGATATAGGCCTGAAAATATAAATACAAGACAAACGATAGTGTACGTATACACCTTCTCAATATCATGCTCTCTCAATATCGCGTCGTTCATTGCCAGATAGTGTCGCTTGAGTTGTGGCAACAAGGTGACACTAAAGTTGTGAGGTGTAGCATTTGTGGCACTAAAGTTGTGCAGTGTAGCATTCTGTCTTTAAATTGCATGCTTCGATTTATTAGACAGATGTTTGCAACTTCAATTCTCAGACCATGACTAGCTGATAACGTACCAACATAAAGTTGTATACTTTGCACTCTAACCGCCTATGAATCCTCTCATGGCAGTGAGGCAGTCCATCACAGGCCGTAGTCGACTGAGTGTCGATCTGTGTCTGTAAAAATCTCAATTGTGTTTATGCTCTAACATGCTGACATTGCAAGTTACTATTATTGTTTTCTCATTGTAACGCACAGACATAATATTATCTTGACCATATCACAGAAAGATCCATACACTAAGAGTTTGTAAGTCTATGGAGCCACGCTCGCCATGATTGTGCTAATTTTATAAACTTTGCATTTTGGATTGAATGTCATTGTAACATTGGTAATTCAGTTCACAATTGTTATCTTATCATGCAATTTTTGTTTTTTTAGTAAAAATTTAGCTGTCCCGTAGCAACGCACGGGCACGATACTAGTAAGCGCAAAATCTGATAAACGAAAAAACCACCAAAAAATTGTCTCCCAAAATCACAGAAAAATCAATCCAACCGAACCAAAGAACCTTCCTAAATTCCGACAAATCAAATACTAACAACACAAATCAAATCCCGCTCCCATTGCAACCACCGCTCGCCGCCACAGGGGAGCGGGAGCGGCGAATCTAGAAGATAGAGTCATCGGCGTCATCATGAGAAACAGCCGGCGTAATATGATGTTTTATTAGGATCATGAATTAAATTAAGCTGTAATCTATAAAGGACTAACAAAAACTATCGGGGTCAGCGGACCCGGGTAATTATACTCTAGATTCGCTAGGAGCGGCGTGCATGAGGACAGCACCTCAATTCCCCACCCAACGCCTGCAAACTAGCAATTTTGACGAAGCTAGAAACAACTTTAGGAGAGGCTGAAATACGGCACTACAACAACGTAATGCCGTAATTCCACAATGACCTCTTACAATATAGAAAGAAAATAATATTTAGAAATAGTTTTATATTAAAACATTGATGAATGATAAAAATTGTCTGCTCGCTGGATGCCTAGAGCTCTCTCGGCCTCTCCTACCTTATACATCGACGTCTAAAAATTCAAAGAAGACTTAAGGCGGCTCCACTGGCGCAGAGTGGTAGGGGGCTTGAGCCCCCCTAGCACCACCGCTGGCTAAGTCGTGCATATAAGGACAAATTTACATAAGTACTAACCAGAGTACGAGTGATTACCGCTTTCCGGTTTTGAAGGCTAGGAAGAGGAGGAAGAGGGCCACGTGGCTAGCCGTCCCAAATAGAGGAGCCACCGATCTGTCCATGAACCCACGAAGCTTGACCACTATTGCCTTGGCGGGCTGGAAGCAGAGTGTCGCAACGCAGAGGAGCAGGGCGAGGGAGGCGCCAAACCCAAGTCATCGCGAGGACTTTTGCCACATCCACCACAGCCTGCTCCCAATACGCCGTACCATCTCCTCCCATGGTGGTACTGCTTCTCTCTTAGTGTGGTGGTTCCTATATCTGTTGGCTTGTTGCTTCGCTCTCGCTGTGCTGGTGACCAGACAAAACAATGCCTGCTCCATCTCTTTTATAGATAGAAAACTAGTGGGGGGCCGGGATTGAACCTAGTAATAATGTGTATGATCACTGAAGCACATTCACTAGGCTTATACCAAGCAAAGTATTCCTTCATATTTTGTATGCTTGTCATCTTTTTTCAACCGGATCGTTCGTTCGTTTAGCATTTCCCCGGTGCAAAGAAACAGTAACAAGAGGGACAGAAAGCTAAAGTGAAGGGGTAGGAACCGATGTGCGGCAAACCAATTCATTTACTTCATCATTTGGCAAAAACCAGTTCCTATGACCTCGTGATCCCCAGCCTAGAGCCTGCCACATTCAAACCCATCATTCTTTTTTTGATACACACAATGGCGAAGCTAGGGGGCCTTGGCCCCCCTTATGCCATGCAAATATATTTAAAAGCCCTATAAATAAGTTAATTTATAGCCCATCAAATACATTAATTCACTTATTGTTCATCATATTGTTACGATTTTTGTTATGAATACTAAGTATATGTGGAGAAACATTGTAAAAATTGTTGAGACATATACTTATGTAAATATTTAGCACACTTAGAAGTGTCATCGAATTTGTTCGGCCCCGTTCTTTGGAAAACCAAACACATGATGCTCCTACTTCTTTATTTTATTATGAGTAGTATGCCTGCGACGATAACGATAAAATTTTCTAAATTTTAGTTGTCCGGGCATATTGTTGTGCTTCTTTTGAGTATTATATAAGTGTATGTCTATAAAAATAAAAATAAAAATTTTTAAAATGAAGCTTCCACTTTCACCCTACCTTATTATCGGGCATGAAAAAAACGGCAGCAACATTCTCAAATATGCTTAATTATTTCTGTCCGTTCCGTTTTTCCTTTAGATAGAAACCAATCAGATATACAAAACTCTGCCACAATCAGTTTTTCTTTTTAGTACCATATATACATAGTCGCATCTATTAGACACATAATATGTGCAGTGCCCCTATGTGGTTATGACTATCTCCACTATTGATAGATAGACATGTGTATTGTACTCCATCCATTTTAAATTATATAATGTTTAATTTTTTAACTCTAAGTTTGACTCTCATTTTATTCAGAAAAATTATTTAAATATGGTCAAATTTAAGTTATTTTTGAAGAAAAATTATTAATAAAGCAAACCACAACAAAACATATGATATTTTCATTGCACAATTTTTTGAAAAAGGCAATATGTCAAACTTGAAGTAAAAAAAATCAAACATCTTATAATTTGAAATGAAGTTAATAACAAATAATCAACTGAAAAATACAATTAAGTAACACATGGACTACCTTCACACAGCTGATGGTCACGTTGTCACGGGAAACTTGGAAAGATGCCGCCGTAACAAATAAATAACCAATAACCAAAACAACCAAGCTGTGCTCAAATGACGATATCCAACGCTTTGATAAGAACGATAAAAACATTATGTTCTGAAAACGTTATGTACCAAAAAAAAAAGCATTAATAATTGATTTCTTCATCTAGCAGAAAGCATGAAAATATACTTTTTAAGAGCAAGTATTATAGTGGGCAGCAAGAAGGCTAAATGATGATAGGGAGAAGAGAGGAGAGAAATAGGCTGCAAGCTTATAGTCTACTTGTACACAAGAACCAATGCAACATGTGAGAGAGACAAGTAGATCGTATATTTATATTTGAAAAGCTAAATATTATATGAGTGGGTTGAGAGATAGGCTGTAAGGACCCTTCCAGCGACAGGCTATATTATTAAACTTACTCTGTGAAACTAAACTGTGTTTTTAAGAAAGCATATCAGTTACACTAAGATGCTGGGTACCAGCAGCTAGCAAGATTAAATAAAGTTTGAAACAAAGACAAGCTACCATGCTATCCTATTACAAGGATTAGACATCAATGATTAGATGTCTCGTTAATCCGACACGACATAACTCCATTAGCATGGAAAATATCTTCTCGTGTTCATTTTGAGGTCACCGCCATCGTGCAACTTGTGGGCTCTCAGGCTCCATATAACCACCAAAGTTGCGCGCGGTAGGGACGCGACACGGGTTCAGAAAAGGTGTCTGCAACTGCAATGGGAAAGTAGTGCATGATGGGAGCTCGATCACTAACTAATAATTTCAAACCATCACCTCTCCTTGGAAAGAAAGAGGTGATCGAAAATTCGAAATACAACAACGCGTTTCAAATTTGAGTTACCTAAAGTTTAGGCAGACGATTCTCGATACTGTATGCATGTACTGAGATTTTTGATCGAAGTGCACGCTTATTACATGATGAAATCTGTAATTAGTTGAAGCTCGATGGCGGAAATACTGTGAAGTAGGTCTGCGTCGCGGTGAGGACCACGGCAAGGCCAGCGACGAAGAAGGAAATGACGGACCAGGGGGTGCCGAAGTAGTCGCGCCTGAGCGCCGCCATGTTCCTGTGCCACCACGAGCCGCAGTATCGGTCGACGTCATGGTACAGCACGGAGAAGACCTGGCGCTTGTAGTTCATGGCACTGCCGTCGCCGAGGTGGCTGAAGAACCGCGCCGCCGCCTCGTCGTCGGCCAGCAGGTTGACCAGGATGTCGCACCGGCGGAGCAGCTCCACGTCCTCCGCCGTGCGGACCAGCATGCTCATGAGCGACACGTAGCTCATGACCATGCGTGCCTCCTCCCCGCCCTGGCTCTGCTCGAACGCGATGAGGTTGATGAGGACCGGCCTGTTCATGTCGTCCACCTCCACCACGGGGATCTCCATGACGCCTCGGCCGGCGTTGAACTCCACGTCGTAGTCGTACATGCCCCGAGCCGAGCTCCGGGCCACGAAGGTCACCCCCGCCGCCCTCATCTCCGTGGCGCACGGTATCACGCGCACCCTCGAGGACCCCGCCGGCGACCGCTTGGGCACCACGCTCTCGTACAGCAGGTGGAGGAGGTGGTGGATCTCAGAGGCGTCGGAAGGCATGGCGCCGTCCTTGATGCCGATGTACTCGAGGAAGAGATTGAAGAGGGTCTTCCTGTTGCCGCCGCCCTGCGCGACGACGTTGTATAGCCTCTCGACGACGAAGAACGGGATCTGGTTCTCCAGCAGGAGGAGGTCGCTGGTGATGAGCGTGCAGCCCCAGGCGGCGTCGCGGAGCGGGTCGGCCATCTTGTAGTGCCACTTGAAGAAGAACTCGAGGATGAAGGAGCCGTCCAGGAGGAGCATCCGGACGAACTCGTCCGAGTCCAGCTGGGCGGGCCGCTCGCTGTAGCACGTGCGGGCGCGGGACTCCAGGGACCGCATCTCCTGGATCAGCAGGGACGAGCTGACGACGGCGCTGCGGGACAGCAGGTCGTGGAGGTAGCGCCACTTGTGGTCCTCCATGGCGCGGAGCGCGACGTCGCCGTGGTAGTAGGGGCCGATGGACACCATGCGCGGCTCGTAGGCGATCGGGTTGCTCTCGCGGACGTAGGCGGGGACGCGGAAGATGGTGAACGGCTGAGCCCTCCACTGCGGCGCCTGCGCTCGCAGGGTGCTCAGCGTCGCCTCCACTGAGGCTTCCAGCGACATCACGCTCGCCATGCCGAACGTACCAAGGATTCAGCGTACGTCTCAACTCTCAATTTTAGGAAACTATATACTGAATGGCGAGGAGCGGAAAAATTCCAGAGACAAGCACCTCGTTCAGCTCAACTCAACGCAGGCTCGGGGGCGGCGTGCGACGTGGATCGGGAACAGGCTCGGGGCGCGTTGTCGCGGACAAACAAGGCGACTGGGGCACGGGCAATGCTGACGGTGACGGCGACGCGGCTCGAGAGGTAGGGCGGCAAGTGAGCACGACGAGCTCCACCACCGCGCAGGGGAAGCAGCTGCACACCGCGGCGCACTCCGCAGCCATCCCACCCACCATCGCGACGCCATCAGGAATATTACTTGTTTGACTCGGGAGCTGCTCGATTATCCTTCCAAGGGAGTCATGTGCCTCTAATGTGAGACATCGGCCGTGACAGTTCAGTAGTTGTTGCTCTTGGTTGCAGTATTAGTCATTGTTTGTTAGGCACTGTATAGGGTTCATCTTGATTTATTAGGCTGGGTTTCTCAAGTTGTAGTTGCAAAGGAAAAGTACAGAAACCATAGAGCTTATAATCAGCTACAGCTGTGCTAGGTTTATATTCAACAAACAATTATTCATTTATTAAAACTCAAAAAAAATGAAAAACAGATTGTACAAACATGTGACTCGAGTACACCTAATTACACTACTTTTGCTGTCATTGTTATTGTACAGGTTAGCAGTGAAACATCCTCAATTTTCCACGAAGGGAAAATACACAGAATGAAGGATATAATTATAGCTCAGGAGGTCAAATCATTAATTATCCGATATCAGTTGATTACAAAGTCATACATCGAATAAAAGGATACAATAGAGGGGTTTACATAAATTATTACATCGCCACATGGCGGAATCATCAGAGTATCTAACATCCAGAACAGCCACGGAAATAGAAGGGATATTACAAAAGCGTCGTCTTGCACCATCTTGAGCGTAGCCACGAGACCATCTAAACCTTTCGTCCTTCAGGGGCGTCGACAAGCCATCATCCAAACCTAAATCCAAATTTTCAGTACGTTTTGTACTGGCCACATCTCTCACCCTATGCTTTGCTTTTGCTATGTAGTATTTAGTGGATGCAACCCTATGCTTTGCTTTTGCTATGTAGTATTTGGTGGATGCAAAGGATACAATCAAAGAGGCCTAATATATGGCTGTGATTTCCTATGCAAGTAGTGACCAATATTATAAATATAGTTCATCAAATTTTAACCCATCTCATCCACCTATCCATCCCATCCCATCACCATCACACACATCTCACACTCTCGCACTCAGTCGACAGGTCCAACTCCCTCTCGGAGCCTGTCTCAGCGGCTCACAGCCGGAAGGGTAACACCAGGGGGAGAATAGAAGGACTCATCTCACTACTCCCGAGAAGCGTAGGTCGAGAAAAAGGCCATGCCGAGGCCGCGGACTATATATAGATTTAAAACTCTGCAGAGCGTGTACTCCCATAACCACAAGATCACCATCGTCGGCGGTGCGCTCCACCTAGGCTGATTCCGGCTGCTTTCTAACCGGTGCGATGCCACCCTACCACTCAGTACTGGGACATCCCGGATAAATACCACCGGCACACTGAGACTGTGAGGCGTGGTTACCCGGGCCACCAAGGTAACTATGCGGCTTTAAGGAGGGTGTGGGTCCTAAACGCTCGTACCTCTCGACACCATCTGCTAACAACCTAATAGTAGTGGCACCGCCCTAGTTAGTCAGACATCCGTCCCCCGCCCATTCAAGGACGAGCGGTGAGCACGTAGGTCCCAAGGTTCCGATTCTCAAGAGATATCAATTCTTAGGGGGATCAGACAGGATTATCTTCTCATAGGGACTAAAACAGTCCATACTAAAATAGCACCTCCTACCCGGGGCTTCGCTCCACGAAGGCTCTCACCCATGGGATCACCATATACCTCATAATGTATCCGCCACAGATACCTCTCATAAGGATGCCCATAACACACACCCCTCCGGCAAAACTCGCCCTCAAGGCTTGTCGTAGAATACTGTCCGATTGACTCAAACCCTCACCACACACCCAAGACACACGCAACACTCCCCCCGAGTAAAGTGGCACCACGTGCCTTAACCATATACCATCCATACTCTCCACCACGCATCACATCACAGATATAAGCGTATTAGAAATAAAGCATCATAAGTAAGTAAGCATGCGTCTAGCCTATCAGCGGTGTGCAAGGGTAAGGTTGTGACAAGGTAAAGGCTCATCAAGAAATTCTACCATGCAACCTATCATCACATAATATTCATAAATAAAGCACTAGCAAACTAGATATTATGATATGCGTAATAGGATTTTACGAGGTTGGGTAGGGTGTGGCACCTGAATAGCTATAACTCAAGTCCTCCTTCAAGTCCTTGGCGTGCTCCTAGTCCTTCTCCTCGGGCAACTCCTTCGCAGAAACTGAAATTGAGATATAATGGTCGTGGAAGCGACCCCTATAGATCAATCATAAAGAACCAAATAAAATCTAATAACTCTAAATGTAATCATACATAAGCCTATGACGTACAGCTTATTTTTATGAAAATTTAGATACTTGGTTCATAATTTTTGAAGTTCGTATGAAGAAGTTATGATTTTTACAAGATTAAATCATATTCTAAAAAGAAAAAGGACAAGATAAAACCAGAGCACGACACGTGGCAGCTTCTGATTGGTCCACGTGGCACTGTGGGATCAGCAGTAAGGGCGCAGTGCTGACGTCGCGCTGATGTCATGCTGATATCAGCACTGACGTGTGGGGCTAGGTCAAATAGTGGCTTACAAGTGGGTCTCGGGTCAACGGTCAATGACAGGTGGGACCCGGTCAATGGTCAACTGTTGACCAGTCAACGGTCAACGTCGACCGGGCCCGGACTAGGCCTGGATGGGCTCAGACAGGGCCAGATATGGGCTGGGTTGGGCTGGCCCGGCCCGAACACGTGTCACTCCCTCGTACGGTCCACGTGGCGGACTAGGTAACCAATGGGCCGAGTCTGTGGCTCGAGGCTCGGTGGGAGCGGCTCACGGTGGACCGCAGAGAACGGGTCCACGTGGCCCTCCCTCACTAGCCCACACGGGTCTCAGGTGGACCCGGTCCACACTCAGGGGAAAATCCCCTTCTCCTTCCTCGCACGCGCGTGTGTTGTGGCTGCACAGCCGGACCTCGCCGGCGGCAGGCGACGCGGCGGTGCCGGCCGGCTCGACGGCCGAGACTGCGGCTGGGGCACCACGGAAGCGAGGCGGAGGTGGTCGTGGAGTTGTGGTGCGCGCGCGAGGGCTAGGCTCACCTGCGCGCGCGGCAGCGGCGTGGTGGCAGGGCATCCTGGCACGGTAGAGGTGACTCGGGCGCGCGCGCGGGCATTGTGTGACCGAGGCGAACATGGCAAACGCCCCAATTTAGCCCGTGCGGCTCACGGCAAGGCGGACGATGGACGACGGTTCCCGGCAGCGGTGGCGATTCCTCCCGTTGGAGCTCCATCTTGGCCTTTGCCTTCTCGATTGGAGGAGCTGGGACCTCCATTTTCTATCTACCGAGGCTAGCGGGGGCTAGGCGGAGCGCGCGCGATCGCGAGGACCACGGCGGCGCTCCGGCGGCCATGGAGCCTCGGCGACCAGGGCAGGGCAAAGGTGCCCGTCCCACTGTGGCATCGCCGAGCTCCCTAATCATGCGCACCATGCGTTCTATGATGAGGCAGGGATGTAGGTGCGGCCGGCGTGATCTCTACCGAAGCAAGACGAGGAGAACGCGGCTGCGGCCATGGAGGTGAGCTCACCTGCACGTAGTGCTCTGGTGGTGGTCTGACGGCTTGACGAGGTGGAATTAGGGTAGCTGCGTGGTGTAGAGGAAGCAGGGCCAGGGCGGCTTCACTTGGTGCTGCGAGTCGGGGTCGCCGGGGCTCCTCCGGCGCACGCACGGACGGCGGCGTCGGTGGTGCTCTACTTCGGCGGACAGCTCCTCCCCTGCCTTCTCCTTCTCCTCCCCTTCCAACTCCTCCTCAGGCAGTGAGCAAGTGGTAGCCAGCGAATGAGAAAGGCTGCGCGGGCACGGGAAACCCTAACACCGGGGCGGTCCTCCTTTTATGGCCATGGCGGGCGGCTGCGGACGGCGTAGATGGGTGATGCCCATCGAACGGCCACGGCATGCTCCCGATTAGGGTTAGGGCTTCGCGTGGTGCGCAGTGGGGCGCGTGGCGCGCATCTGCGCAGGCGCGGCATGGGCGGACGGCGGAGGCGCGCCCTCGCCAGAAATGGCGCGGCGGACGGGACAGCTCGGTGAGCAAAAATGGAAAGGGAAGGGCTGACAGGTGGGACCCAGACGGCAGCAAGAGAGGGAGGCGCAGGCCCTTGCTGGGCCGCTTGGCCAGCTGGGCCGCAGCGGCGAGTGGCGCGGCGGGCGCGTGGCCTTGCTGGGCCGCTTGGCCAGCAGGGCTGCGGAAGTGGGGCAGCTGGCGCGGGGAGCGGGGCAGCGGCCTGGGCCGCTCGAGCTGGCGCGGGGAGTGGGGCAGCAGGCTGGCCTGGCTGCCGGACTGGGCCGCTTTGCTGTCCTGGGCTGCTTTGGGCCGCTTTCTTCTTTTCTTTTTCTTTGTATTTTTTATTCTCTTTTCTATTTCTTTTCCAAGTATTAAACTATATATGTCATGATCATGTTAGCATAAGATGTTAGTGATCAAGATATACACCTAGTGGTCCTCCTAGGGTCTCATGGTGATGTTCGATCCATGTCCAAGGTTAGTGACACATATTTACCCATATGATATAAAGGTGTTGTTGATTTTATAATTCATTACATAAAATCAACAAGAGGCAAATCACACTTTGAAAAATAAATGCAATACTCATGCTAATATTAGATGTTACTTGTGCAACAACGGGAGGGTTTCCTATATGACACTCATCATTCATTGGAATTTAAAAAAAAATTTATTGGTTGTAATTTTTGGTGTTTGGATTTTTAGGGATGTTACAATCAGGGAGTAATAGTTGAGAAGGATGCTGTTGTCAAAGGATTTGAGGAGCTAATTGACCATTTTTGGCATAGCCAAAGCTTGTAGTGGGAACAGCAGCAGATGAACGCTACTCAAGGTATGGATGA
The DNA here is from genome assembly GCA_023333625.1 of Bothriochloa decipiens. NCBI lineage: Eukaryota > Viridiplantae > Streptophyta > Magnoliopsida > Poales > Poaceae > Bothriochloa > Bothriochloa decipiens. Next base: position 32,694,726 of record CM041632.1, on the reverse strand, counting down.
CAATCTCGTATGTCACACTTTGCTAGAGCAGAGCTTAAAATTGACAGGGAGGCAGTAACTCATACTGAACCAGATGCACCTGTATTGGAGCGCCATGAACCGAAGGAAGTTGCTTCCTTCGGTAGTTTGCCAACTATGTTGGAACCACCTGTTCTTTTGTCAGAACCGGTGCAATCTATTCTTTATGCCTCTCTCCCAGTTCGTGCCCAGGTAAAGGAATTGGGTCTTGCTATACTGGTTTAAGATGTCTCTATTCTGATATGATTTTTTGTGGATCTGCAAACTGATGTTTTAATCCTAAATGATTTAGCTTAGGTCTCTATGTCCTTCCTGCTTGACTCAAAAGAGTTGCTTAAAATTTCCTGATTACAGGTTAGTTGATTCATTGGCTCGTATGAGTGCTGCTGCAACAGGTATAACATGGTTCACATTTTCATGTTTACTTAGCAACTTCATTCTTTCTATACCCCAAGATAAAAATGTACATACACATTTATACGTTGTAGGAATTTCTTCCTGTGTGTTTCCGGCATGCTGTCCTGCTAGATTTTGGTGCTATTGATTTGGTAAGGCTTGTGTCTGGGCCATTACCAAATTAGATAATATGCAGAAAATAGGATGTAAACACATATGTTACTGGTATGTCACCATATAGTTTGCAAATTTAGAGTTTGGAGGCTAGACCTATTGCGCAGCTACATGTTAGGTTGAAGCCTTGAACCGGCAAGGCACAGGTGGTTCTTCCATGGATCGAGTCGTGTTGAATGTGACGGGAAACAGCTCAAGTAAGCTCCTTTTTCTTGGGCAGGAGCTCTGATCATGTCAACACTCAATACCTTGGCAAATATTTGACAGGAAAGGAGTGCTCATCTTGCCATTCTTATAATTGGATACTCTGCCGTGCTTGCCTGAAAGTTGAGGTAACTGGACTTGCTTAGTTTCTCAACGCTGAAATGGCTTTGTTCTTGGTTGATTTTATTGGCCTGCTTAAACTTTGAGACGCGATAGCAGAGATCCTGTTCTTTCTGTTACTGATAGTTGTTACTGATAAACATATCTGCTCCTCTTTTTTCACTTTATTTGCCATTGCAACAGCAAGGAGCAAGGATACAAGCCCATGGACAGGATGAAGCGACAAGCTTTCTGATGACGGCTGGTTTTGACACGCGTTCACTTCTCAGCAGTATGATGCTTCAGAGAACAGTCTTAGTGGCCTTCTGGGTGCAGCTTTTATGTTTTTTCTAACTGTATTTTGTTTAGGGATGGAGCATGGTGCACATGTACAGTCCATTTATTTTCTTGATTTTGAACGTAAACACAATGCTGCTGCTTGCTAAGTCGAACTAATGAGAATTGTCAGTTCTACCTGCAGGGTGAGTAGGAACATTGATTTTTATTTTGCAAGAGCCAACTTCATTGTCTATCCGTTCAGTTTTTCTTTTTTTTAATAGAAACCAAACAGATATACAAAACTCTGCGTCATAGCCTTTTCCTCACACAACACATTCGATACCGTACAAGCACACCCCCACAGAAATCTATAAATCTTATAAATATAAACCCCACTAGACGATTTCTCTCTTCATACAAAGCGTCCACATTATTTTTCACTAAGTGATCCACTAAATGTTCTATCTCTTCATGAATGTGTTCATATCATTTTCCATGAAGTTCACGTCATCCCATATTAATAACAAAAAATGTTTATGTCATCTCTAGTATGTGATATATTATATTAATCTATTAGCGTATAAGATAAACCCACTAGATGATTTCTTTCTTCGTGCAAGGCATCCACATCATTCCCCACTAAGTGATCCACTAAACGTTCCATCTCTTCATGCAATGTGTTCATATCATTCCTCACTAGACCATGTCATCCCATATTAATTACAAAAAAATATTCATATCATCTCTATTATGTGATATACTATAAATATTAATCTATTAACGTACAAGTCATCTGCATACGCTATTTGTTTCATCACATATTCCTCTATAATGTAATCAAATATTTTATTGAATTTTTATTTTGAGGAAAACTCCTAGTATGATCTATAAAGAAATAGAAATTCAAAAACAAAAACACAATCACAAAATGTAGATAGAAGTGACAAAATGAAATCTCAATTTCGTGCCTTCCTCTTCATCCTGGCCACAGTAGATAACTACTGTCCAATGCAAGAAAATCCTCTAGTGCATGAACTTGAAATACAGAATCACTAGGATAGCCAAGACAAGGACTGCTATGATGTGACCAATCAGTACAGAATAGTAAGTATAAAATCATCTACTCGTTGAATGCCTAGAGCTCTCTTAGCTCCTCCTACCTTAAAATTTAAAGAGGGCTTCAGACGACTCCACTGGTATGGTAACAGTAGGGGGCTTGAGCCCCCATGCATGCATATAAGGACATATTTACATAAGTACTGTCCGGAGTACATGCGATTATTTCTTTATGATTCTTATTGGCGGGAACAAAACCAGAAGCACAGTAATCATCAGATATACTATAACTACACAGACAATGCGAGATCACAGAGTATCACGGCAAGTCTGCATGGGCCACACGCAGCATGATCTCGTGTGTGGCCTCGACCAAAAGCCCCGCCACCATGAAGGCCGCGAGATGGCCCAAAACTAGGCTAGGCCACCGAAGGGTACGAAGAGGAGGAAGAGGGTCGCGTGGCTGGCCATCCCAAGCAGTGGAGCCATCGATATCTCAATGAATCATTCTAGCGACTGCCACCTTGGTGGGCTGGAAACTAGTGCCGAGATGCGCAAAGGAGCAGCACCAGGGAGGGGACCAACCCACAAGTTGTCGTGTGGACTTTGGTTGCATCCACCACGGCCTGCTCCTAATACGCCTCCTCTCCCATGGTGGTTTTGCCTCGCTCTCGCTGTGGTGGTTCTTGGATCTGTTGGCTTGCTGCTTCGCTCTCGTTGTGCTGGTAACCAGTATGGACGGCAGCGGGGCGGGTTCGGGGCAGGTATCCACGGGTTTTGGGTCCACGGGTTAGGGTTTAGGGCTGGTTTTTCACTCATGGTTTTCGGGTTCGGGTACCCAAAATCTATCGGGTTCGGGTTTGGTTTTTCACCCATGGATATCCAATGGATATCCAAAATATATATGTGTGTGTATATATAAATATATGAATATATGTGTATATATATGTGAATATGTGTATATATCCGTGGATTTCGGGTAATTATTCGGGTTTCGGATATCCGTTCGGGTTTTGGGTATCCGCGGGTTTCGTTTTGGTTATAAAATTCCACCTGAATCAGTTTTGGGTTCGGGTTCGGGTTTTGACTTCAGATTTTAGGTTCGGGTGTACGAAGACTTCACCCGATTTCAACCCGATCCGTTGCCATCCTTAGTAACCAGGCACAATAATGCCGGCTCCATCTCTTATACCAAGCACTACGAAGCCTAGGCAAAGTATTCCTTCCATATTTTGTATGCTTGTCATCTCTTCTCAGCCGAGGGATAGAAAGGTGAAGTAAAGACGGAGGAACCGTGGGTGCGGCAGCCTTACCTTTACGCACTGCTATCGTCTAAGGAAAACATCACTATTTACTTCATTGAGCTCAAAAATCAGTTCATGTGATGTCGAGAGATCTCATATCGTACACCGCTCCCACGCCCCATAGCCCAAAGCCCGGTTCACACCCACCATTCTTTTTTTTCTTTTTGATGCACAAATAGCGGCGTAACTAGGGGGCTAGTGGGCCCTTTGCCCCCCCAACCCCAATGCCATGTAAATCTATTTTAATACCCTATAAATATGGTAATTTATTTATAGCACATCAATACATTAATTCACCCATTTTTTATCATACTATTATGAATTTTTATGAATACTAAGTATATGAAACATTGTAAAAAATGCTAAGACATACACTTATGTAAATATTTTGCACACTTAAAAGTGTCATCACATTTGTCCAACCCTCAATAATCATAATTTTTGGTTCCACCTCACACACACACTTCTTTTCTTTTTTTCCCTGTTCAAAAATAATTAACTTGCATTGTCGAAAGGAGTTGAGAAGCCGAACACGCATCTCAACCTTCCTTCTTCATGAAGCACCGAGCGGAGGCCATCCGGCCCGCTCCCTCTTGCTTCCGGCGACCTCGCGTGGAGCGGGCTGGGTGAGGGGGCCCCTCTAGATAGATAGTTAGTAGTATCTAATTTCCAGTAGTAGCTTAGCTGAGAGTTCCCAGAGTCCCGATGTGGAAGTTCTACCCTAGAGTCGTCGCCATCGTCGTGCTTGCCATGGCCCACTTCGCCAACGCTGCCGCATTTCAGGTTAGTCGAAATAAATAAATCAACTCCCGCGTGCAGCTCCATCTCCGCCTGCTCCCCTCCAGGCTGCTCGAGCTTCCATGCCACCATCCCTGATCCGTCCGGGATTGAGGTTGATTGGAGAGCTGTTGTGGCAGAACCTCCTAAATCATATGGCCCACACACATGATTATTGTCTAAACAGACTCCAAATAACCATGACTGTGTTCCATATAATTTAAAAAGTCTATCGGGTAAATCCCAAATCATCCACGATTCTCCGAGCAGAATCAATCATTGTAGAGAGACATTGCAGTATTACAACAGTTTGATATAAATAAAATATAACGAAGTAAAACAGCGAAAGACTTACCATAACATAAGTTTACAAACTTCTGAGTTTCAAATGTTTACAACCATAAGTTTGAATTATACAAACCATAATAGTAGTGGAGTAGCAGTAGATTACAATATTAAACAAAAGCTCTGCCCACGAGCTAAACAGCTTACTCGTCGTCGCTTTCCTCGACGACTGTCATGCAACAGGATGCAAAACACTCCTGCCCATGAGGTTCACCTGCAACAAGGGTTTAACAAACCCTGAGTACAACAGTACTCAACAAGACTGACCCAACGAAAAAAAAGGGTAGAGACTCAAGAGATGTAGGCTAGAGGGACAAGGTAAGGTCTGTAGAAGATAAGAAGTTTTGCAGAAAAGCTTTACAAAAAGGGAAGGTTGCTTAGACTACTTCCAATTACCAACCAACTTCATTATTGAACCTTAATTTTTGTTCAAGTTGTTACTACGATGATGAACAACGATCGAGTCTTCTTCTCCGAGAAGCAACGGCGATTCAAATCCATTTTCATACCCAGCTGGGACCTAGGTGACTGAGCATACCGGAGACTTTAACTCCGAAGCACCCCAGGTGCACCGATATACCGGGATAACAACCTCAGCCGTATATCACCACATGATACACGTGAGCTCTGCGGCCCAGCGTACCGAGATACATGGGAACTTAAACCCCACAGTAAAACACACTATGACACAGATGGGATCTCTGGCCCCACGCTAGGTCACTCCATGGCATACACGGCTCCAACCATCCGTATACCACTTCATGCATGTGGATTTCTAAATTCTCGATATCATCCAGTTCACCAACGGACGGGACCTAGGGCATCAACAGACGAGAACACTACAGAGGGACTCCATTCCCAGTGCAAGTTCGCCGTCCGGACTCGATTTATTATTATCATCAAGATTCCAACAATAAAGCCAATCTCATCTTTTTCATTCTTTTGCCTTTGAACAAATAAATAAATAAGCAGGGCTAAGCATTACTACTCATCTTCCAAGTAGGTAACAAGGATTAAGGAAATAAGACAGGTAATGCAATTTGTGGGTTTTCACTCAACTCCTATCACTTAATGCAACATATCAGAGCTGAAGCGGTAAAACTTTTATAAATAGAATAGGGTTTAAATGTATCCAGGGCTTGCCTTGATGTTCGGGGTAGACGGTATCAAACTCTGGATCAACTCCCGACTCTTGAATCTGCTCGTCCTTCGGGTCTGGGCAACAACGTTAACTCTCCGTTAACGGAAACTACTCGATAATTAATATGCTTTAACATGATGGAATAGTAAACATGATGCCTGATGAGTGTATGATCAGGTTAAGGGGTCGAGTACAACTTCTCTTTACGATAAAGTTGTAAGCTAACAAAACTTCGCTCACATAACTCATTAGGGTTAACTACGCCATTTTTATAATTAATTAAACACATAAAATAACATTAATTAAGCCCTAATGACATAATTAAGGTAAGCACAAACAATTAATTAAAGTGCCAAAGGTCATTAGGGTTAATGACCCAAGGTCATCAATCAATCCCAAAGTCAACCAATCCTATAATGATTAAGTTTAACTAAAGGGGTTAATTAATTATTTAAAAACATTAAATAAAGGCATAAAAATTAAAGTTATCAAATTAAACCCAAAATTTTATTTTAGAAAGCTCTTAGCCTAATTAGATGGCAAAACAAATTTCAGAATTAAAGGCTAATTATTTTATTTATTAAAAAATCATTGAAGGTCCATTTTTCAATTAAAAGGGCTAATTTTAACATATACAAAAAGTACTCAAATTTGGCATTTCATATTTTTCCTAGGTAGATAACATCATAAGGAACATTCACAAAAATTTTTAGAATTTTTGGAGCTATATATGTATTACTATGAATTTTTAAAGAAAATAGCATTTAAATCATTTTCTGAAAATGGAAAAAGAAAATCGGCACAGTAACTCCGCGCTGACCGACGGCGGCGCGGCGGTTGACCACCGATTCCTCGCCGTCGGCGAGGTCTCCGGTGACCGGGCTTGGTCCATCTGACTCACCTCGACACGGGGAGTCCAACAAGCTAGCTAACGGCGCGAAGGAGCGGCGGCGGCACCCACGCCGGCGGCGATGGCGGCACGGCGGAGCTTGGGCGCGGCGGCGTCGCTCACCGGAGCGATTTTCGGCGACGGCGACCACATCAACTTACGCAGGGCACCTAAACGGACAGGATTGGCAACTACATGAAGGTCGCTCTCGGTCTCTGGACAGAACGGCAACGCGCGCGGCGGAGCGGCATGGCTATGCCGGCGGCGAGCCACGGTGGCCGGCTGCTACGGTGCAGGATGAGTGAAATTGATGGCACGGATAGATGCAGGAGCTCACCACGGCGCTGATGCGCACGTTAATGGAGGTTCGGGGTGGCTGGGTTGAGCGGCGGTCGACGGCGGTGATGGCGGCGGCGGCGCTCCGATGGCAAGACGGCGTCACGACGGCCTCCGGCAATGCGCTGCTCAAACTAAGGTGCGCATCAGATGCAGGACGACACAGAGAACACAATTGCAGGGTTAAAGGTAAAATATTTACACCTCCGGCGACGGCAAACGGCGGAGATGGCGCGGCGGCTCGGCTGACCGGCCGCGAAGAAGAAGGCTGCGTGCGGGCAACTCGGGTGATAAGAGCAAGCACGAACTGGCTCAAACGGACCGTGAGGAAGTGGCGGAGCTTTGGGCGAGAGCAATTGGATAGAGGTGGAGCGTCGACGGCGAATTTCGGCGGCGGAGCGAGGTCGTCGGCGACGGTGGCGGGAGGAAGAAAGAAGAAGAACGGCGTCGGCCGACTGCTATTTATAGCATGAAGTCGATGAAGGAGCAGGTGACACGACGACGATGAAGTCTCTCGCGTCCGAGAGCGCTCGGTTGGCCGGGAAGGTGCGGCGGTGGACGGCGGCGCGCGATGAGAAGCCGGCCATGGCGGGCGCCGATAGGGTTAGGTACTGTTCGTAGAAATTACAGAAATGCCATTCGGTTTAAAATATAAATTACTTCAAAATTTGTATAAGAACTTGAAAATCTCCAAAAATATCATTTGCATAACTTTTCAAGAGCTACACTTTTCCTTTAACTAGCATTCTCAAATTCTATTTAGATTTTGAAATTTGTATTCAGATTTGGAAAGGGGATAAAACCCTAGAAATAAACATTTGAAATTACTTTTGATTTTTCAATAAAACTTGAAAATCTTCAAAACTATGAAATGTTGAGTTTGTCAAACCAAACATTTTTCATATACAAGGTTTTCTCAGATGATGCATAATTTTTGAATTATAACTTTAAAATCAAAAGGGGATAAATGCTGGAAACTGTATTTTCAAATTAATTTAAAATTCTTTTTGGAAACTTGAAAAACTTTATATACCAACTTTGTAGCTCCTGTCAAGATCTACAAACTGTCTTTTTAAAGTATCTCCAAATTTCTTATAGATTTTGAATTAGAATAAAGGGGATAAATCTAGGTTTAAAAAGAAATGGTTTTTGAAATAGAATTTAAACTCAATTTGGTTTCTAACTTAATTGGTTGGTTATTAGTGATCACAAACATCATCCAAGGACACTTTTAGGTCATTGACCCAATGACACCCTTGGTTTACCAAGTTGACTTTTGAAAAACCTTTTATAGCATTTCCAATTTGAATTGAAATTTGAATTGCCAGGCTTAGAAATAAGCTTTGGAATCCAAATTAAATTTCAAATATGGAAATCATTTTTAGGAGTGGACTTAGACTTATACACTATGCTTGATACTAGTGTAAACACAGTTTACATCTCAAGTACATAGAGTATAAACTAAGCATTTGCGATGACATTCAAAAATAGGGTTTTATTATTTCATGTGACCAAACATTACAGAAGCTCAATCAACCTATGAAATGTAAATTTGTTTTAGTTGATGCAAATTAAGGTTGACTTAAACATGAATGCATTGCAGTGCATATGATGACATGGCATGTTTTAGTTAATATAACACCAGAGGTGTTACAGCTGTGCCTATGGCTCGAGTCCCCTATTGGGTGAATCTGATCCGTGGTACCGCTGCTCTGCTCCTCCTCGCCCCGGTCACGCCATCTGCGCTCTTTGACTCCACCCAGCCGCCCACTTCCTCTTCATAGCAGCCTCCGATCCTAATGTGCTCTTCGGCAATAAGGTGGCCTCTCTCCTGGTATTCGTCCGATGGTGCTGCCTCCCCCTGGGATCCCGGTTCAAGCCTCTTCTTCAACCTCCGGCGACGACTTCAAATAAATCAATCGGTCGCCGGTGTGCTTGTGATTCGACGGTTCGACCGGTCCGCCTTCAACCGACGTTCTGCGCGGTCAATCCACCCGGGTGTATGCGTCTTCGACGCCCCTGCGACCCTCCGCCCGCAGCTTCGTTGCCACCGACGCCATGGACAACGCTGCCTTCTTCCTCTTCATATCCAGGGCTATATTATAAAATTATTTTCTTTTGAGGACCTCCATGTAATTTGACTATTGTGATAATATAATATATACGTGTTTCTCGTAAAAAAACAAACTTGCATTGAAAGGGCGATGGACAATCCATGCAGTGATTTTAGTACTTGATCCTGGCAATGAAGCACATGCATGTATCGGTGCTGCTGGCTGCGAGCCTGTACGTGTTCACACCTGGAAAAACGGAAAGTCAACCATCACATGGTGTTCCCATCCGCCGAAATTCATGGTAACAGCAGAGAATCTAAAACAAAATAGACTAACATAACTAAATCATAAAATCTTTAAATTGGTCACATAAGTTTTTTTTTAATATACTTCAATTCGTAGCATGTATATAGTTTGAGCACAATTTACAAAGCTTCCACTACGTAGTACTAGGCGCTTTATCATACAATATGTGCGAACTAGAATTGATAGGATAACTCAACATTTTTAGGTCTATAAGGGAGTATACCACATACGCCCCGTACTAAGCTGAACGCAAATGCCACAAAAGCGAAACACCAAAAAATCCAGGGATCTCTCAAATATATAAAAATAAAAATTGTTAAGATGAGGCTTCCACTTTCACCCGACCTCTTTATTATCGGGGGCAGCAAAATTCCCAAATACCATAAGCAGCCTCATGGCCTATTTGTTCAGTTTTTCTTTTAAACATAAACCAATCAGATATACAAAACTCTGCCTCATGGCCTGATCTTTTTTTTCCTCGCACAACTTTTGATACCATACAAGCACACCCCACAGAAATATTATCTAAAAATAAATAGAAAAATAAAAAGGAAAACAATCATAAAATGTAGATAGAAGCAAAAAAAAAAAAAAAAAAAAAAAACCCACACACAACTGCTTTCCTCTTCGTCCTGGTCACAGTAGAAAACTACTGTCCAATGCAAGGCGATCCCCTAGTGCATGAACTTGAGGTACAAAATCACGAGGATAGCCAGGACAAGGACTGCTATGATGAGACCGATGATCCACTTGTTTCTATCCATTCTCCTCATCATGCCTCCAATGATCCTCCTGCTCTTGCCAACGTTGGTATCCACCTCATCCAACTGCATTACAAAGCAGCGATTAAATAGGAACAGGAGATTTGAACAAAACAGACAACCACATGTTGGTAACTGTGGATACCAGTTATTATATTTAATTTAACCGGTGCATGGCAGCATGGACTCCAGCATCAACTATTGCCCATATTTGTTTGAACTTAAACTATGGACTACGAGCTGTTATTGAAGAACAAGCTATGTTGTGTTCTTCTAATCCAAGTTGATGCATTAGATGATCTGATAAC
>CM041632.1:32655255-32684269 GCA_023333625.1 Bothriochloa decipiens | reverse complement strand
TGTTGTGTTCTTCTAATCCAAGTTGATGCATTAGATGATCTGATAACCATACAAACTTGGTGACGTCTGGTTCAATTAATAATAAGTTTATATTGATATCCATCTATCTATTATCTATTTATCTAAAAAAATCTATCTATTATCTATGCAACTCATCCGCACTAAGCAATTAATTACTCTAAAGCTCTCTCCATATTGATAGTGGGCTCAGTGTTTCAGGCATGTGCCCCCACAGTGGTATGTATATCTTTAGGCATGTGAAAATAGGTGCATAATGAACATGTGCAAAGCTTGTCAATTACATCAGTCACGAATAACATAAAAATGGAAATGTGGGAACTCTATGGAATTAAAAGTAAATCTATGTATGACAAGTAATCAAAAAACATTTTAAGAGTTATTAAAGTCATTAAAACTCAGCCAGTGTAGATACTACAGATAACCAGGAAAAATAACTGTTGACGAAAAGTAGGTCAGGGTCTACACCATCTCCTTTAATGTTTGCTGACATCAAAAGGTATAATAAATATTATTATCGACACAGAAACTTGTATGCATAACATTTTTTAAACAGTAGACGGAAAGCTACATTTCATCTAATCTGAAACAGAATAAGGTAGAGAGAAACTTGCGACTTGTGAGTGATTTCCTTTCAACAAATTGCATAGTACTGGAGGTTTAAGATAATTTAATTTAAAAACAAAACCAAATGGCACACAAAACCAAAACAATTAGTTCAAACCGGTAGAATTAGGAAAACAGATACTTACTACATCATGAGCATGCAAGAGAGATTGGCGCTGTTGATTCAGGTCATGCAAGATGGAGACACCAAGATCTTCAGTCTCCAGCATAATTTTATGGCTATCTCTGAGCCTATTAGTTGTTTGGTTCTGTCTCTCGGTGGCCCTAAGTAATCTTGACCTTTGATCAGCAGAAACCTGTGTGGTCATAAAAAATAACATTACTCTCATGGAGACCGTCAACTTTCTATTTGCAGGTTGAAGGATAAAACCATGTAACTAGCAAATAAACAAATCTAAGATTGATGATGAATCAGAAATATGTGCTAGCAAAAGGACAAGGGGGCTCATACTACAATATGAATGTTGCCAGATTGATATGGCTAGACCCTAGCCATATGGATTCTGGACAGCATATGCCATAGCATGCAGGACACATTACTATCACTTTGCAGACATTATTGATAGCTTTGGCTTATCCATGCTACAGGCTTCAGAATTTTTTAAATTGGTATAGAGCTGCTTCAAGAAAAATTGACTGATATTTTCGATGAACAGCATGAGAAAACATGTGCTTCGCCATTCAGAGTATGTTCTATATGATACAATGTGAATTCATTCACTATACGACCAAAAAACAACCCACATCCTGACATTAGCTACTCATACAAGGCATTGCTTTTGTCCAAACTAGCTCCACATCTGTAATTTGGAAGGTTCAATGCTTTCACTCACTGCAATACTGAAAGGAAACATAGACACTTGTATCCTGATCATATAGAGCTATAATTCCAAAAGTTAAGCCAAATTAACACCAACCAAACAAGTATGTTTATGTGTCATCTCTAATAAATAACCAAGAGAAAATGGTGGTTCAGATATAGACATGCCTTGCGCAACCTTGTTAACAAACCAAAAAGAGTATGGTTCACTCCAGATGAGAATGATTCATGAATCCAGAAAAGGTAACATACCCCCAATGCATCTGCCATTCCTGCCTCCAGCAACTCCTCCCTCGCCCCCTGCTGTGCATTACCACTGGTAATCCTCTTCAGCGCTCCTTTGAGGTTACTAAGATCTGACTTGTACTCCCTGATCTTTGCTAGGAGCCCAGCTCTAATGCTTGGTTGGAGGTTCCTTGCTTCGAGATCCATCTTCCTTATCTGAAAACAAAAACAACATTACCAACATACAATACATGTCTTGCGCCACACAAGAAAACTTTCATTTGATCACTGCTTAGCCTGATCCTATAAGAAGGAAACGTCCCTAGATTTACACAATTATGTGATCCTTAGAATTGAAATTCTTCCGTGGTCGATACAAAATACAGCTCTAAACAAGGATCATTCCTTGTTTCTTTTTTTTTCTCTCCCTACAGCTGAATATAATTCCAAAACCAAATTCAGTGCGATTTTGTGAGGGTGGTGCATCCTTCCTTCTGCTACTGGGTAACAAGAACGAAGCGGCTATTTGCCTCTGTTTTAATAAAACAACAAAGGAGGGGCCAGGGGATACCAGCGCCTCAGCGCCATCGATGCCGGATTGGATCTCCCCCGCCTTTTGCTTCAGCTTCTCTGCGGGGCCAAACAACCAATCAAGAAACGATTCGGAGGGAGAGCCTACCGAGATTGAGGTTACTTCTAGGAAAAGAAGAGATTTGGGAGGGCTGGAGGATTACCTCCCTGTAGGGCGGCGGCGGCGGTGCATTTGCGGGTGAGGGAGGCGGACGCCTCGCAGTACTGGCGCTCGTAGCCCTCGAACACCTCGCTCATGTCGCCCCGATCTCGATCCCAGTCGCCGTCTGGCTAAACCCTCGAAATTTTTCTGTGGAGCGATCGCGTCGCGGCGGGAGGAGTCGAGGCGGAGGGAAGAAATGGGGAATGACACGACTAGTCGAGTATACGGACTTGACGTCAGTATTTTCCAATATTATATGTACTTTTCTTTTTATTTTTTGAAACGAAACGAATTTCTTTCTTTCTTTTCGCGTAAATAAACCTGGGTAGAAAAGATAATAATAATGGATCTGTACAGCAATCCTGGGACAATCGATCTGCAGCGTAATAATTCTTCGAGTAAATTACGTTATGCGTACCTAAACTACGTTACGTGTACAGATATGTACTCTAATTTAAAAAAAACGTAACTTCTGGGTACTGCAACTATACCAGATAATTTCTGGGTACTTTAACTGACGTGGAGCCTTGATATTTTTGCGATAACCCTCCCCCCCAACAACACGCTCTCTTGGTTTCGGGCCTTTCGCCTAGGGAACGGCGGCGCTCGCCCGCGGCGGCCTGCTTGCGCGGGGGCCTGCTCGTCGGCGCGGCGACGCTCGCGCGCGACAGCACTCACCCATGGCGGCCTGCTTCGTGCGGCGGCCTGCTCCCGCGACACGGCGGCGCTCGCCCGCCGCGACGGCCTGCATCGTCGGGTACGGGGCAGGCTAGGCACGGACGGGGGCGTGCAAGGCCTGTGCTGGAGGTTGAAGACGCCGCGGCCAGTGAGAGAGCGTGTGAGGAGAGTCACGATTGGGGGAAGGGTTTAAAAAAAAACCAGTACCCAGAAATTACGTAAGTATAGTTCTAGTACATAAATGTTACGTTTTTTAAAGTTAAAGTACTTAGAAGTTACTTAACTATAGTTTAGTGTCACAAGTTATGTTTTTTAGTTCTAGTATCTATCTGTTACACGCTAAATAATTTAGATATTTATATTGCAATTTACTCTAATCTTTTGAAAGACCTAGAGTAGTGCTCATGGTGTCTCTATATATGCATGATGCATTCGATAAGATTCAAGAGAGTTTTTGAGAACCAATCGATATTACTTGATGTTTGGCACGGCCGGCTATGATAGTGGAGGCGGTATTTTGACGGTAATGGGATGCTCATCCGCGACTAGTTGACACAGGCTACATGTTGAGGCGGCCGGAGAACCAATGCGATGAGGCGGCAGGTCACCAGTTGCCACGTAGGTGTTGAGAGGCAGCGGTGGCGAGGTCACGCGTGGTATTTCAACACTTACCGGCATGTGCACAAATGACCACACTCAATTGTCATTGTCTTTGTTCATGAAAACTTCACATTGGTTGCGATAATATCCATAAATCTATAATTTTAAAGAGTAAATTGTTTCTTTTTCTTTACTTTCCAAACTGTTCCAACGCCGCACGTTATATCTTATGTAACCAATTCATGGCTTACGGTTATATAGTTAGAATAACTCAGCTCCAACGATAATGATACAAACTCAGTGGCTAGTATCTGGTAATCTAGTATAAATGCCTATCGATGTTGGCTACCCTAATTAGACCGGCTACCATTATTGGTGGTAAAAAGATAATGCATTCATCATCAACTCCACACCACAACGCTTGATTCGATTGTTTGAGCAAGAACAAAGTCTTACAAGAACGCTAGTATTGAGTTCTATTCTACTTCTGCACCGCCATCCTATATATAATATAAAGATGGCGACAAACTTTTTCCTACAAGAAAGAAATGTAGTGGGTTCCAACTCTAATTGTGCAGAGATGGACGATGCCCAAAAGCGCAACCTGGCGAGGAGGTGCCCAACAACTGTACTACGCAAGGGCCACTGAACCATGATGTTCCTGCAAATGGCTCAACGACAAGAACCAACCGTTCCACGGAGACTCGTAACAACACATTCCATCAGTACAACCAAGAGTCGTAGACGTCCCGAAACAAACGACTACCCGAGATGGACGGACAATCAAAAGCAGAAATAATGATCGCACACGCCCGGGCATGAATGGATTTGGAAAAAAAATCGTCATCAAAATAGAAAGGTCCAGGCGCCGCCCTCGTGCGCCTTTGCCTCGTCAAAAGCAAGGCCGGCTCACTGTCGTGTCTCGCTCCACTCCCACCTGATTCCCCCCTGATTCCTTTCGCCTCGTCAGCCGTCAGCGAACCAGACCCACCCGAGCCAACACCAACAACCCATGGCCGCCGCGGCGCCGCCTCTGCTCCTAGCCCTCGCCGTCCTCGTCGCCGCGGCATGGCCGTCCCTAGCGGCGGGGGCGCTGCAGGACCCGGCGGAGCTCCTGCGCCGGGCCAAGGAGCCGGCGTTCTTGGACTGGATGGTCGGGGTGCGGCGGCGGATCCACGAGAACCCGGAGCTGGGTACGAGGAGTTCCAGACCAGCGAGCTCGTGCGCCGGGAGCTCGACGCTCTCGGGATCCCCTACAGGCACCCCTTTGCCGTCACCGGCGTCGTGGCCACGGTCGGCACCGGCGGCCCGCCCTTCGTCGCTCTCCGGGCCGACATGGACGCGCTGCCCTTGCAGGTCTGTGAACTGTAACCGCTTTCCTTTTTCTTCTCTTCTCCGGTTGTTACGCTGGCAACTGGCTGTTCTTCCTCTGGTTCTTGATTTCGGTGCGGAGGACTCTGGGGAAGAAATTATTACTGGTTTTTACTAAGGTAGGATATAGGCAAATGTAGCTCTGGTTATCTAATCCGTTTAACCGCGAGTGAGCTTGGATTATTATAAAAACGACCTGCACACTTCTAGTGTCCACAGAACTAGATTTGACTTGGTCAAGGGAAGAGGAACGCCAGGGATTCGAAGAAATTGTGGTCACCAGAAAGCTAAAATTTGCTCATTGATATTTTTTTTTAGAATTCCTTATCCATTGAAATTAAGGACTAATGACCATCCAGCACGTGCGATATGGAAATGATCTATTCACGTATCGAGTATGCATATGTAGAGTTCATTCATTCATGGCAGACATCCTGGTCACTGGTAAGAAAAGGGAGGAACAGGTCTGCACCTACACCTAGGTACTAGTCCCTAGCTGCCCTTCCTGATTAGGAACATACAGAAAAAGGAACTTTGGCTTCTTCCTGAAATGAATCACATGGGCTGCCATAGTGTATCTGTAACAGTCATATGAGCCTTCGGTCATGCTCCTGCTGGTGATTGACAAGACAAATATGTAATTTGTGTGTATTGCATAATTATTTTGTTCTTCTTGAACCTGATTGATATGATTGAATTTATTGTGCACATGAGCATGGTCTCTTCTCTTGGTGAATGTGAAAATCAATATCTTCTTTCTTTGTTGTTTTACCAGCTCTCAAACAGCCTGCTATTGATATGTTCTGTATGTGTTTTTCTGGTGTCATAGGTCCATATTTTGTACATGTAGAATTCATTACATGTTGAGAGTTGCTTCTCAATGTACTAATCTCCTGTTTAGTTAAATTGATCTCCTGTTTTACAGGAAAGTGTGGAATGGGAACACAAGAGCAAAGTTCCCGGGAAGATGCATGGATATGGACATGATGCACATGTTGCTATGCTGTTGGGATCTGCTAAGATTCTTCAGGAGCATCGTGATGAGTTGACGGTTGGTTAAAATATTTTTCTGTATATAGAGCAATGCAAATTTCTAACTGTACAATGAAAAGTTTTGAAAATAAATTTAAATATGGATAAATCATTGATTGTTAAAAGTATGAGTATTAGCAATAGTTATTTGAATGTTTCAATCCTTCAGTTTGGCAAACATGGATGTCTATTTGATTTTATGTATTTTTTTAGTGGTATATATTAATTTTGATGGTTTACCTTGCACCTGTTCTGTATTTGTGTGACAATGATAAGAGAGATTTGTTGATTAAACAATGATATAATAGCCTTAAAAACTATATAGGATGTTTAACATTTGTATATTGCAATCCTTTCCTTGCTTTCATTGCATTAAGCTACACGTTCTCAATCCTTTGTAGATTTGGGAAAATGATAAAGATGAAGAAGCTGTTTTTTGTTTTGGAGTTTTTGTTTGTTTAAAAAGAAATATCTCATCTAGAAGTTCTTACCCAATTTTACTTTTTAATGTCATGATCCCAAGACTACAGTGTACAGAGTATATCATAATATTATCTGCTGGTAGCTTCCTTATATTCTGTATAACTTAGAATGGATGCTATATTTGTAGGAGGTAGCTTCTTTTAGTCTAGGGAAGTCATTTTTTTTTTCTCAGGTGTAGATCTATGAGATGCAATACATCGCTCTTTCTCTGCCTTTTTATTTGTTGCAATAGATGCTTTGAATCAATTGCTTATGTCTCTTTGTAGGGAAAGCATGCATCCACATTTAGTAAGCCAATATTGGTTTAAGTAATCATGTTTAGGAAGCACACAACTAATCCTAGAAGTCCACATTGAGCAATCTTCTTATTAAATTGCTTAGTTTTTTTTCTCAAACAACGATTAAATCACTTAGTTCAGTTGCCTCCATATCAGTTGTATGAACTGTCTTGTAATCTTTGAATTTTAGTCACCCTTGAGTCTTGAGTTTTCTGTGGTTATAAATTTTGTTTATTAATGTAGGGTACGGTGGTTCTTGTTTTCCAACCAGCTGAGGAAGGTGGCGCTGGGGCCCAGAAAATGATAGAAGCTGGAGCTCTGGAAAACATAGATGCCATTGTTGGGCTTCATATGGCTGATTCTGTGCCTATTGGTGTACTGGCATCCAGGCCAGGGCTTATTATGGCTGGGAGTGGATTCTTTGAGGCCGTAATAAGTGGAAAGGGAGGGCATGCTGCACTTCCCCACCACACTATAGATCCGATATTGGCTGCCTCAAATGTTATTGTGAGCCTTCAGCAACTTGTTTCCCGAGAAGCTGATCCCTTGGACTCACAGGTACCGTCCCTATCCTTGGCTGACTTAATTTGTTCTTGTATACCATAAATTTCCAAGCATGGAAGCAATTTGTTGATTGACGTTGTCTATATCCACTTTTATGATCTACATAGTTCCCTTCCTTAGAAGTTATGTCCTGTCCTGTCCTGTTGCTGTTGGACTAAATTACAGAGCCAGAATAGAACAAACTATATAAAATTATTCTGCCATGTGTTGCGAGATCTGTTTGAAATTCGTCAAGATCTTGTTGAACTTTTTATTCTGGTCCTAACACAGAAACTAAACTACCAAGGACGGCAGCCCAAATTTTCCTGGACTTGTTATAGCTAGTCAGCACAGAGTATTTCTTATACGTTGCTATGTACTATTCAAAACTTAAGTTCTAAACTCTTAAATTGTTCAATATAGCCAATTGTAGTTTCATATGCAAAAATGATTTTGCATCACAAGAATTATACATTTTTATTCAATACATTACTCCCAGGTTCCCATCATTTTGTCAGTGCACTGACTAATGACAGGCAATTGTTGTATAATTCCCAGGAAAGACTATTGTACTTTTGTTATGTTGAACCTTTTGCAATTTATCCTTAGTTACACTTTTTTTTTGAGAAACCTCCTTATTTGCACTCCAGTAGTCCACTTTATGATTTTTTTGGATCCATGCTGTGTTCTGCAGGTTGTAACAGTCGGAAAGTTTCAAGGAGGTGGAGCCTTCAATGTGATCCCTGATTCGGTTACTATAGGTGGCACCTTCCGAGCCTTTCTGAAAGAGAGTTTTAATCAATTGAAGCAGAGAATTGAAGAGGTAAGACGTAAGAGCATTTGTTTGGGAACTTTGTGTCACTCTTTCAGTAGTCAATTCTTAATTATATTCTACGATTAGGTTCTCTTGGACGAAAATAAAGGATTCAAAATTGCCTTCAATATATGGCTACTTGAAGTTACTGTTAAGATAATCAGTCACTGTACCTAACTACAATAGTAATTTTAAATAGATTGATCTGTAAATTTCATCGATAGCTTTAGAGAAGTGGATACTTGCAAGTGGCACTGGCACGACATCCTGTGTGCTGTCACATAATCTAAATGTATTACTATGACCAAGGGCATATTGTAAACGAATAAGCTGATGCACATCTACAATTTGGTGCATTCCGTTATTCTGCTTTTGTGTTAGATTGTACTGTTGTCGTTTTGACCACAAGAACAGTTCCTGACACTTATTCTCATGAACAACTCAGTTTTTGGAAAGTTGCAGGGATACATAACCACATATAATAGTTTTTTTCTCTTTCACATTTTACTTTTAATGAAAATTACATATAGCTGTAGGCTTGTAGCTTTCACCTTGGTAACGGTATCACTGAACTTACAAAACCAGTTTCCTCATAGTTATTATGGGTTGGTAGCTTTGTAGATCGAACAATGGTCAGAACTCTTGACACCTGCACTGAGTTCCCAGCTATATTCACCTCTGGAGTTTGAAACATCTTATATATATAATATATAATTTTCACTGTGGATTGTCCTGCAGAGGATAGAGGACCTGAGCTACTTTGTTTTTCATGTCTCAGGTGATTGTGTCTCAAGCATCCGTGCAGCGCTGCAGCGCTAGCGTGGACTTCCTCAGCAAGGACCGTCCTTTCTTCCCCCCAACCATCAACAGCCCTGAGCTCCATGATTTCTTCGTGAATGTGGCCAGTGAGATGGTTGGTTCGAAGAGCGTGAGGGACAGACAACCGCTAATGGGTGCTGAGGACTTCTCGTTCTACGCTGAGGTGATCCCCTTGACCTACTACTACTTCGTGGGCATGTACAACGAGACTCGTGGACCGCAGGCGCCCCATCACTCCCCCTACTTCACCATCAACGAAGAAGCCCTCCCCTATGGTGCGGCTGCACAAGTGGCATTGGCAGCTCGTTATCTACTCGAGCATCAGCAACTTGCTGCTACCACTGATAAGGCAAAACCCCATGATGAGCTGTAGATACATAATGTTTGCTTCACTCTGTTAATGAAATTAGATTGAGCAAAATTGCTTTGCCAAGTTATTCCGCGGCTGTACAAATCCTGATATCTCCATGCTTTGGTAATAATCGGTTGCTGATCAATTGGGCATTATTTGGAGTGGTCATCAAATAATCTGGGAACCATGGTTGTTCGAACTTGGTAGTATTTCTTATTGCCAGTGATTGTTTATGCGCAGTGCACGAGGAATTAAGAAAGTAACAAAACCAGGGACACCAAGAAAGGCTCAGGTAGCACAAATGCCTTAAGCAGTTACCTTATCCCACCTCCACCTACGAATCAGGAAATTGCATATAATACCATAAAAAAAACCTGGTAGTGACTGGACATACTAAGTTCATGTAAAGAAAAGTACTTAAAGAGACTATTTGTATGAGCTACAACTTTTAGGCTTTTAGGTCAAAAGCTGGTGATCTGGCTTTTGAATTTTTCAATTGAATTTGTAATAGATTTTTAGCTTCTCAACACATAAAAAGTTAGAAAAGCAAAACAACTTTTCGGTTTTTTGAAAACCAGCTTAACAACTCTGTTGTTTGTTTCAGTTTCTGACAAAAACATGAAAGACTCTTACTTACACAACCTCTCTAGCTCACTAGACCTTCAAAACCCATCTAGGACGTTTTTAAATGGTAAATAGATGTTTGTTCTAGTATGTTAGTAAACTCTTATACCCCAAATCAGAATACCAGAATACCGCGGCGGCCGGCCGGCAGAGACGAGAGGGATGACACGGAGAGAGTAGGCAAGCATAGATGGTGCGCCACCTGTTATCCAAAGGCGTCCAGCTCCTCCCCACACGCGCACCACAGCGGCCAGGCAGCCAGCGAGGCCGCACGAGGAAACCACCAAACCAGCCAAACCCTCAGCCCAACTGGTGCCGTGCCGTGCCGTGCCGTCTCCTCTCCTCTCCTCTCCTCTCTCGTCTCATCCCCAGCCCACCCCCACAGCAATGCCCTCCTCCTCCTCCGCCCCTCCCACATGACCTGCGCCTCGCCGCGCAGCCACCCTTGCCTGGTTACGAGGACGCCGCCACGCACATCAGTTCGAGCGCTTCTCTCCTTCCCTCCTCTTCGTGGATTGGAATCGACGGCTGGAAGTGGGGATGGCGATGGCGGGTTCTTGCGCCGCGCCGCCCGTTGCCGGTCTTCCTTCCTTGAGGACGCCGCCGCCAACTCAACTCCGACTTGGCGGCTTCTTTCCCTGTTCCTCGGCCGCGCGGAGTCGCGGCGGCGCCGTGCTGGGATGCGCTCTGGGGGCCAAGAAGCAGACGCCGGCAGTTCTGAACCGGGTACCTGCTTCCTATAGACAAACTTGATTTGTTGTTGTTTGGTCTGCATGATATCGTGGGTTGGACTAGAACCTTTTCTTTTTCTTTTTCTGGCTTTGTTGTTAAACTGTTTCTCGATTGCATTGCTGCTGTGATGACAATTTTCTGATGTTTATTATTACACCTTTAAAGATCAATTAATAGATGACTGATTATATGGTCCCAAATTGAGTATGTATCGGTATTGGTTTCTATGGTAATTCCTTGTGTGCCAAAGGATTTAACAGTTATTCTTGATTTTTCATGCCAAGCCTATACGTATGCTGAGTCTCTACAATGTGTAATACTAACAAAGATTTATGGTCGCATCAAAATGCCATATCAACCTGTATCACCATAGCTCCAATGTTCACCCAACATTTTTATCAGAAAAGAAAAACTCAGTAAAAAAATTATCCTTTTAAAGTCCATGGTAACACCTAGTCCTACTTGTGTTGCTGGTATCTGCTGCTTAGATCCTGTGCCTAAAGTTTGGACAATGGCATTCACCCCTTACCTGCTTGTGAGATATGCCTGCTAAATCATATAGCAGCTTCAGATTAATACCAACATCAGTTGATATGGAACTTTCTGGCTGGAAACGATAGGAAAAGAAAACACACACACACCATTCAGAAATTTAACTATTTTCACATATATTATGTGGCCTACTCTCATTACATGTCAAAAGTGATTGTGCTATAGCTTTTCTCTAGCATGCCTCAAAAGGTGAACATTGTAGCTCAGAGGATAAAGTAGAGTTCCTATTTGATACTCCATTGGAATCAGCTTGACCTTATTTATTCAGAATCCGATACTTGGGATTCTTATCAGCTTTTTGTTCTTTTATTCAATATTTTTCTCAATGTCTCTGGAGAGTTGGGTTTAAAATTGACAGCACACATATAAATCCACCTGGTGAATTTAGGTTGTTTCTTAAATGGCTGCAGCCTCTCTTGTGCTATGGTGTTACTCTAGATACAGGATTACTTGATAGCTAATTTTGACTAATCGGTATGGGTTCAACCTTTTTAAAAAAAAAACGGGATTTTTGTTTCCGTATACTACAATATATTTGGTTTTCACTAATGATTTACTGCCAGGGCTGTTTTTATTGTGCTCGTATAGTTGCTCTGCGGATACATGCGAAGAGATGGCCATGAAGGTGATGTAAGCAGTCAAGGAAGGGATGACGGTGTTATGTTTGGGCCAGATGATGATGGTGTAAAGATTCCTACTCAGGTAGAGACTCTTGTAAAGGGCACTGCCACGGTTGCTGAACCAGAATACAAGGCGATCCCAGATCTAGATTATCTACAGGTAATTTTTTTATCATTTTATACCGAACTGATCTTTCTATTGAAAGTTAACTTTAGTGTTTTTAAACCTTTTAAAGTTAGTATGATACAATCAGAATTTTAAAAATGAATGCTACTTAGCGTATATGGGCTTTATGAATTGATTTATCCTATGAACTGGTCTCATTTATTTTGTGGTCATGCAGGAGCTGCTGGCTATCCAGCAGCAAGGACCTCGTGCAATAGGTTTCTTTGGAACCCGCAATATGGGATTTATGCATCAGCAGCTTATTGAGATCCTGAGCTATGCTATGGTCATAACAGTATGTGCCTATGCACCGTTGTCATTCAGATGATCTCCCTGATTTATATGCCAGTGTGTTTCATATGATCTTTGATCCCTCTAGCATTGTTAACATTGTTTGTGTATAATTTGCAGAAAAATCATATATTCACATCTGGGGCTTCTGGAACAAATGCCGCTGTTATCAGGGGTGCTTTAAGAGCTGAAAAGCCAGAGTTGCTTACTGTAATTTTACCTCAAAGTCTAAAGAAGCAGCCTCCTGAAAGCCAAGAACTGTTGTCTAAAGTAAGATTTCCTGATATTTCTATTCTGAAATGAGACTTCCTTTTGTTTCTATTCTGAATTGGTCATTTTCTAGTCAAACATAGCTCCAGACCTGTTACTATAGAGCCCTATGCATGCCAGTTTACCTTTTATTCTATATATTAGTATAGGCATTTGTAATTTTGTATTTATTGATAGACTGCTCACCAGTCATCACAATATTTTCAGCATATTGACACTAAGTTGTGGAAAGATTTCTTGCTACCTTAAGAAGCTTGATCATAAGTATGCTTAAAAGTCAGTGTGGTCACTTAGTTAGGAATATTTCACCATGACATTTGAATTGTTCAGAAATAAGAAACCATCAGCATCATTCTATGATCTGGGATTCTTGCTAGATAGCTAATATAAACTTATAAAGATATGCAGCTCTCCTGCGTGTTAGAAAACAAAAGCCATATCATTAAGCATTCACACTCATATGTATTAATTAATTCTAATAACATGCCTTGCGAATGTAATAGCATCCTGCTGATGTATTTTTTTCCATATGATAAATTTGAAATGCTTCGATAACATTTTGTAATTTTTTTATAGGTACAAAACTTGTTTGAGAAACCACAGTACGATCATTTGCCACTACTTGAGGCTAGCAGGTCAGTGAGCTACCTTTTCAAACTACTCATAGTTTTCCTATAATCTTTTTTTGTCACCACTCCACCCCAGTCCATGCAGTGTATCATTTAGTTCCAGCTCTTTTCAGAAATTACACTATTGCAGGTGCTATGCATCCTTTGTTTTTGGACAAAACAGATTGCATCTTGTTTAATTCAAATAGATCATTGATGGTTTGGGTACAATCCTGAACTTCATTACACTGCACTGAACCAAACAATACCGCAGATTTTGCAATAATTTCTGCTGCCTGATTTACAGAACGATTGCATGAATAAAAAGACACTGAATCAAAACCAGCAGTGGACAGGTTGATGCCATATTGCCATGATTAATATTTATAACTCTAGATTGGGGTCTGTCCAAGGGTAGATATAGTATTGTTACCTTGACAAAATTGTATATTTTTCTTTGGTTAAATCAGTTTTGGTTTAGAAAACCAACGTCTGTCTTTTTGCCTATTTGTAAGAGTGTAAATATCATGTGCCATTTCCCCTACCCCTTTAGCCGGCTCAGAAGGACATGGACTGAAAAACGAGTCACATTTCTTTTTATCCCTATATAAATATGTATTATGAGTAGAATATCCACAATTATTATGCTTAATTAAATTAATGGCAACTGTTGCAATCTTCAGGTTATGCAATATGGACATCATCTCTAAAGTCCAACAGGTGATCTGTTTTGCGTTCCATGACAGCAAGCTGCTGATGGAAACATGCCAGGAGGCCAAGAACCTTCGGAAGATCGTGACACTCTTCTACTTGGATTAGCTCCTCCGGGTGGGATCTCTCTTATTTTTTGTCCGTGGCGTAGGCTAATGTTGGGGGATAAAAAGCAAGTTGAACGGTTTAGTTAGTTTCGAAATATATTGGATAGGTGGTGCGGTGACCTTCCATTGGTCGAGGAGAAAGTCCTTTTGTTTTGCCCATTGTTTTGATTCTTCTCACAAAGAGACCAATAATCTTGTCGATATGCCTAGAAGGGAATAATAAGATTTATAAGTTGAAGTATAACTGTTCTTGATCTCAGGCTTATAATTAGTTTGTGCTTAAGTTTTTCCACCTCCTTTATGTCTTTTTCCCCGCTTTTTATTGATGAGACGTTATCTCGATTGATGGCTTAATTTTCGTTTTCAAGTGGGTATTATGAATAAATATGAAACTCTGGACCATGCTTGGTGGGAGCGTTAGGCCTGGAAGGAACCATATCTCTGTTACAAACTGCATCCATAAATTAAATTCGCTTCATATTACGGGACACATCTTTATCTTTACTTGACGAAATTCGTGCCATACTCTTCGGCCCCTCCTCTAGCCACGTGTCATGACCATCTGATTCCTGTTCCGACACGTCGCGAATCCTCTTCAGTCTGTTCGTTTGAACTTATCAGCCAAACCTGTCAGCCATTTAACGGTATTTTTCTCTCACAACCAGACGCGGCCGGCGTCGGAGCGCGCGGACCACAGGCGCGGGGGGTAGCCCATCGACGAGGCGGCGCTGCCAGCCGAGCACACACATGACACAACACGCAACTACCCCGTGCAGTCGTGCACCACCGGCCGCCGGGCGTCCTGCTCCTCTCCTCGCTGCTGCCCTATCTGTGCGGCGCCGCATGTATCTCTCCCCGTCGGCGTCGTTCTCTTTGCATCTTCAGCCATCCTTCATCGTTCCCCTCACATCGCCCCTAATCCCCCTCCGCTTTAGTGCAAAGAACATTCAGAGCTCTGATTCATGTGCTTTGTCCTTTGAGGTAATTTATTAGGGAATGTCCTATGTGTTCTTCGATGAGTAGGCGTGCTGATTTACATTTTTAGATTTTTGCTAGACACCCCGGATGACATCAGATTGTGGTATTTAGAAAGTACTATCCCCTGTACACGTAGTGATTAGTTGAATGCTGCTCAAAATTGATGAAAGTGTACATAACTGATCTATGTGGATACTATACAAGGAGTTGATCCTTCATTTATAAAGGATTGCTAGCTATAATGGCATTCAACAGGCATGTACAGGAGGTGTTTGTGTAAATAAGAAATGTTCTCAACTTAAATCTCTGCCCCACATCACAAACCCAATTCAAGCTCGGCAACAGTTGCCAAAGAGGGAGATCCGAACAAAGCAAGTTTGCAGAAAAATGGGTTCCAACGGATTGATGAAGAATTCAATATCATTAACTGTATCATTAAACGGCCTTCATCTGTGAAGTGCTCTGAAAATATTGAACGTACTTTTTGATATATGGCACTGTTAATACTCGGTTGTCTTCTCTTATCTCTGATTGAAGGAAGGCTCTCTCCACTGAAGCTTCCATTTTTGTCTGGGAAAGATCATATTGTGCTTCATCCCATTTTGTAAGCAGGGTCAGAGCAGGGGTGCTTCTGCTTCATTCAGGCTTTGGTTTCATCTAAAGTACTATATGGTCGTATTGATCTATCACTTGGTGTGTAGTTGCTTCATTCGAAAGGGTAAAATTAAGTTTCCTTGCTACTACTACATTCTTGAGGTTTAGTCAAAATCATTTTTGGATTGCATCAGTTGTATTAATTTATTGTATAGCAACGAACAAACAAATTCATGCAGAAAGCTGCTCTCGTTTCGTTCAACGCCTTGCTTGACGCTAATTTCGTTACATTTGAAAAACATGACCAAATGCCCATTCCTTTTCAATTGATCAAAGCAATTTCTTTCGTCATATGATATGACAGACCCTAATACGACGTTTCTCCAGCCAATTGTTAATCTCTTAGACCCTACACGAGATTACTACAAGTTGACGCAAAGATGGCGCGGCGTTGCCGCGCCTAGGTTTTCTAGTGTAGCTTCGGGTTCGTGGCATCATCGCTATCACAAGTTGCCATCTGTATCTATTTTTCTCCAAAGCAAATAGGATCAGGGCAACATCGTATTATACGCAGAAATTTCTGGAAGAATCTCGAACTTGGATCGCGACGCTGTGGTGGGTGGCGCGGGCGTGGTACAGGTGTCCAGGTGGTCACAACGAACCCAACCGCTGCCCCATGAGCTGTCCTAACAGGTGGACAACCGCCGTACAGTACAGGCATCGCCATCGCAAAGGTACAGCGCGTGTGCGCTTGCTTAGCCTTTAAGCTACACGTTACGCACAGCACAGATTCCATATCAATCTGCTCAGATGCTACTCGATATCAACAGAACAAACCACTCTAGCCATACACGCCTCAAGTGCCTCAACAGGGCAGGCAAGACAAATCTATCAGATCCGCGCTAGCTGTGCAGATCAATCATCGACCCCTAGCTGTGATCTTGGCTAGCTGTACAGATCAACTCCGATTTTTTTTTTACGCCTCTTATGTGGATACAGCGTTATAGTATGTGTTGTACACGTTGTAGTATCTGTTGTACACATTCATAGGTGGATGAAGAGCAAAACTTGAGACTCTTGGGCAGATCAGTCGTCGACCCCGATGATTAAATGACCAAGCACATACACATTCAGAGGAGGATGAAGAGCAAAACTTGAGACTCTTGGGCAGATCAATCGTCGATCACGATGATTAAATGACCAAGCACAATGCACACCCTCAGGGGGAAGGGTGAAGAGGAACGATGATTAAATGACCAAGCACAATGCGCACCCTCAGTGATGGTTTTGCACACGCTCGCCATGTGGAGAGATTTCAGATTTTGGGGGCAATTTTCTACCATATGTCAAACTACTACGAAATTTCAGTACGTACAATTTTCTACCATCGGTCGAAGTATGAGTACTGCACATAGAAGATGCAATAACATAGAAGTATAGAACACCATAAATCCATAATCCATAATAATAATAATAATCCGCTCAGCCGGTGAGTAGTAGGTACAGAAACGCACACAATAAATAAATAATAATAAACTCACACCACACCAATCACACTAGATCAAATCCACCATCCAAAAACCTCTCCAAACCCTCAGATCCATCCATCCGACCAAAACAAATGCCTCCCCTTCATAACACTGTCACCACCCGCTACGATACCTCCTAGTACTACCACTACTAGAACAGCAGACTCTCACTACCACTGTACCACTAGATCTGAAGACGCGCACGCAGGGCCCGCTCCCACCATCTCCTCACTGGTGGCGGATGAAGGCGGAGAGGAGCGCCGCGAGGAAGCAGACGGAGACCGGCGCCGAGAGGGCGCCCGCGCCGGAGGTCGGGGCGGGGGCCGGCGCCTCGGCGGCTGAGGCAGCGGTGGCCAGAGCGGCCACGGCCACGAAGGCGGCGATCACGGCGGCGGAGACGCGGGCCATCGATTCGGTGCGGACGGACGACGAGGTGGCGGCGCCGGAGCGGGAGATGCTAGGGTTGTACCGGTAGAGGCGTGGAGGTGGCGGCGTGAGGAGGATTAATAGGGTTGGGGTGGCTGTGGGGTCGGATTTATAGGAGTGAGGGGAGGTTTGGTAGTTAACAGCCTGGCCTGAACTGTCGTGCAGGGCGGTTACGATTATTTGACCCCGGTTTTCGTGGGGGTGACAGATATTCCAGGGAAATTAGGGTTTAAGTAAAAGTAAGTAATCATAAAGGGTCCCACATTTTGAGATGCTAAAAAAAGGGGGTCCCACCTTGACAGCGTGTTGTTCACAAACAGCTGGGCCAAGTGTTTGGTGCTGCAAAAGGTTGGACGGTGACCTGCCGGTCTCTGATGAGATGACCCACAAGGCCAGGGCAACGACGCCTTTCTTTGGGTGCTCTCTTCTGGTTTGATTTGATGTGGCCAATGAATTGGTACTCTTTTTTTTTCCCTCAAATGACACAGTTTGTTCCTATTTTCTCGCTCTAAATAAATTAATTTTTAAAGTTATGTTAGTTAAATTTTAGGTTATACTTAAGGCCTATTTTGATTCGTTATTAGTGGGTAATATAGTTAGCTAACTAATAGGTCTCAACAATTAACTAAACTATGAGCTAGACTGATCCAAGAAACTAATTGGCAACGTCTAAATATATAGAAAGAAAATGTCAAGATTTATGACATCAAATCATCATTATTATATACACAAAAATGCATTTTTATAGAGCTCATTTTTATAAATTTGATTTGATTAATAAACATAAAACGGTTTGATCCAAAGTAACTATAAAGGTTGGTTTATTTTGAGATGGCAGAAAGAAGGATTTAATAAAGCACCTCAATCGATGAATAATAGCATGGGTATCTTAGAATCATTACTTTAAAATAAATCCCAAATTGGCCATTAACTCTGCCAATATTGTTAAGATAATCCTCTAACATAGTAGAAGTGACTTTGTGATCATTAAAGTCAACATTTTATTTCTGAAGGGGACAAGAACAAGAATTGTATTAAATTAAGGTATGATTTACTTCCAAGCATTCAATCTTATTAAAACGTAGAGCATATTCCACTCCCTTCCTTTCACATTCAACTCTGGTGCACTCGTCAGTGATTACAAATCTCTGATACATTTCGTAGCTCAGTGATGCTAACCGGCACCTTCTAAGCATCGCCCCTCTAATAATCTATAATGTGAGTCTCGAACCTTGGAAAAGCTATATGAGCTACCACCATTCAAACTTTTCATCACGCATATGACACACTGAAAGCGTCGCATGTCTTATTGTCAAAGATGATTAACGAACAGATCTAGCACCAGAAGTGCCATAGATACTAGAATTGGCAATCCATACAAATGCCCGGGTATCATGAGACTTGGAGGAGATCTAGCACGAGGGCATCCGAGGCTTGAGCTCCCCTACTACTAGCGGAAGAATACGGAGCCCTTCCTTATCAATTCCTTCCGGCTGTCCCTTAGCCGAACCGGTACGGAAGCCCACAGCCGCCCTTCCTTTCCTTGGGTGACTTCGCCTCCGCCGCCGCCGCCACCGCCGCCGCCTGACCCCCGTTCCTCTCGCCTCCGGCCTACTGTCGGTGGAGAGGAGGAACGGGGGTCCATCGTTTTAGCCGATCTACTATTTTTTACTATTTTTTTAAGTTTCTTCTCCGTTTGTTTCCCTTTTCACAATAATAATTAGGGTTAGGTTTTGGTTAGCCGCTTCGATGACTTCGTTCAGGTTTTCTGCTTCGTACCAGATCGTTGGTGGTGATATCATCGTCTTCGGTGATGGCATGCTCCTGAGATCGAGGTATGTTGGAATAATTCTTCTCGAGAAGGGATTGGACCTATTTTTCTCCTTCTATGAGATCGTTTTTCCGGCCGCTGGTGCTACTGGCGGCGGCGGATCTGCCCTTCCGGTTGCTGGTGGTGATGCTAGCAACGTTGGATCTTTTGTTCAGTTCAACCTTCAAAAAATACAGTCGATGTGCTCTCGACGTCCTTTACTCTCTCCAATGGTCGAGCATATTGCGCCTCTTATGCGGTCTCCTTGCTCGTGGAGTCTTCTGTTGGTAGAGACTGTGGTTCTCGGGTCCAGATCTGGTGTACTCCCATGGTCGCGATGTTTTCTGAAGAGTACGCAGTCAGACGCGAGGAAGATGAAGATTCAAGATCTAGTGGTGTACTTCACTGTAATTTCATTTTATATTGAGGTCTCAGTTGTAAAAGGGGTTTTAATTTAATAAATGCTAGTCTCTTTCTTAAAAAAAGCCCCACTATAATTTTGTAGTAGTCATTAAATTTTAGAAGAGCTAAATTTAAAAAATAAGGATGCAGAGCCTCTCCTATCACTAGATCTTTATTGAGGCTTAACTATCCTCTTCAATCATATCAACAACCCTGAGAAAACAAACTATTGTGAGGATTATCGAATTGGACACACTGATATATAGCTAGTACACGTATCGTAGGCCTCCATGAGAAAGCAAAACGAAGTAGTTTATTAGTCTAAAACCTAACAAAATGCTTCTCATCTCAAAATAATTTTATTTTTATTAGGTACATATGCCTATCCAGAAATACATTTAGATCGAAGACGTATAACTAGAATTTTGACGTGAGAGAGTAAGGGAGTCGAGTCCTTGTTTTTCTCTTAATTGCCGACGGCAAGGCGAAGGAGTGGTGGCAGACTCGGGCAAAACCACGTGCGACTGTTGTTGATGTGTCATAAAATGTCAGTATCAATCAGTTATTCCAATGTCGCAAAAAAAAAAAAAATCAGTTATTCCAACACTCAAGGGCCGGTGATTGTTTTATGCACAACTACGGGTGTCATCAGGCGCGCCATTACAAAGTTGAAGTCATCAAAGTCAAGGCCTAACAATTCAGGACAGACAATGGCGTTTGGAACGGGGAGTTTCCTTGGTTTGGAGTCTAGCCTACTGCCTACTGATTGATGATCCAGCCAGCCTATCCAGTTCTGCACACCACCACACCCACTTATGAAATCTAGAACCGACAGGTGTACAGTTTAGTATATTTAATTGAAATTGAAAGCAATTTCAGAATTCAGACACTAATGAATTTCTGTATGTGTTTTGGCAAACGAACTAAGTATTATTTGAAAGTCATTCGATTGACGGGAGCATAGTTAGGTATACAGGTTGTACTCCTTCCGTTCCAAATTATAAGTTGTTTATTTTTTTATATATTTTGCTATATATCTAGATATATTTTTATGTCTAGATACGTAGCAAAATACATAAACCAAAAAAATCAAACAACTTATAATTTAGGATGGAGAGAGTATTTTTTTAAAAGAAATTGAAGTGAAGAAAAAAATGAAATAACTTGATCGGAACATGTCCACCCATAATCAAGTCCTCGACTCACCCCGAGTACTCGTATTTTTCTAAATTTATTCTAAAATTTAATAGCATCATGATTGTTCAATGGTTGACGTATGTGGTGACTTCGTGAATCTTAAGATCCGTCGGACCAGTTCTTCATAGATGCTGGTAAAGGTAGGGTGTGTCTATAGTATATGGTGACTCCGTGAATCTCAAAATCTGTCGGTTCAATACTTCGAAAGTGCTCATAGAGTACTTTAAATATGCTCAATAGAGGTACGTTTATGCACATATGTTGTGTACATGCACGTTATAGACGTCTACATTGTTTCATGAACGAAGGATCATCCTATTTCTCCATATGAAAAAAATCCATTTACGTACTTTACTGCCACCTGGACAAAACTTGTACTCTCTCGAGTGCCTTTCTAAAAATTCTCGACAATACATGGCTCATTTTTTCATAAAACTAGGAAAACACGCCGCGTGTTACTGTGAGAACTATTAATTTGAATGAAATTTAGCTGTTCACACATATTTTAGGAAAATATTAACTATTTAAACTAATATCAATGTATAGCGTCCCATCCCAAGCATACGTGGACAACTAAAAATAATGTCAATGGATGATGTGTACCAAACATATTGATTAGTATTAACATATATGTTTCAACCTAAATTATTAAAATATATTTCATATTAATGTAATGATAGTTATTTTGTAGAAAACTTTTATGGAAAACGAGAATTACATTATTTTTATGACGGAGGGAGCAAGCGTTAATAAAATGACAACCGACCCTTTCATCAGAAGTCAAAAGAAAAAATGGCGAAAGAAATATTTCTGTAAACTCTGGATTACTTTTTCTTTTGGAAGAAAACGAATTACTTTTAATCTAAATGTAAAAACAAAAGAAATCACGATTTTTTCTCCTACGGCTGCGTGCTGCCCAGCCCAGCCCATCGATACCGGCCACCGCCGGCGACCTTGGGTCTATTGAACTCGCAGCGCCCCACGCCGGTGACCCCGCTGGGCGGCAGGAGGAGACGACGGGTGCCGCGGAGCGCAGCCGCCGCCCAAGCTGCCTCCCTTGGCCGGTGGACTGCGTCACTGCTCCGTAGACACCCGCTCCGCTCGTCCGTCCCGTAACGTGCCTCCGCCGCAACCCCGCTTGATCAGCCTGAGGTATTGCACGATTTCTGCCTCATCCAGCCATCCTTTGTCGCCAATTGATTCGTGCTTGCTCAAATTGCTTAATTCTTTGTTAACGATATAGTGTATGCTGAAAATTCCTATACTGTTTGATTATTCGTTCTTTCCTGCCATCGTTGTCCACCATTGTTTAGGGGGCGTGGAGAAGAGATCTACCCGGACTTGGATTGATTCCTTTCAACTCAACGCTGGGCAGATGGCGCAGATCCCCAATCTCGACAACGCGCCGCTCAACCTTGCGGCCCTCAGGTGCCCACACCATAGCGAACCGTCTCATTCGCTCGCCTCCTCCTATCTGTTATGCATCTGGATTCTGACAGGCCTATTCGATTTGTTTGCAGGGAGCAGTCGCAGAAGGACCTGCTCGGCATCCTAAAAAATGTGTGTTTCCTGCCTCACACTGCTTGTTATTATAACCATGATAGGTCTTGTTGTTGATACTGAACTGAGAAGTTTGGTTTCCTTTGTGATGCATACCAGATAAGGGGGAAGAAGTGCTTGGTCATTGATCCCAAGCTCGCTGGGACTCTGTCACTGATTGTGCAGACGTCGCTGCTAAAGGTGTGATGACACTATGTGTATGCTAGTCTTGTCTGGTTATTATCTTTAATCACTCTGTGTTGCAGTAATATTCATGTGTCAAGGTCTAAGGCTATGCCACCCTGGTTCATCTGTTTAATTTTCAGAGTTTCAAATTCAAAAAAAAAAAAGAAATTCAGAGTTTCTTAGCTCATTACGCCCTTTATTCTGCTTATCAGGAGTATGGTGCAGAATTGCGGATTCTCTCTGCCGAACCCCTGCAGACGGAATGCCCAAAAATCATATATCTTGTGCGCTCTCAGCTTAGCTTCATGAAGTTCATTGCAAGTCAAATCAAGAATGATGAACCTAAAGGGCTCCAGAGGGAATACTTCCTTTACTTTGTACCTCGCCGCACTGTTGCTTGTGAGAAGGTATCTGTTATTCTTTTCATGTTTCAACTAACCCACTAGTGGATTCTATATTGTGTATGGGTGTATGTTTGCAATGCTCAGATCTATTGATTTGTTCTAAATTTGAACTGAGTAATAACAATGAAACTCAATGTAATAACCGTATCCCAGTTATGATGGACGTGTATCCTTGAACCTTCTGATTCTTGTATGTTGATCCATTAGTCAATTATAGTTTTGCTTGAATAAGTAGATATCACTGAGTCTAGTTGAAAATTGGTTTCTATAGGTTCCAGAAATTGGCACTTGGCAGGCTGGAGCTAGTTCATCAGTTTTTGCCTTTGCCCTTAGGCTGTGCTTAGACAATGAGTTCAACAACAGCACCTTGTGTGTTGTATTTGTCACCTGCTAAGCATTGGCTCTGTCCTGTTTGTACTATATATATGATTCTCATACATGATGTGTATCAGGCTGGAGATATTATTTGCTTTGACCATGACTTTACATCGTTATTTCCATATATGTATGTTAGTGTTTTAAGAATAAATGAGGTACCTTGAAGGCGATCTATGTTTTTCTTTTTTCTGCTGCCATGGAGATGAATGGAAATAAAACATGTTTTTGATTCAAAGGTGGCTTCTAAGAACTGTTTTACTTGGTATTAAGTTGCATGCACCAACCAGTTCAACCCAAAAGTTTAAGCTGATGGAGAGATGAGCAATTCACTTATATTCCAACACTCCCCCTCACGTCGAGGCTTCGGCGAGAGATCTCAGCGACGGACAAGGCTCAGACGTGGAATAGGAGCGAGCAACAATTAATTTATTTTAATTGCGCTAACCATGATTCGAACTCGAGACCTCTGGCTTTGATACCATATTAAGTTGCATGCACCAACCAGTTCAACCCAAAAGCTTAAGCTGATGGAGAGAGATGAGCAATTCACTTATATTCCAACACTTGGCATCTGCAGATCTTGGAGGAAGAGAAAGTTCATCAGAAATTGACATTCGGAGAATATCCCTTATATCTAGTTCCATTGGATGATGATGTCCTGTCTCTTGAACTTGACCATTCTTTGCAGGTACTATTGCATATATCTAGCATTTGTCTTTCTGATATTATGAATCTCATTTTAGCCCTTGTGATTTTATAGGAATGCCTTATTGAAGGAGATACAAGTTCTATCTGGCATGTTGCTAAAGCGATCCATAAATTAGAGGTATCTATGTCTTTCTTGTACTAGTGGCCTTTTTGGATTGGACCCTAGGAAAGCTGCCTACCAGGCAGCAATTCCAGGCTTGCATTTTTGGTGGCCTGGAGCTGGATGGTGTTGGCTGGCCCAGGCCACCAACCAAACAGGCCCTAATGCATGCATTTGTGCCTGAGGTGTTAAATGGACTTGAGTACATAGTATGTACCAATTTTAGAAATATTGAAAAATGTCAAGTTGACTATTCATTAAGTAGAAGACATAGCACCCTGTTTTATTTTGTTGTACTGAAACTATGCATTTGTGCTTATATTACTGTATCTTTTGCCAGTTTGCTTTTGGAGTTATCCCGAATGTTAGGGCTAAGGGTGTGGCGTCAACCAAAGCTGCAGAGTTGTTGAATAATATGCAACTAGAGGATCCAGTCAACATGGATGATGTAAGACCGACTGATGTTTTGCTTATGTGACTCAAGTATCTAAATTTATTTGAACCTGACTAGTTCCATCTTTTTTTCTTTGTGGTGTCTTAGATGGGGATTCCAGAGATAAACACCGTTATTCTGCTAGACAGAGAGGTACATATTCTATTATATTCTGTTTGCACTGTGATTTTCATTTCCAAAAACAATCATTTAGTGCTTCTTGTCTTGTGTTTTTACCATGTGTTTCTATTTCAGTCATTAAGTGATACACTTTACAGTGATATCAGGGGTGATAATGTTTTGATGTATTATAGTTTTTGTTATCCGTTCTGATTTTATTTCCATTTAGGTGGACATGGTGACACCAATGTGCTCTCAGTTGACGTACGAAGGATTGTTGGATGAGGTAGGCTATAGAAACTTTCCATCCTGGCTTAAATTCATGAACATGTGATCTGTTTCTGTTTTCTGTTACCATGGTAAAGTCATCATAGAACTATGAACTTGCATCTGTATGACGTTCTAATATCGCTTTATCTAAAGATGGAACCAACAAGAAACATTCTATGATTCCCTTTCTTTTACTAACAAGAAAAAGTTGATTTCTGCGTACATCTTTCTGACTCCTCCACTAGATCCTCTGTTCAGATTTCAGCATGTCTGTTAGGATTAAACAATATATATATATATATATATATATATATATTTGCAGTGCCAATGCAGTTAAGTCACCAAAGACCACCGAAAACTCTTTAATTGTTAAATCTATTATGTTGTATCTAGCAAACTTGATGTGACTATTAAGAGCTTGTTTGGTGCCGCTCCAGCGCCACTGCACCATCGCAGAAGGCAGAGCTCCGAAGCAGGGGCACCTGAAAGCTGAAAGCAGCTTCGCCTTTGTACGTAGAAAACCGCTCTGGCTCCTTTGTCACCCAGGCCAGAAGCGCTCCTATCGTGAGGCCATCTGGTGTGCCTCTGTCTGTAGCTGTTCGGGGCTGGTGTAGAGAATTAGGGGAACACCTCACCCCAATTAGGGGGGGGGGGGGACTTTCATAGTTTCATATATATAGTCAAATACAACTTGGAGTACAAGTAACATGATATACATGTGTTAGGCTATCATATCTCTAATAGCTGGAGCCAGAGTTGGTGTGGGAGCCGCACCAAAGAGTCTAATAAATGTATATACAGAAAAGTCCCTTGTAACATTTTTATATTAGGTGGTGTTAAAGGCTGTTAATATCTGAAACCTCAGCTGTAGCCCCTTTGTTCTCCTATAAGTGAGACAAAGTAGGTAGTTGTATTTCACTTTCTTTATATTAATACAAATATATGCAGCACTCCTGTATGTTCGAGAAAGAAAAATATGTATGAAACATTCTTTTTTTAAACACACAATAGTATGTCATGGTCAAACGAACAATTTCATGATCTGCTATTGTTGTGCTCAGATGCATATTGGAGGTGGCCTATTTGGCACTCCAGAACTATCTATGAAAGCATCTAGCCATTACTAGACTGCACATTATGATCCAGTAATCTTAGTTTATCTAGAAATGCATACACAGCTGCATGCTGACCTGCTTTGTTTGGAGCAGGGAAGTGTTGCCTTAGACTTTTTCTTAATTAGGCCTTGTCTTCTTTTTGTCTGTTTTTCCCTTTGACTCTGAAAGTACTCCCTCCATCTCAAGATACAAGGCACAACTCCCTCCGGCACGAAGACCAAGAAGCAAATTAACTCCTACAGATTAAAGCTAATTTAGTTCTCCATCCAATTTAATGTCACAGTGCATGCGTGCATGCAGAAAGGACCTAGCCAATTAGCTTACAGCATTCATGCATGCTGCCCACACAAATGCATTGGCGTGGGAGCCTAAGTCTACTTGGTCCTGAATTAGGTGCTGCATGCGGAAGCTTAAGTGCAGGCGCCTTGTATCATCGGACTAAGGAAAAAAATAGTTACGCCTTATATCTTGGGACAGAGGGAGTAACTCTAAATATGCTGGCATTGGTTAGGGGCTCTTTGGTTGGCTCCTGGGCAGTTCTGCCTGGCCCACACAGTGCTCCTAGTGCCTCAATCCAAACATGCCCATCATCACTGCATGATAGGCCGTGAAACATTCTTTTTGGCCTAAATAAATGCAATCGATACAACAGATGATCTATCATCCATTTTGTAAACCCTAAACCTGCTGCATTGCTACAGTGAAATAGAATCTCAAATTGTTTGAGTTTAAATATCTAGGATCATGTAATATTCTACAGATGCTACAAATTAATAACGGTTCAGTGGAAGTTGATGCAAGCGTCATTGGAGCTCAACAAGATGGGAAAAAAGTTAAGGTTCCGCTGAATTCAAGGTAAACTTCCCTGCCTCAGTTAGTACTATTAATCTGTTCTTTAAATTTTGAAATACTCCTGGTCACAAATATGAATCGTTTTAGATCTTCCATAAGTCAAACCTTTTTAGCTGTCCTAAGTGACTGATCTGTATCTAGATAAAGGTATCCCCACTACAAGTCTATCTCATCTTGCAAGCCATACACATCATCCCCATGATACGCAGCTCTCCTGCGTGTTCGAGAAAAAATACACATCATCCCCACTAACTATCTTCATCTCGTGCTAATAGCCATGTCATCCCACTAACTTTCAACCTCTCACAATCGGAAGCTATCCACATCATCTCCATTTAATTTTATTTCATTTTTTTTCTGCAATCCCCGCAGCAACGCGCATGGTATCTTCTAGTATTTGTTATTGAGAGAGTACATTTTACTAAATTCTAAATTTGGTTTGTGCCAACGAATACTTTGTAACCCAGCATTGTACTTTTTTATTTGGCTTCTTATTCTTAGCTACTCTATTGGCATCCTTGTCATTATCAAGATGCTTATGGTTTGTTTTGCACAGTTGTGAAACTTTTGGATCTAGAAACTTGAAATAATTGTTATTAATGGATTTCTTAGTTTTTGAAGTTAATATCTGTTACTCCTGGTGCAAAATGTCTGCAATCAAACTTCTGATGTCTGATCAACTTACCTTCATGAGTACCTGGATTGGCTATGTGGAAATGTACTAGTTGGCTTTTCATGAAAACTACTTTCTTACAAATTTACTGGATAAAGACTGGTACTTATTTGTGACTGTAGATAGTGCAAATATCTTTGCAATTGTCTTATTGTACATAGGTTTGCATTTTTACAGGATATTTTGCTGTATTTTTGTAGCTATGCACTTATATTGGTGTTTTTTTCAGCGATAAGTTGTACAAGGAGATCCGAGACCTCAATTTTGAAGTTGTTGTTCAGGTTCACTCCACTGACTTCTACTTTTGTTAATTTATGTGAAGGAACTTTGTGCTAACTTTTGTGGTTTTGTTTGTATTTGCTATTGTCATAGCCATCATTTCTAATTCCATTTTGTTTAGTTATTGCTACCATCATTTCTACCCATATTAAATAATTATAAATTGTATTAACTGCAGGTTTTACGTCAAAAAGCAACATCTATTCAGCAAGATTATGCGGAAGTGAAATCCACCAATGTAAGAATGTTGTGTTTTTTCCTGTGTCCTCTATGTCTGTTGTCACTAGCATTGTTCAAGAGCAAGGATGCAAATGCCAATTTCATGTGTGTTTTAGATATGGGCCACCTCTTCCAGATGATTTACTGATATAAATTTAGACTATGTACTGTTGGATTGGAATTAGAACGAGTCCCCATATTATATTAAGATTGAATTATTGTTCCCCAACAAATCAAGTATTTTGTATGTTAATCAAGTTATATAGGATAAGATTGAGTTCTTTGGAGAAAGCCTCTATAATGGTGTCTAATCTGCCTCTATTCTTCAACCATGCCAGAGGATTGAATCAATGGCAGGAGGATTAACTTCAACAACAACAACAACAACATAGCCTTTTGTCCCAAGCAAGTTAGGGTAGGCTAGATATGAAACCCAAAAGAGGCATGAAAACAAATAACACATAAATGGTACAAGAAAAAGATTACGGTTCAGTCACGTTAATTGCTAGTCTCCAAGCGCTCCTATCCATAGCTAAATCCTTAGGGATATTCCACTCCTTAAGGTCTCTCAACCGACTCGTCCCAAGTCAGTTTAGGTCGACCTCTACCTCTCTTTACATTATCGACCCGCTTTAGAACCCCACTACGCACCGGTGCCTCAGGAGGCCTCCGTTGGACATGGCCAAACCATCTCAACCGGTGTTGAATCAATTTTT
Organism: Bothriochloa decipiens; assembly: GCA_023333625.1. Lineage (NCBI taxonomy): Eukaryota > Viridiplantae > Streptophyta > Magnoliopsida > Poales > Poaceae > Bothriochloa > Bothriochloa decipiens. Next base: position 32,655,267 of record CM041632.1, on the reverse strand, counting down.
CCTCAATTGGTG
>CM041632.1:32570087-32620930 GCA_023333625.1 Bothriochloa decipiens | reverse complement strand
GCTCCGACCCCGCCTCGAAGTCTCGAGGGAGCGAAGGCCGGTCCTCGAGTGAGGGCTTAACGGCCGCCCTTGAGCACCAAAAATCGGGCTCCGGCCCTAAGTCTCGAAGGAGCGAAGGCTGACCCCACGAACAGGGTTCGACAGCCGCCCTCGAGCACCCGAGTCAGGGGTGACCAAGGGGGAGCCAACACGAGGCCCTGCTCGAGAACGAACTCTCGAGACCCCTTTGACGCATCCAAGGCGAAACGCTACGGACTTTATGGAATCCCCCCGAAGGGAGGCATCGAGCCGCCGAGACCTATCGAATGGAATCGGTATCCGTAGGACCATTGCGTTTTGCTTTAATGAGACCGCCTTCGGGCCTCCTGTCGACCTCTATCGAACGAGGAACGGGCTCTCGCTTGGATTTTTCCGTTACCAGCTCATTGAGAACTTCGCGGCTCGCCCTATCGGGGGTAGTCCGATGCTTCTCGCCTCACATCCGATCGAAAGGACTCGTGAGAAGAATGCCGAGGCCAGCAACGCCCCAGCCGCGCGAGGCTCGGGGGCTCGTCTGTGCCCGGCGCCCCTCGACGAAAGAGGGTCGAAAATCCCCCGGGGGCTCCCCTCGGTAAAGCGCTACGACTCCAGTTCAGGCCTGTATCCGACTGGACAAGCACCTTTTAACTAAATATAAACAAAGCCCTCACAGGAGTCTTTCGACTCCTACGAGGCCTCGGGGGCTACCCCCGCGGGGGTCGCTCGCGCGCCCCCCACGAGAAAATCCGAATCACGTCCCATTTCCAAATTCCTGACCCCCTACCCGAATGCCATCACTCGAGCAGGGGTCCGGGGGCTACTGTCGTTACCGAGGAAATGGGTACCCCAAAACCCCAGGCTTACCGAATTAAACCCCGCAAAAACGATAACTCGACCCCTCCTGTGACCTCCCGCGCGAACGTACAACGACCCGCAGGCTGAGACACTTCGGGCTGACCCGCGGACGACGACGGCCCAAAGCCAAAGCCCACTCGAGAAATTACCGAACGGACTAGTACTATACACCCGAGAGGATACCGAACGGACTAGTACTGTACACCCGAGAGGCTACCGAACGGACTAGTACTGTACCCGCGAGGGTACAATTCGAGCAACCCCTCGAGGACGGAACTTCATCCCCCGAACGAGCCTGCCCTCGAGGATGTAACTTCGCCCGGCGAGCGAGCCTCCCCTCGAGGACGAAACTTCACCCGGACGAATGGGTGGCCCTCGATGAGAGTACACCCCTCGTTTTACCGACTCCCCCGTACGGATCCGGGCGCATTTAATGCTATCTATCTACCCCCGCCTAACCGCATGGCCACAGTTACGGTAACAGTTACAGGCGTGGCGGTCAAATCTGCTTTTACCGCCCATACCCCAGAATCCCGCAAGTCATATTACGCTGTTGCGCCATACCGAGCGCTGTGCCACGACCCGCACCGCCTCGAGACGTATAAACTAACGTGTTTTCCGTGTTTTCCGGGATTCGGTCTTATCCAGCGAAGCTCGACCTCCTCGGCACGACCCCCTCGGCTCCGGCCAAGACCCTCGACCGTCGCCCCTCGACTTCACCGAGCGAACCCTCGAGCTGAACTACAACAACTCCCAACGCGACGGCTGCAGGGCCTCCCATACAGACGTACATCACTACAGCGGCACTGACGTGATCGGCCTCAACGTCGTACGTCATCAGCGTCATGCGAACTCGAAATGAATGTACACCTGTGCCCCTCCTTCGTCTATAAAAGGAGGCGCCAGGGCGTTAGAGAGGAGGACCGGACTAAAACCGAGAGAATCTAGAGCATAGAAACATTAAAGCTTTAGATCACAGAGAGACACCGTGAGCCTGTGTAAGGTCGAGAGCAGGGCGTCCGAACTCCCAAACTCCACCTCACACTCCTCATACCTGCTTGTATTTTCCCCTGTACCAGCACTTCGGTACAAGATAACACGAATCATCCTCCCCCCGCTGAACGTAGGGCCTTCTTTGCCCGAACCAGGATAAATCATCGTGTCCTTCTTGCATCACCCACCGGATTAGAGAGCACACGAATACAATATTACTCGTTGGTGTTAACCCCTCGAGGGTCAGAACACCGACACCGGTACACGGCCAATGTTTTATTTTGCCGGCATTGGGTAGGCGTCTCTGCCGCTGTTGCATTCAGTTCAATGAAAAGGAACTACACACCAGGCAGGATTCATGAGTGGGTTTCTGTTTAAACGAATACTACATGCGACCCTCACAAACGAGATGCCGAATCAACAAAAGCAAGAGCACTAAACCACACACGCCCCAAGGTTCATTCTCCTGCCTGCCTGAATCCTCATCATGAATAAACTAAGCAGATCCAAACCCACCTGACTGACCAAGATACGTTAGGCTCAGTCAGTCTTCAGACCGTCAATAGTTAATTTATTTATAATCTAATTCCTGGCCACAAAAAGAACCTGCGTCCGACGCGGATCGGAAGCAGAATCAAATCTAACGCGTCACTGATTCCAGCGGCGACGCGAAATTTGCAGAGAGCGCAGCAGAGAATACAGTATGACGATAAATCAAGTGCAGAGAGAGAGAAAGAGAGACTAGATTAGCAACAACGCAGGCATGTCTCAAATAGGACCAATAATAATATATCAGTAGCAATAGCAACCAGACAGAATCACGATCACGGCGAGATGATAGCAGAGTATCTACAGGGGGATCATCAGATCACACAACCGACACGACACGGTAGAAACCCTCCACCAGATCCGACCAAAATGCGACGACATCACAGCAACGAAGAAATCTCCCTACCACTAGTACCACTACTGAATAACACACCTCCAATAATAAATAGATCTAGGCGGCGGCGGTGGTGGAAGTACTGCTAGTAAGGTAGACCAGGCGCATCGGCTCAGCGGCGGACGGCGGCGAAGAGGAAGGCGGCGGCGGAGGCGACGAGCGCCGCGGCGAAGGGCGCGGACGCGGCGCCGGCGGCGGAGACGGGGCTGGGCGCGGGCGCCTCGGCCGCGGAGGCCACCGAGAGGGCGACGGCCGCCAGGACGGCCACTACGGCGAGCGCCTTCGATCCGACTCCGGCCATTGCTCTGCTTCGGCGGCGGCGAGAAGGTTCTAGAAGGCAGGGGATGTGGAGAAGGAAGGAATGATAGCGGCGGGCACGAGATCTGTGCTGGCGGTGGGGAAAGGTGCCGAGGGAGGGGGCTGCTATTTATAGAGGGGCAACGCGGGCGGGTAGGGTCTCTGGCTTGGTGGTGACAGCTGGCACGGGTCTGTGGTTTGATTTGGGCTGCAAATCTGGTCTCCTCTGCTTCCGTTGGGAATCGAATTTGCCGGTGAGATATAGGAATAGTATAGGCGATTTTTCAAAAATCAAGAAAAAGATGTTTCCATTTGTCTACTGTACTCATCATCATCGGTGAGGCTGTGGTTTCGAGAAACGTCTGAGGTACCATGTTCGATTCGATGGAGCCAAATTCCCTCAAGATAGGGTATATGTCAAGGGTATATATGCATATTATTCGTACGTAGAAATTCATGTCTGTTTATTTCTTTTTCTTTTTTATTATTTGGATGGAGTTACATGCGAACGGTAAAAGGTAATAAGTATATTTATTTTATCTACAAATCCTCAACAACAGGCTATGTGAATTAAACCGAAGCATGCATGAAGCATGCCAACAGTGGTTTTGATTGTCATTGCCACCACTGTTTGCACTTTGCAGAGTGATATCTACAAACTGTAGGGGATACAATGGTTGTTTGTGGCCCACAGGCCACAGTAAATAAAGGCAGGCTCCGTGCAGTGCTCTGAGGGCTCTTGTGGTCGTGGCGTGCACGTCGACGAATCGGTCGGCAAAGGCCGGCGCGAGCCAGCTGGTGCCCTCCTCCGATCCCCAGTGCACATGAGTAATATATGCATGCCCGACGAAAACGAACGGACGAAAGCGAACGGGCAACCTTTTTTTCCTGCCTTTCGTCGCCCATTCTTCGTCTTTGTCCTAACTCGGACATGTTCGGCAGGTCGAAAAGCCGACAGATTTCGACAGATTCAATAGTGATTTATGAGAGAAAATAAGTCAAAATCTGTCAAAAATCCACCGGCTAAACAGGCCCCTGGTTTTGTGCAGCTGCATTTTTAGGTGATGAATGGGATGGCACTGCTACGGACACATACATACAAATAGACGGAGTTGGTGCGAGCCTTGCAAGTTGCCACTCGCGCATTGTTTATATGTCTACCACGAGTGTATATGTGCACTTTCATACGAGAACGAGAATATAGCACGCAGGAGGGAAAAACTGGTTGTCGATCGATCGACATTGCGTGCAGGCCAACAGCGCAGGTAGAGGTAGGTGCATAGTACACGGTACGCACGTACATCGATCGAGGAAGCTTCGTATATATGACTGCCTGCCGTACGTGTACAAGCATGTGTGAAGGAACTAACGGTTCATCAGTCATATCAAATTTTTTTTAGTTGTAGGGCACGATCGTCCTCCATCATTGCATTGTAAGGACAATATAAGTTCATTACAGCATTCAAGTGGGTTACACCCATTCAGCAAAACAAACTCTCACTACCAAAAAATATAACACTATGTAGATTAAGATTACTACTAAACTTTCCAGCTACTATCAATTATCGTATCAAAATGCCAATTCTTCCACTGACTTCGTCTTCTTATCAGCGTTGAGGTGGCTCATCTCTTTCACAGCTGTTGGACCATCACTTTGGCACAAAATAACTTTCTGGAAAATGAAAGACTTTAGCTTGTTTTGTTCTGGGTTCAGCCACAGATTCTTGCTGGTCTCCTGGCCACCGTCTTAAGCTTTTCCAGCCTTGCCATGTGTTCCACCTTCTTCTCCTGTGGGCATAAGATTACCCAAGATTGAAGCATTACTGCAATTCCTAACAGCAGATTCCTCATGTCCAGCCAAGGTATACCCTGAAAACAAATTTTGTTTCTTAGCTTCTAGAGCCCCCACAGGGCAGCAACACAAAAAGTATTACAAATCATGAATCTTTTATTGCTAAGCCACATTTGTCCAATGGACAGGAAATCTGCTCCTATAGTTCTTTCTAAGACCTTAGGCATGCTTTCCCACATCTGCTTAGCAATTGTGCACTCAAAGAATAAGTGCCGACCAGTTTCAACCTCTGAACAGAACAAGCAAGATAAGTCATCTAATTTTTTCCTAATGTTCACATTGTCCCTAGTGAGATTACGGTTCTTAGCTAATAGCCCCAGGAAGAAATGAACTCTAGGAGGCACTGTCACATTCCACACAGCAGGAACACAAATGGGGGGGGGGAGATACCTTTGAAGTTGATAATTCTGTACAAGGACTGAGAAGAATAAACACCATTTGAATTAAACTGCCAGATCAGGGAGTCCTCTTCATCAGAGAAAACAATAGTTGAAGCTAATTGTATTATTTCATCCCACATGATCATTAATCTTTGGTCTACTCCTCTTCTAAAGGTACATTTCAACTCATTACCATCCCATAAATCTGCCATAGTGCCATTTTGCTCATGAATCAGAGCATAAATATCCCAGTATTGTATAGCTAAGCTTGAGGGTCCTAGCCAGTTATCTTCCCAGAACTTTATTTTCTTACCATTCCCTATTTTTCATTTATATCCTATTTTTGTTGCAGCAGCAGCCCAGATAATACCCTTAAAGAACTGTGAAGCCCCTACTGTAGGACTATCAAAGATATTTGGATGAGTAGTTCTGTATTTAAAGTCTAGGAATTGTTTCCACATTTTGTTCCTATCCAAATTGTACCTTTTGATCCAAGAAGCTAGACTAATGTTGAGATCCCTGAGGTTTGGGATCCCTAAACCACCAAACTCTTTCCTGATAGATAAACTATCCCAATTAACTAGGTGTATCTTATGTCTATCCTGACTATCATTCCAGAGACAATTAGCTAGATGTGTATTTAGGATCTTTGTTGCCCACTTGGGGAACTTGATGAAGGATAACAAGTATATAGGTATGCTTGTTAAGCAAGCTTTGACTAGGACTACTCTAGCTGCATGGGAAAGTAATTTACCTCTCCACCCTGAAATCCTACTTAACATCTTATCCACCAAGGGTTGAATATCCTCTCTTTAACTTGTCATAGTGTAAGGGTACACCTCAATATTTCAATGGGAAACTGCCTAAAGGGCAAGCAAACAGATGAGCAATCTCATGAACTTCATTTTCCTCTAGGTTCATTGGTACTATTTCACTTTTATGAAAATTGATACTCATGCCAGAGATCTGCTCAAACCATACTAAAATACTCTTTAGATTCACCAGGAAATCAAGTCTACTATCAGAAAACAAGATCGTATCATCCACATACTGTAAGGATATAATTCCCGTAGGTCTAAAACCAGTTCCTAAACCCCTAATCAGACCTGCTTTAGCTCCTTTAATCAACATTCTAGTTAAAACATCCCCAACTAAATTACACAGAAGTGGTGATAAGGGGTCTCCCTGTCTAACACCCTTACCAGTCTTAAAGAATTTGCTTTCTTCCCCATTTAATATAACACCAATAGCCATTCTTAATGATTTTACTTATCCATTCTAACCATTTCTCACTAAAACCTCTAGTCTTAAGGATTTCAAAAGAAAGTCTTAATTAACCCTATCGTAAGCTTTTTCGTAATCTAACTTAATAACACACCCAGACTCTTTATTTCTATGAATTTCATGTACTAACTCATGTGCAATGACCACACTTTCTAAAATATACCTTCCTTGGAGAAAAGCACTCTGGTTAGGCAAAACCAGTCTATCAATGATCTTACCCAGCCTAAGGGTTAAGGCTTTTGAGAAAATCTTAAAGTTGCAATTTATCAACTAATAGGTCTAAATTTTTTCATAGACCTAGCTCCCTCCTCTTTAGGTATCAGGGTAATCATAACAATGTTTAGCTGTATAAATCTAACTGGCCTAAAAGGCAATCATTGAACATATTTAAAAGGTCATTCTTTATTATATCCCAATACTTTTGGTGAAAAATGAAGGAGATGCCATCAGGTCCTGGTGCTCCATCAGTATAGCAACTAAAAACTACCTCTTTAATCTCTACCTCAGTAAAGGGCTAGATCAAGAGCTCATTTTCCTCATGAGTAACTAAGTCATCCTGTTCCCAAAAGTTATCTGCTAGTCTATAGGTTGGTCTTTCCTCTTCTTTGAAGAGATCTTTGTAAAAGTCCACTGCTATCTTCATCATCCTCTTCTGATCTACTACTATCCCATTAGGGCCTTCTAGTATCTCAATTCTCTTTTTCTATGTCTCTGGTTTGCCACTGCACGAAAATATGTAGTATTGCTATCACCTTCTAGTATTTCCCTATCTCTTGACCTTTGTCTAGCCTTAATTTCTTCCAGGGCCCAAATTTTATCTAGCTCAGCAGCTACTTGTCTGTATCTAAGTAACTCTGCCTCAAAAACAATCCTATTTTCATCTCTCTTTCAAGGTCCTTATATTCTAAGGATAACTCTAGTTTTCTTTTGTTCATGCTTGCAATTTCATTTGCTGCCCAGCCTCTAGCAAATCTTCTCAAACTTCTAATTCTAAACTGCCAAACTTCAATGCTAGATGAAGTCTGACATGGTAAGGACCACACTTTCTCAATTACACTATCAAAACCTTCCTTATGAATCCACCACTTTTTGAACCTAAAAATCCTTTTACCAGGTCTATTACTATTACCAGATTCCACTAACAGGGGTTATGATCACTTGGGTATCTATCTAACCCTTTGACACTAATTAAAGGAAAAGCCTGCTCCATCTCAGTATTAATAAAAACTCTATCAATTCTAGCTAAGTTGGGCAGTCCTGCTTATTTGACCAAGTGAAATTAATATTATTAGCTTTGATATCTAACAAAGCCCATCTATCAATCCATTCATTGAAAGCATCAGCCCATCTAAAGTTCACAAGGCCATTACTCTTATCATGTACAGACCTAACTAGATTAAAATTCCCCACAATCATCAAAGGGCCTTGCCAATCTACCATAATTTTATCTAGCTCAGTCAGAAAATCTAGCTTACCCTCATCACAAGGGGAACCATACACCACTACTAGCTTAAAACAGAAACTAGATTTAATGTCAGAAACCATCACACTAACAGAGAAATCTAAAACATCACAGACATATGAACTATATTTGTCCTTATTGCAGCCTACTAAAATGCCACCAGCAGTTCAAACTGTAAGTAAATAGAACCATTCAAAAGGAACATTACTAGTCAAATTCTTGAGATAGCCAGGTGAGAAGGACTCTTTCTTAGTTTCTATGACGCCAACTACATCAACCATATTACTCCTAATCCTGCTAGCAAGTGCAGGTAACCTTCCAACCTTGTTTAAACCTCTCACATTCCAAAAGAGACCTATCATTTGCACTTCTTTTTATTTTTCCTATTTTTTCTACTCCTAGCTACAGACCATCCAACCTCCTCTAATTCATATACCTCTATTTGTAAAGACGTATTATGGGCTGGATACTCTAGACTTAGATCACCTTCTAACCTATCATCACCACAATCTACTACCTTATCAACTAAAGGAGAATAGCAACTAAATCCTAGGAAACTATTATCCATAGACTTTTGCTTTCCTTCTCTATTACTACTGGATGCTACTGACTTATTTTGAAGACTGATTGAGGCCTGATTAGCCAAAGCAACATCTACATGGCAACACTTATTCCTACAATACTCATCCTAGCATATCTCACTAAAAGTTTTCTTCCTTGTCTGATCTAGTTCTATAATGTATCAGTAACATGTCCATCTACTCTACTCTGAGAATCTAAGATAATACCAATCTTATCAGCAACATGTAAAAGAGTACTACTAGACAAGGATGAGGTTTGGTTGTTACCTCCAGTAACTTCTAGATTCTTTTTCATTTTTAAGGCCTGAGCTTGCTCTAACATAGAACTAGCACCCAAGGGATATCTCTTGCTTTTCCTCTCAGGTATGAAGGGACCCCATTTCTGGTTTCTTTTTTTTGCACCTTGTTTTGCATTATCCAGCACCCCCTCCTCATCAACTTTGTTTTGATCTACATTCATCTTCTCATCCCTGTCCTCAGTGACTGATCCTTTCCTACTCACACTGACATCAGCCTCCCTTTTCTCATTGCTGTCAATCATCAAGCCTTGCTTTTCTTCTTCCTCAGCACATGTATATACCCAATCTGTTGGTATATTGAATTGCTCCTCCCTATGCTCTTCCATTAGTTGAGTTTTCCACTCCATAAGTTCATTAGGATCTCTTTTAGAATCTTCTAGTTCCATGGCCTTCAACAGATTTAGACATATGTTCTTTTCTAGGTCTAAGTTGTGGACTTGACATTCTTCTTCAGCAAATGCCTTTGCTAAGCTTCTCATAGTCTTCCTTCTTGAAGGAGTATGAAATTTCTGTTGTCTACTAGCACCACCCTTTCCATTACTTTCCTTTGTTCCTTTATCAGACTCATCTTGGTCTTGGTTGCCATTGTTTTGGTTTTCTTTCTTCTCATTATTTCCTAGGTCACCATCTCCCTCAAGATCATAGTCAGCTGGGTCCTCATTCTCTCCTCCACCATCCTTGTCATCCCTGTAACAGAATCGTCCAATTAATATAAACCCAAGGTACTAAGTAAACTGCCAAGGCAATTTAGTTAGCACACTGTGCTCATATTAACCCGGTAGTCCGTGAAATCTCAAAGGATTTTAAACTTTTCCAATGACACACCAGGAATCGCACAGTTCAACAGTTACCATTCACCTGTCCTTACTTTTCACACATAGCATAATTACATCATAGGATTTATATAAACCCCTTTTGAAATCAGAGTTACAAATAAATAGCGGAAGTAGATATATTTTTGACATATACTCACACCTATGTTTTTAAATACATTGCTAGTTCAGGGTCGACATCCAGCAACAGCAATTAGACGAGATATAAGAGTTGACCTTGCCTAAGTCTAGTCTTCCCGTAGTGGGATACAGGTCCATCTTGTCGCCACAACAAAAGTCTTATGATCTGCAACAAGTGGGAATAAAACCCTGAGTACGAGAATGTACTCAACTAGACTTACCCACCATAAACCAAAAATAAAGTGACTCCAAGGAGTATGCACGGCTGTATAAGGAGGCAAGATGACTTATTTCTTTGCATAAAAGCTTGAGCTTATTAGGAATAATTATTATAACTTTCTAGCTTTGTATTTTAAAATCATTAACCTGATTATGCTAGATTAGCACCTGATCTAAATAGTCATGGTGCAATCATCAAGCAAGATTAGTAACCTCTTTCAGTTGAGCATCTTTCAGCATCAACATCATAACCATCTCATCTCTTTATTCAAGTTGTTACTACGATGTTGGTGCTCAAGACAGTGTCCACTATCCAGGGACGATGGCGATTATAATCGATTGCAAACCAGCTGGCGAGGTATTCCCCACACAAATCCAGACAACCTGTTCCTTGATTGCCTTAGGTCACCTCAGCCTATTCGGGTAGAGTCGCGGGATTGACATGAACCAACGTACCCAGGAGCCACCCGGCTGCATACTAGACAGACTCTGCCGGCCTTAGGCTTACTCTCCGTGCCCCTGTCATCACACCACCATCTCCAGTACGAGCATTCAGGTCAAAACCCGGCCCAAACAGAACTCGAGGCTTCACGGTCGGATGGTCACACCCTTCCAGCTATCTGTGGGGCATGCGTTCAACATGACTTGAGGGCCATGACAACGGACGGGGTCCTAGTTCGACACAGACGGGACAAAATAACACAGAACCCTCAGTTCTGTCCACAACACCAATCCCGCCCGGTCTCGATTTATTACTTCTCATGGTTATTCTCAAAATCAATCTAGCTCACTATTATGAGTCACCACCTATATCTCATGGATGATAGGAAATCACCTGACTTCTACCGATCTAGTTAAGTAGGGTTAAGCATATAAGCGAACCTCAACTTAATAGGGCGTATGGGTAGCTCAGGTGGTCAAGGGTACTCATAATGCTTCAACAGTATCGATCAACGCCTCTAAACTTAGTGCATCATAAACAATAAAGGACGCAAATTAAGTTATTTATAAAACTGTAGGAAGGAATGCTCCGGGGCTTGCCTTTCTCTGATGAGCGATGTTGAAGCTCCAAGCACTCGATCACTCCACGTTTGGATCCTCGTTTCGCGTCACGTTCCGTTCTCCTAGAGATCCTGTATGATGCAGATGCATGTATGAATACAAGGAATACACATGGTATGATAACCGAGCATGATGATGATGTATGCTTGCATATTCTTCCTATAAGGTAGTCAACGTCATCCAGGCACATGTACCATAAGCACATGTCATCTACTGCATTCCCTACTGTAATAATGCAAGTCTATCGGTAAAACCTCCTTTCTACTTATCGCCAGCAAACAAGCCAGCAAAGCAACTATCTGTCTTACTATCACTAGCAAACAAGCCAGTAAAGCCAAAGACCTATACTAAGCATAACTATCTTGACACATTCATCAGGTGTTGATCACTACCACAACTCTACTCAAGACACACACCATACATTACTAACAAATCTACACCAGGCAATATATCCTAAACATCAACTAAAGCTGCATAGTAGCACTAACAGATTAAACACCCTTTGCAGTCCTAAAGAAACATTATTGATGGCATGACATGGCGAAGCAAAGTTGAATTAAAATAACTTTATAGTTAGGGTATAACTGCAACACCTATTTTTACTTAACAAAAGAATCTACAAAAATTACAGGAGACAAAACATGGAAAAACTAGCTTACCTTCCAAATTTCACCTCATTTGGATAAGCCTATTATTTTACACAAAAAAGACAAGGCAACATAATTAATTAGACCTAAAAATACTTTGTACTATGAAGTATGCCAAACCTTAGGTTTCATCACATCAAGAGCTACCTTATAGCATATAAGTAGTCTACAAAAATTATCAACCTCAAATTAGACCTATACACCTCATTTATGAATTATTCTAAGAATAGCCCTAAAATCCCACTTGAACTACAAGTTTATATTTTTACACAGTAAGCAAGCATAAAATATTTTTTGTAGATATAGCATACCAACATAGGACTAACCCAAGAAGAATCATATTTTTCTGACTTTCCTAGAATTAGATATGCATTTCCAAAGATTATAAGCATTTAAAGTAAATAAATCAACTTAAATAAGACTATACAGAAAGTATCCCAAACATGGCATTTTATATTTTTTCCAAGTAGGACACTTCACAAGAAAGCTAACAAAATTGGTTTCACTCGATTTGGATAAAAAATGAGCAAGATATAATTTTTGCAAGCTTTTTCACAAAATCTGAAAATTTCATTTATTCAAAAATCCGAACCCTAAAATGCTACGCGTACCCGACTGTACCCCAAGCCATATCTAAATCGCTAGGTGCACCCTAGCTTATTGCACCTAGGCCAGGACGTTGCTGACGTCAGTACCCACGTCAGCGTGGGTCCCACCGGTCAGCTGGCCGAACAGGGGAGGACGCCCCTGCCGGCGAGATCCCGCCGGCGGCGAGGTCTCCGGTGACCGGGCCAGTACCATTGGCCTCGACTTGATGAGGCGAACCTTCCAGTGCCGAAAATGAGGCCAATCGCCCACCGACGTGAGCTCACCGGCGACAATGGCGGACGGTGGCGGCTGCATGGCGGTGAAGTCGCCTCCTCCAACCATGGCAAGGAGAGTCGAAGGCAGATCTAGCTCCTACTGGCCTAGGCGACCCGGATGCAAGAATTAGAGAGGAAGTTGGTGGCCGGGATGAGCGTAGCCACGGTGGTGGCCATGGCGGCCATTACGCCGGCGGTGAGAAAAACGACCGATTCGGCCCTCACCTTCGACGATTCGTGCTGCAAACAGCACATGGATATGGAGAAGGATGAGGCGAAGCTGTGCATGCGACCTGGGAAGAAAATGGCGGCGATTAGGCATGCGGCGGTGCTCGAGTTCTCGGCGACAGTCATGGAGGGCTTCGGTGGCCGCGGTGCTACGTGAGGGGAAGAAGAAGAGAATGGGAGTGAGGGAGGTGGGGAGTAGATGACGGGCTGCTCGAGCTCATCAATTCGGGCCATGGCACGTGCAGCCGGGCCTGAGTGAGCGGGTGACCCGACGACGGTAATGGCGCTCGGCGTCAGTGTCACAGCGTCGCAGTGGGGAAAAGCAGGGGCAAGCGGGCAGGCGAGCGTGGCACTCGAGTGCTCGCTCGCGTGCTCGATTAGCCGTGGCGGCTAGCGCTTGGCATCGTAGGCGTGGCGCGCGGTCTTGCGTGGTGGCCGACGAAACGCGCGGCGCGGCGTCTCGGTCCAGTGGGTAAGAGGGTGTGCGCGCGCGGCCATCAATTGCGTTCGAGCGTGCCAGGCGGGCGGTCAGCGAGGCGCGGTAGCGGCGGTCGCGGCACTGCGGCTTTGCGCTCTGGCGCAGCGACGCGAGGAAGAAGACAAGGGGTGGAGGAGAGAGGCTGACAGGTGGGGCCAGGTGGGTCCCACCACTATTTCAATGAACTATGAATTTTGACACGCTGTATTTTACAAACGAAGCCAAATTTTGAAAAACTTTGAATACCAAAGTTGCTTCATTCGATGAGTAGAACATTTCATATACAGAAAGTTTTGGCTAATTCGGCCTAGATTTAAAAAGGTGAATTTGGGTCAAATTTAAATTATAACAATATTAATTTACAATATTCTACCCACTGTATTTGCCCTTTTTGAAGGCCTAAGAAGCATTTTTATGATCTGGTGAAAATAGGAAGTTTGTTCTAAATATTTTTCTCGACAAACCATATTAAGGGTCTAACTTTAGATAAACACTATAACTATCTTTTCTATTTAAGGCCGAGCAATCACAATTAGGGTAATTAAATCCTAATTTTGTATACTTAATTTTGAAACCACACGATCAAGCAAACATTGACCCCTAATACCCTTCTGAACATGTTTAGGTCCTAACCACAATCATTTGCACACCTTCATCACAACTCAACACCCAGGTCAAACAATTTGAACTAAATACAAACAAACATCAAGCAAAGCAGGTCATGAATGCGATTTGATGCAGATGATATGATTATGCCCATGATATACAGTGCGAAGACCTAGTTAACAGCTGAGGTGTTACAATCCCCCTCCTCCAATTGTGTCGGACCCTCTGTTTTGAAATAAATCAGGAAGATGTCATCCCCCATTTTCATCACTCTCTTCATTGGAACTTTGGTAGGGTTTCTACATTTGATTTTGAACCTGACCATGGCAAAAGAGCTGCCAAACATTGACTGCCAATCCACTTCTACTAACTTCCCCAGAGCTGAAGCCACTTGTCTCAGAGTTTCCCAATCACACCACTTAGGGTGTCTCCCACTAATTTGAACCCAGACCTCCTCCAGTCTCCCCACAGGCATTATATTAGCATTCCAGGTCTTGAGGGATGCCATTACAGTACCATCATTAAGGTAGAAGTATGTCCCATCACTGATGACAAAGCAGTCTAGCTTCTTGTCTGGGGGGAAATCTGATCAAATACTTCCTATCACCCAATTGCTTCACTTGCCATTCCCACTCTTGATCAAACACTTTTTTCAGATGACTGACAATTCCCTCCTTGTCCAAAGAACCGCTCTCAATGGTGAAGATAGCACAGTTGACGAATCCATTCCACAGTTTGAACCTGTTTGGTCTCTCCTGAACATCCACATGAAAAAAACCAAGGCCAATACATGCGCTTCCCAAGTACTCAGCAGGTTTGATGGGCTCCTTCCACTTAGGACACTTCTTAGCTATGTGCTCTTTCTTGAAGCACACAAAGCATACTTTTGGTTTAGGACAAGCAGCACTGAAATGTCCCTGGTCCCCACAATTATAACAAACAATGTTCCCAGATTTATCCTCACTGCTCTTCTCTTCTGCACTCTTCTGCACATCAGGTTTCTATTGATTGGGCTGAGAGTTTTCTGTTGTTCCTCCTGGACGAGCTTGCCCTGATTGAGTATTCCCCTCTTTCTGATTCTGAACCTGAGTTTGATTCTGTCTTCCCCTGAATCCTGGTTGAGGTCCTCTTGGTCTCCCGGGCCTCTGGTTGTTGAATTGAGGTCCTCCCTGGAAGTGAGGCGGTGGCGGTGGGAAGATCGGTTGCTGGGGTGGGGGTAGAAACCATACGGACCTTGGGGCGGGGAGATCAGTCATATCAAATGGCTGGGAAGAACACGCTGCGCCGTGCCGCATCGCACACACATGTTCCCACCTCGGCGGTCGCCACAGGCCGGCCGCAGGGGGCCGAAACTACGGCGCGCGCGTCCGGTCCGGTCCGGTGGCGCCCACGACGCTTTGGATCCGTACGTGATTTTGCTGCGCACCGGCACAGGGCAGCGTTTGCTTCGTTGCCAAGGGAATGGCATCACAAGGAGAGAGCAACGCTTTGGCACTCGGAAAAAGGCAGGCGGCGGGCAGGGGCAAGGTGCGTGGCTGTGCGCGCGCCACCACCACACAAGTGTTCGGCCGCGCGGGGCAAGCCATGATGGAGCGAGCACCAACGGAAGGAAACGGATCGGGACCGCCGCGCACGGCGCACGCAAAATTGCCCGCCCGACACTTGGCCCGCTAGCTGCAGCAGTCCCTATCGTCACAAATTAAAGCGGACTATGCGTGCTCCTCCTCGTACATTTGGTTTTTGTTTGTTTGTTCGCCGGATTTCTTTGCTAGCCAAATAAAGGGTGCTTGTGCTACTGCTTTACTACGTTTTTTTAATCATCTTTGTTCGTGTCGTGATGGCATGTATCCATGTGCATCATGCCGCCCGTCCACACAAATGGCGCGCTCCATAATGCGAACTGGCCGGCCGGCCGGTGGCCACGAACTCCTCCATCCGTCTGCTCATCGGCCCTCCCTTTTGTTGTTGCTAGCTGTCCTTCTGTTTGAAAGCGACGCGTCGATGCGTATTGTGCACTATCTACGATTCCCGTATCATTATTCATTCGGTTACGTTGCTGTTCTATTCAAGCTAGCTAGCCTGCGCTTATTGGGCAGGGCGGCGCGGGCTGGAATCCAAGGCAGCGACGTTTACCCGATTCTTTCGTCACCCCAGCCGTCGTAGCCTAGCTTATGTTGGACGTGGGATCATCGATACAGATGTAGGTTCATAGATCACGGTTCAAAGAGTCTGTTGCAGAAATCAGATCAAAAGCTAGCTACGTTGGGATAGGCAGGCAGATCGCGAGGAGATAGTAGAAGAGACGACGAGTTGGAGTAGCCATTGATTTGTCCGCACCAGCAAGCAAGCAAGTGCAGCAGTTTCCTTATATAGGTACCGTCCAACTAACAGACAGTACCAGCTATAAGCTTTGCTAGACGACACGTCTCTGAGACATATTTATCAGTTAGCTAAGAGCTTAGCTTATTAGCTTTGACACGTACTACGTACGATTCAAGAATGATCCAAGTTCATTTTGGTATGTAGGTACCACACCTTTCCAGCTCCATCACTGTATAGATTCCAATAATTCCAACTCCATCCATACATGCATCTGCAGTGACATGTATGTATCGCAACAGCTGTAGCTCAGGGGTAGTTGCAACTTTAGTGTCACGGATAGCTGTCAAACCTACCCTCCCTCTCACATACACACGCCAACAGCAAGGAATGAAGGAAGTTAGCTAGGAAGCTAAGGCACACACGGTCCTCTTTCTCACTTAATCACCCCGGCCGGCCAGAGGGTCAACTTAATCACATCACGCAATCATGCGCGTACACACACCCGAAGCACAAAATCAAGCTAATTACACCTCCTCCCAATCATGCGCCGGAAGTAAACCGCCCCCTGCCTAGTAAGCTTTCATTAATTTATTTCATTATATTATTGTTGGCGACATATATCTGACCCCTTGTGTTTCAAGCCCTCGTTGCTTTGATTTCAAAGGAAGAATTCGAGATATATGTCGTGTGAATATAATGCTGCACTTCTTAAGAAATCTCTTAAGAAAAATTCAAAAAGGAAACTGACCTACCCTAGTGTGTAATGGCAGTGAAAGCAAAGCAAAGCAAAGCATTGACAGTGTATGTTTTGACGTGCTTGTCGGTTTGATACCAAGTCGTCGTCGTCGTCAGAAATTGCCCCGCACGTTACGCCGTCGTTAGTGGAGCCTAGCTAGTACATGTTACCATTATATATACACTACTAAATACACTGCCACTGCCACCACTAGTTTCTCTATTAGTAGTGACTCTAGTATCGTGGGCAATTATACTTTCCAAACGCGACTTTAATTTCTAGCCAAAAAAATGTAATGTTTGAGATGATGTTGACAATTGTCGTAAAACATACGGACTCTGTCCTAGAAGGAAAGGAGAAGGAGAAATCATAATCCTAGTCCGTTTGTATATGAGCTCTTACTAAAACTCTTAGACCATGGCAGGACTATATATACGTGGGAGCTCTATGTTATAATTACTAATATTCAAATAAATAAAGAATAGTCTTCCTACATCTTGTGTCAACTTGTTCTACTTTCATCTACTTTGTTAATTGTGAGAGATGAAGAGGGGAAGGTCCTAACCGCTGGCAACATGTTTTATAACACGTTATCAGCACGACAAGCTCTTCGTCGACATCGTCGTTGAAGTCGCCGCTGACCTCCAGGCCGCCGCCCATGCCAACGTCCCTATTGCGACGACTTCGATAATGTCGACGCTCCCGACGTCGTTAGCGGAACAGATCTGCAACCTCTACCTGCTTCTAATCTGCACCGCATCGACATGTACCGTCGTCGTCAAGCAGACAGGTCTACGACAATATCAAAAGCCCCGCGGTATGTATCTACTAACCACTATCCTACGCGACATGTGACGTAGATCAAATTGACATCCTTTATAAGGTACCGAAGAATTGCATCTGCGGGATCATAAGTCCCAAGCTGTCAAGATGGTCTATTATTTTATTTTTATACACGTGCATAGTTTTGTGTACATATGCATGGATACGTAATGGGACTTAGCATTAGGCCCGAAGAACCTCGTTGATATAAAGGATTGAACTACAGAAGGTTCATGATGGTTCAATCTACATGTTTTTTTTTTTGTTTACGCCGTGAAGGCCATGGCATGAAGCCAAGCAATGGCACACGTGATTTGAAATTGTCCTTGCATGGACGACATGCATGGCATCTAGCAACTCTGTGGAGAACATCGTTGATTTGCATGTCATAGAAGCCGAGCTCGTAGCTTGTGCCTGTCGTCGTTTTTTCCCCGCACGAGACGTACGACGCAAATATCAAATCACGGATCCATGCTATGTCGATTGACGAAGAACGAAGCCGACTCACTGGAGAAGTTGAACTCAAACAAACCGACAAACAAACCAACATGTATTCTGGCTAGGAGCCTAGAACACCATGTCGTATGAATCCATCTACCGACTATTGCCCTTCTGCATGCAAGCTACCAGTAGGACCGCATGCAAGATGCTACTCGTCCACACACGAGTTATCTTGCTGCCAGAAGACAAGCCATGTCCGCACACGAGTTATCTTGCTGCCAGAAGACAAGCCATGTCCGCACATGAGTTATCTTGCTGCCAGAAGACAAGCCATGTCCGCACATGAGTTATCTTGCTGCCAGAAGACAAGTCATGTCCGCACATGAGTTATCTTGCTGGCAGAAGACAAGCCATCCGTATTGGCACACCAATCTGGCCATCCGTCGACCAATGGCCTGTACGCCGCAGCTACTGTGATTGCCTGTCGCCGAAATTGCATCATGAAACAGGGTTTGCATGCCCTCTCTAAAATCGATGCTCAGCAGCTGGTCACAACTCATCATCTATGTTGCACGGTCGCCTCCGCACTTCTCGGCTAGCAGTCCACCATGCCAAACGAAGGTTGTCACGATGGTTTTTGTTGGGTTAGTGTGAGTGAAAACAGGGCGGAGAATTTGGCCACAACTTCGAAAAATCTTGAACGATCCTAGAAGGAAGAAAAGATCTATAAATCTAAAATTTTATAATTGGGCCTTAAATTTCTTGCAGAATTATTACGCATAGGTCTTGCAGTACTTATGTTTTCGGATATTTCTTAAACCCTTTAAAGTCCTGAAGAACAATGACGTGTGGATTGATTGATACTTTTATGATTGATACTTTTATGTTCTTTTGAATGCATTTATTTATTGCTTATATACCATGTACTAGCAATAGTTAAGTTTTGAATAATTACGTTAGAAACATGGTATAGAGTTTATGAGCTCTCTAAATCCTGCAGACCTTAGACTGATCACCTTCAAGAGGCTCATATTTGTTCTTCTAGCATAATGGATTTTTGGGATAAATAAATCCTTGGTATTAACTTTGTAAATTTGCATATACTATAATCCCAAAAAATGCTAGGATGCTTCTAAGAATTTTGAATAACCATCCACTATCTTTTTGCGCGTTATTACTACTTGTTTACATGTAGTAAACTTATATGCACATGGTCAAAATTACGTGAATATGCACGCCTTAAAAGAAGTAATATCCTGGAATTACTCAATAGTAGAATTATTTTTCATGGTCATAATTAAATCCATGCAGGATATTTTGTTACCATTGAAGTGTAGTAAAGTTAGGATATTTATTTTCGAAATACTCTCTAGAATGAGTATATGGCCACGATATTATGCTGCTCTATAAACAATAGCTTGAAGCTTTATACTAAATGTCTAGAAGACAAGATGGTAAATAAGATTTTATCAATACATATTCTCGAAAAATTATCTCTTGTGTATAGAATATTACAGAGCAACATAATACATGCAGTATTTAAATTTACCATTACTCAAATAAAAATTGAGTTGAATTTTTAGACAGCTTTAAAAACCAAGATATTATCCATTGCAATAACTTTGAATACGTGGCTTGCATATGTTACACCCTTTGAAGGTTTGTGACTATATATCATAACTATTGAATATATAGTATGAAGCTACACTTGTTAAAGTATAGAAGTTAAGACACGCAGGAATGATATTATTTATAATATTTATGGGTTTTCTGTAGGAAGAACTTAAATCATGTGTTTATAGATTTATTTCTTTTGAACTCATATCCTGAAGTATCGATAGTAGTTGCGGTGGTGCATTAAGTTTTAATTCCCGTTGAATTAAGTGATTAATAGTTAATTTATTAGCTTGAAGACTAATATTAAATAATATTTAATATTCTTAGTTGCAGTTGTTACCTGAAGTAATACATGCTAATTTCTCATGGGATAAATAAGATTTATATGTTTTACATATAAATAATTGCCTAATGCCTATCTAAATAAATTTATATTAATTTTATCCGTAAAGAAACCTTAGTTGACCGTGAAGGTTATAGTTCTCTGTGCACTACTACCATGTAGGTAGAAGGGAAACTGAATTTCCTAGAAGCACATGAACAATTGGATTATATTGGCGTGTGAATTTCTCTTAGAAAGAAAAAATTTAGCCAAAAAATAGTATAATTCTAAAACTAATGACTATTTAATACTTCAGCCCAATAACTAGAAGTTTACGTCCTACCCTGAATTATTTGTTATTGTACACTAAATAGTACATTAGATATGTGAATTTTATGCCATAACCACTTGAAGTATGATTGGATTCTATGGAGAATTAGAAGTAATTATTCATAGATGATGTATGAAACAAATTACTATTTAAAGTATAATGGCATGAGAAGGGAAGGAATTTTGGGCAAAGGCATAAAAGTAAATGTAGATAATATATATTTAATAGGCATAGCCTTCCTAAATCTATCTTTAAGTGCATGTATTAGAACTTGAAGTTCTGCCCATATCCCTTCCGGCTGAGTTAACTTTCTCTACTACACTAATTTTAAGCAAGCTCACAGCTTTGCTTTTTAATTATCTGTTGTGTTGGACCGAATACTAACATTCCACATTACATATGAATGTGTACTACTATTTTGTTCTCTCATTGAGCCAAACTATCTGCACTCTTGCATATGAATATTAGCATAGAAGCTATGGTTGTAGCTAGTAGCTACATTTATAGCCCCCATAATTAAGCTGACTAGCTAGCATGCTATGTCTAATGGTTCTTGTTGAACTAATAAATATGTTGCTTTTAATGCATTGCATGCATAAGCAAAAGATTGGTCTATGGCCATGCAACCTAAGATTAGGAGGAATAAATATGTTTGCTCAATGGAGACTAACCCACTTGATGGGATGAATAATTGTGGATATAAGATGGTGGATAAAATACTTATTATGATGATTTGGGATTTACGAAGAAAAGGCATAAATGGAATTTTGCATTAATGGCAATTAGAAAATTCTATTCTATGTGAATTTAAAAGTTGTGTATTTTATACGTTTGAAGTATATATGGTCCATTTTTATGTATGAGTACTTGGATCAATTATTTTAGGCTAAATAATAAAGAAGCTAGACGATGAAATAGTTTTTTAAACTATGTTGTGTGTAGATTACGGGGAGAACGTCCCTGAGTTTGTAGGAATATTGAACATTCTTAAATACACTTTATGTATTCTAGCTCACTGCATATAATATATAATAAGCCCCATATTTAATTATGTGCGTGAATATTTCTCATAAAACCCTATAGCATACATGAATGGGCCTCAACTTGTAGTTGGAGATACATGAATTTAATTATTTTAAGCCCATGATAGGGAATATATATTAGATTATGTTATTAAAGATCTAATATTGGCATTAGTAGGAGAGAAAGCCTATTTTGAATGCCAAATATTATTTCTATAGAAGAAGAATGATCTAGAGAAAATATTCCTCGAAGCTTGAAGCAGGAATACAATCACGCACTAAGTCAACTAATAGTTTGACTAATGCTCTCATGAAGCATGAAGCAGAGCATATGCCAGATATTTTTGAAAATAAGAGAAGTAACTTGAAGTTATAAACCAGAAGTTTTGTTTACTATTAGTAAACTACATGTCATATACTATAAAGCTAAAATTCATGGGGATGCCTATGGGTTATAGTTTAGCGTATACTTGTTGAATAGAAATAAAATAAAACTCCTCCACTCTCATGAAGAGAACACCTCATGAAGAAGGTTGAGCACCTCACAAAGAGGATCATCGTGAAGATGAAATCCAACACAATAAGCGTGGATCATTAGTGTTGGATATGCAGAATAATAAAGTATCTCTTGTTTGGGAAATGACAAAGAGACAGAATAATCTCACATTGTGAGAATATTGGGAGAAAACAATAGTTGTCAACAATACTACCTCTATAATTGCAAATGTTTCTCTTATGAGAACCCGGCTCCGGAAATAAAGTCCATAGCAAAGTCTCCTGTAGCGATTATATCGGGTCAATGAAGAAATGCAATTGAGATTTAATCTTCTACTAAGAAGAAATAAATGTTCTGCTATATCTCTGGCAAATGAAATGAATAAATATTGAATATGCAGTAATAAATGGATTATGAAACTCCATATAATTCCTGAAGAACATAAATCACAACATGTGAAATTTAAATCTCATACAAGTATAAAAAAATCTAAGGTATAATATATTTCTAAATGAATATTAAAGTCTCAAGAAGAGCATGTCCTAAAAGGAAAAGAGTCATTGAATGACTTCATAGTGAATAACACTATCTCATTGTGTATATCATATAATAATCTCTCATGTAGTAGAGAATATATCTCATAGAAGAGAATTATTTCTCAGAAAATAAGAACATCCTTAAAGGATAATTTACCAACCAATTCTTGAAGAAAACACCATTGATCCCTGAAGTGAATATAGACCCAAGAGACAAAATAAGGAATTCTAAACGCCACGAAGGTGTCATACAAACACTCAGAAAGTGTAATGCTAGCAATGAATAGTATTATCCTCTAAATACAATAGAAAGAATAATGGTGATTTTTGGTATTTAAATTATCCCCTAAATGCCAAATACAAGACTGGATTTATTATTTAGTGGTACAATCAAAATCCTGAAGATTTATAAATTTAAATCCACTAGAAAAGAATATAAATACTAAAACTCTAGTATAAGTTTGATACATTATCTAGAAGATATTGAATATTACCCCCGTAATCCTCTAAAAGGATTTATTATCTCGAAGGATAAAATTTATTTATTTTGCACAACTAATAAGTGGTTATTTATGTATGAAGCATATTGCTCTTTGTTATACCCATATAATTTATAGAAGAATTATGAGTCAACTTTTAAAAGATATTGTATTAAGGTACTACGTACCATTGATTAAGCACATATTTATGAAAGTGTGATTTAAATAATAAAGTTCAAAGTATGGCTTTATAAGGGGAGCATATTTTATTGTATTTACCTTAAAGGTAAACCACTTGAATTATAAAGATCAAATATATCATATTTGCTAAAACACTGAAGGTTATACATAGATGATCTTAAAGATCAACATCTATAAAAGAAGGTTAAATATTGTACTCTTTTTTCCTATGTAAGCTTTTACCCGAAGGTTTCTCACATAAGATTTTTAATGAGACAACATGTGCAATGCAATTAACGAATGCGATGTACTCTTTTCTTCAAGAACCATTTTTTCCACTAGGTTTTTGGATAGAGTTTTTGATGAGGCATGTGCATATCGTGGTAATCACCCAATGAAGAGTGTTGTAAAACATACGGACTCTATCCTAGAAGGAAAGGAGAAAGAGGAGTCCTAATTTTAGTCCGTTTGTATATGAGCTCTTACTAAAACTTTTAGACTTTGGTAGGACTATATATACATGGGAGCTCTATGTTATAATTATTAATATTCAAAGAAATAAAGAATAGTCTCTCTACATTTTATGTCTACTTGTTCTACTTTTATCTACTTTTATCATAAGAGACGGAGAGAAAAAAATTCTAACTACTGACAACATGTTTTATAATTGTGTCCGTGGAACTGGATTGGACGGCGTGGCCACAGAAGATTCTGATGCAGACCCTCTCTGTTCGGTTAAACAAGTCAGTCAGAGGTTATTATAGGAGTACTGATAGTAGCTATGCTAATATAAGATGGGCTGTATCATATTCATATCCTGTTGCTCACAAAAATTAATCCTCTTGCGCCTATCCGGCGGCGGCCCAATGAGTTCTTAAATTATACAAATGAGTGCTTAAATTATGCCTACCAGCAGGATCATTCAAAACATCTGGATCCGGATGTATATTAATTTCGCGCGTCCTTTTGTGCTCTGGCACAACCTCTGTCGGTAGTAGAGGTCTCCAAAGATGCCACCAGGTTATAACACCTAAAATGTGTTGCCTTCTTACATTCTTAAACTTTATTATATTAGACGTACATCTGTATTTTCATGTTTGGCACATGTCACTCCATTTGAATTTGCAGTTTGTTTTATTAGCCAAAAAAACATAATACAGAAACTTAAAGAGTCTTTTTTTTGTTTCTGTTTTCTTAAAGAACATCTCAACCAAGGACTTTTTAAGGTATACCTAAAACCTCAACTCTACTGGTTTCTGGAGCAAGAGATACCCAACTCTAAGAAATACCTAGATTTCATTTAATGTGGTGTTTAGGACCACATAGAGGGTGTTTGTTTGCCTAGCACAACTCAGCCTAGCCGGATCACCTCAAACAGGCCCTATATGGTCAGACTCAACTGGTGCAGGGTAGGTTGTTTGTTGCTCTTCCCAACTAGTCCAGGCTAGGACGAGCACACCCACCAACCACTTGTGCTTGTATTAGAGTTTGAGCGGGCCTGGCTCCCAGCAAAGGCCAAATCAAGCTTCACTCCAGGGCCTGGTTTGTGGGTGCTTTAATTTTTGTGTCAGTCAGATCCAACAAGATTGCAGGCAAACAAACAACCTTACTTGGACACTGTCAGCTTGGACACTGTCAGGTAGGCCCAGGCCTCCGTCCAGGAGAAAAAAACACGCCTATAGTTGATCTTTCGACGATGCATACAGAATCCTTATAAATCCTAGGCATTTTTCTTATTTGATTGGAGTTACGTCAAGGGTTCCAGACATTTTAGTAAAGAATAGAGGTGGACACCCATCTCGGCCCCCGGACAATGCAAGCGTGATAATGTTGATGCAGTAGAGTAGTCTCTTCCTCGATCGGACATTTTTAGTAAAGAATAGAGGTGGACAACTAAAATCAGGACAAGCTTCCTAATTTCAGTTGTTTTCGTCACGTTAGCGGCGGCGCAAACTCGTCTGCTAGCCTAGCTACCCATCCAGATCGATCCAGTGCTTCAATTCATTGCTGCCTGTTTTGTTGATTAATGAACAAAAGAGCAGCGCGGAATAATGCTGTACTACAGACGGACGGGAGGCTAGTTACCACTTTCGTCGCATGATTGCACTTCATGTGCGAGCCATAGACAAGAAGATCAAAAGCTAATGTCACCACTACCACTATGGCCTACACAACACAGCTTTAATTGTTGATTTGCTGGAATTGTGCTAGGGTTGGTAGGTCCTGCTGTCTTGCTTTGTTTGCCCTGGCACTGGCAGAACGAGGCCATGCAAACCTGTGTGCTAAGGCTGCTCTTTATTTGATTTTGATAGCATGGTCGTTGCCGTTGGTACCTGCCTGTTGTGTTTTAGATCGGAACACAACAGATAACTAGACTGGATCGAGAATTTAGGAACGAACAACAAGACTTGGGGACAAAGAAAAGCGACTCAGTGAAGAACAGAGGAGCGGGATGAGATTCTAGAATCAGTTTTCTGTTATTCCATACTGTCACCAATAGTGGCGGAGGACAGCTGAGAACTAAGGTTTTTTTTTTTACAACAAGCTGAGAACTAAGTTATGGCACAGTCTCAGATAACGGTAGGTTAATGTAACAGCTACAGTAGACATTGGACAAAATTAAGTTATGGCAGTTGCCTCACCTTGCCATACCGAGAGCTCTGCCACAGGTCACCAATTGTTACAAGCAGCCTTTAAACGCCGGACACCACATACTCCAACCTGGGCTGAGCGCCTACAACCTAATAGGCCAAACCCGATCAAACCTGAACCAAAACTGAACACACTAAGTTTTTAGCTACACTTTGTCTTCTTCTCATCTGTTGTCGGACTCGATCCCTTTCTTCCTTTCTTCTTGTGCCTGACATACCTCCCTCCTTGAAATCCAGCTTTGCCCCCAAGCTGGATGATGTGGAAAATGTTGATGAAGATCATGCACTTCCTCCCAAGTAGACATTGAAGCAGGCCCAAAATCCCAAATCACAAGAATTTGAGAGATAGTTGAAGCTTCTTTCTTAGACCACCATGTCTGAAGAAATTGAATTGGAGTAGCAGTAGTTGTGGGATCAGTAAGAACTTGGGAAATTTCATCCTCAATCCAAACTGAAGGTGGAACATGACGCTTAAGCTGAGACACATCCACCACATTATGAATCATACAGATGTCTGGAAGTTGCAGATGATAAGCTACCGTACCAATACATTCTAGAATAAGAAAGGGCCCATAACACTTGAAGCTCAACTTCTAATTTGAAGGAGCAACTGAGGACTAGATATATGGCTACAGCCTCAAATAGACAACTTTTCAACTTTGAATTCACGCTCTGAACGCCCTGTGGCAGAACCTCCTAAAATCCTATGGCCCACACGCATGATTATTGTCTAAACAGACTCAAATAACCATGAATGTGTTTCACAAAACTTAAAAGGTCTGTCGGATAAATCCCGAATCATCCACGATTCTCCTAGCAGGATCAATCATTACAAAGAGACATTGCAGTATTACAACAGTTTTATACACATAATATACATCAGAGTAAAATAGCGGAAGGATTACATTAACATAAGTTGACAAATCTTTTACAAACCATAAGTTAGATTATTACAAACCATATACCAGTGAAATACAATATAACTTATTATGTCCACCTTGTTTATATACTCTGCCCAAGAGCGAGGTATCCTATTCGTCATCACTTTTCTCGACGACTGTCATGCAGCAGGATGCGAAGCATCCCTGCCCATGATGCTCATCTGCAACAAGGGTTCAACAAACCCTGAGTACAAAAGTACTCAATAAGACTGACCCGACGAAAAAGAGGGGTGAAGACTCAGGAAATGTAGGCTAGAGGGACAAGGTAAGGCTTGCAGGCGATAAGAAATTTTACAGAAAAGTTTGAAAGAAAGAAAAGCTGTTTCGCTCAAGATCCAATTACCAACCAACTTTCTTCTTAAACCTTACTTATTATTCAAGTTGTTACTACGATGATGAACACCGATCGAGTATTCTTCTCCGAGAAGCAACGACAATTCAAATCCATTTTCATACCCAGCTGGGACCTAGGTTACTGATATGCAGGAGACTCTAACTCCTAAGCATAGCAGGTGAACCGATATACCGGGATAACAACCGCAGCCATATATCATCACATGATACACCTGAGCACTTCGACCCAGTGTACCGATATACATGGGAACTTAAACCCATAGTATAACACACTATGACATATGTGAGATCTTTGGCCCACTATAAGTCACTCCATGATATACCCGGCTCCAACCATCAGTATATCACTTCATGCATGTGGATTTTCTAATTTCTCGATGTCACCAGTTCACCATCGACACGGGACCTAGGGCATCAACAGACGAAAACACTATAGAGGGACTCCATTCTCAATGCAAGTTAGCCGTCCAAACTCTATTTATTAACTAAAAGCATGATTTCAACAGATAAAACCAAACTCATCTTTTTCATTCTTTTACCTCGGAACACTTAATTAATTAAGCAGGGTAAATATTACTACGCATCTTTTAGAACAAGTAACAAGGAATTATGGGAGTAAGACAGGTAATGCAGTTGGTGGGTTTTCACTCAACTCCTATTACTTAATGCAACATATCATAACTGAAGCGATAAAACTTTTATAAAATAGAATAGGGTTTGAATGCATCCGGGGCTTGCCTTGGTAGTCAGGATAGATAGTCTCAAGCTCTGGATCAATTCCAATCCCTGGAGTCTGCTCTTCCTTCGGATCTGGGCGACAACGTTAAACTCTCCGTTATCGAAAACTATATGATGCAATGATATGCTTCAACATGATGGAATAGTAAACATAATGCTCGATGGATATATGATCAGATTAATGGCTTGAGTACAACTTTCCTCACGATAAAGTTGCAAGCCAACCAAAACATACTTACTAAGTTCATTAGGGTTAACTACATTATTTACGAAAGTTATTAAACACATGAGATAACGTTAATTAAGCCCTAATGACATGATCTAGGTAAGCGCAAACAATTAATTAAAGTGACAAAGGTCATTAAGGTTAATGACCCAAGGTCATCAATCAATCCCAAAGTCAAACAATTCCTATAATAATTAACCTTAACTAAAGGGGTTAATTAATTATTTAAAACATAAAATAAAGGCATAAAAATTAAAGTTGTCTAATTAAGCTCAAAATTTTATTTTGAAAATCTCTTGGTCTAATTAGATGGAAAAACAAATTTCAGATTTAAAAGCCAATTATTTTATTTATTAAAAATCATTGAATGTCCATTTTTCAATTAAAAGGGCTAATTTTAACATATACAAAAATTATTCAAATTTGATATTTCATATTTTTCCTAAGTAGATGACATCATAAAGAACACACACAAAAAGTTTCAGAATTTTTGGAGCTATATATGAATTACTATGATTTTCTAAATAAAATAACATTTAAATTATTTTCTAAAAATAGAAAAAGAAAAAGAAAAAGGAGCACAGTGCTCCCGCGCTGACCGACGGTCCGCCGGCAGTTGACCGTCGATTACTCGCCGACGGCGAGGTCTCTGGCGACCGGACTTGAACCATCGGGCTCAGTTTGGCACGGGGAGTCAATCAGGGTAGTAAATGGTACAGCGGGGTGACGGCGGCACCCATGCCGGCGGTCATGGCGGCCCGGCGGCGCGGCGGTCCGGCGGAAGAGCTCACCGGAGCTTTCTTGACGATGGCGAGCGCACGGTTATAATCCATACACTCTCGCGAACATAATTGACAACAAGATGAGGCTCACTTTGGTCCCCAGCCGCAACGGCTACGCGCGCGGCGGAGCGGCAAGGTCACGCCGGCGGCGACGCACAGCGGCCGGATCCTATGGTGCAAGAGAGATGGAATTGAGGGCTTGGACAGGTGCAGGAGCTCACCATGGGTCTAGGGCGCACGCTAATGTAAGCTCGGAGTGATTGAGTCGAGCTGTGGACGACAGCGCTGATGGCGGCGGCGGCGCTCCGGTGGCAAGGACGGCGTTTCGGCGCTTCCTGTGCACCATCAGACCGACCAAAATACGCATAAGGTGCAACGAAGCACAGAGAATATGATGAGAGGGTTAAAGGTAAAATGTTTTCCACCTTGGCGGCGGTGGACGGCGAGGAAGCTCGCGGCGGCTCGGCGACCGGTCGCGAGGAAGACGACGTCGTGCGGGGGGCTCGGACGGGGAGAGTGAGCACGAGCTATCCCAATCGAAGCGCAAGGACGTGGTGGAGCTTTTGGCAAGACAAAGTGAGCAGAGATGGAGCGACGGTGGCGAATTTGGACGGTGGAGCAAGGCCATCGACGGCGGCGGCAGGGAGAAGAAGAAGAAGAAGTCGGCCACGGCCGACCTATTTATAGGGCAGGGGCGATGTATGGACGAGCGACATGTCGACGATAAAGCTTCACGAGTCCAGGAGCGTGCCGGCGGCCGTGCATGTGCGGCAGTGGACGGCGGCGCGGGTTGAGAAGCCGGCGATGGCGGCCGACGATAGGTCTCGGTGCTGTTCGAGAAAATTACAGAATTACCACTTGTTTGAAATTACAAATTACTCCAAAATTTATATAAGAACTTGAAAATCTATAAAAATATCATTTGCATAAATTTTCAAGAGCTACACTTTTCATTTAACTTGTATCCTCAAATTCTGTCTGGATTTTGAAATATGAATTCAAATTTAAAAAGAGAATAAAACCCTAGAAACAAACATTTGAAATTACTTTTGATTTTTCAATAAAACTTGAAAATCTTCAAAACTATGAAATGTTTAAATTTCCAAACCAAACCTTTTTCATATACAAAGTTTTCCTAAATTATGCATAATTTTTGAATTATGGTTTTAAAATCAAAAGGGGACAAATGCTGGAAAACTGTATTTTCAATTTTATTTAAAATTCTTTGTAGAAACTTGTAAAACTTTGAATACCAACTTTGTATCTCTTATCAAGATCTACAAACTATATTTTTAGAGTATCCCTAAATTCCTTATAGATTTTGAATTATAGAAAAGGGGATAAAACTAGGTTTTTGAAACCAAATTGAAACTCGATTTAGTCTCTAATTTAATTGGTTGGTTATTAGTGATCACATACATCATCCAAGGACATTTTTAGGTTAATGAGCCAGTGACACCCTTGGTTGACCAAGTTGACTTTTGAAAAACATTTTATAGCTTTCCAAATTGAATTTAAAATTTGAATTGCAAGACTTGAGAATAAGCTTTGAAATCCAAATTCAACTTCAAATATGGAAATCATTTTTAGGGTTGGACTTAGATTTATACACTATGCTTGACACTAATGTAAACACAATTTACACCTCAAGTACATAGAATATAAACTAAGCATTTGAGATGACATTCGAAAGTAGGATTTTATTATTTCATGTGACCACACATTCCAGAAACACAATCAACCTATGAAATGTAAACTTATTTTAGTTAATACACATCAATATTGACCTAATCATGAATGCTTTATAGTGCATATGATGACATGGCAGGTTTTAGTTAATATAACACCAGAGGTGTTACAGCCTTTTCCCCTTAAAGAAATCTTGTCCCGATATTTAAAGATATAGGTAAAGTAATGGAAAAGAAAATGTGTCAGGAAAAACACACTTCAACTAATTACATAAGAGAAAAGGGTCTTTACAACTCACACTAAGGAAGTTACAAGTCATAGAGGGAATTATAACTTATATAGAAGCATAGAATTCCGGGAAGTTCTCCAACAGGTAATCTTCTGATTCCCAAGTAGCTTCTTCTTCTGAATGTTGTTCCCACTGTATCTTGTACCACTTGATTATCCTACTTCGAGTAACACGGTCTTTCTGATCCAAAACTCAAATTGGATACTCAGAGTAAGTCAAATCAGGCTCAAGTTCAATTCCTTCCACCTTAACAACCTTATCCGGCACTCGAAGACACTTCTTAAGTTGGGACACATGAAACACATTGTGTACAGCCGACAACTGTTCAGGTAGTTGCAGACGGTATGATACCTTCCCAATTTGTGCCAAGATTTGAAACGGTCCAATGTAATGAGGTGCTAACTTTCCTTTAACTCCAAATCGAGTAACTCCCTTCATGGGTGACACCTTTAGATATACAAAATCTCCTTTATCGAAACATAATGGTTGACGCCTTTTGTCGGCATAACTCTTTTGACGAGACTGTACCACTTTCAAGTTTTGTTGTATCTGCTTAACTTTTTCTTTCGTTTCTTTTACTAGATTAACTCCGAAGAATCTTCTTTCTCCAAGTTCAGACCAACTTAACAGAGTTCTAAATCTGCGACCATATAGTGCTTTAAATTTTGCCATTTTGATACTTTATTGATAACTATTGTTATAAGAAAACTCTGAGGGCAAACATTCGTCCCTTTTTTTGGAAAATTAAGAACACATTCTCTCAACATATCTTCAAGTATTTGGTTCACTCTTTCAGTCTAACCTCCTGTTTGTGGATGGTAAGCTGTACTGTGCAAAAGATCAGTACCTAGTGAATTATGCAATCATTTCTAGAATTTGTTGATGAACTGCGTGCCTCGGTCCGACACAATAGTCTTCGGTACACCATGAAGATTAATGATACGCTTAAAATATAATTTGGCATATTGAGATGCTGAATTTGTACTTCAAACTGGAAGGAAATGTGCAGACTTTGTGAGTCGATCCACTATGACCCAAATAGAGTCAAAACCTCTTGCTGTCCTAGGTAGACCCACTATAAAGTCCATACTGATATCTTCCCATTTTCAAGCTGGAATAGACAATGGTTGAAGTTCTTCTGCTGGTTTCAAATGTACAGCCTTAACTTTTTGACAGGTATCACATTGAGCCACATACTTAGCAATTTCTATCTTCATCTTAGTCCACCAAAATTTTTGTTTCAAATCATGATACATCTTATTACTTCCTGGATGAATAGAAAATTTTGAATTATGTGCTTCATCAAGGATCCTTTGACGTAACTCAGGAACTTTTGGTATGACCAGACGATTCTTATACCATAGGACATTTGCTTCATCAATTGTGAAACAAGAAACCTTCTTTTTTCTAACTTTCTTTTTGATATATTTAATTCCCTTATTACTTCTCTGAGCAGCAATAATTTGATCTTTGAGTGTTGATTCAACCATAATGTTGGATAAACTACCATGTTGCACCATTATTAGACCCAACTTTTCTATTTCATGACATAGAGAAATGTCTAGAGGTTTTACTATCAAGCAATGGCAATGACTCTTTTGACTAAGAGCATCAGCAACTATATTTGCTTTACCAGGATGATAATATATTTCCAAATCATAATCATTGATTAGCTCTAACCACCTCCTCTATCTCATATTCAACTCATCTTGAGT
The DNA here is from genome assembly GCA_023333625.1 of Bothriochloa decipiens. Taxonomy (NCBI): domain Eukaryota; kingdom Viridiplantae; phylum Streptophyta; class Magnoliopsida; order Poales; family Poaceae; genus Bothriochloa; species Bothriochloa decipiens. The sequence continues at coordinate 32,588,221 of CM041632.1, read as the reverse complement.
AAAAATATATTTTAAACTCTTGTGATCACTGTAGATATTACATTTATTACCCCACAGATAATGTCGCCATATCTTTAATGCATGGACAACCGCTGCTAATTTCAAATCATGGGTTGGATAATGTTCCTCATGTTTCTTCAACTGTTGAGAAGCATAAGCAACAACTCTCCCTTCTTGCATCAACACACATCCAATGCCAATGCCAGAAGCATCACAATAAACAACAAATGGTTTCTCAATATTTGGCTATGCTAGGACTGGAGCAGTAGTCATTAATTCCTTCAACTTCTGAAATGCCTTTTCACATTCAGGTGACCAAACAAACTTGACATCATTCTTTAACAACTCAGTTATAGGCTTGGATATCTTTGAGAAATCCGGTATGAAATGACGGTAATAACCCGCTATTCCAAGAAAACTACGAACTTGATGCACGGTTTTTGGTGGTTCCCAATCAATTATATCTTGTACCTTGCTGGGGTCAACAGCAACACCTTTATCTGATAAAACATGTCTAAGAAATTTAACTTCTTTCAACCAAAACTCACACTTGCTAAACTTAGCATACAATTGATGTTCTCTTAGACGTTGCAGAATAATTCTGAGGTGTTCAGCATGTTCTTCTTTACTCTTGGAATATATCAAAATATCATCAATGAAGACTACCACGAACTTATTAAGTTCTGGCATGAACACTGAGTTCATCAAATACATGAAATAAGCTGGTGCGTTGGTAAGTCCAAAAGACATAACCAAATACTCATACAGACCATATCGAGTAGTAAAGGCAGTCTTTGGAATGTCTTCCGGGTGAATCTTGATTTGATGATACCCGGATCGAAGATCAATCTTGGAAAACACCTTTGCCTCCGCTAATTGATCAAAAAGCAGATCAATACGGGGTAGAGGATACTTATTCTTAATGGTCACTTCATTCAAGGGACAATAATCCACACATAACCTCAAGCTCTTATCTTTCTTTTTCACAAAGAGGGCAGGACATCCCCAAGGTGACGAGCTAGGTCGGGTAAAACCTTTATCCCGTAACTCTTGTAATTGAGTTTTGAGTTCTGCTAACTCAGGTGGTGCCATCCGATAAGCTCTTCTGGATATTGGAGCAGTACCAGGTTTCAAATCAATTCTAAACTCCACTTTTCTATTAGGAGGTAAACCCGGTAACTCATCAGGAAACACATCCGGAAACTCACAGACCACTGGTATATCCTTGATTTCTTTTATAGAAGTTGCACATGCCTTTTCAACAGTCCTCTTAAGAGTTGGAAGCTGGATAAGAAGTTGAGATTTGCAATTAGGTATGTTCACTCTCACAGTTCTATTCAGGATGTCTATCACAGCACCATGCCGTTTCATCCAATTCATACCTAGGATCACATCTATATCCTGATCCTTTAATATTATCATATCAGTGGAAAAAATATACCCACCTAAATTTATAGGCACATCGTGTACCATTTCTTTAGTACACATACGCCCCCAGGAGATTGTATAAAGAATTGTTCTTTTGTCCCCATGGTTGGTATTTTATGTGTCTTAACAAATGTACCATTGATAAATGTATGAGATGCACCAGAATCAAAAAGCAGAATTGCAGGATGATCGGCAACAGGGAACGTACCCATCATAACCGGTTCTCCTTCTGGAATTTCTCCAACCTGAGTGTAGAACACCTTACCAACCTTCTTCTCATTCTTTCCCTTCTGCACATTTTGATTACCAGCCTTATTTTGAGTCTGTGGCTGTTGTGGTGCAAAGGCCTTGGGAACATAGGAATTGTACTGCCTCGGATGGGGGCAGTATCTTGCAAAATGACCAGTCTTCCCACAATTGTAACATGGGTAACTTTGTGGTTGAGAAGTTGGGTTACGAATACCAGGGGCATTCGGCTGTCTTGGATAAGGAAGAGTAGTAGCAGAACGGACGTTTGTCTGCTGCTGGGCTTGGTATTGTGGTGGATGGTAAGAAGGACGAAAATGATTTTAGGGATGATAGATTATCTTCTGGCATTTTTTATTTCCACCAGAAAATCCCGAGGTTACTGTTTTCTTCTTCTTAGCTTCCATGTGTTGATGGTTCTTTTCTTCGTAAGATATGGCAATATTTACCATCTCATGGAAGGTAGCATTTGGGTTCCCAGTCATCATTCTCTGAATCTTGCTATTCAGACCCCTGAGGAAACACTCCTTCTTACGGTCAGTACCAACATGGTCTGACACATATTGAGACAAGTGATTGAATTTGCCAAAGTATTGCATCACTGACATATCACCTTGCCTCAGGAAAAGAAACTCTTCAAGTTTTATAGTCATAATTCCCTCAAGAATAAAATGTGCATGAAAAGCTTCACGAAACTCAGTCCAAGTAATACGATGACCTTCAGGCTGAGCAACTACAAAATTAAACCACCAGGCTCCTGCAGTGCCTCTTAATTGCTGGACTGCAAACATGGGCTTCTGGTATTCGGTACACTCAATTAGTCCAAACTTTTGCTCCATAGTACAGAGCCAATCATCTGCCTCCATTGGTTCATCCACTCTGGTAAAGACAGGAGGACATGTGTCGGTAAAATCCACATAGGTGGTCTCATTCCTGTTATTCCAAAAATGATTCCCCTGATATGCATTTTGATTTTGATTCTAGGCCATTAGGGTGGTTGCATTGACCAAGGCCGCAACTGCATCGGCCAGGGTTGGTGGAACTGGTGGAGGATTTGGGACATTACCTCCATCATGAGATGGACCGGCAGCATCATGGGAGCGAGTGTGAGCAGGCATCTGTTGATAAACAAACTATACTTTACTCGCAGAACCTTATTGGATTTCATAAGCAGATATTACAGACGTGCAACACACTTATAATACATTATTTTTGTTACAACCATCTGCACTCCGGCAAGACTTTCCACACCTACTAAGTTTCAGAAAGCAGGGAAAAGATATTTACACATCTCACTTTCCAAACTCTTTACTCCTCCTCCTCACTATCTTCCACCGGGATTAACTCCTCCTCTTCGGGATCCTCTTCCTCTTCAAGTTCTTCTTCTACTATCTCAGGGTCTTCTTCTTTGACAAGATCCTCTTCATTTTATTTGCTACACCCATCTGGTTTTCTTCTTCCTCATTGATGACATCATCATCAATGGACTCTATTTCTTCAGGGTCTTCCTCTTCCTCATCTTGACCCATCACAAGACCAAGATCATCTTGGGCTGCCTGTCGTTGATATTCAGGATCCAACAGGTTATTCAATCTTACACACTCATCCTCAGATTCCTTGGCATACTCCTCCAACTCTTCCATGTAATACTCAAGTTCTTGCACACGACCATTTGCTGCATCTTCTCATGCCCAAGCATCATTCCTTTGATGCTTCATATACCTCCGAGATCGTCTTAACTGAGTAATCTCAGCGGCCTCTTCGATTCTATCGGCTTCAGCCCTTTCCAACTCAGCCCTAAGCCTTGCTATTTCAGCTTGCGGATCTGGATTAGGATTGTTACTGCTTTCGCCAATCTCATATCTGGGGGCTAGTTGATGTCGAGGTACCCCCTTTGGTGCAGTACTCTTACGAGGAGTTTGCTTGGTAAGGGCCATCCTGAAGAAAGGTAGGTCATAAGAAATAAGGATAGATAGGTAGGACTCTGAAAGTTAGCATGAAAAGGATTGATACTACTTAACCCAAACCACTTTAAAGGGAAAGGTAATTAAACATGATGCATGAACGAACTTACGATCTAAACGTAAAAGAGTTTTAAGGTAACACATACAATAAGGTAACTTTTATAACATAGGGCAATATAGTATGTTATTCCACCACCACACTTTTAATGAGAATAAGGGTCGATAGAAAGGTTTATAGGTAAGCAATAAGCAATTTGAACCCAAAATAGTCAAGTATAATTATTTGACTCAAAAACCTTTGAAGTTTTCACAAAGAATACTACACCAACTCTTTTTAATAACGATCCGGCTCCAATACCAGCTGTGGCAGAACCTCCTAAAATCCTATGGCCCACACGCATGATTATTGTCTAAACAGACTCAAATAACCATGAATGTGTTTCACAAAACTTAAAAGGTCTGTCGGGTAAATCCCAAATCATCCACGATTCTCCTAGCAGGATCAATCATTACAAAGAGGCATTGCAGTATTACAATAGTTTTATACAAATAATATACATCAGAGTAAAATAGCGGAAGGATTACATTAACATAAGTTGACAAATCTTTTACAAACCATAAGTTGGATTATTACAAACCATATAGCAGTGGAATACAATATAACTTATTACGTCCACCTTGTTTATATACTCTGCCCAAGAGCGAGGTATCCTATTCGTCATCACTTTCCTCGACGACTGTCATGCAGCAGCATGCGAAGCATCCCTGCCCATGATGCTCACCTGCAACAAGGGTTCAACAAACCCTGAGTACAAAAGTACTCAACAAGACTGACCCGACGAAAAAGAGGGGTGAAGACTCAGGAAATGCAGGCTAGAGGGACAAGGTAAGGCTTGCAGGGGATAAGAAATTTTGCAAAAAAGCTTGAAAGAAAGAAAAGCTGTTTCGCTCAAGATCCAATTACCAACCAACTTTCGTCTTAAACCTTACTTATTATTCAAGTTGTTACTACGACGATGAACACCGATCGAGTCTTCTTCTCCGAGAAGCAATGGCAATTCGAATCCATTTTCATACCCAGCTGGGACCTAGGTTACTGATATGCAGGAGACTCTAACTCCTAAGCATAGCAGGTGAACCGATATACCGGGATAACAACCGCAACCATATATCACCACATGATACACCTGAGCACTTCGACCCAGTGTACCAATATACATGGGAACTTAAACCCACAGTATAACACACTATGACATATGTGGGATCTCTGGCCCACTATAAGTCACTCCATGATATACCCGTCTCCAACCATCAGTATATCACTTCATGCATGTGGATTTTCTAATTTCTCGATGTCACCAGTTCACCATCGACACGGGACCTAGGGCATCAACAGACGAAAACACTACAGAGGGACTCCATTTCCAATGCAAGTTAGTCATCCAGACTCGATTTATTAACTAAAAGCATGATTTCAACAGATAAAACCAAACTCATCTTTTTCATTCTTTTACCTCAGAACACTTAATTAAGCAGGGCTAAGCATTACTACGCATCTTTTAGAACAGGTAACAAGGAATTATGGGAGTAAGACAGGTAATGCAGTTGGTGGGTTTTCACTCAACTCCTATTACTTAATGCAACATATCATAACTGAAGCGGTAAAACTTTTATAAAATAGAATAGGGTTTGAATGCATCCGGGGCTTGCCTTGGTAGTCAGGGTAGATAGTCTCGAGCTCTAGATCAATTCCAATCTCCGGAGTCTGCTCTTCCTTCGGATCTGGGCGACAACGTTAAACTCTCCGTTATCGGAAACTATACGATGCAATGATATGCTTCAACATGATTGAATAGTAAACATGATGCTCGATGGATATATGATCAGATTAATGGCTTGAGTATAAATTTCCTCACGATAAAGTTGCAAGCCAACCAAAACATACTTACTAAGTTCATTAGGGTTAACTACATTATTTATGAAAGTTATTAAACCAATGAAATAACGTTAATTAGGCCCAATTGACATGATCCAGGTAAGCGCAAACAATTAATTAAAGTGCCAAAGGTCATTAAGGTTAATGACCCAAGGTCATCAATCAATCCCAAAGTCAAACAATTCCTATAATGATTAACCTTAACTAAAGGGGTTAATTAATTATTTAAAAACATAAAATAAAGGCATAAAAATTAAAGTTGTCTAATTAAGCTCAAAATTTTATTTTGAAAAGCTCTTGGTCTAATTAGATGGAAAAACAAATTTTAGATTTAAAAGCTAATCATTTTATTTATTAAAAATCATTGAAGCTCCATTTTTTAATTAAAAGGGCTAATTTTAACCTATGCAAAAATTATTCAAATTTGACATTTCATATTTTTTCTAGGTAGATGACATCATAAAGAACACACATAAAAATTTTTAGAATTTTTGGAGCCATATATGAATTACTATGATTTTCTAAAGAAAATAGCATTTAAATCATTTTCTAAAAATAGAAAAAGAAAAAGAAAAAGGAGCACAGTGCTCCCGCGCTGACCGACGGTCCGCCGGCGGTTGACCGGCGATTACTCACCGATGGCGAGGTCTCCGACGACCGGACTTGGACCATTGGGCTCAGTTTGGCACGGGGAGTCGATTAGGGTAGTAAATGGTACAACGGGGTGACGGCGGCACCCATGCCGGCGGTCATGGCGGCCCGGCGGCGCGGCGGTCCGGCGGAAGAGCTCACCGGAGCTTTTCCGGCGACGGCGAGCGCACGGTTATAATCCATACACTCTCGCGAACATAACTGACAACAAGATGAGGCTCACTTTGGTCCCCAGCCGCAACGGCTACGCGCGCGGCGGAGCGGCAAGGTCACGCCGGCGGCGACGCACAGCGGCCGGATCCTATGGTGCAAGAGAGATGGAATTGAGGGCTTGGACAGGTGCAGGAGCTCACCATGGGTCTAGGGCGCACGCTAATGGAAGCTCGGAGTGACTGAGTCGAGCTGTGGACGGCGGCGCTGATGGCGGCGGCGCTCCGGTGGCAAGGACGGCGTTTCGGCGCTTCCTGTGCACCATCAAACCGACCAAGATGCGCATAAGGGGCAGCGAAGCACGGAGAACATGATGAGAGGGTTAAAGGTAAAATATTTTCCACCTTGGCGGCGGTGGACGGCGAGGAAGCTCGCGATGGCTCGGCGACCGGTCGCGAGGAAGACGACGTCGTGCGGGCGGCTCGGACGGGGAGAGCGAGCATGAGCTATCCCAATCGAAGCGCAAGGACATGGCAGAGCTTTTGGCAAGATGAAGTGAGCAGAGATGGAGCGACGGTGGCAAATTTGGACGGCGGAGCAAGGTCGTCGGCGGCGGCGCCAGGGAGAAGAAGAAGAAGTCGGCCACGGCCGACCTATTTATAGGGCAGGGGCGATGTATGGACGGGCGACACGACGACGATAAAGCTTCATGCATCCAGGAGCGCACTGGCGGCCGTGCATGTGTGACGGTGGACGGCGGCGCGGGTTGAGAAGCCGGCGATGGCGGCCGACGATAGGTCTCGGTGCTGTTCGAGAAAATTACAGAATTACTACATGTTTAAAATTATAAATTACTCCAAAATTTATATAAGAACATGAAAATCTCCAAAAATATCATTTGCATAACTTTTCAAGAGCTACACTTTTCATTTAACTAGCATCCTCAAATTCTATCTGGATTTTGAAATATGAATTCAAATTCAAAAAGGGAATAAAACCCTAGAAATAATCATTTGAAATTACTTTTGATTTTTCAATAAAACTTGAAAATTTTCAAAACTATGAAATGTTTAAATTTCTGAACCAAACCTTTTTTATATACAAAGTTTTCCCAAATTATGCATAATTTTTGAATTATGGTTTTAAAATCAAAAGGGAACAAATGCTGGAAAACTGTATTTTTAATTTTATTTGAAATTCTTTGTGGAAACTTGAAAAACTTTCAATACCAACTTTGTAGCTCTTGTCAAGATCTACAAACTATCTTTTTAGAGTATTCCTAAATTCCTTATAGATTTTGAATTATAGAAAAGGGGATAAAACTAGGTTTTGAAACCAAATTCAAACTCGATTTAGTCTCTAATTTAATTGGTTGGTTATTAGTGATCACATACATCATCCAAGGACATTTTTAGGTCAATGACCCAATGACACCCTTCGTTGACCAAGTTTACTTTCGAAAAACATTTTATAGCTTTCCAAATTGAATTTAAAATTTGAATTGCAAGACTTGAGAATAAGCTTTGAAATCCAAATTCAACTTCAAATATGGAAATCATTTTTAGGGTTGGATTTAGATTTATACACTATGCTTGATACTAATGTAAACATAGTTTACACCTCAAGTACATAGAATATAAACTAAGCATTTGAGATGACATTCGAAAGTAGGATTTTATTATTTCATGTGACCACAAATTCCAGAAACACAATCAACCTATGAAATGTAAACTTATTTTAGTTAATGCACATCAAGGTTGACCTAATCATGAATGCTTTACAGTGCATATGATGACATGGCAGGTTTTAGTTAATATAACACCAGAGGTGTTACACGCCCTTTGTCAGCATAGGATTTCATTCATTGCTGAGCATGATGGAGATGAAACTGAATGACATAGATAACAAATGTATCTCAGTATGTTCGAGAAAAACAAATGTATCTCCGGTAACCATTGCTCTAAATCTAGACAATGTAATTGGATTTCATTATTGACACCAAAGAGCTGAGGAGGGTGGCCATACAACACCTCAAATGGAGATTGTCCCAGAGCCGAATGGTAATTATTATTAGATATCTACTCCACTGATGAGGATAGGAATTGAATACACAACAAAGAAAATCTCCAGGCATTGATCCAACCTCTCAGACTGACCATCAGTCTCAGGATGATAAGCAAAACTCATGAGCAACTGGGTCTTAGAGAGAGTAAACAACTATTTACAAATGTTACTAGTGAAAATCCTGTCACTATCAGACACAATTGCATGTGAAAGGCCATGTAACATGTAGACGTTGTCCAAATAAGCTTGAGCCACAATCAAAGCAGAAAAAAGGGTGTGCCAAGGGAACAAAATGAGCATACTTAGCGTATTTATCAATCACCACCAAAATTGTGTCAAATTTCTATGACTTTGGAAGACTCTTAATGAAATCCATACATACCACCTGCCAAGCTTGGGTGGGCACATATAGAGGTTACAATAACCCAGGTGATCTGACATGTTCCACTTTTTCTTGCTGACAAACTTGACATGCTCGAACAAACTTAAGAATGGCATCCTTCATCCTGGCCAAGTAAAGAGATTTCTGTTTCTATAATAAGTGGCCTAGAACCTAAGTGTCCATCCACTATAGAATTATGCACAACCTCCATAACATGTTGTGCTAAAGAATTTGTGCCCAACCAGATCCTGCTCTGATGTCTAATTACTCCATCTATAACAGTGAAATCTCCTGTAGGATTAGACAATATTTCAAGGGCTTTAGGATCATCGAAGTACCCCAAGTTTTAGCTTCTCCAACCATTCATGTTTACAGACTAAAATACTAAACAACCCAGCTGGTTCCTTGTGCAGGGCATCAACTGTTTGATTTAGAAAGCCCTGCGTAAGGTCCTACATGGCTAGAGGGGGTGAATATCCTATTAAAAATTCTATAAATCACTATACAAAACTTGTTAGTAAAACAAATAGCATAAACGCGGGTTTTGCTTAGCCTAGGTGGTGAGCAAGCCTCCTAATGAAAAGTCTAATATATACTATGATCTCTATGACACTCGAAGGATATGTCACTACTTTCTACACTAAGAGCTAGCTAGAAACTAATTCTACACAAGCTACGCAAGGTAATATAGAAAGTAAGTACAAGATAGAGAGGTGATTCTTATACCGACGGTGAAGAGAAGATATTTTCAATCACCCAGATGATATCCAATCAAGCACAATGACAACAATCATAATATGTAGAGCCAATCATCGAGAGACAAATGATGACATAGTTATTTTTGTTCACCAGGTGTTCACTTGTGCACCGACAGGCTGCGTCACCCGTTGTGTCAACCAACACCTGATGGTTCTTTGGTTCTTAACTCGCAAGTCAAGGCCTCGCATGGCAAGCTCTCGCAAGAGCACCGCAAGACACCACTCTCAAGTGAGGTAACTCAATGACACATGCATTCCACTAGAGTAGCTTTTGGCGCTTTGCCAAGGAAAAGCTCAAGACCTCTTACAAATTAACATCGAAGATGGGTAAGAACAATCACCAACTCTTCCCAACGCCTCCAACAAACCTCCAAGCTGACTAGGAGCAATACTCTCTAAGAGTAATAAGAAATTTATCGGCCAAACGACTCCCAAGTGCCAATAGATGCAACAACTTATGCAAACGCACTTTGAATCACTCAATCTCACTTATGATGTGCAACCAAGCAAGGGAGATGAGTATGAGGGAGTAGCTTCAGCTCAAAAGATGCTCAAGAGAGTTAGAATGGGCAAGAGAGCTCCCCAAGGGCCGGCCAACCTCTATATATAAGCCATCCATCACGAGCTAGCCATTACCCCCCAAATCCAGTCAGCATCGGGGCCGTCGGACGCGTCCGATGCATACATACTTTCGCGCCCAAATAGGCAGCTGAGAAACTGGTCGTTACCCATGCTCCGGACGCTGAGCACAGCGTCCGACGCTCAACGTTGGAAGTGGCTCCCCGACGTTCGACGCTCGGCCCAACCACGTGCTCAGCTCTGAGTTACACCCGGAGACCATCGGACGTGTCCGACGCTCTGGCGCACTCTATGTCCGATGCGTGCAAGATTTTCACGCCCAAACACTGCCATTCAAACCTCAGCTCCGGACGCCCAAGACAGCATCACACGCTCATCGTCGGACGCGTCTGGCGCTCATCGTCAGATGCATCCGATGCGAGCTCCTCCACTGCACTTCGGTCAAAAATGGGCCGAACACTGACACCAGCGTCCGCGCTCAAGTCTCCCCGTGCAACGCTTGTAAATATCCCATTTTCAAGCCGCCATCGATGCTATCTCATCCACCTTTGCAAAAGTGCCAACACCACCAAGTGTACATCATCATGTGCATGTGTATTAGCATTTTTCTAACATTTTCCAAAAGATTTTCAATCACACACTGGATCCTAATGCATCGACATGAATGATAGTGTAGAGAGTTATGTTTTGGGAAAACACCGCACACCCATTAAGGGGGTTGACCTCATATATATAGCCGGTATGACTTGCAGCACATGTGCAAGTTACAATATGGTACTAATACAAGTCAGCTATACAAGCTATACATATTTCTAATACCCTCCCACAATCAAAGTGGGAGGATCCCGGACACAAAGACTAGACCGAAAGTCAGTAAACAGTTGCATAGGCAAGCCTTTGGTCATGATGTCCACGAACTGATGAGAGGATGGAACATGAAGCACCGAACCTGTCCCAAGCTAACTTTGTCATGGACAAAGTGAATATCAATCTCTATATGCTTCGTGCGAGGATGGTGAACTGGGTTAGACGTCATGTATACTACACTAACATTTTCACAGTAAATAATCGTTGTCGAAGACAAGGGCACATGAAGCTCCTGAAGAAGCTGTCGTAGCCAGTAGGACTCTACCACAGCATGGGCGACAACACGATACTCAGCCTCAGCACTGGAACGAGAGACTATTGTCTGTCATTTTGAAGACCAAGACAACAAGTTATATCCAAGGAAGACACAGTACCCTGAAGTAGACCATCGAGAATCTGGACAGCTAGCCCAATCCGCATCAGAGTAGGCTGTAAGACGATCAACTGGTCCAATGCCAATGTGAAGACCAGTTGACAATGTACCATTGACGTAGTGCAAAATCTGCTTGATCAAAGCAAGATGTGGCTCACAGGGATCATGCATGAAGAGACACACTTGCTGAACAGCATAGGCGATGTTAGGACGAGTCAGCATAAGGTGCTGAAGAGCGCTGGCGAGACTCCAGTACTGAGAAGCATCCTCAACTGGAGCACCGTCTATAGCAGATAACTTGGCATGAGTGTCAACTGGTGTTGCTGTAGAATGATTTTTGGCCATGCCGGCACGCTGAAGAAGATCCACCGCATACTGTCGCTGTGATAAAAAGAGACCATCAGCAGAACGAGTGACAGAAATCCCAAGAAAGTGATGTAGATCCCCTAAATCTGTCATGGCGAACTCTGAGTGTAGACACTTGGTGATGCGGTGAAGAAGATCAACCGAAGATGCTGTGAGAACGATGTCATCAACATAGAGCAACAAGAAAGCGATGTGGCAGACCTCTTTGTAGACAAAAAGAGAGGTGTCAGATGCCGAAGTGACGAAGCCCAAGGTGCAGATGTAGCTGGCGAAATGCTGGTGCCACGCTCGAGGTGCCTGCTTGAGTCCATACAAGGACTTTTGCAACAAGCAGACATGATCAGGCATAGTTGAATTGACAAAATTGGGTGGCTGCTGACAGTACATAGTCTCCTCCAGATGACCATGAAGGAAAGCATTCTTGACATCAAGCTGATGGATTGGCCAGGAGCGAGATGCAGCGAGGCTGAGCACGACAAATATTGTTGCCAGTTTGACAACCGGACTGAAAGCCTCATTGTAGTCAATCCTCCAGAACCCACGAACGACCCACCAGGCCTTATGGCGAGCAAGGGAGCCGTCGGAGTGGTACTTGTGCTTGAAGATCCACTTGTCGGAGATGACATTAGCACGAGGTGGTCAAGGTACAAGCCGCCAGGTGCCATTGTCAATGAGGGCCTTGTACTCATCAACCATCACAGCATGCCAATTTGGATCGATGAGGGCATTATGATAGTTGGTCGGCAGAGGAGACGCATGTGTCGCTGAATTCGTCGAGAAGCCTCAGCGCTGAGGCGGCGGAGGCAGAGAGCCCGTTTGGGCATGAGTCACCACGCGAGATGTTGATGGCATACACGGGACTGTGACCTACGGCTGTCCTTTAGATGCCTGGGCATGAGGAATCGAAGACGGCACTGGAGTTGCCCTGTGCTGGAATGGACGAGGCAGTATTGGGGCATGAAGAAATCCTGGAAATCTTCGTTCGTAGACACGGAGAGGCTGGTGTACCCCAGCGGGTGGCTGCTGTGTGCCTGCAACAGCAGCCGGGTGTTGAACTTTGGCAGGCACCTAGACCGGTGCTGGTGCCAGTATAGAAGGTACTGGTGCTGTCGAAGAGTCAGCAGGCGCAAACGCCCGTGCTGGCGGTGGTCGAGGAAGCACCGAGGGGCCAGCGGGTGCCGAGACCCATGCTGGTACTGGTCGGAGAGGCGCCGAGGAGCCAGCAGGTGCCAAGACAGGCACCAAGGTCGAGTCGGACGCTGGTCGAGGAAGCACCGGTGTGGGGGCGTCGGGGACTGGACCATGCCAGATGATGGCAGGGTCCAATTTAGCTACGTCCAACTGAGCATGTGCATCATCCGAGGGGGATGCATGAATATGTCCCTACACAAGGAAATCAAGAGAGTCCGGAGACAGCTTGTCAGCTGCAAACAGAAAATTAGTTTCATCAAAAACTACGTGCCGAGAGATGATCACCCGACGTGTGATGAGATCAAGACATCGGTAACCCTTTTGTGAGGAGGGGTAACCGAGGAACACGCAGACTAATGAGTGAGAAGCTAATTTGTGAGGGGTCATGGCACTAAGATTTGGATAGCACAGACAGCCGAAGACTCGAAGCATTGAGTAATCTGGCATCTTTTTATGTAATCGATGATAAGGAATGTCATTGGCGATGGACATGGAGGGGCGCCGATTGAGAAGGACCACTACGATGGCCAAGGCTTCCACCCAATAGGAGGAAGGCATAGAGGCATGAATCAGTAAGGTCCGAGTAGTATTGTTCAAGGTGCGTAGCATCCATTCAACCTTGCCATTCTGAGCGGAGGTGTAAGGGCACGAAGTATGGTGAAGAATACTAAGCACTAGGGATGTCCAAACATCATAATGAATGAGTTCAAAGGGTACTGTAGTGCTAGATGAAGAACTAGTAAATGGTAATCAAAAACGTTTGCCAAGTTGACAAGCATGACAAAGACCACGAGTAGTATGTTCACATGAAATAGCTGATAACTTATTAAGCGACACTATGGCTGCGGGCGTAGGATGACCAAGACATGAATGCCAGGTAAAGGATAAAACAGTAGCGAGATGGCAGGTGTCTGTAGCTGAAGGTGGTGTGGAGGGGATGGTTTAGAGGTCCCCATCTCTATTGCAGTGAAGAATCACGATCCCGATCTTTAGATCCTTGACAGAAAAGCCAAAAGCGTCAACTCAATAGAACAATTATTGTCGCGGGTAAGCTGTCGGATAGATAGTAAGTTATGAACAAGATTAGGAGTGACAAGAATATTGTGACATTAAAGGTTTGATCAGCTATAGATAAATGACAAGTTCCATGACTACAAATTGGAATTGAAGAACCATTGCCGACAGTAATAAAAGACAGCGAATGGGGAAGATGGGAAAGTAGGATACCGTCATGGGAGGACATGTGCAATGTTGCTCCGGTGTCGAGGACCCATGGAGGGGCACCCTGAAGAGCCATATGGTTTAGGGCAGCAATGAGTCCTTCCTGATCCCAACCTCCTGGTGTAGGGTATGTGACTGGTCCCAGCGTAGGAGAGGAGATCTGTGGCGGCGCAAAGGCTGTATGGGCCTGAGGTGGAGGTGCCATCGGGGAACGCCAAGGGGGCTGCTGAGAACCCTAGGTCGGCTGCTAGGAACCCCACGTCCAGGGGTTGTAGCAGACCTATGGGCTGGCAGGATGAACGCTAGGGCGCGCCCCGCCCAAGTAGCCTTGACTGGACTGCTGTTGTGGCTTGCGACCACCACCGCCAGCATTGCTGCTGCCGCCAGCCTTACTCTTCCCTTTGCCCTTGCCCTTGCCACCGTTGCAAGCGGAGAGGACGAGGTCGAAGAGTGGCAGGCTGCAGATGCACAGGCTGCAGTTATCGAGGCAGTAAGGGTGTTGTTGGAGGTGACCTTGATCTCGCCACTGAGGCGAAGTTCCTTCGGGCGCAACATGTTGACTGCCAAAGGTGAAGTAGGGCAGCGGCGTCGTGCTGGCGATGATGTCAGCCGAGTTGGCGAGACGCGGGTTGAGGCCATTCAGCAATTGAAATACGAGCTGACGGTCCTCGACGGAGTGGCCGATGTCACGAAGAGCATCGGCAGTTAGCTTCAGCTTCGAGGCATAGGTCTCAACGAGAAAGTCACCCTAAGAGTAGGAAGAAAATTCCTAGTTCAGGATGACAGCACGCGCTCCTGGTTCGCTTGAAACGGATTGCAAATGGCGGTGTAGAGGTCGCGAGCAGTCTGTTCCGGCACCATGGCCAGATCAAGTACGCTGTCGGAGATGGATCCATACATCCATCTGCGGACACTAGCATCTGGCTGAGTCCAGGTGGAGTCAGCGGGATGTGCGGCGATGGTGCATTGACGTGACCTAGAAGGCCAAACTTGCCGCACATGGCGACGAAGAAGGCGTTCCACTTGTTGTAGTTCAGCAGCCGGAGGTCAAGCTAGACGGGGATGTGAGTCTTGACGTTGATGGAGGCGTATGGTGTGATGAAGACCAAGACGATGGCGTCGGAGATTGCAGGCAGCGTGCCGGAGCCGAGGGAGCCGCTAGTGGCCGATGAGGTAGAAGACTCTGTCGTCATGGCTGCACTAGCAGGGTGGAGCGACCAAGGGAAGGCACGACCTGGAGAGGGCGCACAGCCTAGAGGCGGCGTGGTGGAGGTGGGGTGTGTGCGGGCTTGTTGAGCGGCCCACGGGAGTTAGGACAGCAGAGGTGGGCAGCAGAAGGCAAGGCCCAGGAAATTAAAAGCCTGATACCATGTAGAGAGTTATGTTTTTGGTAAAACACCGCACACCCATTATGGGGGTGACCTTATATATATATATAGCCGGTATGGCTTGCAGTACATGTGCAAGTTACAATATGGTACTAATACAAGTCAGCTATACAAGCTATACATGTCTCTAATAGATAGACCTAGTGGCACTCATGAACCAAATTACTGAAGATCTCCCCTCTTCATAGTTCGGCTATCGATCTTAAACCACTCACACCCTCTATGGTATCTTGAGTGCAAAATAAAATGGCCCTATAGGTTATACCTTTTCCTTGAGCCCATTTTGGTTTTTCATCAACCGCCAAGTCTTCACATGACATGTGACACTCCACGTCATCATGTAACCTTATTGGTCCGTCGATCTCAATCTTGCTTTCTCTTCACCGATGGCACAGTCCGTCGGCGCCAAGTCTTGCCCAAGCTTCACCACTCATGGTCCTTTGCTTCGAAGCCTCGACTTGCCCTTCACACGTCCAACCGGTCCATCGAGCCAAGCCTCATCTTGATCTTCACCTTTGGTTCACATGACTCCATGTCATGACTCATCTCCAATGAGCTCCACTTGACAAGGACCATCTTATCTAAATCATCAACTTAGAATCAAGGTTAGTCCTAAGGTTTCATCAATTAGCCAAAACCAAACTAGGGACTTTCACCCTGTTTATAAATGATCTTGAACTATAAGTCCATGAGCTTCAATAGAGCTTTGTCAAGAATTCTGGAAGTCACACATTGAGCAGTGAGGTGCAACAAACTTGTATGGTCAATGTTGATCAAGAACTCAGCATTTTACAAGTAAGGTCTCCATTTATCAATAGCCAAAATTATGGCCATGCACTCCTTTTCATAAGTAGATAAAGCTTGATTCTTAGGAGACATTGCTTTACTTAAATAGGCAATAGGGTGTGAATCCTTTAATAACATTGCTCCAAAACCCACATCACTAGCATCAGTCTCCAACACAAATTGCTTACTAAAATCAGAAATAGTCGGTACATGTGCAGTAATCAGGGCATGCTTCAACTGATTCTTGTGATAAGACCATAATGCTTGATGAATTTTCTATAATACCCTATCAAGCCTAGAAAACCACTCAGATCCTTCACAGTAGCTACTCCCCGACTTGAGATGCAATGTCCTAAATACTGAATTTCTTGTTTGGAAAAGAGCATTTGGACAACTTAATGAAGAATTTGTGATGCCTGAGAATTGCAAATACCTGCTCCAAAAGGAGAACATGTTGTTCAAGAGTTTCAGAATACACAAGTATGTCATCCATAAAAACAATGACTCCTTTCCTGAGTAGAGCAGCAAAGATCAGATTCATGACACTTTGAAATGTGGCTAGACGTCTAGTGAGGCCAAATGCCATTACCAACAATTAACAACCATTGTGAGTTTTAAATGTTGTTTTCTGAGTGTCCTCGAGCTTGATACAGATCTGGTGATAACCATCTCTAAAGTCCAACTCGGAGAACCACTTGGACTAGCTAGTTCATCTGTCAAATCATCCACGATTGGCATTGGATGTTTATTTTTAACAGTTTGAGCATTACAATGTCGCTAGTCCACACAAAACCTCCAAGACCCATTCTTTTTCTTCATTAACAATACTAGAGATGCATATGGACTTTGACTATGCTTGTTGATACAACTTGAGCATTTCAGATCTCACAATCTCAGCCTTTTGAGCTAGTTAATATTTGTAAGGATGAATGTTCACACAAATAGCACCAGGTAATAACTGAATATGGTGATCAAAGGGTCTTGGGGGAGGTAACACAGAAGGTTCTGAAATAAATCAGCATAGGAATCCAACAATTCTTTGATCTGGCCAGGTAGCTCCCTTGAATCAGGAATAGTGATGCCCAAGCACTCTTGCCTGACCACAGACTCAACAGAGAATTCCTCAGCCCACTTAAATAGCATACAATGTTGTACTGCATTCCTGCTGACAAGCCCCTGAAGATTCTAAGGGGAAATTGCAGAGCAATGGGACAGCTGCTTAGTAATGCCTTTTAGCCGAACTCTTCTACCCTGATGAACAAACCTATGAACTTCTTAGACCAATGGACCCACATGGGGCTGCAGCTTTCCAGCCAGTCCTGACCCGGTGTGCATCCTTTAGCTCTAGAAGTCTAGAGAAACCACCTGCCATGCTAGTATATTTTCAATATATTGTACTTAGTATTTCTGTTATATATATCTCATACTTGTGCAACCAGTTTCTATATAGGTGAAGATCACACAGTAAATATACAACTGAAGAATGGTCCAAGAAGTTCAGAAGGTCAAGGGAATCACCTGCAAGATGCTGAGAGTAGGAGGTTCACGTATATGGAGTCGGAGAAATTTACTGATAATTTCAAACGGCTCGTACAACTCCTTTAGTGAATTACTAGAAATGTCTGCGGCGTTGCCCCGAATGGCCAGTGTGTTTGCTGTTGGCAGCGCTGATGCGCTATCCTTGAAGTTCACAGGCTTTTTTTTTATATGCCAAAAGGTTTAGCTTCGATATCACCCATTATTATTATTATTATTATTATTATTATTATTATTATTATTATTAT
>CM041632.1:32549853-32565802 GCA_023333625.1 Bothriochloa decipiens | reverse complement strand
ACAGACAGATCCATTGTACCACATGTGAATTGGTTTGACAGGATCTGGACAATATTTCACAGTACCGAAATGCAATGAAAAAGACACAAAAATCAAGTACCTGTCTTCCATCCAAGAAACACTATACAGGTCTCCCAAGCAAGTGTCATACTCCGGTGGAGGGCTCGGGTACTCGCCAGGGCAGTAAGTCCCCCAGCTGCTCTCCTCTGCATTTGAAGCAGTGGTCGCATACACGTTGATGTCATCCGGCAGGAGGCCCTCAAAGATGCTCCCAGATTCGCATGCTTCAAGGTAAAAGACCTAAAAAAGGTGAAAGAGTATGCATATACCTCAAGCCATTGCTTCACATATCACAACTCTGCAGAGCAGAACTGAACAAACAACTGATGATACCAGGCTTTTGTAGGTCCCAGCAGCATGCTTCTTCTTCAGGACATCTACCAGGTCATCACCGTAGAGATACGGATACGTAGGCATTCCTGAATTTTTTTTACAGAGTAAATAACTGTGCCTATTTTGGTTCTACATGCATGTATGCACTGATATTTTTTTATCTAATGAAACATCTAATCTGAATTAAATTAATTACGATTAGTTGCGAGTACTGACCGAGGACACCAGGACCTCCATGGTCACTGTAGAAAACAAAGATATGATCATTGGGGCCACTGTCCACAACCTTGCCGCTCCCACCTGCCAGAGCAGTTTTGTTGCCAAGCAGAACAGCGAAGAAATTGTTGACGTTGACCTCTCGCCCAGTGTAATCCTGCAGTGGGGAACAGATTAATTTAAGCCAAATGGATGGAAAATTGAGACTAAGGGTGTGTAAATTTCAGTATTATAAAGATGTTACATGTATGTGCAAATTTCAATTGTAATTAGGTTCTCCAAGCTTTTTTCGTTACAAAATTGTGGTGGACCAATCCAGGTTTGTCGTTCACAACAAATAGGGCAAAGACGTCAGGCTGACGGGAATTTAGCCACTTTGTCATTTTCACTATAGTACTTGGTGCTATTGATACTTTCGAGGTTAAATACACTAATTATAATACTGTCATGATGTGACTTTTCTTTTTCACAACCACTCCACTTAGTAGCAATAAGTTAGTCTTGGAACACGTCTAACTACTGTAAACTTTACTCAAGGAATAAAAATATGGATTACCTTTGGAACCCCAGCATAGACATCACCACCCTGGGGATGGTTGATGATGACACCGGGCCTCGGATTCTCCGTGCTATGCGCGATGTCATCGTACATGAAGACGATGATGTTCTCATCCTTGAGTCCTCCCTTCTTCATGATCTGGTACGCATGGCAGATGTCCGCCTGCAAGTTCCAATCCCAAAAAGAGCTTGTCTTAGCTTCCAACTAAAGATACTGCTATATATTAGTAGTTAACCTTTCTTAGGACTGATTATGGTTCATGCCTGATTCCTCTAACCATAATGATCGAGGTTAAAAATCATACTAGGCTAGTAGTAGTAACTTGGAACACAAGCATAAGCCAGATGAATGATGCGCACACAATCAGACATCCAGCACATAGTAAGAACAGTATTTTGATTCCATTTAATATGAATAATTAAATTGTCATGTTTCTAGGCAGGTACAAAATATCAGCAGTATATATTTGGCCTTATCAGTGGTTGCTGACCCCGGCGGCTGGCCGGCTCCCCGCTACACTGATGTTACACATGTAGGCCCCAAAAAATCAGAGAAGTTTCATCACCTACCTGGCCTTCCAATTTCCCAATCTCGAGAAAAACTGGCAAGCCAGAACAAGAGAACCGAATCCAGTTCATACCGCCGGCGAATGAGGTGGACCGAAACGGAAAAAAAATCTTCCTAGTATATTACTATTATTATTATTATCGGGCGGTGCAGGTGGAATGGACAAAACTTAAAGTTTTGATTTATTTAAAGCCACCGAATGGGCAGCGAAAAATAATCTTTGTAGCTTTAATTGTGGATGATCTGCTGTCATATCACTATATCAGATATTCAAATCGTACTCCTGCCCGAATCAGGTTCTACAGGTTGCCAGCATAGATGATTCGGAAAAGGCAAAATCGTCACGACGGAAATCAAACTAGGCGAACGGGACGGAATCGAATAAGCAGCCAAGCCGATGACGCAGCATGGGCTCTGGAGACGGAGAGGACTGGAGGAGAGGGAGCGGAACGTGAGCGCGTATGTACCTGGTGGCGGTAGTTGTAGTAGCCGCTGGAGCCGGCGATGAGCACGGCCCACCGTGTGCCGACGGCGTCGTCCGATTCGTCGGCCGCCGAGCGCTCGGACGGCAGGCGGATGGTCGTCTCGAGGCGTGGGCGCGCCCACGCTGAGCAGAGGCACGCGGAGAGTAGCAACGCGAGGCGGAGGCGAGCGGCCGCCATTGTTGCGTGGGAAGTGTGGAATTGGGAGTCTGTTGTGAAGACGAAGGGGGGTTTTTGGCTGGGGTCCGGGAGGAAAGCCTCCAACGTCTCCTTTTATAGTGCGCCGTAGAGTTCGCCCTGGGCCCACCAAGTGGGACCCGGCGGGAGGTGACACTTCGTATTTGTTGCGGGAACTACAGATGCACCCCCCTAGTTTTAGTTTTAGGGGCTCTACGATTTCAAATTCAACCCAAACATTTTGAGGATTTATTTATGTGGTCATGGGTATCCTAGATACGACTCCATGTATAACTGGTGTGTCTCATGACTAACACCGATAGCTATTTCTATTTTGGTTGATTGATGCAACATTATACAGCCTATATTTCTATTGTTTCGTTTGCCGGTAGTCATAGCCTCAAGGTAGTCGATCATGTACTAGCTTTTTATTCGTTATACTCCATATTATTAAGTGGTTAGACAGTTTAGTTTAGTTGGCTATTATCAGTTCTAGGCATGATAGAAAGTTGAAAGAAATATTTAAATAGCACAAAATAAATCACTAGTCCTAACTGAGCCCCCTGAACCTGAATGATGATGGTAGGGACTAGGGAGGTGAGCTGTCAGCTGTGTGGCCTCTAATATGATTGCCCAGCTAGCTGTGCTGGGTTTGGTTTGTTCGTCCTAGATTTGTTGCCCGTCTCTCCGTTGGTTTCACGGCGGCCGGCCTGCCTACCGCCGTACCCTACAATCCTGCACCAGAAGGACGACCGGCCGGCCAGGCCTCTCTCTGTTCCGTGGACCAACGAGGACCACCAGGGGTCCAGCCGTCGAGGCCTCTGGCTGGCCGCTGGTGCTCATCGTCGGCCCCGGCCCCTAGTGACCAACTTGATATTTCTGGGCGCAACAGCTGTCTCTCTTCGTGGCCACCTAGGATTTTTTTGGCCACCATGCATACGGGTTTTTCAACTCTTTCTTGCGCGCCTAACCTCTTTTCTTCTTCGCTTCGATGGAAGGCGGCTCTCTTGGTTTCTTGTGGACGTGTCATGAACACGTCGTAAAATTATTTCGTCGCAGTGGATCAATCGGCAGTGGCCGCCTGTGACCTGACGTTTTAATTATGTACCATATATTTTTATGTATATGAGTCGTCCATGCATAGTACAGTACTGTTGCATGTTCATGCAATTGGGATTAGTTTAGGTGAGAAATAGATCGGGGAATTAAGGACGTTTCGTGTGTGCATACGTGCACGCTTTCTGGATACTCACTCATAAAAGAATCGGAGACCTACACCATCGTACTTCACTACTGATTAATAAAATAAAGAGTATCTACGTAAGACTATGCTAGCGTAGAAAAACTCCATCGCACGCTATGCCTTTAGCCCTTTAAGGAACCAAACTTGGAGAAATACACTTCTTTAGTCACTCTACACCGTGAATATACTTTTCAGAATATATTTTTGCAGTACTATATACATCCACTTATTCCACTATCATGTTTTGTATGTTGTTTCATACCACGAAAACACACTTTTTAAAAGCCTAAAGAGACATGGAGTCAATCTTGCAAAGAGCAAATGGAACAAATGCCCTGTGTGGGACTCAATGCTCATATACTCCTCCCATGATCATCAAGCATGAACTACTCCCACCATTCCAAATGCATGGCCATGTTTGAAATGTAGGGATTTCTCTTTTCTTCTGTTTTCCAATAAAATTAAACTGATTTTTTGATTCTTTTATATGTGATTTAAATAATTGCATCCCAAACAGATTGTAGCTTAAGTGTTTTGGTTTTGTGCTTAGCTAGTTAAGCTTCTTGTACTTTGATCAGAATAATAGATATTACTATGAACACATATTTTTCAAGGTGTGTTTCACTAGTATAGAAATGTCTTTATTGACCGTATTTGTATTGGCACTTGTTATCTACAGCCAGTGTGAAAGCCCAATAAAAATCAACAAAGTTCTACTAGCGATTTTACTAGTGTAGTAGACCAGAAATTGCCATTATAAATATTTACATTGGCGGTTTTCTTATGGAAAATACTACTATAGCATTTTCATGAGAAACACATGCATATGCAGTTCTCAAGAATTGAACTCATAACCTTAGACCTCGAGGATCACACCTTTTATCATTGCACCCTAAAGTCACTTATGACTTAACAACATAAATATTTTCATAGTATTCACTCTACCAAATTTGAAAAATGGAGATTTGAGGCTCTAAATGGATTTAAATAAAAATGGTTTTCACTAAATATTTTTAGGTCGTGTTGAGATCTACCATTTTGATTTTGATCGTCTTTAAATCATTAATCTTAAAACATAGCTTTTCAGCCTTAAATGACTCCGTAAAAAAGTAGGTTAAAAAAACTGCTAGCCGACGATAAAATTAAGAAAACGACCAGTAAAAATTAATTTATGCTAATGGTTTATAGCCATGGACCCATAATTATATTTGTACTAGCATCTATACATTATAAACCGTTAGTGAAAAAACAAAGCGCAAGTGTCAACAAAAATCAGTTATGTACTTAGTGTTCATAAAACTTATTTGATGTTGCTAGTCTTCGTGATTCAATCGTAGATGTGGTGTACTTACTGCCTAGCTACACAAATGCTATCGTGTCTTTAATGAGTGACACACGAGGGTACAATGTGTTAGTTTTTCATTATGCAGTACGTATACACAGTAACAGCTTTACACATAGACTAGTTGAGCAGTTCGGTGGAAAGGAACAATCATACTTTTTGGCTCATAATACATCACCGCAATGAATTATATGGAACTTCAGAAAAGATGATGGGCCTATCAGAACAGCAAACTTCAAAAATGTCGGTGTGGAATGAAGAAATAAACAGACCCAGCCCTGTCAGTACAGAGACCCGGAGCGAAGCTAGGAAAATAGGCCCTTTAATACAACTTTAAAAATATAATGATGTTTGTAATAAATATACGAAAACACATTCTTGTTAAACTAATTATACATCTACCTTAATTTTTTTCTAACATTTTCGGATGCCAACGTCATCTTACATTCTTTTGATAAAAAGTCATCAATGACGTATCAATATTAATTTCGTCTAATAAATGATTATTTGTAGATAAACTTGAAAAACTTTGACTTCTCGTAAAATGAGAGTGCATTTATTCGTGGTAAAGAGCGAGTACATCGTAATCCTAACTCCGTAAGGATTATTCCTAATTCCTTATATTCTAATAGCAATGTTTGGAGGAGAAAAGCATAAATCTTGCCCGTACGAAACTTGGATGTCTTGTCTGCTAAAACGGGGCCTGAACGGAGATCGAGTGGCCTAAGCGCCGCCGGCCAGCAGCCACGCGCTGGTCGCTCCTGGACGTAGGGGCGCACGACCAATCGCCGATGGCACGAGCACACAACGCGCAGTCGCAGATCACAGCAGTGAAGAAACACACAGCGGTCGCGCCGTAGAAGCGCTAAACTCGACGCGCTGATGAGGAAGCCAAAACGACGGACGCGTTTCACTTCATCGTACTGTACATGCCTGAGTGTGAGTGCCTCTCCCTTGTCCAGGGCTATACCTACGGTGCTTACGTATATGGGGTTGGGCCCCTCGACATCGAGGGCCCCGTGCGGTTGCACGGCTGGCAACCCCAGGGCCGGGCCTGGAAATAAAGCTCAAATTTCTTCACGAGAGAGGCATCCGAAAGTAAGGCAATGCAAATAATATATATGCACGTTTAGCACTTATCCTTAATAATCTTTGATTCCCACCTGGCATCAGTGGTGGATCAAATCTTCGATAATAATGCGTGACGATTATTGTGGGAGGTTTATTATGCATGCAGCCTCTCCAAGAAAGCAATTAATCCACATGCATTCCTCGCAAAAAAAGAAAATATGGATGCGCTTCAACTAATCTTGAACAAATAGAGAAGACAAAGGACACTTGTGTAGTACACTAATCTTGCGAGGTAAGCAACGTGTACATTGTATTTGATATGAGAAAAACAATACTCCTTCCGTCTCTTTTTAATTGTCGCTTACGCTTCACAAGAAATAATTATCGGTAATTATATATTAAAAAATATTAATATCTATACTACATAATTAGTATCATTAGAAAGATCTTTGAATCTAGTTTTTTAATAAATTTATTTGGAGATACAAATATTGCATATATTTTTTACAAATCAAGTTAAACTTGTGATACGTACACCAACGATGATAATTAAATAGGGACGGAGAGAATATATATATATATATATATAACAGAGAATATATAAAACCATCATAGTATAACTATTAATTCATATATACTATAGTATAGCCGCTGCTTTGTGATTTGAGTAATTGTCCTACCTTGTCCAAGTCCGGACACCGAGATGGTGATCATTTGCCAACACCGTACTGTTGGTTGCACATGCACTGCACTAATTCTTTCTAGAAGCGACGGCTCAGGTGCCTGGCATAGAAGGGGGACCGTGGAATCTCTAGGCGCCAATAGCCACTGCCACGTGGCTCGCGGAGGGCCGCTAGTTTTAGTCTCCGAATGACGGGACGGCGAGTTGGCGACCGTACATCCGGTGATCCGAATCCGACAGGGCAACTAGTTCACCAGATGGCTGCGCTGTGTGCAGATATTTTTTTCTCCGATCTGTCCTCTAGTAGTAGTACTCCTCACCAGTCGGCGAGTCGGTAAGCGACGATTCCTGCAGTTCTGTGCCCAGCAGCTGGCCGGTGGGCCCAGATCCGCACCTGCCGGCGGCAGCGGCCGTCGCAAGGCAGAGGCACCCCCAGGCCTACGGCTACAGGCACAGCCACGGGCGTCGGTATCGCGGTGGGGAGAGGAGTTGCCTTTGGATTTTGGAGCGTCGCTTTCCACGGCGGCTGCCTCTCCGTTAAACGTCATCCGCTACATCATCACTGGAATCAGCTGGTACAGCGGTGACACTTTGAGCCATTCAACAATCCTGCCTTTCGACCTTTCCTATTCTTAACAAGTCTTAACAGAAAAAATTAGTAAACAAGGATCTATAAATAGGCTTGCTAATAAATCCGCTAACTATTATCTGTTTGTGGATGTACTACCAATTCATTCATTGATTAGTTACTGAAGGAACGTTAATAGATGCTCTATTCAACTAAGTACGTATTAGTAGATGGATCCCAAAAAAACCTCTTCCAAGCAAGCTATCTATTAATATTATTGGATTCAAACAAGGTATAGGTTGTTCTTTCATGGGACATGCCAAGATGAGACTGGGACATCCTCAAACAAATAAGGGCAAGAAAAGAAGAGTGGTAATGCCCTCTAGTGATCGACTTTGAAATATTTGTTCTAAAATATCACATCGTGCATGGGAATCCTTCCATTCTTGATGTCAACACTCTTGTGCTGACTATTGGTCCCGGACCGAAGGCAACTCGAACGATGTTGCTTGCTAATGGATGGAATGTTCTTCTTCTAAAATTAGAGTTTGTCTATAAATTTGTTGGTCTTTAAAAGCTTCCTGGGGGCAAACTTGGATCGACGATAGTGATGATCACAGCGGTGGTCAATAATGACAGTGACAATCACGATGGTGCTCATTCTGCCATTGGATAGGTCGATAGGAGTTAATGGATCAAGACCTATTTGGGTCGGGACAATGATGCAGAAAGGTGGCGGGAACATGCAGGTAAATGGCTGCCATGAGCACGACAAGGTTGTGTCTAAGCTCGACGGCGCCAGCATCCGTGCGGAGCTCCAGCACGTGGCAGAACAATGGTCGTCTAGGGCAAGCAAGAGCTTGGGGACACGTAGACAACAAGTTGGAGGAAGAAAACGATACAAAACCTATGGATGCCGATTCAAAGGATGAAAAAGGAAATCAGGTGATAGCAAACTTTTTTACCCGAGTTAGTGGATTGTTCATCTGCATATGCTCTCGTGCAGCAGAGGAAAGCCTTTGGATGGTGATTCAAAGGACGAAAAAGGAAATCGGGTGACAGCAAACTCTTTTGCCCGAGTGAGTAGGTTCCCTTCTTATTGATGGGCTCATGTTAATGTTCATTAATCTAGCATACAATTGTTCATCTATATATGCATGTCCCTCTCGTGGAGTAAGAGGGGAAAGACCAAAATGATATTTCTATGCAAGACAAGAATCTTGAGAAGGCAAGTTGATGGCACGTATCGACATGACATTAAGATTTCAAGCGCCGTACTATCGGTCAATTACGTGCTTGTTGCCTCCATTATGCCATTGGTGGGCTCGGAGGCTGCATGAGCATGTCCGATTGTCCGTGTAGCGTGATAGCTGCACGTACGGCTCACCTTTCAACATTGCGTGTTGTGCGCTACACTGCAACAAACCCTGCCTAGTGAGACAACTGATGAGGAGTTAATTAATTAAGGTGGAAATGAACACATCTACAACGGGCCCTACATGCCAGCGACACACACACAGGAAGATACGATTCCATCACTGCGTGTGGCTGGCGACCATGTCCTGATTCCTCCTCGCGGACGGGACGGGATTGCTTGCGAGATTCCTCCACTTGACTGCCGAGACCGAGACTGGCCAGGGAAATCCAATCCGACAAATGACGGCAACTGACAGCGACACGGTTTGAAGAAATGCGAAAGAAACTTGGATGGCAACGCCGGTTACTGATGAGAGCCGTCGTTCGGGAGAAAAGAAAATTATGCTAAAGAAGTTGACGAGCTGTCACGGGCCCAATCGTTGATCGCGACAGCTCGCCTTGGCCCCACATTCCAGTGTGTCCTCTCCTCCAAACCTGTCCCAGTTTTCTTTTTGGTGATTTGTACGCTCTGACAACGATGCCTTCGCGCGCTAGTTTATCTTATCAGGCGGGGGCACACAAGGCACCAATGTCTACTGTCTGATTAAAAATACGTAGCAGAGTAAACTTCTCACTATCAGTGGGTTGAGTGAAGAAGGGTGCTTAGTAAAGGTGGATGTCGATGGCACCATCTGCCCAGAAAATTGGGAAAAATATCAGCAAGTGACTCAGACATGATTTACTCCAGAATTTTGAAAGGCGGCTTCCTCAGACCATTATCACAAGAATTCCACTGAATTTCAGCCCGTTCCCTCCATGTTTATAAATTTAGATGCCTCCAGGTTTATTGTTTCCTTCAGTTTGTTCTTGAGATCGTCAGAGGCTGGTTCTCTCATGAGTTAAATTTAACTGCCACCATATATTTTCAGGGGAAAGACAGGTTGCTCCTCTAAAATTCGTCAGCTTGATTTTCTTATCGTGCAGCTCATATATGCTGTTTTAGTTTTTTGGAACAGAAATAACTAATATGATATGCTTTGGTACCTGAAAGTCTTGGCGCCTGCAACAAGGGGAAACATTTCCCACTCAATGAATATAGCCGAGTATGACAACTTTCTGCACTGCAAAATGTCTGGATGCAATGAACTTCCTTCGGTGCAACTTGCGAGGACCGCATGCTACCAGGTGCCATCAAGGATTCGAGGAGATAATAAAAGGACAAATAGTGGGCACATAATTATGAATGCTAGACATGAAACAAGATTCTGCAAAACTGGTCAAAACTGAACGCGAAGGAATCATGTGTGTTCGAATATATGTGGACTCAAAACTTATTGGATGATATTTATTCAAAAGATCCTGCGGCTGCTGGTGGTTAGTGTAAGTTCAATCATAGAGTCCCCACCATTCAGCTAAGCTTAAGCTGAATATGTCAAGACAAAACTGACGCCTTAGCATAAGAAAAATACTCAGGCTCTCTGCCTCAAAGCTAAAATATTGTACAGCAGCTATCTGTTCATGTCACTGTTTATCAGTTTGTGCCATAGACACATCTCTAAAAAGGACATCCTATATAATCATCAGCAATTAAATGTTGTCAAACTAAAGACGATTCTTTCTCCATGCTCACCTCAACACTGGCACCAATTTAGTGATAAAGACAAACAACTTGAAGCCTTTCAATAGAGATAACAGAGATAAACGTTCAATGTCTCAGCATGGCTACAATTTACCTGGCCTGCAAAAGAAAAGGAGTTTCAGAGGCTATAGTAAAAAATACTTTTGACTATAATAACAATTCATCTTCTAAAAAGGATAAAAAACTATTCCAAACTTTGTTGCATAAAGGTACAATAGTATTTATCCAGTTTTCCAAAAAGAAAACAGGTTACAAACATATTTCCCCACTTTTTTAGCACAAAATACCACATGTCTGATACCCTGCCCGTATGTACAAGGTGAAATCAGTCTTCAAAGCCACATCTTTTCTCCAAACTAATTAAGTAATCCCTCTGTTTTAAAATATATGACGTTTAGGACAAACTGATTAGTTCATTTTTATATGTTTGTAAACGGACAGAATACTAGTTTAATAATGGATGGCAGCTTGTGCTGCTTACAATCAGAATTTACAATTCTAAAAAATATTGTAAAGGAGGAGGGTGTGTTAGGTGCGGCTAGCCAACATTTCAAAACCAGCCACTCTCATGAATATGAAACCCACAAGAGATTTGTTGGGGCGTAACCCTCTTAGCGACGCGCTACATCGGAACCCGGGTGTAGTGTCAAATGTGCAAGGGCCGGGTCGTCATCCCCTTAGTGGCGCATCGTATCGTGACCCGGGTACGATGATAAATGAGCAAGGGTCGGGTCGTCGCAACCTTTGTGACGCGCTATATCTGCGTCCGGGTGTAGTGAAAAATAAGTAAGGGTCTTCGCACTTCCCTCGACGGGTGCGAAGGGTAAGGAAGCTAGCCGAGACAACTAGGATTCGTCTAGGTAGCTGGAATGTAGGGTCCCTAACGGGTAAGTTAAGAGAGCTAGTCAATACAGCAATTAGGAGGTGTGTAAATATTCTATGCATTCAGGAGACTAAATGGAAGGGCCAGAAGGCGAAGGAGGTGGAGGATACTGGCTACAAACTTTGGTACACGGGGACAACATCGGGTAGGAATGGTATACGCATCTTGATCGATAGGAGCCTTAAGGATGGAGTAGTTGAGGTGCGGAGGCAAGGCGACCGGATTAACCTAGTCCGGTTGGTAGTTGGAGATTTGGCTCTGAATGTGATCAGTGCCTATGCCCCACAAGTAGGTCTTTGCGAGAGCACCAAGAGGCAGTTTTAGGAAGATCTCGATAGCATGGTTAGTACTGTGCCTATCAGCGAGAAACTCTTCATAGGAGGAGACCTCAACGGCCATGTGGGTGCGACTAATGTAGGTTTCGAGCGGGTGCATGGGGGTTTCGGGTATGGTAGTAGAAATCAAGAGGGGGAGGATGTTTTGAACTTCACGTTGGCCTACGATTTGTTGATAGCGAACACCGTCTTTAAGAAGAGGGAATCCCATCTAGTGACCTTTCGTAGCGGACAACACCTGAGTCAGATCGACTTTATCCTTGCAAGGAGGGGGGATAGACGTGCTTGCTTAGATTGTAAGGTGTTACCTGGGGAGTGTGTTGTCCCTCAACACAAGCTTGTGGTGGCGGATTTTCACTTTCGGGTACATGTCCATCGGGACAATCGGACCAAGATTGTGAGAACAAAATGGTGGAAGCTTAGGGGGGAAGCAGCGCAAACATTTAAGGAGAGGATGCTAGATGGGGGGCCGTGGGAAGAAGGAGAAGATGCAGATGACATGTGGCTAAAGATGACAACATGTGTTCAGAAGGTGGCTTCGGATGTGTTTGGAGTGAGTAGGGGAGGCAAACGGGAAGCGAAAGACACCTGGTGGTGGAATGACGAGGTGCAAAGGGCTATTAGGGAGAAGAAGGAGTGGTTCAAGCGTCTCCATCATGACAAGAGTGCAGCCAACATTGAGGGCTATAAAATAGCGAAGAGGGCTGCAAAACGAACGGTGAGTGTAGCAAAAGGTCAGGCGTATGATGACCTTTATCAGCGACTAGGCACGAAGGAAGGGGAGAAGGACATTTATAGGATGGCTAGGATCCGCGAGAGGAAGACGAGGGACATCAACCAAATCAAATGCATCAAGGATGGGACGGATCAACTTTTGGTGAGGGATGAGGAGATCAAGGACAGGTGGAGAGAGTACTTTGACAAGTTGTTTAATGGGGAGAATGAGGGTCCTACCTTGGAGTTGGATGACTCATTTGACGATACCAACAGACGTTTCGTGAGAAGATTTCAGGAGGCAGAGATCGGGGAGGCTTTGAAGAGGATGAAGGGAGGTAAAGCGGGCCCTGACGGTATCCCCATTGAGATGTGGAGATGCCTAGGTGCCAGAGCGATAGTATGGTTAACTAAGCTTTTTAACCTCATTTTCCGGTCAAACAAGATGCCTGAAGAATGGAGGAGAAGTATATTAGTACCGATCTTCAAGAACAAGGGAGATGTTCAAAGTTGTACTAATTACCGTGGGATTAAGTTGATGAGCCATACGATGAAGCTCTGGGAGAGGGTTATCGAGCATCTCCTAAGAAGAGTGACAAGTGTGACCCAAAACCAATTTGGGTTTATGCCTGGTAGGTCGACCATGGAGGCAATTTTCTTATTACGACAGTTGATGGAGAGGTATAGGGAGCAGAAGAAGGACTTGCACATGATCTTTATTGACCTCGAGAAGGCATATGACAAAGTACCGAGAAATGTCATGTGGTGGGCCTTGGAAAAGCACAAAGTCCCAACTAAGTACATCACCCTCATCAAGGATATGTATAGGGATGTGGTGACGTGTGTCCGAACATGTGATGACGACACCAGTGACTTTCCAATTAAAATAGGACTACATCAAGGGTCGGCATTGAGCCCTTATTTATTTGCTTTGGTGATGGATGAGGTCACAAGGGACATACAAGGTGATATCCCTTGGTGTCTGCTCTTTGCTCATGATGTGGTGCTAGTGGATGAGACTAGGGCAGGGGTTAATAGGAAGTTAGAACTATGGAGGCACACGTTAGAGTCGAAAGGGTTTAGACTTAGTAGGACCAAGACCGAGTACATGAGGTGCGATTTCAGCGCGACTAGGAATGAGGAGGGAGACGTTAGCCTCGATGGGCAAGTGGTGGCCAAGAAGGATATTTTTCGGTATTTAGGATCGATGCTACAAAAGGATGGTGACATTGATGAAGATGTTAGGCATAGAATTTTAGCCGGTTGGTTGAAATGGCGTCAAGCTTCAGGCGTCCTCTGTGACAGAAGGGTGACTCAGAAGTTAAAAGTTAAGTTTTATAGGACAGCGATTCGTCCGGCGATGTTATACGGTGCTGAATGTTGGCCTACAAAAAGATGGCATATCCAGAAATTGAGTGTAGCAGAGATACGTATGTTACGATGGTGTTGTGGGCACACAAGGAGGGATAGAGTCCGGAACAACGATATTCGGGATAGGGTTGGGGTGGCACCAATTGAGGAAAAATTGATTCAACACCGGTTGAGATGGTTTGGCCATGTCCAACGGAGGCCTCCTGAGGCACCGGTGCATAGTGGGGCTCTAAAGCGGGTCGATAATGTAAAGAGAGGTAGAGGTCAACCTAAACTGACTTGGGATGAGTCGGTTAAGAGAGACCTTAAGGAGTGGAATATCCCTAAGGATTTAGCTATAGATAGGAGCGCTTGGAGACTAGCAATTAACGTGCCTAAACCGTAATCTTTTTCTTGTACCATTTATGTGTTCTTTGTTTTCATACCTCTTTTGGGTTTCATCTTTAGTCTACCCCAACTTGTTTGGGACAAAAGGCTATGTTGTTGTTGTTGTTGTAAAAAATATTGTAAAATTATTAACTATTTAATATTACCTGACATAGCTTCTCGTTAGATGCAATCAATGCAGGAATTGGTCTTTTACTTGACAAAAACACAGTGCATTGGATTGGTGCAGCATTCGTTTCTTTAGAATTTTGGATGGCCAAGACGTTTATTTTCTTGTATCCTTCATTTGTCTTTTGATTCTTATTATTCTCTTCTTAGGAATATGCGTGTGCTTTTATCTACCTTTTCATTGGGTGACAGGTCATGTCAATGAAGTGTGTTTCAGAGTTTGATCAAAGCATGCTTATTTGGTTTCAGTTCAAATAGTTTAGTACCAGTATAGTAAAAATACTTTTGAGCGCATTGGAGCGTCTGCTAACCCTTCGTACATTCATTGCTCAGGAAACTGTTAAGTGCATGTTCAAGACGCACACAATACCTTGTACAGTTGTCAACAAAATTAGGGTGAATGCCATATGCAAAAGCAAAATCCTCTAAAATCAAACCAAATAGTCTCTACTTTAGCTGTATGGAAATGTATTGAAAACTTACTGTAAGCCTCCAGACAACACATAATCTAACACACATATCACTGCTGCTGGAAGAAGTGATATAATCTCCTGGGAAAGTTCCTGGCCACAGTAGACATTACGTAAGTTTAGCTGTGAGATGTTAGAGAACTCAAGTTGATTCAACATATACCACATACCATAATCTGAAATCCTAATGAAAGTTGGTTTGCAGCACAGGCATATCTGCACATGAGGGTGATAACAGATATCTTGTCTCTTACTGATCCCTCAAAGCACAGTAAATTGATCCTCGAACAATCATGGCTTATCAAAGGAGGTACCTGGATGGATATGAACAGCTTATATATACAAAATCTTTCCTTTATCATTTTTTGTGTCTTTGGCCAGTAGTCCTTGATGCCGTCTGCTGCTTAGAAAGGATTTCTGCTATAATTTCTTTTTGGCCGAAAAGTTGTGCTTTCTTCAAAAGCAAGTTCCTTGATGACGAGTCTACAGAATAGCCTTGTCCAATCATCCAGTCCAAGAGGCATAACAGCAGCTGCTTCTTATCAGGCTTTCGGATGTATCTCTTGATTGCTATCCCAAAGATTTCCTGCAAATGCAATGGTTGTAGTCAGTGTTGGAGGAAAGTTTAAGTTAGCATGCTTGTTATAGCTGTTCATATGTGGGGCAAGGACAAGCCAATCCTGAAGTCTAAAAGCTTGACAGTACCCAAATCAGGGACCAAGGGAATATGACACCCAAAGCACAAACAAAAAATCATTTCTTCACAGACATTTTGCCGCAAGTCCAGCAGCACAGGGAATGCCCATATAAGGTCAGCAGACTTGCGGTCACAGGGAAAGAATTCAGTCCGAGCCGCTAGATTGCGATGGGCCTTCACAGCGTACATCCACCCTGGCCATCAATTTGGCCCGGGGATAAAGCAGGAGCCAATGGCGGCCAAGAGAGCAGAAAGAAGGATTCTTCCATCTAGATGATGAAATGCAGATTCAACTTTGAATATGGAATGTGGGTCTGCCAATCTGGGAAATGACTAAAATATGGCAGCTGCAACTAACTGTAATTTTGCTAAAAGTTTCACTAGCCTATTTAGTCTACTAGAATTAAGTCCTCAGCTTCACCTGAAAACATATACGGGTCACAAAACAAGTTTCCAACTGGTCCTGAGATACACAATTAGCCTGGGAGAAAAGATATAGGCTGTAAATGCAAGCTAGTAAGCTACCAAAAGAAAACAAAAAGGAGAACATGTACTGAACAAACATTGTGAAGTCTATATAAACAAATTCTTATGTATGATATTTTAGAAAAAAAGTACTTCCTCCATCC
>CM041632.1:32520363-32545034 GCA_023333625.1 Bothriochloa decipiens | reverse complement strand
CAGGCAGACACTACCTTAGAGAGGTCATCCCAACGCCTAGTGTCCCCGCAGTGGCGCAGAATTATGTTGCAGTCTTGTGTCTGCAATACCTCCTCAAACCTGCACACGGAGGGCGTAATTTGCAAGGTTCGGCTTCAGTTGAAATCGATGAGCACCGAACTACTAACCGCATCCCGACATCCCTCGTCTCTGCCAATGGAAGCAGAGCGCCAGAACCAGCAGCAAACTGTGCTAGGGAGTACTTACATGTTGAGGGCGGCGATGGGGTCCGGGGCCCCCTTGACCTCAGCGACGGCGCTGCGCCTGGGAGACGGCCGCGGCGGTTTGGGGGCCTCCGGCGCTTCCACCGTCTGCGTGGCCGCGCGGACGAAGGGAGCGGTGCGACGGGGGTATGTCGGCGCCAGCAGCGGCGGCAGAGACAGGAAGCAGGAGGCGGCGAGCATCGGCAGCGGCGAGGCTTCCATCGCGGCGACGCGGGATGCTATCTGTTTGTGTTCCCGACTCGCATCGGACGGGGCCGAGATACGGAGTACTAGACGGAACGGAAGGCCCTCTCACACACACTCGGCCGTTGTGAGTAGTGACTGAGCGGTGCCCACCGCCGGGTTTTTTTGTTCTCTTTTTTTTTTTTTTACAACAATGGCCACTGCCGATTGAGTGAGAACTGGGAAGTGAGAACAAACTACAGAGATACTAGTAGATAATAACCGGGCTCACAGATGAGATTTTTCGTCTACTCTGTCACGACTCCCAGGCGAGCGAGCCAAAATTAAGATTTAGCTTGTTCACGCTTCTTTGTTGTTCACCTTCATCAATTGGCCCATCATTCGAACAAAAACAACGAAATCATCAATTTACTCGGACCAACCTGTACATATAACGGTGATAGCCATCATTGTCTATGTCTAAAAAAACAAGGATGAGACCGCCCCGTCAAATCTCGTCTCCCAAACCAAACATTTCCTCTGAAATAAATAGCCATCCTGTCTCAGAAAACAAAATAAAACACCCCAAAAATTGAGATGAAAATAAAACCCTCCCTGCTGTGTTAGCCCCTCTAAAATCATCAATTTCTAATATAATCCAGAACATCAGTAGAAGCAGGGGAATGTTTCAAACAGCCCAATAACATCACAGCTTGTACATACACTCACCACTAATCAAAAAATGATGCACAAGCAGTCACCGAGGTTAAAAATTCATGTTAACACACCACGTAAGATGTAACAAGGTACCTCTACAACTCTGCCACTTTAAAAAACCAAGAAATAGCCAGAACCTGTTCCACATATAGCTAGCAATGGAAACTATACTCAAAACTACAGGGCCTTGAAGTTATACATGTAACTTCTCAATGTGCTGACATCTTGCATTGACTCCAGCAAAACATGGTCCACATAAAGGCTCAACGCACCAGCCCTGCATAGCAGCACATATATACAAGACAATAGTACGTTAGCTATTATTCATGAGTAGTCGCTGAAAGAATATTTAAGAGAAATTCAAGTCCATCATACATCAAAGGGCCGAGTGGGAGCCATGCAACATCCCAACGAATTCTTGGCAACCTACAACACCAACAGTCAGAAGACGACAATATCAAGAATTGCTTGCTGTGTGTTAATGTAGCTACAACAGCTAGAATAGTGCTGACATGATAGAAATTGTTTGAAATGCTAACATTTTAGCAAAGCATTTGATTGAGAGGGGAAGGAAAAACGAGATGAACAGCTGACTGAGATGATATACCTCAAGATGTAGTATGTCCAAAAGATGGCTACAAAAATGCCAATATAGCACGAATACCACATCCACTTCTTTGATGGGCCTGAAGTCTGTAGTAATCCTTTAACAGCAAATAGGCATGCTAGAGCAGCTATCCAATCTGCAATTTAACATTTATGTATCTTCAGATCAAAGTGTTCAGAGAACTATTTTGTGTTGGGTAATATATATGCATTTGCGCCTATCAGGCTATGAGCACCATGTTTTCTATTTTATTTGGGGATTCTAGGACAAAATGGGAATCCAAGTGGCATAAGTTACTAACAACCAGGTACTGGTAAGTCAGCAGTATCATCCCCCCCCACCCCCCCACCCCACACCCACCCACCCACACCTCTTTCAGACTCCTAAGTTACAACTATCTACTAGTAGCAACTAGGATACTAATAAAATTGTAATCATGAACACTTGCTGAGAGTAAACGGCCTTTTGATGCAAATGATCAGGAAATCCCTGAAAGAACTAAGATAAGAAATAAGCATTGTGATGAATAACATGGTGCATGCACACACAAATATGCAAAGTATAGATCCCTATATGACCATCAATATTGTACAGTATAATGAATATGTGGTCCATAAATGCATCTTCTGATAACATTAAGAAGCTCGCAATCGTTTTAGGTGACCAATAAAATTTCAAGTACTAAGTAAGCATCGTACTCAACTTTGACTAAACAACAATGAGATCCAAAATAATTCAGTTCGAAACATCAACACATGGTTTATTTAGAACTTTGCAAACTCAAACTAAAATAGTTGGAGATACCAAACCTGCAATTATGACCATTGGTGCAGGCAAATCTTCCATGAAGTAAGCATGGTACCGCTGTTAATTTGAGGAGCACAGTTTAAGGCAAATAGATAATAACTACAGCAATAAGCAAAACTTGATTCTTCCAATAATAATGATTCTTCCTAGTGCCAACTATACATCAGTGACAAATTACTTTCAATATTGCAAGCATTTCAGTTATCAGGAAGCTTTCAAGAAAGAGTAAGTATACAAGACAAAATAATGTGATATTTATTTTTTAGCAGCCTTACCACTAGACTAACATGATATATTACATAATGATATTTATGAACCTAAATCCAACATAAAAGGAACTTGGTGCCTGAATTAACTTGGGGCCCCAATTGATGGCAGGTGTACATCAACAACTGGGCATAATTAACGACCACTAAACGTCATTAGTTGATATAGGAGTAAGCAACCAACCAGCTCCCAGGGAGACCAAGCATGGTGAAAACTGGAGTAGACAAGGAAGGCTGCGTAGCCTAGAAGGAACCCCGCGAAGACGCGCTGCGCAAAACATTAGGTGATGTGAGCACGAAATTGCCAAATCTAGACAGAAACCAGAGCCAGACCGAAGGAATCGGGAATCTGAAACGCACCCTCCAACGGCGGCTCTGCTGCGCCTGCTTCGCCTCCAGCGACCGGACCAGCTCCTCTTGCTCTGTGAAACGCATCGCCGCACCAACAATTATTCGATTTCCTGTCGTCAGCAGCGTCTAAAACCCAAGGGCGGGGGAAGGTACCTTGGGTGTCCATGGGGACGAGGTCGTCGGGGTCATCGTCGCCGCCGTCGTGCCGCCTCCACCACCGCCTGGTCGCAGTCGTCGCCATTCTCGCTTCTGAATTTCTGATCTCAGGAGGTCGCCCACGAAACGAGGGCTCCGTGCAGAAGAGAAGACACTTCGACCTTTCTTGCGCTCGCTGTTCCGGTGGAGGATTTGGCCATTTGGGGTTGCGAAATGGAAATATATAATTTTATTAATTTTACTCTGCTAATTTTCAGCCGCTAAATTTGTAGTAGAGGGGGAATTTGGAAATTTGTCATGGGGTCTGAAATCGCCTGCATCTATGAGAGAATGAACTGAAGTCAAGGGACAGCACTGAAAGCGAGTTTTTAAGAGATTTGCCCAAATTTTAAGCTGAAAATTGTACTCCCTCTATCCAAAAAAATAACATAACTATTAGATTTGTGTTAGTCAAACTTGCTTAAGTTTGATCACTTTTATAGTGTGATGTTAAGATTTAATATGTCTTAATATTACCCCCTTCGTTTTAAATTATAAGATATTTGACTTTTTTTGATCCAAGTTTAATTGCTCGTCTTATTTAAAAAATTTATGCAAATATAGTTAAATTTAAGTCAAACTTTTATTAATAAAGTAAGCCACAACAAAAAATATGATATTTTGCATAATTTTTTGAATAAAACGGACAGTCAAATTTAAGGTAAAAAAGTCATACATCTTATAATCTAAAACAAAGTTAGTATAAAATTATGTTGCATAATTAATTTAATGATACTTATGTTATATCATATATCTTATTCTTTTTATATAACTTTCATCAAACTTCAAACTTTTTGACTAATCAAAGAATAAGAACAAACACAAAAAGAACTATGTTTAATAACCAATAAAAAAGAACTATTTTTTTACTATAACACAACTATGTTTAATAAAACAAACATGAAAAGAACTATGTTTCACTTGGGTAAACAGAAGTTGAATCTCAAATATTGCTACACAAATTCTCTACAATAGCTTCATATACAAATTACTAGCTACACCTATTTCTTTTCCAAAATAGTAAAAAACTAGTTCACGCAAGAATTTCGATGTGCCATAAAGATCCAAGTAGCACGTCTACATAGATCACTTAAGTTGGAAAGCTTGACCCTTAGGCGTTGAAACATTAGCTTGAGCATTGCTACACTTTCGTTTTATTTCCTGTGACTATGTAAAGCATACTCATCTCTACTATAAGTGAAAACTTCTGCAGGCAAATTATTCTATCAACATCAACGACTCACGTCATACCTCCTACAAATGCAACGGCTGATATTAAAAATAGGCTTCTCACCCAAGCTCGGCTTCCCACCCTCCCTCGCCCGAGGCTTCTCACCTCGCGCTCGGCTCCGCAGGAAGGCGAGAGATGGAATCCTCAACCCATCGAATTTTCTGTGAAAAAAATAAACGCGGAAAGCCGCCGGCGGCAGTTCCACTCAGAGTGCTCGTGCCTAGGGTTTGGCGAAGGGCACGCTTCTGCTTCCTCACCATTCGGTTTCCGTCAGGGCTGATATTCATCTAGAATTGTGTTAACTAAAAATTGCAAACGTGGCAATATTAATGTTAAGCTTTCTCCAATGTATTACTGAAAAATGCGACCGAAATTCCATTCGCAATGACTAAATAGACTATTGATTTTTATTG
This sequence comes from Bothriochloa decipiens, assembly GCA_023333625.1. Classification (NCBI taxonomy): domain Eukaryota; kingdom Viridiplantae; phylum Streptophyta; class Magnoliopsida; order Poales; family Poaceae; genus Bothriochloa; species Bothriochloa decipiens. The sequence continues at coordinate 32,540,022 of CM041632.1, read as the reverse complement.
AATCCGTTAATAGCGAGACCATGGCACAAGAATATGGTGAGTATAACTCCAGTATCACGGTTTGATGTGCCCTTGTGAATAGTGAAGCTAACAGAGTGACAAAATTTCACCCCCCACCCCCGCGCGCGCTTGCAGATATATGCATCATTGGATCAAGGTATGAGTGTTGCTGAGGAAGATGATATAGGCTGCCCTGAGGATGAGGGCAAAGTCGATGGCAGTCCTTGCCACAGGAGTTCGCTATCTCCAAGCAGGTGAAATACGGAGGCTTCTGCCGATGATGCATCACAACTTCTACTGTTGTGGTGCTGCTGGCGCAAAAGTAACTATATAGCTGTTGGGGATCGATAACAGATGGATAATATATCACCAGTGCAGCTATCCCATTCTTGTATCTCATTCGTTATATGTCCAATTTAGTTTTAGTTGTTTTTTTTCAATTGTTTGACTATTTGCTCGATTACATATCCCATTAAAGTAATCTAACATTGCTTGGTAGCGTAATTTTCACGTTATATTTTTAAGCTTCGGTTTACAGGTTTTTACAATCTGTGCTACTGTAGCACTTTTATTTGTTTGTGGCAATTGTTGTTCAATGATGAACTAACTAAGCTTAAAAGATTAATTTTATAATTTAAAATCAAACTATGTAATTAATTTTTTTTACCTACATTTAAAACTCTATACAAGCGGCTAAAGATTGATACGATGGAGTAAAACAATTAAAACTTTGAAGGCATCTAAATAAGGCCTTCTTGTGTATGATTCAACATGTAAGGGTATTACTATGTACATCCCTAGAATAAAACCGTAGCATTAACACGTGCATTATACTAGTGATAGATAAAGGCTAACTTAAAATGCATTTTTACCCCCAACAAGGCCAGAGGCCAGAGCCAACACTACAGTGCTGATAAATGCAAAGCCGCACTATTCTTTCTTCCTCAAAATATAGTGTGGTGGGAAAAAATATACATTATACACCCAGAACTCATATAACCACAATTTCCATTGACCATCGAATTCAGGTCCAACACTGGTTTCACTTAACGCAAATTCTCTATCGCTGCAAGATCACATGGATGATGTTTAGGGGAAAAATTGCTGCACTGCAGTGTTCGTTCATTTGTTAATAGTCATGCTCTTGCAATTATGTGCCATTCCTATGGGCCTCACAACTCATGACGAGGCATAACCTTTGAAATGCTTCAACTTTGTGGTTCTCCTTCGTGTATCTCTCCCTCTTCGAACAGATCGTCATAAGCAACAGGAGCACGAATTCTGTCCACCAGTGGTTTGCGTTGAGCTTTGTTGTCTGATGCGGGTGGCTCCTCCACATCATCCAACTGCTCAGGATCATCCAACATTTCCTTTTGCTCTTGTGCTTCAATGTCACCATCGATTAATGCACTGCCCTGTGAACTCGCATCTTCGTTTCTGCTAATCTGTGGTCGTTTTGAATACCTAAACTGCTTCTGCAAGGAGGAAATAGGTATACAAGTTAATTCCATACAATGGATGCCAAAAAAGACCAGCGAATTAATAAAAGGATCGCCAAAACATGTATTTACTGACAGATGTCCAAAGAAAAATATCATTGCTAGTTAATATAATGCTCAAATTAGTGTCTTGGGAAGAAAAGAAAACGAAGGAAAAGGAACAGTAATTTAGTCTCAGTTCACATCGACAAAAGGATCAAAATCATAATGGTTCCTTCGATTATTTTCATTTCAGAGGCAGCAATATAATATTGAACTGAATTCTAGTCCACATAGGCAGTGATACCTCAAAGAAGAAATCAATACCCAAAGTTCCTATAATAATGATGGGCATGCACAGTGACTCAAAAGTTGTTTTGAAAAGAAGAAAGTTGAGGAAAACGACAAGTTACTTGATATTAAGACCAAGTTACTACATTTATCTCCTGTATATAATTGCTAAAGCATATCTAGGTCATTTCTTTTTCCACTTTTGTGGGCCTTGTCGGAATTTCATCCATAGCCACACCAGTTTGCTTGGGACTAAATGACTTTGTACTTGTTTTGTTGTTATTTTTGTAGTATAGGCATAATACATATAACTAATCCCTTCATAATAATAATAAAAGTATACCTCAAGTTCCTTCCCCTTTGCCATTATTTCCTTGTAAGCCTTGGGTTCTCGCGACTTCAAGATGTTCCAGAGAATTCCACCACCAGTGCGGAAACGGCTTCCATCAGCAGTAGTCTGCCCCCCACACTTCTGAATAGCCTCCACCTGGAATCAAATATATTTAGGATAACTACAGCAGAATAAACATACAAGTATCACAAACTACACATCTACAAACCAAACACCACTTTTAACACAAAAATTGATATATTAACTCCCAATAATGACCTTTGTTTTACAAAATACAGACTATGATATATATGTACATGTTAACGCTTAACATGGTAGCAATGAAATAGAAACTTAACTGCAAATTGATTTGTCACCAAATCAAGTATGTAGAAGGTAATATTTTGAGAGATTCTCCTGAAATAACTCCAAATCTCTCAAGTACACAAAACAAACAAATCCAAGGAACTGCAAAAATAACCGAGGCAGTGATGTTTGTAAGAGCAGTGGGCAACAATCTCCAATGAAGGATAGGAAGACTCCTATACTGGTTTACCATTGAAGTGCCAGGCAAAACAGAAGGTAACAAAAGCTTAAAATAAAAATATTCAATGGCATTTATACCGCTTTAGTAGAAAAGAAATAAACCACTTATTAGTTAAAGTATTTCTTCTAATAAACTTTCAGCAGAGTAGTGCAGTGTCTTTCAGCATAAGTATCGCATACCTCTCTAACAAGATCAGTGACAGCAGTGACACCAAGGCAGCCAACAGCATTCCAGACAAGGTATGACTTCTTCTCCTTCAAGCGCTTGCAAGTGTCAAGAACAAATCTGCATCAGGGATCAAAGGAGTTTGTGAAATTCAGCAACCTAACATATACTGGAAGCAAAAAGGAGAACAGACTTTCCTGGGCGAAATCAGTGTAACGGAAAGCAGATTTTGAATACAATACATGATAAAAGAAGCAATCACAATTCAAATGACTACATGTTGTTTATTAAAAAAACAGTCTGCCAAGAAGACATCTCAAAAGTTAAATTCTACCTCTTCAGATCAAAACAAGTGTTGCCATGTAACATAAGGCGCAATAACCCAACCTACACATATTCTTTTGTTTTTCTAGGGATCCAAACAGGCCCTAACAGTTTTTGTTCCAAATTTCCAAATCGTTTGCTGGGCTTGTACAGATTCTTCCAGTGCCATATGAATCCCAATAGCCATAAACAAAATACTATCCAATCAAAGTAACAAAACCCTAATTGAGTAGTGCAAGGGGTTTTACTGATTAATGTCAGCGATGGTGGTGGGCGTCCTCAATTCGTACATAGCCCAAAACACAAAACCCTAATTGAGTAGTGCAAGGTGTTTTACCTATTAATGTCAGCGATGGTGGTGGGCGCCCCATCCTGCCTCCCTTTGTTCTTCTTCCCTTTGTTCCTCTTCTTTTTCTTCTTCTTCTTTCCCTCCGGTCCGCCCTTCTCCGCCTGCCCGCCACAACCGGCGGCTCCTCCAGCTGCAGCAGAGACCTCAGCTGCTAGGGCTTCCTCCTTGTCCGAGTCCGCGTCGGCCATCTCGACGTCATCGCCGTCGTAGTTTAGGGTTTCCTCGCCTATAGCAGCGTCGCCCAGAGCGCATTCGCCTTCCCCCATACCGAGCCCCGCCCCTGGATGCGGTCGAGCCTCTTGCTCTCGCCTCTCGCGTCCCTCTCTCTCTCTCTCTCTCCTCTTCAACGCAAGAAAAAATTTAAAGCAGCGCAAGAGGCGGCGCGCAGAGAGAGGACAAAGGAACCCGGAAGCCGGCTCACATTCACAGGTCTTAGGCGAGGGAGGCGCCTGGTAGGAGGGGCTCCGGGGAGGGAAGCGTCGGGTGGTGGAGGGGCTCCGGCGAGGGAGGGTGAAGGGTTCGGCGCGAGGCGGCGGAGGCCGCACGGTGACGCAAGGAGCGGCGCGAGTGAGGCGGCCGGGGCCGATGCGGGGCTTTCGGCTTTCGGCTTCTCGGAGGAAGATAAGAGAAGCCAGAAACTAAAAGGCCGCGAGAAGCTTTCCTTTTGGCCCACTATAAGCAGGCGCTAGGTCGGTTAGAGAGAGAGAGTGAGATGTGGGACCATGGCCAGCGTGGAAGGTAATAACTTTTAAACTTTGAGAATATGACTATCATTGCTATAATCATTAGCCTTCAATGTGCTTATTTTTTTTCTATATTTGGACCTTCAATGTGTTTATATACTTGGATCTTCGTACGTCCATTTTCAATACTTTTTGCATAGCCATGTCTCCCTACAATAATATAGGGAGAGATTTGATGACACGACTGCAAATATGTGGTGGTCATGACATGTATGTTTTTTATACTTCCACTGTAGAAGTAGCATATATAGGTGGTGTGCGTGAACTTAGTTATGAAAGGAGGACACACCTCTTCCTAGATCACAAAACTTGATAAAACTCAAAACGAGTACGTAGAAGGCTAGTAATAACATGACTTGTCAACTTCGTCTTTGGTATGTATTCATCATCATATGAGAGTCACGGTGCCACGATGTTTAATTCAGTTGAAAACAAATATCTTCAAGGTCATGATTAATTAAAGAAATAGCAACATCTTTTGTCATCGCTATATCTTACAAGACAACAACTTAGGAAGGTCATTGTATTAGAAAAGTAGCCCATAAGCTTTGAGTGCAAGATAAAAATTTATGCAAGCCAACTTTAAGCATTTTCATGATCAATCTAGGGTAAGTCTTATAATTTTTAAGCAAGTTTTGTTAACATTTAGAGATTGAACAATTAGAATCAACCCTGAAACAAATTCTTTTAGGACTGTAAACATGTGAGACCCTGTTAAGATGGGCCGTGGGGACGACGAGCCTAGAATTTTGTCTTCTAGTGCATATGCAAGTAAAATTTGTTATTTTCATATGCGTTTTTACGAAGGTTTTCACAATTTCATCGAAGATACGGTTTGCACTTAATGTTTTGCCATACAACTTAGCCTAGTGGCCCTCTGACGTTCTGCTTGGTTTTCAATGATGGCCTTTTTGTTAATTGTGGGAGATTGTTCGAATGTAGAGAGGTTGATCAACCCTGCACTTAATCTTGTGGCAACCTTCATCAGGAAACATGATGAAATAACGAAGTCTCGCTGGTAAAACACACCAGGAGACAACTTTATCCATTGATAAAATATAATAAGACAGCTTACAATTGGAATGGAATTAATAAAGCAAACCAGTCTAATCAAACACATGGAAAGAACTAGAATTAAACTTTAGACTAAACCTAAGCGTCTATCTAAAATTATTGCTTCACTGGGGGAGAGGGTTCACGCCACTTTTTCTTTACGCCTTTGGCCCTGTTCGGCTGATCAATTTCAGCTCATGGCGTACTTCGTGTACTGGAAGAGTTACCAGAATCAGCCAACCATAGCCGATCAGCATCAGCCACCAACTTCAACCGAAATCAGCCCAAACCTACTTTCAATGCGCTGCAATCCTTAACAAAAGAAAGTGTCGCAATCAAGTTTTTTTTTTTAAAAAAAGCAGTTCGTTCTTGTTCTAGTTTCAATTCAAATGCATCAAATATTACATGGCACACATCGTCATATGTTCCGCTAATACGATATTGGGATTAGATGGTCGTTCAGGCAGATTATTATAAATAAATGACGACTCCTACTAAGAGCATCTTCAAGAGACTCTCTATTCTTGGTTATGTATTCTAATTTGAAGAATTTGGGTAAAACAATCCTCCAACAGACTCTTCATCTTGCTCTCTAAAAACAGATACACACTTTTCCTCCTTTTCCGCTAGCCATTGAAAGCGAGCCGGCCACGCTCGCCAAGTACCGTGAATCACACGGCAGCAGCCTCTCCTGTGCACTTTCTGCCTATCCTGCATGCACACTTGCCAGTTCCCACGCCAAGTTTAAATATGAAGAGTCAATTTACATGATCTGTTGGGGTAATCTATCTTTTTAGAAGAGATCTATTTTAAAGAATGGCTAAATCACTAAATTTAGCTACTCTTTTTAGCTAATCTCTTGGAGATGCTCTAAGTTCTTAGCATTTGTATTTGATTTCAGTACCTGCCGGCTTCTGCAAAAGTTTGCATGATAATACTGGAGAACTATCTATACGATCAGGAAATGGAATAAAGCTACCAGAAATAAGACAACAACATATGAGGCCAACTCTGACGATAGCATTAACAAACCAGTTACAGCGTCCACAGGTACAGAGTTATGTGCTCAAAGTTAAGCTAAAAGTCTACCAGCTGGGATTATCTGTTTATCTTATTGATTGATGGGAAGCAAGGTTCAAATTTGTCTTCAGGCAACGCAGTACCCAGCTTCTCCTTCTCAGGACGCATACCCAACTATTCCAAAAAAAAAAGGAACAGAAATGAGAAAAAGAAGGCAAGCTACTATCATCAGCCGAGAAATTCAGCTTGTATGCTTTGGAACAGCAGATGGGCCTCACCTTGTATGCCTACTCGACATGCGAGAAACCTCCTCCAGTCTCAGATTTTGTTCTGCACGGGAGAGAGAGAAATGGGATCACACCTGGCCTCAGATGCCAGCACGACAAGCTAAAGTGTTATTATCACTTGTTAACAATAAGTGAAGCAAATCACTTTCATTAAAATATCCTTATGGCTTAGCACTCAGCAGTTAGATGGGTCAAAGATGATCATTTATTCCCTTTGTGAACTCCCAGTAAAATGTTACTCCATTCCGGATTATAGTTCACTTTTTTTTTAGAAACCAAATTATAGTTCACATTAGATTTGTCCTAAGCTAAACATATCCAACTTTGGTGAATACTCTGAAAAATTATTAACTTCTTAAAGCTCAAATAAATGCACATGGAGAATTTAAGGAAACAAATTTGATGTTACAGATGTTGGTTTCTATAAACTCGGTCAAAGTTAAAGAAATTTGACTTGAGACAAAAATCAAAGTGAACTATAATTTAAAACAGAAGAAGTAGCATAGTCAAAAGATGCAGGTTGATTTGACAATATGGAAATCAGGGTAAGAAAGGAACAAGCAGGTCCACCTACCACCTAGAGGCGTGCTCCAAGAAGGATACGATTTTAAGCCCGCTGGAAGACTGGAACAATTTTATAGGACCTAAGAACCTTCTTTTCCTCAAAGTACCGAGAAATGTCATGTGGTGGGCTTTGTAAAAGCACAAAGTCCCAACTAAGTACATCACCCTTATCAAGGATATGTACAGGGATGTGACGTGTGTCCGAACATGTGATGGCGACATCAGTGACTTTCCAATTAAAATAGGGCTACATCAAGGGTCAGCATTGAGCCCTTATTTATTTGCTTTGGTGATGGATAAGGTCACAAGGGACATACAAGGTGATATCCCTTGGTGTATGCTCTTTGCTGATGATTAGTGCTAGTTCGAGACAAGGGCAGGGGTTAATAGGAAGTTAGAACTATGGAGGCACACGTTAGAGTCGAAAGGGTTTAGACTTAGTAGGACAAAGACCGAGTACATGAGGTGCGACTTCAGCGCGACTAGGAATGAGGAGGGAGACGTTAGTCTCGATGGACAAGTGGTGGCCAAGAAGGATACTTTTCGGTATTTAGGATCGATGCTACAAAAGGATGGCGACATCGATGAAGATGTTAGGCATAGAATCTTAGCCGGTTGGTTGAAATGGCGTCAAGCTTCTTATGACAAAAGGGTGCCTCAGAAGTTAAAAAGTAAGTTTTATACGACAGCGATTCGTCCGACGATGCTATACAGTGCTGAATGTTGGCCTACAAAAAGACGACATATCCAGCAATTGAGTGTAGCAGAGATGCGTATGTTACGATGGTGTTGTGGGCACACAAGGAGGGATAGAGTCCAGAACGACGATATTCGGGATAGGGTTGGGGTGACACCAATTGAGGAGAAATTGATTCAACACAGGTTGAGATGGTTTGGCCATGTCCAGCGGAGGCCACCTGAGGCGCCGGTGCGTAGTGGGGTTGTAAAGCGGGTCGATAATGTAAAGAACGGTAGAGGTCGACCTAAATTGACTTGGAAGAGTCGGTTAAGAGAGACCTTAAGGAGTGGAATATCCCTAAGGATTTAGCTATAGATAGGAGCGCTTAGAGACTAGCAATTAACGTGCCTGAATCGTAATCCTTTTTTCTTGTACCCTCTATATGTCCTTTGTTTTTTTGGTCTCTTTTGGGTTTCATCTCTAACCTACCCCAACTTGCTTGGGACAAAAGGCTATGTTGTTGTTGTTGTATGTCACACCCCAAAATTTCTATTACGGGATGTGAACCGAAAACACTAAATAAACTAAAGGATTTATGAATTTCTTTAAAATTAGCTAAGATTTTATTCTTTTGTTATCGTTATAAAATGATAAAAAGTGTGGTTTTATAGAACTTTTACGAAGATAATAATAATGGGTTTGTGCTTGGTGCCTTGCTTTGTTTTGCTAGTGTTTGAAAAAGAATTTCTAAAACCCGAACAAGACATGGCTAGGTTCTTTTCGTGTTTGAAAATAAAGCTTTCAAAACCCAAGTTTGCCTCAAGAAGGTTTTGTAAAACGTTTTCAGAAAAACCCTTTCTCTTACATAGAGAGAGAGCCTTTTCCTTTCCCTCTATAGTGTTAGCCACCTTTCTAGTTAGACACCATCTTCTACGTAGCCCTACCGGGCCTAGTTCAGGCTCTAGACATCTCTGGCTTGCCCCAGCCTATCCTGGTCTGAACTAGCTTGCTCTGGCCTCTGCTAGCCTCAACTAGCCCCCTCTAGCAAGTTTTTGCCAACCACGGCCAGCCACCGCCACATGTGGCCACCCTCAGCCGGCCACAGCCAACCTCGGCCGACCATAGCCAGCACTAGCTTGGCCACAGCGGCCACAAGCCAGCCATAGCCTCCCCGGCCACCTTGAGCCTTTCCTGGAGTCCACTGGCCAGCCCTAGCTCCAACTGGCCAAGCATGGCCAACCCTAGCCGGCCATGGCCAGCACTGGCCAGCCATGGCCAAGTGAGCAGCAGCAGCGGCGGCCAGCATTGGCCACCAGCAGCCAGGCCGCAAGCCAGCGGCCAGCTTGCCTCAGCAGCTGCGGCCCACCTGACCTCCCTGCGGGCACTCCGCGTAGTGGGCCGAGCAGCCCAGCAGCCAGCAACAGCACAGCAGCCCGCGTCCACCTCCAGCCGCTGCCACGCGGGCCCCACTCGCTAGCCCCACTAGTCAGCGCCCTCCGGCCGTCGTCTGCACCGCATCGCCCGGAGGCACGCGCCGCCGCACGATCTGCCGAGCGCGCACCCCAAGGTTGGCCGCCGCCTACAAAAGGGTTTCGCCCTACGCACCGTAGCCCCTTGGAAACCCTAGGGCAGCAGCCGCCACCCCAGCCGTAACCCTAGGCGTGCGCCGCCATAGCCGCCACCTCCGAGCTCGCCTCCGCGCCATCGATTTCCGTCGTCGTCACGTCCCCGCCGGCAAGAACCCCACCACGAGCTTCGCGTCGAGGTGAGCATCGCGCCGGTAGCATCTGCTTCCTCTCTCTCGCTGTCTCGAGGCCGTAGGCCGTCGTCAAGGTAGCGCCGCCGTAGTCCGCCGCCGCCGTGACGCCCTGCGTTTCCGGCCGCCATCCGCCGCAATCGACGCGCGCATTCCGCCCGCGCAACCGGATTGCATCCTAGAGCCCTGCAACGCCTCCCTGCCATGCTCGCCGCCGGCGCCAATGGTGCCCGGTCGAGCCGACCCGCCTCCGGCCTTTCCTCGCCGCCAAGGACCCTGCGGCCGAGTCCACGAGGCCGCGCTCGACACCTTAGTGCCCTCCGCGTCGCAATCCGAGCACCGGAGCTTCCGCTCCAGCCAACTGCGACGAGCGCGCCACCGTCCCGGCCGTTGCTCCGGCGACCCACCATCGCCGGACGACCGCCAGCCGTCGGATCTGAGCCGGGCGGTCCAGATCGGCCGTGGACCGCGGGTCAACCCGGCCCCGCTCCAGCTGACGAGTCTGCCGACATGGCAGCCACGCTGGCGCCACATGTACGCCGCCTCAGCGCCACGCATGCGCTGACCGCGTCAACGCGGTTAGGCCACCGACAGCTCTGGCATTTTTGCAGAAAGGTCCCTGGACTTTTATGTAATTACGATTTAGTCCACCGCAGTTCAAAACGGGCTGCTGTTTTTGCAGTTTTAACCCAGCAGCCGTTGGTATTTATGCTTTAGGTCCAAAACGAGTTTTATTTTAGTTTTAAATTGTTTTTTAATATGAAAATAGTTTTGTTTATTTACGGTTTTGCCCCTAACCTTGTCTTAGCCATAACTTGCCCGTTTTAATTCCGTTTTAGGTGATCTTATACTTTTTGGACTCGTATCGACGTAAGCTACGCAATCGTAGTGACATTTACCATGTTTTAGGCTTTTCAAATGCGACTTATCTGTGGGTTTGAATAATGATCTATCAACGCCTTTTTCCAACATGCGAATAGCCTAGATCAACCTCGTTAGTTGTGCCACCACAACGATAGCTCCTTTGTTGGTCACTCTTACGCTCTCGTGATCGTAGTAACGAGCTCTACCGTGTAGACCGCGCTTTCTTCAGTGTTTCTTTTGATTGATGTTAGCTTTGTCTGTTTATATTGCTTGTTTGCTACGAATAGACAGAGCAGTTCATGAGTGCTGAAGATCGGGAGCTGAGGACCGACAAGTGCAATAGGAATTGGATACCAAGAGTTCTTCGAAAACCAAGATTAGCAGGTTCATCAGGAGGGCTTTGAATGAGGCAAGTATAGCTTGGGGTTTTATTTATGTGACTATGATCTTGTGACTTAATTAATATTTAAACAGTAAACGATAAACATGACAATTTAGCAACTTGAGAATTTATTTGCAAGAGAACCTCCGGGATTTACAGTACAGCTGTGAGGGCTACATGGCTCTGGTTTTAGCTCCGTATGGGGACCTTTTCTAGTTTGTTAGTGGTTACCACTTGGCGCAAGAGGGGTGTGTCGGGTTAGGTGTAATTGGACCCTTGTCTATATGTGTATAGGCTGCGGTTGTATGCCATCTAGAAGGGGGATACTACTTTCGTAGGCGCAGAAACCTTAGCGGCCCTAACATGTTAAACGAACCTTTGAAAGGCTTCATGGTGAACCCTGCCGGTCCTCCTTGGTAGTGGGCTAAGAGGTTGGCCGCCTCGGGCAAAAGGGTAAATCACGGCTCACAGTGAAAGTGTACACCTCTGCGCAAAGTTTAATAAACTAGTATGCTAGCCTTGCTCAAGGACACGAGCGGCCTTGGAATCTTTACATTAAAGATGATGACTTTTGATTGCTAATATATTCATTATTTACCGTTTTATGCTTCATATATTATTCATGTTACATTGATCATGAGTTGATGGATACTGCCTTATTGCTATACTTGTTGAGTTCGATATGGACTCACTCTTGCTATTTCCCCCACACCTCAGGAGAAGTTTTAGGCCTATGATCAACCAGTCAGTTGGATCCAGTGGAGTGAAGTCTACACCCGGAGTTTGAAGTCGTCTTCCGCTGATTGTTCATTAGGTGATCTTTTATATATTGTGTACGTTATATTTAAAGCATTGTAAATGATACTATCTGTAGCTATATGTGAGATTTGTCTTCAGAGACTCACATATAATGTGTATCTGGTTTTTTCTTAAAACCGGGTGTTACATTGTAAGAACCTTCTCTTCCTATTCTGAGGCACCTTAGCAACACTAACTTGAAAACTTCCTAAAGCTAGAGGGATATTGGGATATTGACGCTGGAGAAACTATCTATAGGTCATACAACATTATAAGGCAGTCAAATTTCCCTTGTGCGACTGTTATAGGTCATACAACATTAAGTAGCTCAAATATTATAACAAAGCTTACTTGTGATCTGAAGGATTGGGCATGACTTCATATACAATTGTCGCAACTACATCCCTTTTGTTCTGGGACAAGCAGTACAAAGCAATCAAGAATGAAGAATCAGTATGGCGTTCCACTATGTTTTTTCCATTATATTATTCATAAATAGCGAAACAAAACTTAAGTACCTGAGTGGCTTCACCACGTAGTCCAATGTAATAAATCTTAGTTGTATCACCACCAAAGTTGTCAGAGAAATGCAGAGTTAGGTTAGCCACACCTTGGAACCTTGAATATCTGAGAAACAGGGGAGAAAGGTATGAAGAGTAAATGAGAAATTATTCCGTGCATAAACTACAAAGAGAACTTAAGAGCATACTACAAAGAGAACTGAAGAGTAAATGCTGTCTGTTTTTACATGTTACATTAGCTTGGTCCTAAGTCAATAGTCAAACATTACTAACTCTGACCATCCATTTCAAAAGATTCTTATAGTTTCACAATATATAAATTATACACTATGGAAGTATTCTCATAGTGAATTAAAGACATAAAACAACAGTAATAAAAAACGGAGGGAGTAGATTCAGTAGACAGAGAAAAAACAAAAGTGGCCTAGAGTAGTCCAGTACTTACATCCAAAATGTCTATTAATTTGCACAGGATCAGGGCAAAAATCTAATGAATTTGAGTCCATCACAAGCTTTATGAGTGTTTATCAAATGGACACATGTTCAGAAAGACATTTGAAGCTCTAAGAACATGATTTAACAGAAAATATTTATCTGTTACCAAAACCGAAGGGCCCCTGGATGAACAATTACAGAGACAGAACATACCTTGTTTGGTACTCAAGAGCTCCTTGCAGGTTCTCTGCTAATTCCCATTCCTAGGAGACATGTACATCATTAAAGTGGAATTTCCACTTATGGCGCGGATAGAGAAAAAAAGGAATACATACCTGCACAGGCTGCATGTTTTGAGCATCAGAAAAGTCAATGCCTTCTCTATTGATAAACCTGGATCAGGTCAAGGTAATCTTCATAAATATCATGCCATGAGAAATAGAAGGACAGGGAAAAGAAAAGCTATATATCTAAACTAACGCTCTCATTCTTGACGGGCTTGTTCCATCAGCACCACCAACAACAGAAATACTCTTGATCTTGACATCTGATGTGAACCTACAACCAATAGGAAAATATGATTACACGTGTTTAACATTATTTGGAAGAGATTTACAGAGAAAAGAAGGGGAAGGTATTTAGCTCTGAAACCAAATAAAGATTATATTCCACCAAAAGTGGAACATCAACATACAGAAATTCTTGCAGGTCATGAATTCAATGCAATTATACATAGACTGAAGAAGTAACTTCCGCAAGGGCATGCATATCAACATAACATGGTGCCTGATGCTTTAAGGGGGCTCATACACACTAAAAACAAACATTCTCGTTTCCTTAGGAATTATTAGGATAATTCATGGAAGGATGTGCAAAAAGGACAAAATTAAAACTCTTGAAAGTTGAAAGTACAGATTGACGTATTCTGCAGACACCATTTCAACAAATTATTTCTAGGTATGTGGTTATTGAACCTCTGAAAGAAATATTACCGGTATTAATGCTGAGTACCAAACCACTAAAAGTTTAAAATAAGGGAGAAAAGAGAATAAATTCGATAGCTACAACATTTTTGAGCACTGCCCCGGAGTGAACTGTTGTCTGTTGAGAACAATCACAATACAAAAGGGCAAAAATTCAATAAACTATCCCACATATAATAAATATATACTTGTTCCGGAAACACTACATAGTTCATAAACTGAATACTACCTCAGCCAATCTTATGATTGAAGAAATTATTAAAAAAACACTTCATGTTGCTATACTTCAATCTGGAAGTCATGAAGCAACTTAGAACTACTCTTTCAAAATAAAATAAAATAAAATAATATAAAGGAAAACAAGTAAGGCTCCATTCAGCTGGCAGATTTCGGTAGATTTCGGCATATTTCAGCTTATTTCCTCTCACAAAATCACTGTTGAATCTGCCGAATTCTGCCGGCTTTTCTACCAGCCGAACAGAGCCTAACAATTGGGGAGCACGTGTGTATACATTAAACGAGCACGTGACTTCAGCTACTTACGGGATGAAAATAAGTAGCTCAGGGTCACCCTCATTACTCTCCAGAAAACCCTGGTGCAACAAGAATGCTCATGAGAATGCAGATTTTACCAATGGTGAGGAACTTAAGGAACAGAATCTGAGCTGAAAATTCACTAATTATATAAATACAAAAGGGAAACTTGCTTGCATAACACTTCAAAACCGTTTTGAAAACATACAACTCTCCAAGCCTACTCTACTATTTAACACTCTTTAGTTACTTGGCTTTCCTGTGTGATACCATTCCTTCCCTACAATTTTGGTCTCTTCGGTGAGCACAGTGCAGCCTCACCAAGGGACAGCACAGGTGGCCACCCTGGCAATGTGTAAAGTTTGACAGGCTCCTGCACGGCCATGACTGCCATGGTAGGTCAGGCCCCACCATCTATGAATATGGCAGCAAGCATAGAGGATGAACATGGAGATAGAGGGGAGGAAGGCGCGGAGGTGGTACCAAGCAGGAGACAAGATAAGGAGAATAAGCCTCCATAGCAAGGCATGACAGTACTGGCGGTAAAGGGCGACACCGGGAGCCCCTGGCTGGCACTGTTGCTGAGGTGGCAAAAATTGAGAAGAGCAAGAAGTTAATGGTCGTGGAGCATCTTGGGAAGATCTACGTCATCCATGCACAATCGGATGCTGCAATGCTACATGGAAAAAAAAGGAGACACTAACCAGTGCTAAATAGTAACCCAAGCTCATGCAGTGGTATGTTTGCCAAAAAAAAAATCCTGAGAGGGTGCTATACAAGCAATATCCCCCGCCCCCAACCACACACACCCCCAAATAAAAAAATGCAGAACACATCACCAATGTTCATACTGTTTTAAACACATACCCCCTTAAAGAAGGGTTAATCCTCATATACTAATAACTAATAGAATCATGAACTGTAGTCAAAAGGTATACAAATCTTTGAAGGTAAGTTGGCAGTGACAGCTAATCTATATAATTCTTAAACACGTGCCATATTTCACAGATGACCATAACTCACTAGATATGCCTTCATTTTGGAGATTTTAGATCACAACAAGGTGCATTTTCGACAAAGGAAGAAAAGGTCATTACAAATCTATCACTCCTAAGTCCTAATGTAATAAGAAAAGGGCAATTGTCCTTACTCCTTAGTGGTTACTGAACAAGATGTTCTGCATCTCCTAACTGAGCAGCTGAACCCTAGCTTCCACTAAAAAAAATTAAGGCAACGTGGACATGAGGAGGCACTGGTACATACCCCCGAGGTGTCAAGGCGCTGCTCCCAGGGCTTGAAGACGGACTTGACGCTCCCGGGCACAGATTCGTTCAGAGCCACCACCTACGCGCACGAGAAGGGGTCAGCCACCGCCCTAAATCCTTATTTTCAGTTTTTCACCGCCTATTGTACTGTACACTGCCGCACAATCCGATGCGCCGCGCGGTACCGACGGAATCTTACGAAGCCGGTCGAAAACAAAGGCAGAATAAGGAGGGAGGAGGAGCAGCGGATCAATCCGGCAACAAGGGAGAGGGAGTGGGGAGGATTAACAGGACCTTGGGGACGTCGATGTGGTTGTAGAGCGACCAGTCGGCGGCGCAGTTGTGATCCTCGCAGCTGTGATCGTGCAGGCAGGCGGCCATGGCGGCTCCTCGTGCGCCTCCTCCTCCTCCTTCTCTTCCCCCGACCGAATGCGGCGGCCAGCAGCCGTGTCCTACTTAGATTTGCTCTCGTCTCGTCTGGCTTCCGGACTCTGGACTCCTTGCGAATCCTCCTAGTGGGGCGGGGCGCGTATATAGGTGGGGTGCTTTGCTTGCCTGCCTCCGCTGCTGTTTTGGCCCTCGCGGGGGCTGCAGAGAAGTCTAGAGGGATTCTTCTTTCTCCGTACGCCGGTGTGGTTTGGTCGGCGCGGCTCATGGGACAGGTCAGGGCCCACCTCCTGCTCCTTTATCCGAAACTTGTACGTGAGGGCTCGTGCTGTTCCCACGTGTCACATTTTTTCCAATGGGGTACAAATCAGACGCTGGACTGCCCGAGGACTATTATCATTCACTTTTTGGATGATTGCACGTTTCGGCTCAGCTCAAATGATGCACACGAACAATTATACAGGTGTATACTGTATCGCAATCCCAACATCGGAGCTTTCAGATTCAGCTGCCTCAAGTTAAGCTGCTAATCTTAAATTCAAAAAAGAAAAAGTCAAGCTAATCTTTGTTGGCTCCGGAACGAATCACGGGTGAAAGAAATAAAACCACCACGGACAGACAGTGAGAGAGGGACAAGTACAAATTGGCAAAATCAGTCTGCCCATGCTCGGACGCTGTCCTAGCCAATATGAAAACGAACGGGGCAGCAGATAGAAATATCACATACAGATACAAAGCCGTCCACAGAAATGGGACCAGTAAAGTAAAGCGATCTACATGTTGGGTTTTCCGTTTCCACCATTCTACCACAGTTGCCACTATTTCAGTCCTGCCTATATCAAATAAAATGAGAGTGTAGCCATTATTATTATACACCGATGACTAATGCACATGCGCGGTGGTACAACGAATGAGGTTACACGACTACACGCACGCATGCGGCAACGAATCTGTTAGCTAACAATTTTGTCGTAGTATAGCCTCTTTTGTTACGAAATCTCCAAACACCTGGTAGGTGCTCAGGTAGAAATGTCTATTGACAGCTTGTATATCAGTTCCTAACCTGATCCATTTTCAGATCTGACGGCAAGTCCCAAAAAAAACGGTCAGTTGTACACTATGATTTTAGTGCACTACGAGAGTATCTCCACAAACTCACTGCCAACACCAGTGCACCAGCCATGCCAGCAAGAATCTGCAAGGAAGTGGTTCCCAGCCTCAGAATGCTGAAAAGAGAATAGGATGTTGCAAATAAATGAAAACGTTGATTCGAACCTTAGCATCTCTGCTAACCCCATTAGAGCTCCAGCTAAGCATTGACTTCACTGACACCCAACAGGATGACTTTGGCATAAGAATAACCACAGTGTACTGATTTCTGCAAGGGAAAGGTATAACTCTTTGCAAGGCTGATTGCATAGTCTGTGGTGCCAAAGCATCCCGAACCTTTATGCGCCCCTCCTCTTGCAACTGCACAAAGAAAAACAACCTCAACATTTCAAATGTGTCCAATGTAAAACAAAAAGGCAGACTGCCAAGCATGTAACAGTCAACAGCATTGCTTGTAATGCAGCTAAAAAGGATCTACTGATCAATGTCTGCTGCCTTACACTGAAAAGTAAGCAGGAAAATGAAGTACACATACTAGAGCACTGAACCAGAATAATGAAAATCAGTATTACCGCAAAGGTGGATCCAATATCTCCAGAAAAAAGCCTTGATTGATAGCTCCGCAGAATACGATCCAACCAGAAGTAATTCTCCTGCAATTTGTAGAAGATGCAAACAGATGTAACCAAAGTAATAACTACCTATTTCCATTAGCACTAATGGAAGCATTACAGATTCAACTAAACCTGTAATCCATTTTCATGAGCTCTTTGTTCAATTTCAAGGATGGCCAATACATCTTCTTCAGAAGGACCTTCAACCTGTAGGTATGATATCTCCTCCAGAACAAAATCAACCTGAAGAAATTCTGAGTTAGTAAACTCAAGCTGCATAAAAAACAATTGGATGCACATATTCCAAAATGTAATGACTTGATGTGACATACCAGTTTAGATGATATGTCTGGATCACATGAGAAATTCACACTTATGTCTCCACGAACATCTCCAGTTCTTGAGGGTTTGTTGCCACCCAAGAAGACAGCTACATTAACTGAATAGATCTGCATGGATATAAGGATTCATTTAAGGAAAGCCAGATTCTAAACTCCAAGTTTAAGGAATTCTAAATCTAGATTTGCATATAACTGATATTCGTAACCTGCCCATATTTGAAGCGAAGTACTTGCATGATTTTCGTTTCCAGAAGTTTACTAAGAAACCCAACATAGTGAATATCTTCTGTCTACACAAACAGAAGAATATAATACCTTAAGATGGGAGATACAATAATTCATCATTAACAGTAAAAATGAGACTTTCGGTTGCTACTCAGTAGTTAGTACTCACCATCATTGTGTTCTTAAGAACAACAGGAAATGCTAGTTGTACAAAGCACTGTGCTTCAACCATAGGGCTGCGAACAACTTCTCTGGAAACAAGGTGTACACTAAGATTATCAGTAATCAGAAAAGGCATAATTCAGGGAAAAGAAAGAAATTGCTTGCTTAGCTCTGCATGTGCATGTATGACATAAACATATACAGATAAGTCTCCAAAGCATAAAAATGTAAATCAGAACACTGGAGTACCTAATGATGGTTGCAGGAAACTTGAATGGCAATCCTCTTAGATCATCACGACTAAGTGGTTGAGTAGCATCCTGTACCCTAGGTATTCCACCCTACAAGAAGTTGAGTTAATGAGCATTATTAAGTGTTGCTTCATTGTTTCAGACAATAAGAAAAAGGAACAGGACATACCAAGTACTGCAGAACTAGTGGAAGTGAGATAGCTGGGTCTATTTTTCCAACTATTACCACAGTAAAAGCTGATGGATCCTTGAAACAATTGTTGAAATATTCACATGCTCTGATTGGATCCACCTTCTTCAAGTCACTTATTCTAATTGGCTGCATTATATAGAACTACAGTAAATCTCTAGGATATATGACAAAAGAAAAAAAAAATTGAGTAAAGTTTTGCCCAGTTAAGTACCTTAAAAAAGTATGAGTTACCGTAATTTATTTCACGAACACGATTCGCAAATGCAGTGTATGGATCACGCTCTTGAGCATAGATTGCTTCCTCTGCCATTTGCATCACTATTTTCACTTCTTCCTCCCTTGGCTCCACATTTGTTGTAAATAGTTGATAAACAAGCTGTACCCAGTCAAGTATTAGCATAGGTCCACGTTTTGATCAAAATAAGAAACAGGTGATGTTATCGCTATAGGTAAAGTGTGTTTCTTTGTGTTGAATTGAGAAAGTATCTAAGACTGCTTTAACAGAAGCATACCTGCAAACCTGTCTCGAGATCTGAAGGTGAGCAATCGCCAGAAAATGTTCTCATGTAGGCCCCCACTTTTGTACCAACTTCGGCTCTCTTGCCAGCAAGCATGTCCATCAAGACAGAAGGTCTGTAGCCGAAAGTACCAATTTCTCCTGCTATGGTCGAACCCATTGAGCATGAAGTATACTCAGCTTCAGATAATTCTGACAGACCACCATAGGCAAAGCCAGTAAAAACAACCTGAAAATAAATAATAAGCATATAGACATATGAAGCATATCACTAAATACTGAGACAGAAGCAAAATTGTAAATGCACCTCTCTGAACAAAATGATAAATGACCCGTGAAATACTAGAATGGGAATTTACTATAATAACAGTATGCATTAGGAGAACAAATGATATCTTAAGGATGATCTAAAGGTTGCATGTAATACAATAAATGAACTTATTTCCTGATTCAAAGGTGCCTTTCACAATAATAGACCAGAACAGACCAA
>CM041632.1:32494444-32520353 GCA_023333625.1 Bothriochloa decipiens | reverse complement strand
ATCCTTTATAAATAGAGTCAGGTGGACAACATATCATCATATTTAAAACTTTAGATTTAGGAAGCTGAGCTAGCTCAGTTGGTTGAGGGTGTGGATGCATGCCCAGACCACCTAGATTCAAGTCCTCGTCAAGGCGAATTTGGGTGCCTATTTTTTTTAATATAAATGCCACCTAATTCCTCCTAGGTTAGTTTTTTTTTCAACTTTAGATTTAGAAAAATGCCAAGACCAACAAATGTAGCTTTAGTCCTCAGAATCCCAGAATACTTAGAATTAAGCACCATAAGATCTATTCCATGCATGTGGTAAGTCATAGTAGGCTTGGAGAAAAACCTAATACAGATAGAGTGTGGCATGCAGTTGATGGTCATAGAATAAATTGGTCAAAATGTATCCTAGTTCTAGATGTATATATCCTAAGTGGTTCCACAGAATAAAGATGGGAATGCCTGAAGTACCGGGCTGCAAGAGTGCAAGGTGACATAAAATTAATAGAAACTACTAACCTGGTCATCAAGAAAATCAGTATACTTGTAACAAATCCGCATGCCATTTGAAAGTATCATCTCAGTCGCACCTATGCCTGGGTGCTCCATTTTATCAATTATAGTCCTACAATAAATTTGGTAAGTACAATAGTGGGCATCAGTCACGAAATAAATAAGATCCTCAAACAGCCAACTAGTTAAAATTTATAAGAATCAAAGAATGAGAAGATGGTAGATTCAGATAATGATGAAAATAGTACACATGAAGGAGACAAAGATACCCTGGCTCTGGAGCTTGTGCAACAATTTCTTCTGGAATTGCTTCTTCATCCCATGGAGGAATAGATTTTTCTTCTTCCAGGCTGTTGACTTTCAACACAACTGCTTTCAGATCCTCCAAAGAAGCATGAGCTCGAGGTTCAACTATCTTGATTACACAGCTGCTCGCTGTAGAAAAGTTTTCTGCAAATTTTGCCACTTCCGCAGAAGAAATATCTGGTCGAAAGTGAACATATATAAATATAGATGACTGAACAATTGTGGTCGCGGTATGTAGATTTATAAAAAATTAATTGGTTATTAAGGTTTATGAAGGACAGGGTAAATAACATCAGGAATTTAACACCTAAGCTTTTACACTAGGGAACAGAGGTATGCTTACGGGGAAGCAGAGTCTTTTGTAACTGTGCTTCATATTCAATTCCAACAACAGGTTCCTCACGAAGAAAATGCTGCAACAAAAATACAAATCACATTAATGTGCTTAGAAGCTGTATAGATGGGGGATCCCGAAAGTTCACTTAAATAGTTGACCAAAGTAAAAGTCAATATTATTGAAGTAAAGTCATTTGAAAACAGAAATTCAGAAGGTGGTACATATTTTGATTTGCGAGATGATAAAAAATAAATTTAATTCTATCTTAGTTGTATTAAATAGCTATAAAATTTCAAACCTGCAAAAACTCATCCCGTAAGCTGGTTGATTGCATTTGATCACGCTCCAAATATGCAGACTCCATCTCTGACATCATTAGAGCACGTACAATGGATATCTCACGATCAGAAAATCCATGGAGCCGTACCCTAGCAACCTAAAGAAGCATCCTGTCAGAAGGATGTTTTGAAAAAAAAAATGCCATTTTGAAATTGGAGAAAGTGGCGGTGGTTATACAGCAGCCTTAAATTCAGATACCTACATGCCACACTAAACAGATGCAAACTAAGAGTCTAAGACTGAACTGATTGTACATCTCATCGGTTGATGACATGACACACTAGATTTATACTACTATATATGAAGGGTTTTACTGGGAATGAAAACTACCCTTAAGGAACATGACCTGTTTTCATTTGGTATTTGTTATGATTAATATCTGACGTTGAGAATCTGCATGATTATGAAACGTAGCATGCCTATAGTTGGTCCTTCCTTAGGAAACTTCTAAAGCTTTTAAGTCAAATTTCTCACTCTTTAGTCTTTTCAACTTTTGTGGCACTTACACTGAATATTCACTCATAAACTTGAATAATGCACTATGAAAGAATACTAGATTTTATCTTCATTCTTTCAGAGGTCAAGGTTCAAAAATACCTCAAGAAGCATGGACTCAAGAGCTTCAACTGTTCCCCTTTCACGACAACTAGATGTCATAATGTAAGCCTTAACTGGACAGACAAGAGCGTCTGCAGCTGAGGAGCAAGAGAAATAAGGAGGATCTTTTCTACGAGATATTTTGAAGAGCCTCTGGTTTAGCGCACAATGAAACATGGACTCTGCCAGTGAATCCTTGTAGTCCTTTACTGTTTTAATTCCACCAGCAGGCATCTTGCAGCTGATAACAACAGCCGACTGTTTATGGTACAAAGGAAAACAAAAATGTACATTATTATACAATGCTGATCTTAAAATATATCAAATCTATTTAAAAGAATATGGAATAACAACCCCTGCAGCTTCAGATTCCACAAAACATGAAAAGCGAGGTTCCTCATGTGATGGAACTGGAAATTCTGGTATAACTGGAGGAGGGTGGGGAGCTGAGGCTTTGTGCTCGAAATGCTCCTTTATCAACTCCACAACAGCCTGCAATTTTAAGTCATGAAACATAAAGGATGGTAAATACCATTGCGATACATACCTCTAGTTTCTTATTTCTCGAACAGATACATCATACATGTGAAAACGATGTGCATAATCCAAACCTGTGTATCTGGGAAATCACCCACTGCAAATACTGCCATATTGCTTAGATGGTACCACTTCCGATAAAACTGTTTCACAGTCTCATGTGTAACAGTTCTTATCACCTTCTCGGTACCAATCGGCAGCCGTTCTGCATACTGGTAAAAAGCAAATTAATAAGAATACACCATTTCAACCCCAAACAGAGTGACACAAAAGGCAGAAAAAGGTAATCCAAATTTAAGGACTATAAGACGCATCCCACCACGGAAAAGTGGACGCCTTCAGTAATGCAAGTTTAACCTATTGCGACAAATAGTATATGGCGGAACAAGTGATCTCATCGCAGCACACAGAATTTTCATTTATACGAACCAATGGTAGGAACAAGTGATCTCATTGCACACAGAAGACAGAATTTTTCATTTATATGACGACAGAGGCTTGTACCTTAGAACCTTCGAACAACAGTGCCCAGTGGGAGTCCTGCATCCGTCCTGCTGCATTGCGTCCACCCCTGTATTCCTCCAGCACAGCACCCCTCTCTTTCTCCAGATCCTCTGCTGACACCCGAACCTGTGAGTTGTGACCAACATTAGTTTCCAGGCATCAATCAGCCATTGAACTCTCAGGCATGCATCAATCAGCTGAGATTGCAGTAATAAAGCGAGCAATAAGAATCTGGAACAGTGTAATCACCTCTGAGCTGAACTCGGCGAGGACAGATATAGCCTGGGAGAGCAGGCCTGGCTTGTCGACGGGTACGAGCAGCTCGTAGATAGTCTCATCCGATGAGGTGAGCGCGTTCTGGCAGGCACCAAACTCGGCCCCGATGCTCTCGAGGAACTTGACGATGTCGTGGTTGGTATATCGCGAGGTGGCGCTGAAGGCGAGATGCTCGACGATGTGCGCCACACCGCGCTCGTCCTCCTCCTCCACCACCGAGCTAAGAGCGAACCAACCAAGCGATGAGCACGACATGGAAGTCAGCAAACGCGCGAGGGGGTGAACAGGGAAGCCAAACTAGAGGCGCGGCGGGAGTAGCAGTACTGACCCGACCTTGACGGCGAGCGAGAGCGCGGCGCGCATGCGTGGCTTTGGGTTGGAGCGGACATAGTAGGTTAGGCCGTTCGCGAGGCGGCCGTAGGTGGCGCTGACAGGGTCGACGGGCAGGGTCTCGTCCATGGCAACGTTGACAAGCTTCAGAGACCGGAACCCGACCCCGCGGCGCAGCCCCCGGCCCGAGCCCCCGGCGCTGGGGCCGCCGGCGTCCGGCGCGTCAGTCGGCGGCGGGAGCAGATCCATGGCCGCTGCTAGCAGGTGCCGCTGCCGCGCTGCTGGAAGAGGGGAGGTGGGGCCGTGGGGTTGGGGTTGTGGGGAATCCGACGGCGTGCGGGCGCGGGTGGTGCCGCGACACGTGACAGACTGGCTGCGCGGTGACGTCGGACGGCACCGTCACGGAGGCAGAGGCAGAGGCAGAGGCAGAGGCGAGATTTGGTTGCTTTTCTGGGCTGGATAAAGAGTGTCGAGCTGGATTCTGTGGGCCGGACTGCGTGGTCTGTGCTGGCCCAAAAGAAGCGAAGGCTTAAAGTGACAACGGGTTGCGTCATGGTTATGTATACGTGCCTTGCTATGCAAACGGGCTAGTCCACTAGTTTCTTTATAATAAGCTTAATATGAATATGAATTTATAGATTATAGTCTACTTTCGTGTTGCTTAAGAAAAAAAAGGTTAGTCTACTTTCATCCATGTCACCGGATGGGAGTGACCGTGGTTTGAGGCTTTGAGCATAGCCATACGAAATTTGCATCGTATATCCGGATAACTTTGCATAGACAATATAATTCAATCAACTTAGTTTTTTTTTTTTACTTATCAACTGAGCTTGTTGGTGGCTCAGCTCGAGACTTGACTTATCTACCTTTTTCTAAAGAATCGTTTAGCTCGTTTAGTTAAGGGCTCGCGATCGGATTGAGCTTAAAACAAGAACTAACATGTATAGCTCTCGAATTGGCTCGAGACAAGACCACATTCTAACATCACGTCTAACTCTAGAGACACCAAGTCCTTGATTCGGTCCTTGATTTGTGGGCACAATGCGATGGTGCATCATTTATAGAGCTATAGTTCCAAGCTAGTAGTTGCAACGCGTTGATGGTGTCTCTGATACTGCACCATACAACTATCCTGCTTTCGCCTCCTCCACCATGAAAGCCACCAAGCTGCTGCTAAATCATTAGCTAGGGCATATATGGTACACACTATAGCATAAATACAAAGTAAAATTAATTCTCTATGTGTCTCTATGTATATTGATATGTTGGTACATTTTATAGGATCCAAATGTTATCTACAATTTCCTATTGAAAAAGTTGATGATTTGATATGGAAAACTGACATTTAGCTCGCTCTAACAAATTGAGTTGAGCCAGTTCATTAACTTAACGAGTCAGTCGAGCCGCCGGCTCGATATCTATATCCATAATATAAAGGTTACATATAAGTAGAACCATATCTTATTGTTTTTCGCCTCTAGAGATATACAGTACCACTCATTCTTCGTCTTCAGCTAAACTAATGGGTCAACCTATTAAGCTAGAAACTCTGTTAAACCCTAGTCATTTAGAACTGCTTTGTTCGTTGTACCTCGGACTCGAGCCTATATCCAAACGTCTCCGTGAGCATCCAGTCATCCACGCTTCCACGGCGCACCAGTTACTACTTCTGCACTAGCTCAGTAGCCAGCCTCAGCCTGCCGACGACTCGCCGGCGTGCGGCGCCGTCGTGGCAAGCAAGCGCAGGCGCAGTACACGTAATTCCGCAACAGCAGGAGCACGACTGCACGAGCAACTCATCGCAGAGGGACCAGATATGCTCTCTGCGCTCTTCGGCGGCTACCTGACCGCCTACCCGCCGCCGCCTCTCCCACCCGCAACAGCAGCAGCCCGGAGCCCGAGCGCGCCTCTCCCGGCTCCCTTCCCTGCTCGCCTCAGGCACGCGTACCTCCTCGTCGCCCGACGGCGCGCGGCTGGGGCGGGGGAGGCGTTGAGTGCGTCAGCCGCCGCGGAGGGCGACGACGAGTACGAGGCGGAGCTCCAGGAGGAAGGGTTTCCGAGCTGGACGGGCGGCGGCGGCCGCGAGGAGGAGGACTACGACCCCGACCCCGAAATCGGAGACGTTATGGGGGACTACTTCGAGGACCCCAAGAAGGCCCAAACCCGCGTGGGTGCCCCTGTCTTCTCCTCTCCGTTCTGACGAATGCATGGCTTTTCTCGGTTGAATAATTTGGTATTTGCTTCACGCCCTGTGCTCTCGTGCAGATGGAGGATAGGATAAGAAAGAAGCGCCACAAGATCGTGCAAACGAAGACCGGCTCTCCAAACCCCATGAAGGTCGTCTTCAACAAGTAATGTGCTTCACTGATGCTGCCAAATGTGTGTACCAAATCCAGTTATATAGATAGGACTAGTTTATACTGTGCAGTTCGAACTGATGATTCTACAAATTTTCATTTACAAAATTGGCCTCCTAAATGGAACTTTCCGTGTTAAATTCTTTTACAATATTTTAGATAATGAATTAGAAGTATCCCAGCCTCCACTTCAGGTGATTCTTTTAGCCGCTCCTTATTACAATAGTTGCACTTGCAGCAAAAGCAAGCTCATAGCTCATCAGAACAGAAGAGCAAATAGCAACCCACACCCAACACCTTTATCATAATCTATGTGTAAACCTCCATCCTTGACCAGCAAAAACTTATATTGTGGTGTATATTGTTAATCGTGATCTTGTGAATACACTTTTCAACACAAGACCAACATCCTATGCAATGTTGGATCAACCATTAGTGAAAACTCACAGAGTTTGGATCTCGAGTCCCTTATAATGGTTAACAAAGAAGTGAAACTATTGCCAGCCATTTGGAGATCTTTCTTGATTTATTGCTTAATGGAGTTTTGGTTGTTTCCTGTTCTAGATTTGACTTCTCCAATTCATATATATGGTTCGAGTTCTACAATGCTCTGTTGCCAAAAGATGTTACATTAATTTCTGATGTGAGTTCTCTCTTTATCCCTCACCCCCCCACCCCCACCCCACAACAGGAAGTATTTACCACACTTATAACAGAAGCATGTATCAAATCTATACACATTTGCTCAGGATGTTGCATCTTCCCTTTTATTTTGCTTGCAGTCTCTGCGATCATGGCATATAGTAGGCCGTCTTGGTGGATGCAATTCTATGAATATGCAGGTATAATGATCAGACACATTTACACTTTTTGAATGTCATTTTGGACAATTTTTTTATTTTCTTTTCATGTCCTTCAAACATAGTAAGGAAACAAAGTGGATGAGATGATACTAGTCAGGGTAACATAATCCTTCTCCTGACCTCCATTCTTTTCTTCAAAATGTTGGTAGCTTATCAAACTTCTATGCTTTGCGCTAAATGACTTCAAAAGTACTTGTTTATTTTGCAGTTATCGCAGTTGCCTTTAGATTGTAAAAGGCCGACTTATGATGCTCTTGAAGGAGCTAACGTCACTCCAACATCCTTTTACAACATTGGTGATCTTGAGATTCAAGATAATCTAGCACGAGTATGGTATGTAATATTTCTCTTCTAAGCCGGCTTTGCAAAATGTAGACTGTAACCTTTTTATGTTGTCATGTGAATAACTAAAGTGTTATCCATTTCCCGCTCCTCTAATTCTTGATTACTATCATCTGTTGTCGCATCATTCTGAATTACAGACACTAACTATTTGTGTTAACAAGCTTATGAAAAATACCATAAACACGAAATGACCATTCACAACATAAGTTCCATCGATGTGGGTTTTATCACGATAAACCATTTTTAGGCAATTTATGAATTTTGTGGTGCAGTAAGCCTGCTAGACCACTTTGACTGAAAAAAATACTGACTCCCTTCTAACACTAGTACACTGCAATTCTATTGCTTTCTAGAAAGCTGTAGCTCTCCCCGTGCAATTATACCTTTTTGTACCATGTACTGAAACACTGTGATACCTTTCAAATAAATATTTATTCCAGAGAAAATATGCAAATGCATACATTTTCATTTTGTAATCACATTGATTTAGGCCATGACCCTTTATTTTCATATTATTAACTTGCACAGGGTAGACATTGGTATTCATGAGCCATTGCTTCTGGACATCCTGCTTAATGCCTTAACAACAATAAGCTCAGAGTAAGAGCCAGAAGTTTGATTTTTTTGAATTGTCAATATTTTGGTAATTTATTTACTGTGTATAATGTTATTTTTGCTCATCAGGATCTGGTCTATAACATATGGTGCACATGTATATTTATATCTTATTCTGGTTTTCTGTTTGGTGTCCCTAAAAATTAAAAGTGTGTGATGTCACACAGCTTGATTCAACTGCAACCTGTCCCACAGGAATGCAGTATGTTTTGTGAACTGTCATGTACTCATGTGTTGTGAGCCCTGTAGTCCACATTATACACTTCTCTTCTTTTTATAGGAGAAACAAGCTGAACCTTTTATTTTATCTGTAAGGAAGTAGTAACTACTGATTTTGGAATGGAATTCTTGTTAGAAAGATGCTCAAGATTGGGCTGTGGCCTGTGGGGTTTGGCACACCATTAGGGAGGAAAACATACTTTTTATTGGCTCATCATAACTCAATATACCATTGTTCATGAAAAATAATATTCCAGGTGCCTCTTAATGCCTCTTTTTTTCAGAATAATTGTGTGGGGGCGGGCCCCCCCGCGCCGGCCCCCCCCTTCTTCAAAGCTCACACTGTTAGTGCTTACTGTATTTAGTCATGTTATGAACAATTTGTTACCATATTCCTGTGTGGAACAATGCAATCTGATCCGTTTTCTGTTTGATTTTGTACAGCCATGTTGGTATTAAGCAAGTACAGCTTGGAGGGTCAGAGTTTTTGAACTGGAGTGAGGACTTGAAAACAGAAGAAGTTGGATATAGTGTGCACAAAATCTAAAATAGCACTCTTTCATCTCAAAAAGAAAATCTAAAATAGCACAACCCCGAGATTTGCAGAAGCAGCTAACATTTTAGCTGAAACGCAAATACAGCATCTGGTTCGAACATAGGGTCTCAGTCACCTTGATCGTGCAAATGAGAAAAAAAAATGGTGACAACACGATGAAAAGTTGACTTCAAACATATTAACTTCTGCTTGAAAAGAGGTTGCCGTCTTTACAGGACTCTGCTAGCTACACACCATTGGTAAATCCTTTTGGAATCATGTAATATTCCTAGGTCCTCTGATGTCCAACGTGTGCATTCTTACTCCAAAATCTGACACTAGCTGGTCAGGAGAAAACTTACAAAAATTATGTTTTCTTAGTGCTAGTGATCATCACGAACCATGATTGAACAATTGCTGAATGTACGTTTTTTTGTCATGAATTTCTGTATCGTCCCACTTTTTGGCTGGTTTGTTTTCGCTCTTCCTCTGCAGCCCACGAGAATCCGCCGCGCCGCAGACATGCGCCCACTTATCCGAACCGCTCGCTGCGGGATCCTCCGCGCCGCGCGCGTGTTCGTGGCATGGCCACGCTTCCCATGGCGCCCCGCGCCACCGCCATCTCCTCCTCCTCTTCCTCCACCCGCCCCCTCTACTCCCCTTCTTCGCGTTCTCACCGCCTCCTCCTTGCCCGCTTCTTCTCCGTCGTCGCGCTGGCGTCGGCCGAGGCGAGAGGGCTCCGAGCTGCGGCCGCCGCCGTTGAGGTGGGCAGCGTCAAGATCGCGTGCAAGGGTGAGTAGGGATAGACCCTCGGGGCCCCAAGCTGTGTGTATGAGAAGGCGGGATCTAGGATGGCCGGGGTTTTGAGCAGGGTTTTCTTTGGTTCGATTGCTTCCACTTTTCCTGGGATAGAATTTTCAGTTCAAATGCGCTATGCTTGGGATACTACTAGTAGGGTTTTGGGAGGTTCCATTCACTCATGATGCATTGGAGATATCATAATGGCTGATATGTTGGTGTGCTATGAATTGGTAGTTGAAATGGTTTCGTAATTGAATTCTTCATCCGATCATTGGCAGTGGAATTGCTCTGACAGTCACTGCATTGCATTTTAGTGGTGCACTTTGAGACCAAAATGTTTCTACAATGGCATGTGTGTTTATACTCCAGTCGAATTAATGCAAATTGACTTGAAATGTACCATGCCCTTTGTGCAATTAGTATGTTCTGATTTTTACAGTCATGAATTGGTCCATTTTGGATGTCCTCGGTAGATGTTGTGAAGGAGGATGACCCGACAAACAACGTGCCAGACACTATCTTTTCCAAGATCAGCCTGCAGCTGCACAGGAGGGATAACCATCCCCTTGGGATTCTGAAGAACACAGTTTATAATTAGAGTAAAATGCATGGATAGGCCACTAACTTATGAGCGTGTGTTGATTTGGGCCATCAACTTTGAAAATGTATTTTTTTGTTCCAAAAACTTAAGAAGTGGTTAATAAATAGCCTATACCGTTTTGTTTCATATTTATATTTGTACAAACCTCCATATATCTATTTTTTCCTTTACAACTTTGTTCTTCATGGGCGACGATAAAGGAGGGTGAGCAGGAGGAGGAGCGGGCTCCGGCCGCAGGGACAGTGCCATGGACGACGGCAGGTGTGCGAGGAGGCCCCGGAGGTCTTCCCCGCCGCCGTTGTAACGGGGAGGACGTCCGTGTCCCGCCGACGCAGGAGCGCAACACAGGGGAGGTCTTCCCCACCGCTGCTGCAAGCGCGCGCGCGGGCGCTCCACTGAGCCGCCGCCGACGCAGCTACAGGAAGGGGAGGTGTGCCCTGCCGGGCGCTCCACTGGGCTGCCGCTGAAACATTCTCAATTTTTTACGAAGGGAAAATACATAGAATGGCGAATAATACAATAGTTTGAAGCACAAACCATCATATTATCCAGCACCAGTCGATACAGAAATCCATACATCGAATAAAAGAGTACAATTATAAGGGATTACATAAATAGTCCATCGCCACACTAGCGGAATCATCAGAGTAACAGCATCTGGAACAACTACGGTAGACGGAAGCAACAACAAATCTCCAATAGAAGCCTGAGCGTAGAAACGAGACGGTTTATACTGGCCACTCATCCCACCCTATGCTTTGCTTTTGCTATGTAGTATTTGGTGGATGCAAAGGATACAATCAAGAAACCTATTATTTGGTTGTGGTTTCCTATGCAAGTAGTAACCATCATTATATAATAGTAATACATCAAGTTTTAACCCATTCTCATCCATCATCATTCTCATCCCATCATCACACACATCTCATCCTCTCGCACTCAGTCGATATGTCCAACTCCCTCTTGGAGCCTGTCTCAGCGGCTCACAGCCGGAAAGGGTAACACTAAGGAAAACAAGAGAAGGACTCATCTTACTACTCTCGAGAAGCGTAGGTCGAGGGAAAGGCCTAACCGAGGCGCGGACTATATATAGATGCAAAAATCTGCAGAGCGGGTACTCTCGTAACCACAAGATCACCATCATCAGCGGTGCCCCGCCTAGGCTGATTCCGGCTGCTTTCTAACCGGTGCGATGCCACCCTACCACTCAGTGTTGTGACATCTCGGAATACCACCGGTACACTGAGACTGTGAGACATAGTACCGGGCCCCCCGAGGTCACTATGTTGTCTATGGACGGTGTGGGTCCCGATGCCCATACCTCCCGACACTATCTGCTATCAACCTAGTAGTAGTGGCACCGTCCTAGCTAGTTAGACATCTGTCTCTCGCCCATTCAGGAGCGAGCGGTGAGCACGTAGGTCCCAAGATTCCGGTTCTCAAGAGATATCAAGTCCTAGGGGATCAGACAGGATTATCTTCTCATAGGGACTACAATAGTCCGTGCTACAATAGCACCTTCTACCCTGGGCCTCCCTCCACGAAGGCTCTCACCCCCGGGATCACCATATACCTCACAATGTACCCGCCACAGGCACCTCTCACGGGGATGCCCAGAACACACCCCCCCGGCAAGACTCGCCCAAAGCTCGTCGTAGAATCCTGCCCGATCGACTCAAACCCTCACCACACACCCAAGACACACGCAACACTCTCCCCGAGTAAAATGGCACCATGTGCCTTATCCATATATCCATACTCCACCACGCATCACATCGCAGATATAAAAGCGTAGTAGAAGTAAAGCATCATGAGTAAATAAGCATGCGTCTAGCCTATCAGCGGGTGTGCAGGAGTAAGGTTGCGACAAGGTAAGGGCTTCATCCGGCAGTTCTACCATGCAACCCATCATAGGTGATATTTATAAATAAAGCTCTAGCAAACTAGATATTATGCCATGCGTAATAGGATCTACGAGGTTGGGTGGGATGTGGCAACTGCGTAGTCATCACTGAGCTCCTCCTCGTAGTCAGGGTCGTCCTCCTCAAGCGGTTCCTCCTCTGAAACGAAACGTAATAGTCACATTAGCGACTCCTATAGAGTTAACACAAGGAATCAATAAAATCCAATAACTCTAAATACCATCATACATAAGCTTATGACGTAGAGCTCATTTGTATGAAAATTTGGATACTTGGTTCATAGTTTTCGGAGTTCGTATGAATTAGTTATAATTTTTTGAAGTTTAATCTATTTTCTAAAAAAGAAAAGGGCGGATTAATCAGAGGCTGACACGTGGCGGCTTCTGATTGGTCCATGTGGCACTGCGGGTCTAGCAGTGGTGGCGCAGGGCTGATGTCATGCTGACGTCAGCGATGATGGGTGGACCGGTCAGCAGTCAATGATAGGTGGGCCCGGGGTCAACGGTCACTGAAAGGTGGGCCCGGGGTCAACGGTCAACGTTGACCGGTCAATGGTCAACGCCGACCGGGCCTCGACTGGGCTTCGACGGGCCGGGGCAGGGCCGGATCTAGGCCGGGTTGGATCGGCCCGGCCCGGACACGTGTCGCTCATCGGGACTGGCCACGTGGCCGATCTGGGCTCTTACTGGGCTGGTCTACGACCTTTGGCTCCGTGAACCTGGTGTATGGTGGACCAGAGACTGGTGGCCTACGTGGCCTTCGCCTATTGGTCCAGCGTGGACGCTGTGGACTCGGTCCACACGGGAGCAGGGAAATCCTTTTCCCCTTCCCTCTGTCTCGCGCGTGCGACTGCACGGCGGCGCTGTCGCCGGCGCCGAGCGGGCGAGCGATGGCTGCGGGCAACGCTGGCTAGGCTGAGCGGCGGCCAAGCGGGCGCGGAGGCCAGGCGGGTGCAGCAGCGAGGTCCGAGCGGCCTCACGGGGCATGGCCTCGCCGGCACGCGCACGGCGGGGTGCCGGGTGGCAGGGACGCGGCGGCGGGGCGCTTCTGTGCGCGAGAGATGGCGTAGGCGTGTGCGTTGGCTACACGAAGTCAAGGTGAAGGCGACCACGGGGTTGCGGCAAGGCGGCGGTGCTCAGGCCGACCGGCACACGTACCGTAGCGGCGGCGACACGGTTGCGGGGTGCTACGACGCTCAGGACGCATCATTGACTAGCGCAACGGGGGCGCGAGATCAAGGTATGAATGACTACGGCTCTGATTTGGTGAAAACAAGCCTCTAGGCCAGCGGTCGGTGATGGCTGACGATAGCGACAGTGGACGGCGGCGACGGCGAGCGCCCGAGCTTCGTATTGACGCGTCGTGGAGCTCCATCTTCTGCATCTCCTACCGATTTGAGCAGCTCAGAGCTCAAAGAAGCTAAAGCACGATCAATCGTTGCATGGCGGGGCGCGCGCGGCTGCGTGGTAACGGCGACGCTGCCGGCGGCTGGGAGCTATGGCAGCCAGGGCTGCAAAAGGGTGTGGCCGCACTGTGACCATTGCCAAGCTCCAAGGAGTTGCCACAACGGTGTCCTACGATGCGACGAACCTAACCGTCAAGCTAATGAATCGAATCGATGAGAGGAGAGAGGGAATGTAGGCGGTGTACCGGCGGTGGCCATGGAGCTCGATGCTCACCTCGGTGCCTGTGGGGGTATAGACCCCATATACCCTTACGGCTAGACTTTGGGCTACTTGGTCTAGACGGCCCAGACCAGAAGACGAAGGCTGGTCCATCATCATCGTGATCGGTGGGCCGGACGACAAGATAGAGCCCGTGGTCCTCTACCGATCAGGTCGGTGGGCCGCACGGGAGCTGAAGACTACTTGGCATGCAAGGAGTCTTAGTCAGTTAGATCTAGTCGTGTACTCCAAGGATATAACTCAATGTAACCGACCATAGGGAAACCCTAGATATGTAACCTTGCCTCCCCGACTATATAAGGCGGGCAAGGACCCCTAGAACATACCTCAACACATCTGTTAACATCTCATCAATATAGTAGCAGAGACGCATGACGTAGGGTATTACGCTTCCGAACGGCCTAAACCTGGATAAACCCTGGTTGTCTTGTGTTCATCTTGTGTCTCAACATTTAGATCGTAGGTCTTAGCGTGCTTCCCACTGCAATCTACTACCAAGGGGTATCCCATGGTAGACTGCCGACGAGGTTTCATCGACAGTGCAGCGCTGCTGGTGGCTTGCGGTGCGTCGGCTCGGGAAAAGGGGAAGAAGAGCGTGCGGTTCGCTCGGTGCAGTCGAGCAGCAGCTCCGCGTCCTTCTCCGACGGCTCGAGCGGTGACGGGCACAGGCTCCTATGCTCCGACGGGTGGCTTCCTTCCCAGCCTTCTTCTCCTCCCCTTCTTCTCGGTGCAGCAGGCAGGGCAAGCTGAGGGCGACCAGCAAGGGCGGTTGGGCGTGGGAAACCCTAGTGGACCGGCGCCTGCCTTTTTATAGCACTAGCGGCGGCCTCCATGGGAAAACGGGTGGCGCGGATGCTTGATGCCTATCGGGTGGCTGGGGTGCACCCGGGCTAGGGTTAGGGCACCGGGGCACGGCGCGGACGGCGACGGATGGCTGCAGCGCGTGCGGGCGAGGATGGACGGCGGGGGCATGCCATGCCATTTTTGGTGCCGCGGACGGGACGTCGCGGTGGCCATAAGTGGTTAGAGGTGGGAGCTGACAGCGCTGCCCCACCTGTCAGCGAGAGGGAGCGAGCGCGCGGCGCGACGTGTGCGTGCGCGCGGTCGGCTGGCTGGGCCGGCTGGCCAGGCCGGCTGGCCTGCAGGCCGGGTGGGCCGGTGTGCGCGCGGGGTAGGCAGGCCTGGTGGCCCGTGGGCGCGCGCGGCGGCGCACGGCCTTACTGGGCTGCGTGGCCAGCTGGGCCAGTGCGGGCGTGGGCAAGGCAGGTGGGCAGGTTGGCGCGATGCTAAGCCATGGTGGGCCGGTGCGTGCGTGGGGAGAGCAGGCCGGCCCGGCGTCTTGGGCTGTTTTGCTCTTTTCTTTTTCCCTCCTTTTTTTAAACTCTTTTCTATTTCTTTCCAAGCCACTAAACCAACTATGCCATGATCATGTTAGTGAGAGGGTTAATGACCATGACACATATGCTTGGTAGGTCCCCTAGGGTTTCATGGGGCATGTGGGGTCATGTCCAAGGTTAGTTTATATATATTTATATATATAAACACATGTGATATAAAAGGGTTATTGATTTTATTGTCAACACATAAAATCAATAAGAAGCAAATCATACTTTATCATTAAAATGCAAATGCTTCATCTAAGTTTAGGTGCTACTTATGTAATAACAAGAGGTCTTCTGACATGACACTCACCAACCATTGGTTATGTTAGAAAAATTTTTGTTGGTTGTGATTTTTTTGTGTTGGGAATTTTAGGGATGTTACAGCCGCCGTCGGGCATGGTGGTTGCGGCCATCTCCTCTGCGCCGCCACGAGCTCTCCTATAGCCCGCTCCGCTGCCCCCAAGCTCCGCACGCGGGCCGGGTGCTCCGCCACCCCAAGCTCCGCCGCCACGTCATCGCGGACGTGGGCTGGGAGCGGCCGCAAGCTCCGCCACACCGCCGCCGTCGGGGCCCCGCTGCGCCTCCTCTCCTCCTTTTCCAACCGTATCTCCAAGCCCTTCCTCCCCCACCCCCATTGTTTCACCCTCTCCTTCCCCATCTCCTTCCAGCGCCTCACATCCCGGTCCGCCGCCTCCCCATCCCCCTCCACCACCACCACCTCCATGCCGACTTCGACGCACAGCTCACCAAGGGCCTCGTCGCGCTGCTTATTCTGGGTCGGACTGCAGAGGACGCCCGCGACGTGCTGGGGCTCTGTGCAGGCGGCCTGAGATGCCACGGACGGGGGTGCTCCACCCGGACGGCGGACGCGTAGGCGAGCTCAGGGGAGCTCCCACCGCCCGGATGCCCCTGTGCCGGCACTCGCTCCACCTCCTCGCGTACCTCTGGGGCCTCCTCCCGCACCTGCAGTCGTCCGTGGCGCCGTACTTGCGGCTGGAGCCCACCTCCTCCTCCTGCTCGCCCTCCTTTACCGTCGCCGGTGAAGGACAAAGTTGTAAAACAAAAAATAGATATAGGGAGGTTTCTGCAAATATAAACATAAAACGAAGGGGTATGGCCTATTTATGAACCACTTCTCAAGTTTTTGGACAACAAAATGCATTTTCAAAGTTAATGGCCCAAATCGACACATACTCTCAAGTTAGTGGCCTATCCATGCATTTTACTCTTATAATTACTTTGACAAGAACTTCACTGGACAGTTTGACAAGTTTGATGACCTTTGCCCCCTTGTTTCTGTCAAGCAGGTGGCACAAATTGCATGTAGGAATGTTAATTCGATATATGCTACTCTGCTTCTGCTAATAATCAACTGTAGTTGTAGTGTACCCTTAACAAGGTACCAATAGCTAGTCAGGACACAATGATATGCAAATTTTGGTATAAGCTCAATACTTTGGTTGCTCATTCCTTCCCTCTCGTGGCTTCTTCCCAGATATTAGTGAATGTGCTGTGTGCCTGTGTGTTTGTTCTTCGGATCCATACCTTCAGGGAAAATGGTATGTGGTAGTTTTTGGCCTCTCTCTGACCTATAAATGTTCTTTGCTGCAGAATTTTGATGATGTCTTGGTCCCTTCTGACCATGTAAGCCGGAGTTACAATGACACATATTATGTTGATGGTCAAACAGTCTTAAGGTGTCATACTAGTGCTCATCAAGCTGAGCTGCTAAGGGATGGACATACACACTTTCTTGTAACTGGAGATGTTTACCGTCGGGATTCCATTGATTCAACTCATTATCCTGTCTTCCATCAGGTAACTTTATTTTGCCATATTCACTTAAATGTTTATCGATGAGGTTTGTTTTGATGATCTTTGACGCATGCAAATGGAAGGGTTCTGTGTCTTCTCTCCTGATGAATGGTCAGGTTCTGGCATGGATGGGACATCATATGCAGCTGCAGAACTCAAAAAAATACTAGAAGGCTTGGCAAGACATCTGTTTGGTAAATCACTTGTAGTTTGTTTCTTGTCAATTCAGGGGATGATGAAATAGATCCTTGTTTCCAGCTAAACTATAGAAAAATGTCATCTGCAGGTGCTGTAGAGATGCGATGGGTTGACACTTACTTCCCATTTACCAACCCATCCTTCGAGCTCGAAATATTTTTTTAGGTATATTGGATGTATTCAAATATTTTTGATAGTAACAAGGCCAAGTAAAACATGTTGCACAAGTCACATTGGCATGAATGAGTCTTAATAAATTTCTCGTTTTCTAAGGATGATTGGTTGGAGGTTTTGGGTTGTGGAGTCACTGAGCAGGAAATTTAGAAAAGAAATGGCAGGAAAGACCATGTGGCATGGGCCTTTGGATTGGGCTTGGAGCGCCTTGCAATGGTCCTTTTTGACATTCCAGTTAGTCGACTCTTCTGGTCGAATGATAAACGGTTCACGTCCCAGGTACTGCTACTACAAGTTGGCTATCGAACTACTTGGGCATAGGTTAATTTGTGTTAGCTTTATAATGACCCATCACCCATTTACCATGTTTGTTAAGGCTACAACATCTGCTCAATCATATTTACTTTTCTGCAAAACTCACTCTTTTTTTTATCTCAAATATTTTGGGGGTTATAATTTTTTGAAATTTAAGGGTTCGAGGTTAAATTGTCAAGTTAAATGAAATATCCCTAATATTAATTTTCAGTGCTAGTAATAACTGTTGTTGGTTAATGTTTATGAATTATTTGTTCGCTGAGGTCTTTAAAAATATTACGGTTGAATAGCTGATAAACTTGGTTTTGGCAACACTCAAAGATTGACAATGCTAACTTCATTTAATTGTTTAGTTCATACTAATGAACATGCAGGTGATGATAATAATGGAAACTTTAACACATCAATTGTTTAGTTCATTTAATTGTTTGGTCAATGAAAAAGAAATCGTACACAATGGAGGAATAATAATAACGGAAACTTTAACACATCAATTCCTATATATATTTTATTAAAAATGTAACTACTCTTACAATAATACGTGATGATTCAATATCCCAATAACTAAAAGAACATAAACAACACTGAAGACATGTGCAACACTGAAGAACATAAACACTGAAGACATGTGCAAGTCAATTCCTTCACTCCTTTATAAACAACACTGAAGACAAGAACATACATACACATGGTCTTTCCCAAATCAATCAGAATCCCAAATCCAATAACTAAAAGAACATAAACAACACTGAAGACAAAAACATACATACACTATAAAAGAAGTGAGAAAGCACAGTGGCAACATGAAACACGCATGTTTCATACGTTCCTGTAGTCCTCTTGTGGGTCCACATGTCAATTCATTGTAAGCCTTAGATATAGAATCTAAGGGGTGGAATCTAAAGTCGGTAGGATGTTTTTTTTTGGTGAAAATTTATTTTCAATTCCTTCACTCCTTTATAGTATAGATTTTTAATTGTATTGGCTTATTGCATTAATATGTACCACATGATTTAATCTGTGTAACTTCACAAAAGTCATGTCATATGTTGATCTAACATAGTATTAACAAGAGATGCCATTTTCATCGTCGTTTGTATTTACTCTCATCAACACTAGTTTCTGAGGCATTCATTCATGTTACCCAGTTCTCAGAAG
The DNA here is from genome assembly GCA_023333625.1 of Bothriochloa decipiens. Classification (NCBI taxonomy): domain Eukaryota; kingdom Viridiplantae; phylum Streptophyta; class Magnoliopsida; order Poales; family Poaceae; genus Bothriochloa; species Bothriochloa decipiens. The sequence goes on along the minus strand of CM041632.1, from coordinate 32,501,642 downwards.
GCAAGCTTGGTGTCAAGTTCAAGCCATTTTCAAAGGTATAATCTCTACGTTTCTGTTTCTCGTTTTGATCTGCACTTTATTTTTTGAGAAAATAATCTTTATCTTGGTGTCAATTATGGTGACTGACAGTTTATTGTTTGTTTAGTTTCCTCCATGTTACAAGGATATGAGTTTCTGGATCAATGATGCATTTACAGAGAACAACTTATGTGAGGTTGTCAGATGAATTGCTGGTGATCTTGTTGAGGAGGTATGACAACAGCGCGATGCATATTGGCTTAGCTTAGTCGTTTTAAGTTTATATGATCCTTCAGTTTTCCTGTTGTCATTTGTTATAATAACTGAATTCAGACAATAGCAACTGATAAGGATTAAACGAATCATTTTAGACTGACGGCTATGAATAATAATAAAGCCTCATATTAGGTGAAAGTATAACTACCGAAATAGACAAGCTTAGTGCCAGTGTCCTGTACTCCTGTTGGTAATGATTCATCTTTTCTTGGGTTATTTATAGTTTGATTAAATGATTAACCGAGTCCTTCCAGTGCCCGCATACATGCAGGCATATAGGGTAACTCTTTTTTCAGGCATGATAAGGAGTTTTTTACCTCATTACCTTCAAACACCAGTATCCATTTGTTTAATATGAAGAACCTAATCTGTTATCTGTGCATCCAATCTAATTTGTAGTTTGGTCATATAATGGAATTTTAAAGCTCTTAAATTTTTCAAATTAACTTTTTTGTTTACAGGTAAAACTTATTGATAATTTCACTAACAAGAAAGGCATGACAAGTCATTGCTATAGAATAGCTTATAGGTCAATGGAACATTCCCTCACGGACGAGAAGATTAACAATCTTCAGGTACTTGCAACAATTCTCATGGAGTGTTTTTTTTTTTTTTTGGTTCCATCTTAATTCGGAATCTGACCATCTGTGCAATTCAAATGCAGTTGAATGTCAGGGAAGCTGTGAAAGATAAATTGAAAGTAGAATTGAGATAGAAGCAGCTAATTTTGCAATTATACCCCCCCCCCCCCCCTGTCTTTATAGGTAAATCTATTAAAAAGATTTTTTTGTATCTATCGATAAAATGTGCCATTTGTTTATGTATTGATCACGTATTCCATTCTGTTTAGGGGGGAGAGAGAGAGAAGTTCCAGTTCCAATTGGTACTTATGTCTTGTGATTCCGATGATGAGCTGTACGCTGTTCACTATTTTTTTTTGCTGGTAGTGTAGAATAAGATTGACTCTATCTTTGCGGTAGTCACTTGTGCCATTGTTTGCACTGTCCATGAACATATTTCATCAAATCCTCCGAGCATTATAGTGTACTATGTGGTGTTTGAGTTTAGTACAATCAGATGATATGATCCTCTAAGGCTAGGCTTAATTCTCTTCTCAATTACTCAATACTCCCAAGAACCAGAAAGCTACATCTGAGAATGAGCTAGCCTCAGGGGTTTGGGTTGTTCATACCACTAAAATTCTGAATCCATTTGATACTATATGAAGCAAGATAATTTGATGCTCCTTGCACAGGTTTACATGATGTCCATATCTCGGTACTGTGTGCTCCAAATGATTTCATATTATTACAGTTTCAGGTTATGGTTCAGTCCTCGATAAGGAGAGAAGGACGCTGAATGTCTGTATGCTCATAGAACACAGTAAGGAGAAAACATGTCCCAGTGCGAATCCACACTGAACGCTCATGTTATTATCAGTGACAATGTCACAGGTACACAGTGATCTCATGATCTGAATGCAAGAATATGATCTAAATGCACACAAGGTCACACAGCCACATATATCGAAAGCTGTCTGTAGACGCCACACCACAGAAAAAACTTCGTTCATATGCTATGTTTGTGAGACAAGCTTTTTCTTTTGAGAGAAGTGACAAGTATAAATCATACCGATATAGTAATTACAATCACACTTTCAAAATTTATAATGAGGTATGACAAATCACTTCAAGTCATATAGACGTCGAAGCCACCGGTATATAACCTTAACACCGTCACTGATTCCGTCCACTGCCATCTCGTCTTCGAATAGTAGGCAGTGCCACCACCACACCGGCGCTGTATAAATCATACCAATATAATTACAATCATACTATTTCAAAATTTAGAATGACGTATGACAAACCACTTCTTGTCATATAGACGCCGACGTCACTAGTATATCACCTTAGCACCGTCACTGATTCCGTCCACCGCCTTCGAATGGTAGGCGGTGCCACCATCACACCATCGCCACTTGGCGCCGACAACTAAGCCAATCACCGCTATCGTCACCGATTTCATCTATACCGCCACCGCCGTTGAAGGCGTTGGTGATCTTGATCCTCTAGGCTCAAATAGCCTAACCCTTATCTAGCTCCTTCGAAATCAAGAAAACTCCCCAATTTTGGTAAGTTTGGCCGGTGAGCGAAAACCCCAAATTCAAGTAGTTCTAATCCTAGAAGTACCTCTCACTTCCTCCTGGTTGAATCACAAGCAACACTTTCACTCTCTGCTTGAGCGGAAGGCGGTTTGTCAATCGGCCTCAAGTGGCAGCAGTGGAGATGAAGCACTGCCAGCCGCCGCAATGTCGGTGCCGGCTGCTGCATCGTCGACTGTCACACCAAGGACGAGGGACGCGCTCGACAACATCCGGATAGGCAGAGTCGACTCATACAAGAAGTTGGAGAAGATCGGCGCGGGGGCCTTTGGCGACGTGTGGAAAGGGCGCCACTGTCGCAGTGGCAAAGTAGGTCGCCATCAAGTCCATGCGCGCCAGCGGCAGCGGAGAGTCGCTCCTGCGCGAGGCTGCGCTGCTCGCGGCGTGCGCGGGGAACCCCGCCGTCGTGGAGTTCCGAGAGGTGGTGCGTGGCGGGAAGACGAACAAGCTCTACCTCGTCATGGAGTACGGCGGGCGCAGCCTGCATCACGTCATGGGCGAGCGCCGCAGCGTCGTCGGCCGGCCATTCACGGAGGCCGAGGCCCGCCGCGTCATGAGGCAGCTGCTGGGCGGCGTGGAGATCATGCACGGGCATGGCGTCGTGCACTGCGATCTTAAGCCAGCCAATGTCCTCGTTGGCAAGGACGGCCGGGGCCGGGTCGTCCTGAAGATCTGCGACCTTGGCCTCGCCAGGTCGGCGACCATGCCATCCCCTGACACCTCGACGCCCGTCGAAGGCACGCTCGGGTACATGGCGCCAGAGCAGCTCATGGGAGACATGGACTGCTGCAGCACGGCTGCGGCCGTGAACATGTGGTCACTCGGGTGCGTCATGGCGGAACTTGTCTCCGGGCAGCCCATCTTCAAGGTCGAGGCCAGCGTGTGCGAGCATTTGGCCGAGATCGTCCGCCTCCTCGGTGTCCCCGATGAGGTGTCGCAGGTGCCGCTAGGCGTGTCGGCCTCGACGCCGAGCCAGCTGCGGGACGCCGTGCCAGAGGAGCGCCTGTCGCTGGCTGGCTTCGACGTCCTGCGCGGCCTGCTGGAGTTCGACCCCAGGGACAGGCTCACCGCGGCGGCCGCGCTCCAGATGCCGTGGTTCACAGTGGAGGATGACGACGACGCTCCATCACCTTCAACTGCAAGGGCATAAAGTGAAAGCTGGAGTGTTCGACTAGTGATAGTGTACAGACTACATACTACAGAGTTTGTCCTGCGTCATCAGCCTGTGATGACACGGTGAGCATAGAGTAGCATTTATATGTGACTAAACTTGTATAGAACATTAGAATGTGAAGTTGTTGCAGCAGTTCAATCCTAATCTCTATCTATGATTATGACCCTTCTCAGTTCTCACTGAAATCATGTGTACATGTTGATCTGGGTTTTGATTTCTCATGCTTCCTAAAGAATAGTCGTTTCATGTATAAAAAAAAACATTTTGCCTATGCATGGGGTAGAGACAAAGCCTGGCTGGAGTAAAGTTTGCTCACTAATTTCCAAAATTGTTTATATAGAAAAGGTTCTCACCATGCGGATACATGTTTCATGGTTGAAATAAGGGTTTGTTGTTTTAGCATGACTCACAACAACTTCATGAACTGTTGTGAGCTATTTTTTTTTTGCCAAACATTTATTTCTTCGCCTTCCCTCATAAAGAAATCTGTTGAAATAGAGATGAAAAAAATAGCTTATCTTAGCCTTCTACTTTTTTTTTATCTATGCATGAAGTTATTGGTGATGTTGTTTTACCAAATCATTTTTAAAATTGGCTCAACTTTATTTTAAAAGTTGCTTATGAAGCTAAAACAATTTTACTAAGAAGCTGAGTCCTGCCAAACATGATCTAATTATACTTTTACTAAGAAGCTGAATCGTGCCAGACATGATCTAATTGTGGAGAAAAAAACATGGTAGAAGCATTGGCATTGGTGGGAGACAGAGGTGGACGGAACAGGGTCTCTTTGTAATTTTGTACCGAGTGGAATTCACTAGCCTTTCGGGTCCGGCGCGCAAAGCAAACCGAACCGGTGGGCGGTGGGACGTTTTCGTGGGCGGAACCAAAGTGCACGCCGCAGGGTTCGTTCTCGTTTCTTGCCTTCTCTTCTTGAAAACGAAAACAAAACGAAACCGATTACTACGATTTTCCCCGGAAATCTCCGCTCAATTACCTGCTGCTATTGGTAGCGCCATCCCCATTTCGTTCTACGGATTCATTCATGGATTGCTGACCGTAATCCGCCATTTTCGCCTTGCTGCAGCTTGTTCGAGCACCACCTGCTCGACGAAATGCCCGGCGACCCCGTGGAGCCCATGGCGGAGGCGTCCGGCGCGATGGTCGTGGCCCCAGCGCGCGTTCCTCGGGCGCTGGCGGAACGAGGGATCAACGACCTCCCCCACGACGTACTGCCCCGCATCCTCTCCTTCCTGGACGCGCGCGAGGCCGTGCAGACGTGCGTGCTGTCGCGGCTGTGGCGCAACCTCTGGCGCAACGCGCCCCGCATCAACGCCTCGTGGCACGCGTTCAAGACCGAAGGCGGCGAACTCGACGACCACCGCAGTTCGCTGTTCAAGAAGTTCGTGAATCGTCTGCTCATGCTCCGTAACCCGGTTCCCTTGGACGAATTCCGCCTCTGCTACTACATCAACGGGGACGACGACAGGTTCTATGCTGACTCCGCAGAAGCTAACCTATGGATCTGCCACGCTTTGCTCTGCGAAGCTCGGTCTGTCAAGATTTTCGTCGACCTGGATAGATTGGACCTCAATCATGCAGTGTTTACTTCACAACACCTGACGAGCCTGCTTTTGCACACAGTTGCTTTGTCCGATGGTTTCTTTAGGCAGCTCCAATATGGATGCAAGGCACTGGAACGTCTCATCTTACAGGACTGCTCCATCAATGACATTGAGATTGCCTCCCAGACACTCAAGTACTTGTCCATTGAGAAGGATTGTTGGTTTCAGTCTAGGCTTTATGATCCAGCACTTCAGCCATCTCTCTCTCTTCCAAACCTCATTCGTCTTGGCTTCTTTGATCATTTACCTGACACAGATGATGCCAGAATACCTTTAGTGAAGAACATGGAATCACTACAGACAGCTTACATTGATCTGCGTAAGTACAATGGTCTAGTTGATGATATCCGTCAATTCCTCTTGGGCCTTTCTGGTGTCACAAAATTGGAGTTCTGTTTTGGTTTTGGACAAGGAGAGGTATGCTTCTTTGTTTAACATTGGTGGATCCATGCAAGTATTCATAAGTTGATATCTGAAACCTACAAATAGTATTTTTTTTGTCTTTGTGCTGTAAACGCAAATATAACTGTATGATAGTTTATTCTAATAACAAGTCATGTGTATAGGGATGGTTGATTGTCTAAAGTAGCACCGTAGCACAATCTATTTCATACGCAATCATAAATTCACTGGACAACTGACCGAATATTACCTTGGTGGTTGGCACTCAAAAAGACTTACACAACACAGGAGGCAATGGATGAAAATGTATCTTGTTCTATTGTAGGATGACAAATGAGCTTTCCTCTCAATCACTGCATATAGATGTGAAAAGTAAAGGAACATTCTACATTGCAACCAGAAAGTACCCCAATCACATCACTACAAATCATCAAATTAATTAATCTCATGGTCTGTCCTGTTGTTTATTCACCAGTCTACAAATCTGATTTTTATGTGATTTTTTTATAATGATTATATTACATCTGCATAGTATTATAGAGTGGATGTATCAGTTGTGATTTATAGAGTCTGGGCGACATGTTCTAAGCATAGTGTTTTAGACTCTCTTGAAGCAATAAGCATAGTATATTATAGATTGTGGATGGCATTTGTGGTTTCTCTCGTCCACTATTCTGAAACTGTAGTCTACAGTTCTGCTGGAAAGTTTATCCATAGTTTTAGCTGCCTGCTATTTCTTTCTTCTTTTTTTTTTTGTTTGGCTAGACCAGGAAAAGTTTTCTAGAGTACGGCATAGATTCTATGTCACGTCCTAATCCTTTTTGACCTCATGCAGCTGATGATGGGAATGGATTTGCAATGGTGCCCAAAATTCAACAATCTGAAGTTCCTGAGTCTCGGCCACTGGTATCTGGATGGAAACTTCTATGGACTGATAGCCTTCCTTCAGAACTCACCTAATCTGGAGCATCTAACTCTGAGTCTCAAACTGAAACAGGTACATTCTTCTCTCCACATGTATATTCTCCTCGTATGAAAACTTTATGTATGTGCCATGCAGGTAAAACTTGTATGTTTTTTTCTCTGTTTGTAGCATGCTAAAGTACCTGGAGCACTCATGGGAAGTTCTGGAAATAGACCATTTACATGCGAGCATCTTAAGACTGTTGAGATCATTTGCTCGAAGGATGATCCTGTGGTCCACAGCCTCAGGGAGTTTTTGCTTGGGGGTGGCATTATCTGATGGTCAGATTCATAGCAAGCACTAGAATCAGCTCCGGTCATGTTTGTGCCAACCAATGTTTTGTTCGTGGACGCAAGAACATATGCTTGCCTAGTGGGGTCAGATTCCGTAGAAATGGTTTTCTGTTTGGTTGGATAGATGCACGCTTTGTCGAAATACAATCATGCTATCGGTGTTACTGTGGATGCATCGTCGGAGCGAAGGAACCGGATCACATTTTTGCTGTCAAAGTTTTTATAGATGTATCACCATGCCATGCCATAGCAACAAATGTTTTGTAAACGTTATAATTTGGTGAACTG
>CM041632.1:32458544-32484429 GCA_023333625.1 Bothriochloa decipiens | reverse complement strand
AAAAAAAAAAAAAAACACTCCATGAGAATTGTTGCAAGTACCTGAAGATTGTTAATCTTCTCGTCCGTGAGGGAATGTTCCATTGACCTATAAGCTATTCTATAGCAATGACTTGTCATGCCTTTCTTGTTAGTGAAATTATCAATAAGTTTTACCTGTAAACAAAAAAGTTAATTTGAAAAATTTAAGAGCTTTAAAATTCCATTATATGACCAAACTACAAATTAGATTGGATGCACAGATAACAGATTAGGTTCTTCATATTAAACAAATGGATACTGGTGTTTGAAGGTAATGAGGTAAAAAACTCCTTATCATGCCTGAAAAAAGAGTTACCCTATATGCCTGCATGTATGCGGGCACTGGAAGGACTCGGTTAATCATTTAATCAAACTATAAATAACCCAAGAAAAGATGAATCATTACCAACAGGAGTACAGGACACTGGCACTAAGCTTGTCTATTTCGGTAGTTATACTTTCACCTAATATGAGGCTTTATTATTATTCATAGCCGTCAGTCTAAAATGATTCGTTTAATCCTTATCAGTTGCTATTGTCTGAATTCAGTTATTATAACAAATGACAACAGGAAAACTGAAGGATCATATAAACTTAAAACGACTAAGCTAAGCCAATATGCATCGCGCTGTTGTCATACCTCCTCAACAAGATCACCAGCAATTCATCTGACAACCTCACATAAGTTGTTCTCTGTAAATGCATCATTGATCCAGAAACTCATATCCTTGTAACATGGAGGAAACTAAACAAACAATAAACTGTCAGTCACCATAATTGACACCAAGATAAAGATTATTTTCTCAAAAAATAAAGTGCAGATCAAAACGAGAAACAGAAACGTAGAGATTATACCTTTGAAAATGGCTTGAACTTGACACCAAGCTTGCCTTCTGAGAACTGGGTAACATGAATGAATGCCTCAGAAACTAGTGTTGATGAGAGTAAATACAAACGACGATGAAAATGGCATCTCTTGTTAATACTATGTTAGATCAACATATGACATGACTTTTGTGAAGTTACACAGATTAAATCATGTGGTACATATTAATGCAATAAGCCAATACAATTAAAAATCTATACTATAAAGGAGTGAAGGAATTGAAAATAAATTTTCACCAAAAAAAAACATCCTACCGACTTTAGATTCCACCCCTTAGATTCTATATCTAAGGCTTACAATGAATTGACATGTGGACCCACAAGAGGACTACAGGAACGTATGAAACATGCGTGTTTCATGTTGCCACTGTGCTTTCTCACTTCTTTTATAGTGTATGTATGTTTTTGTCTTCAGTGTTGTTTATGTTCTTTTAGTTATTGGATTTGGGATTCTGATTGATTTGGGAAAGACCATGTGTATGTATGTTCTTGTCTTCAGTGTTGTTTATAAAGGAGTGAAGGAATTGACTTGCACATGTCTTCAGTGTTTATGTTCTTCAGTGTTGCACATGTCTTCAGTGTTGTTTATGTTCTTTTAGTTATTGGGATATTGAATCATCACGTATTATTGTAAGAGTAGTTACATTTTTAATAAAATATATATAGGAATTGATGTGTTAAAGTTTCCGTTATTATTATTCCTCCATTGTGTACGATTTCTTTTTCATTGACCAAACAATTAAATGAACTAAACAATTGATGTGTTAAAGTTTCCATTATTATCATCACCTGCATGTTCATTAGTATGAACTAAACAATTAAATGAAGTTAGCATTGTCAATCTTTGAGTGTTGCCAAAACCAAGTTTATCAGCTATTCAACCGTAATATTTTTAAAGACCTCAGCGAACAAATAATTCATAAACATTAACCAACAACAGTTATTACTAGCACTGAAAATTAATATTAGGGATATTTCATTTAACTTGACAATTTAACCTCGAACCCTTAAATTTCAAAAAATTATAACCCCCAAAATATTTGAGATAAAAAAAAGAGTGAGTTTTGCAGAAAAGTAAATATGATTGAGCAGATGTTGTAGCCTTAACAAACATGGTAAATGGGTGATGGGTCATTATAAAGCTAACACAAATTAACCTATGCCCAAGTAGTTCGATAGCCAACTTGTAGTAGCAGTACCTGGGACGTGAACCGTTTATCATTCGACCAGAAGAGTCGACTAACTGGAATGTCAAAAAGGACCATTGCAAGGCGCTCCAAGCCCAATCCAAAGGCCCATGCCACATGGTCTTTCCTGCCATTTCTTTTCTAAATTTCCTGCTCAGTGACTCCACAACCCAAAACCTCCAACCAATCATCCTTAGAAAACGAGAAATTTATTAAGACTCATTCATGCCAATGTGACTTGTGCAACATGTTTTACTTGGCCTTGTTACTATCAAAAATATTTGAATACATCCAATATACCTAAAAAAATATTTCGAGCTCGAAGGATGGGTTGGTAAATGGGAAGTAAGTGTCAACCCATCGCATCTCTACAGCACCTGCAGATGACATTTTTCTATAGTTTAGCTGGAAACAAGGATCTATTTCATCATCCCCTGAATTGACAAGAAACAAACTACAAGTGATTTACCAAACAGATGTCTTGCCAAGCCTTCTAGTATTTTTTTGAGTTCTGCAGCTGCATATGATGTCCCATCCATGCCAGAACCTGACCATTCATCAGGAGAGAAGACACAGAACCCTTCCATTTGCATGCGTCAAAGATCATCAAAACAAACCTCATCGATAAACATTTAAGTGAATATGGCAAAATAAAGTTACCTGATGGAAGACAGGATAATGAGTTGAATCAATGGAATCCCGACGGTAAACATCTCCAGTTACAAGAAAGTGTGTATGTCCATCCCTTAGCAGCTCAGCTTGATGAGCACTAGTATGACACCTTAAGACTGTTTGACCATCAACATAATATGTGTCATTGTAACTCCGGCTTACATGGTCAGAAGGGACCAAGACATCATCAAAATTCTGCAGCAAAGAACATTTATAGGTCAGAGAGAGGCCAAAAACTACCACATACCATTTTCCCTGAAGGTATGGATCCGAAGAACAAACACACAGGCACACAGCACATTCACTAATATCTGGGAAGAAGCCACGAGAGGGAAGGAATGAGCAACCAAAGTATTGAGCTTATACCAAAATTTGCATATCATTGTGTCCTGACTAGCTATTGGTACCTTGTTAAGGGTACACTACAACTACAGTTGATTATTAGCAGAAGCAGAGTAGCATATATCGAATTAACATTCCTACATGCAATTTGTGCCACCTGCTTGACAGAAACAAGGGGGCAAAGGTCATCAAACTTGTCAAACTGTCCAGTGAAGTTCTTGTCAAAGTAATTATAAGAGTAAAATGCATGGATAGGCCACTAACTTGAGAGTATGTGTCGATTTGGGCCATTAACTTTGAAAATGCATTTTGTTGTCCAAAAACTTGAGAAGTGGTTCATAAATAGGCCATACCCCTTCGTTTTATGTTTATATTTGCAGAAACCTCCCTATATCTATTTTTTGTTTTACAACTTTGTCCTTCACCGGCGACGGTAAAGGAGGGCGAGCAGGAGGAGGAGGTGGGCTCCAGCCGCAAGTACGGCGCCACGGACGACTGCAGGTGCGGGAGGAGGCCCCAGAGGTACGCGAGGAGGTGGAGCGAGTGCCGGCACAGGGGCATCCGGGCGGTGGGAGCTCCCCTGAGCTCGCCTACGCGTCCGCCGTCCGGGTGGAGCACCCCCGTCCGTGGCATCTCAGGCCGCCTGCACAGAGCCCCAGCACGTCGCGGGCGTCCTCTGCAGTCCGACCCAGAATAAGCAGCGCGACGAGGCCCTTGGTGAGCTGTGCGTCGAAGTCGGCATGGAGGTGGTGGTGGTGGATGGGGATGGGGAGGCGGCGGACCGGGATGTGAGGCGCTGGAAGGAGATGGGGAAGGAGAGGGTGAAACAATGGGGGTGGGGGAGGAAGGGCTTGGAGATACGGTTGGAAAAGGAGGAGAGGAGGCGCAGCGGGGCCCCGACGGCGGCGGTGTGGCGGAGCTTGCGGCCGCTCCCAGCCCACGTCCGCGATGACGTGGCGGCGGAGCTTGGGGTGGCGGAGCACCCGGCCCGCGTGCGGAGCTTGGGGGCAGCGGAGCGGGCTATAGGAGAGCTCGTGGCGGCGCAGAGGAGATGGCCGCAACCACCATGCCCGACGGCGGCTGTAACATCCCTAAAATTCCCAACACAAAAAATCACAACCAACAAAAATTTTTCTAACATAACCAATGGTTGGTGAGTGTCATGTCAGAAGACCTCTTGTTATTACATAAGTAGCACCTAAACTTAGATGAAGCATTTGCATTTTAATGATAAAGTATGATTTGCTTCTTATTGATTTTATGTGTTGACAATAAAATCAATAACCCTTTTATATCACATGTGTTTATATATATAAATATATATAAACTAACCTTGGACATGACCCCACATGCCCCATGAAACCCTAGGGGACCTACCAAGCATATGTGTCATGGTCATTAACCCTCTCACTAACATGATCATGGCATAGTTGGTTTAGTGGCTTGGAAAGAAATAGAAAAGAGTTTAAAAAAAGGAGGGAAAAAGAAAAGAGCAAAACAGCCCAAGACGCCGGGCCGGCCTGCTCTCCCCACGCACGCACCGGCCCACCATGGCTTAGCATCGCGCCAACCTGCCCACCTGCCTTGCCCACGCCCGCACTGGCCCAGCTGGCCACGCAGCCCAGTAAGGCCGTGCGCCGCCGCGCGCGCCCACGGGCCACCAGGCCTGCCTACCCCGCGCGCACACCGGCCCACCCGGCCTGCAGGCCAGCCGGCCTGGCCAGCCGGCCCAGCCAGCCGACCGCGCGCACGCACACGTCGCGCCGCGCGCTCGCTCCCTCTCGCTGACAGGTGGGGCAGCGCTGTCAGCTCCCACCTCTAACCACTTATGGCCACCGCGACGTCCCGTCCGCGGCACCAAAAATGGCATGGCATGCCCCCGCCGTCCATCCTCGCCCGCACGCGCTGCAGCCATCCGTCGCCGTCCGCGCCGTGCCCCGGTGCCCTAACCCTAGCCCGGGTGCACCCCAGCCACCCGATAGGCATCAAGCATCCGCGCCACCCGTTTTCCCATGGAGGCCGCCGCTAGTGCTATAAAAAGGCAGGCGCCGGTCCACTAGGGTTTCCCACGCCCAACCGCCCTTGCTGGTCGCCCTCAGCTTGCCCTGCCTGCTGCACCGAGAAGAAGGGGAGGAGAAGAAGGCTGGGAAGGAAGCCACCCGTCGGAGCATAGGAGCCTGTGCCCGTCACCGCTCGAGCCGTCGGAGAAGGACGCGGAGCTGCTGCTCGACTGCACCGAGCGAACCGCACGCTCTTCTTCCCCTTTTCCCGAGCCGACGCACCGCAAGCCACCAGCAGCGCTGCACTGTCGATGAAACCTCGTCGGCAGTCTACCATGGGATACCCCTTGGTAGTAGATTGCAGTGGGAAGCACGCTAAGACCTACGATCTAAATGTTGAGACACAAGATGAACACAAGACAACCAGGGTTTATCCAGGTTTAGGCCGTTCGGAAGCGTAATACCCTACGTCATGCGTCTCTGCTACTATATTGATGAGATGTTAACAGATGTGTTGAGGTATGTTCTAGGGGTCCTTGCCCGCCTTATATAGTCGGGGAGGCAAGGTTACATATCTAGGGTTTCCCTATGGTCGGTTACATTGAGTTATATCCTTGGAGTACACGACTAGATCTAACTGACTAAGACTCCTTGCATGCCAAGTAGTCTTCAGCTCCCGTGCGGCCCACCGACCTGATCGGTAGAGGACCACGGGCTCTATCTTGTCGTCCGGCCCACCGATCACGATGATGATGGACCAGCCTTCGTCTTCTGGTCTGGGCCGTCTAGACCAAGTAGCCCAAAGTCTAGCCGTAAGGGTATATGGGGTCTATACCCCCACAGGCACCGAGGTGAGCATCGAGCTCCATGGCCACCGCCGGTACACCGCCTACATTCCCTCTCTCCTCTCATCGATTCGATTCATTAGCTTGACGGTTAGGTTCGTCGCATCGTAGGACACCGTTGTGGCAACTCCTTGGAGCTTGGCAATGGTCACAGTGCGGCCACACCCTTTTGCAGCCCTGGCTGCCATAGCTCCCAGCCGCCGGCAGCGTCGCCGTTACCACGCAGCCGCGCGCGCCCCGCCATGCAACGATTGATCGTGCTTTAGCTTCTTTGAGCTCTGAGCTGCTCAAATCGGTAGGAGATGCAGAAGATGGAGCTCCACGACGCGTCAATACGAAGCTCGGGCGCTCGCCGTCGCCGCCGTCCACTGTCGCTATCGTCAGCCATCACCGACCGCTGGCCTAGAGGCTTGTTTTCACCAAATCAGAGCCGTAGTCATTCATACCTTGATCTCGCGCCCCCGTTGCGCTAGTCAATGATGCGTCCTGAGCGTCGTAGCACCCCGCAACCGTGTCGCCGCCGCTACGGTACGTGTGCCGGTCGGCCTGAGCACCGCCGCCTTGCCGCAACCCCGTGGTCGCCTTCACCTTGACTTCGTGTAGCCAACGCACACGCCTACGCCATCTCTCGCGCACAGAAGCGCCCCGCCGCCGCGTCCCTGCCACCCGGCACCCCGCCGTGCGCGTGCCGGCGAGGCCATGCCCCGTGAGGCCGCTCGGACCTCGCTGCTGCACCCGCCTGGCCTCCGCGCCCGCTTGGCCGCCGCTCAGCCTAGCCAGCGTTGCCCGCAGCCATCGCTCGCCCGCTCGGCGCCGGCGACAGCGCCGCCGTGCAGTCGCACGCGCGAGACAGAGGGAAGGGGAAAAGGATTTCCCTGCTCCCGTGTGGACCGAGTCCACAGCGTCCACGCTGGACCAATAGGCGAAGGCCACGTAGGCCACCAGTCTCTGGTCCACCATACACCAGGTTCACGGAGCCAAAGGTCGTAGACCAGCCCAGTAAGAGCCCAGATCGGCCACGTGGCCAGTCCCGATGAGCGACACGTGTCCGGGCCGGGCCGATCCAACCCGGCCTAGATCCGGCCCTGCCCCGGCCCGTCGAAGCCCAGTCGAGGCCCGGTCGGCGTTGACCATTGACCGGTCAACGTTGACCGTTGACCCCGGGCCCACCTTTCAGTGACCGTTGACCCCGGGCCCACCTATCATTGACTGCTGACCGGTCCACCCATCATCGCTGACGTCAGCATGACATCAGCCCTGCGCCACCACTGCTAGACCCGCAGTGCCACATGGACCAATCAGAAGCCGCCACGTGTCAGCCTCTGATTAATCCGCCCTTTTCTTTTTTAGAAAATAGATTAAACTTCAAAAAATTATAACTAATTCATACGAACTCCGAAAACTATGAACCAAGTATCCAAATTTTCATACAAATGAGCTCTACGTCATAAGCTTATGTATGATGGTATTTAGAGTTATTGGATTTTATTGATTCCTTGTGTTAACTCTATAGGAGTCGCTAATGTGACTATTACGTTTCGTTTCAGAGGAGGAACCGCTTGAGGAGGACGACCCTGACTACGAGGAGGAGCTCAGTGATGACTACGCAGTTGCCACATCCCACCCAACCTCGTAGATCCTATTACGCATGGCATAATATCTAGTTTGCTAGAGCTTTATTTATAAATATCACCTATGATGGGTTGCATGGTAGAACTGCCGGATGAAGCCCTTACCTTGTCGCAACCTTACTCCTGCACACCCGCTGATAGGCTAGACGCATGCTTATTTACTCATGATGCTTTACTTCTACTACGCTTTTATATCTGCGATGTGATGCGTGGTGGAGTATGGATATATGGATAAGGCACATGGTGCCATTTTACTCGGGGAGAGTGTTGCGTGTGTCTTGGGTGTGTGGTGAGGGTTTGAGTCGATCGGGCAGGATTCTACGACGAGCTTTGGGCGAGTCTTGCCGGGGGGTGTGTTCTGGGCATCCCCGTGAGAGGTGCCTGTGGCGGGTACATTGTGAGGTATATGGTGATCCCGGGGGTGAGAGCCTTCGTGGAGGGAGGCCCAGGGTAGAAGGTGCTATTGTAGCACGGACTATTGTAGTCCCTATGAGAAGATAATCCTGTCTGATCCCCTAGGACTTGATATCTCTTGAGAACCGGAATCTTGGGACCTACGTGCTCACCGCTCGCTCCTGAATGGGCGAGAGACAGATGTCTAACTAGCTAGGACGGTGCCACTACTACTAGGTTGATAGCAGATAGTGTCGGGAGGTATGGGCATCGGGACCCACACCGTCCATAGACAACATAGTGACCTCGGGGGCCCGGTACTATGTCTCACAGTCTCAGTGTACCGGTGGTATTCCGAGATGTCACAACACTGAGTGGTAGGGTGGCATCGCACCGGTTAGAAAGCAGCCGGAATCAGCCTAGGCGGGGCACCGCTGATGATGGTGATCTTGTGGTTACGAGAGTACCCGCTCTGCAGATTTTTGCATCTATATATAGTCCGCGCCTCGGTTAGGCCTTTCCCTCGACCTACGCTTCTCGAGAGTAGTAAGATGAGTCCTTCTCTTGTTTTCCTTAGTGTTACCCTTTCCGGCTGTGAGCCGCTGAGACAGGCTCCAAGAGGGAGTTGGACATATCGACTGAGTGCGAGAGGATGAGATGTGTGTGATGATGGGATGAGAATGATGATGGATGAGAATGGGTTAAAACTTGATGTATTACTATTATATAATGATGGTTACTACTTGCATAGGAAACCACAACCAAATAATAGGTTTCTTGATTGTATCCTTTGCATCCACCAAATACTACATAGCAAAAGCAAAGCATAGGGTGGGATGAGTGGCCAGTATAAACCGTCTCGTTTCTACGCTCAGGCTTCTATTGGAGATTTGTTGTTGCTTCCGTCTACCGTAGTTGTTCCAGATGCTGTTACTCTGATGATTCCGCTAGTGTGGCGATGGACTATTTATGTAATCCCTTATAATTGTACTCTTTTATTCGATGTATGGATTTCTGTATCGACTGGTGCTGGATAATATGATGGTTTGTGCTTCAAACTATTGTATTATTCGCCATTCTATGTATTTTCCCTTCGTAAAAAATTGAGAATGTTTCAGCGGCAGCCCAGTGGAGCGCCCGGCAGGGCACACCTCCCCTTCCTGTAGCTGCGTCGGCGGCGGCTCAGTGGAGCGCCCGCGCGCGCGCTTGCAGCAGCGGTGGGGAAGACCTCCCCTGTGTTGCGCTCCTGCGTCGGCGGGACACGGACGTCCTCCCCGTTACAACGGCGGCGGGGAAGACCTCCGGGGCCTCCTCGCACACCTGCCGTCGTCCATGGCACTGTCCCTGCGGCCGGAGCCCGCTCCTCCTCCTGCTCACCCTCCTTTATCGTCGCCCATGAAGAACAAAGTTGTAAAGGAAAAAATAGATATATGGAGGTTTGTACAAATATAAATATGAAACAAAACGGTATAGGCTATTTATTAACCACTTCTTAAGTTTTTGGAACAAAAAAATACATTTTCAAAGTTGATGGCCCAAATCAACACACGCTCATAAGTTAGTGGCCTATCCATGCATTTTACTCTAATTATAAACTGTGTTCTTCAGAATCCCAAGGGGATGGTTATCCCTCCTGTGCAGCTGCAGGCTGATCTTGGAAAAGATAGTGTCTGGCACGTTGTTTGTCGGGTCATCCTCCTTCACAACATCTACCGAGGACATCCAAAATGGACCAATTCATGACTGTAAAAATCAGAACATACTAATTGCACAAAGGGCATGGTACATTTCAAGTCAATTTGCATTAATTCGACTGGAGTATAAACACACATGCCATTGTAGAAACATTTTGGTCTCAAAGTGCACCACTAAAATGCAATGCAGTGACTGTCAGAGCAATTCCACTGCCAATGATCGGATGAAGAATTCAATTACGAAACCATTTCAACTACCAATTCATAGCACACCAACATATCAGCCATTATGATATCTCCAATGCATCATGAGTGAATGGAACCTCCCAAAACCCTACTAGTAGTATCCCAAGCATAGCGCATTTGAACTGAAAATTCTATCCCAGGAAAAGTGGAAGCAATCGAACCAAAGAAAACCCTGCTCAAAACCCCGGCCATCCTAGATCCCGCCTTCTCATACACACAGCTTGGGGCCCCGAGGGTCTATCCCTACTCACCCTTGCACGCGATCTTGACGCTGCCCACCTCAACGGCGGCGGCCGCAGCTCGGAGCCCTCTCGCCTCGGCCGACGCCAGCGCGACGACGGAGAAGAAGCGGGCAAGGAGGAGGCGGTGAGAACGCGAAGAAGGGGAGTAGAGGGGGCGGGTGGAGGAAGAGGAGGAGGAGATGGCGGTGGCGCGGGGCGCCATGGGAAGCGTGGCCATGCCACGAACACGCGCGCGGCGCGGAGGATCCCGCAGCGAGCGGTTCGGATAAGTGGGCGCATGTCTGCGGCGCGGCGGATTCTCGTGGGCTGCAGAGGAAGAGCGAAAACAAACCAGCCAAAAAGTGGGACGATACAGAAATTCATGACAAAAAAACGTACATTCAGCAATTGTTCAATCATGGTTCGTGATGATCACTAGCACTAAGAAAACATAATTTTTGTAAGTTTTCTCCTGACCAGCTAGTGTCAGATTTTGGAGTAAGAATGCACACGTTGGACATCAGAGGACCTAGGAATATTACATGATTCCAAAAGGATTTACCAATGGTGTGTAGCTAGCAGAGTCCTGTAAAGACGGCAACCTCTTTTCAAGCAGAAGTTAATATGTTTGAAGTCAACTTTTCATCGTGTTGTCACCATTTTTTTTTTCTCATTTGCACGATCAAGGTGACTGAGACCCTATGTTCGAACCAGATGCTGTATTTGCGTTTCAGCTAAAATGTTAGCTGCTTCTGCAAATCTCGGGGTTGTGCTATTTTAGATTTTCTTTTTGAGATGAAAGAGTGCTATTTTAGATTTTGTGCACACTATATCCAACTTCTTCTGTTTTCAAGTCCTCACTCCAGTTCAAAAACTCTGACCCTCCAAGCTGTACTTGCTTAATACCAACATGGCTGTACAAAATCAAACAGAAAACGGATCAGATTGCATTGTTCCACACAGGAATATGGTAACAAATTGTTCATAACATGACTAAATACAGTAAGCACTAACAGTGTGAGCTTTGAAGAAGGGGGGGGCCGGCGCGGGGGGGCCCGCCCCCACACAATTATTCTGAAAAAAAGAGGCATTAAGAGGCACCTGGAATATTATTTTTCATGAACAATGGTATATTGAGTTATGATGAGCCAATAAAAAGTATGTTTTCCTCCCTAATGGTGTGCCAAACCCCACAGGCCACAGCCCAATCTTGAGCATCTTTCTAACAAGAATTCCATTCCAAAATCAGTAGTTACTACTTCCTTACAGATAAAATAAAAGGTTCAGCTTGTTTCTCCTATAAAAAGAAGAGAAGTGTATAATGTGGACTACAGGGCTCACAACACATGAGTACATGACAGTTCACAAAACATACTGCATTCCTGTGGGACAGGTTGCAGTTGAATCAAGCTGTGTGACATCACACACTTTTAATTTTTAGGGACACCAAACAGAAAACCAGAATAAGATATAAATATACATGTGCACCATATGTTATAGACCAGATCCTGATGA
Source organism: Bothriochloa decipiens (assembly GCA_023333625.1). Lineage (NCBI taxonomy): Eukaryota > Viridiplantae > Streptophyta > Magnoliopsida > Poales > Poaceae > Bothriochloa > Bothriochloa decipiens. Next base: position 32,472,778 of record CM041632.1, on the reverse strand, counting down.
GCAAAAATAACATTATACACAGTAAATAAATTACCAAAATATTGACAATTCAAAAAAATCAAACTTCTGGCTCTTACTCTGAGCTTATTGTTGTTAAGGCATTAAGCAGGATGTCCAGAAGCAATGGCTCATGAATACCAATGTCTACCCTGTGCAAGTTAATAATATGAAAATAAAGGGTCATGGCCTAAATCAATGTGATTACAAAATGAAAATGTATGCATTTGCATATTTTCTCTGGAATAAATATTTATTTGAAAGGTATCACAGTGTTTCAGTACATGGTACAAAAAGGTATAATTGCACGGGGAGAGCTACAGCTTTCTAGAAAGCAATAGAATTGCAGTGTACTAGTGTTAGAAGGGAGTCAGTATTTTTTTCAGTCAAAGTGGTCTAGCAGGCTTACTGCACCACAAAATTCATAAATTGCCTAAAAATGGTTTATCGTGATAAAACCCACATCGATGGAACTTATGTTGTGAATGGTCATTTCGTGTTTATGGTATTTTTCATAAGCTTGTTAACACAAATAGTTAGTGTCTGTAATTCAGAATGATGCGACAACAGATGATAGTAATCAAGAATTAGAGGAGCGGGAAATGGATAACACTTTAGTTATTCACATGACAACATAAAAAGGTTACAGTCTACATTTTGCAAAGCCGGCTTAGAAGAGAAATATTACATACCATACTCGTGCTAGATTATCTTGAATCTCAAGATCACCAATGTTGTAAAAGGATGTTGGAGTGACGTTAGCTCCTTCAAGAGCATCATAAGTCGGCCTTTTACAATCTAAAGGCAACTGCGATAACTGCAAAATAAACAAGTACTTTTGAAGTCATTTAGCGCAAAGCATAGAAGTTTGATAAGCTACCAACATTTTGAAGAAAAGAATGGAGGTCAGGAGAAGGATTATGTTACCCTGACTAGTATCATCTCATCCACTTTGTTTCCTTACTATGTTTGAAGGACATGAAAAGAAAATAAAAAAATTGTCCAAAATGACATTCAAAAAGTGTAAATGTGTCTGATCATTATACCTGCATATTCATAGAATTGCATCCACCAAGACGGCCTACTATATGCCATGATCGCAGAGACTGCAAGCAAAATAAAAGGGAAGATGCAACATCCTGAGCAAATGTGTATAGATTTGATACATGCTTCTGTTATAAGTGTGGTAAATACTTCCTGTTGTGGGGTGGGGGTGGGGGGGTGAGGGATAAAGAGAGAACTCACATCAGAAATTAATGTAACATCTTTTGGCAACAGAGCATTGTAGAACTCGAACCATATATATGAATTGGAGAAGTCAAATCTAGAACAGGAAACAACCAAAACTCCATTAAACAATAAATTAAGAAAGATCTCCAAATGGTTGGCAATAGTTTTAATTCTTTGTTGACCATTATAAGGGACTCGAGATCCAAACTCTGTGAGTTTTCACTAATGGTTGATCCAACATTGCATAGGATGTTGGTCTCGTGCTGAAAAGTGTTTTCACAAGATCACGATTAAACAATATACACCACAATATAGGTTTTTGCTGGTCAAAGATGGAGGTTTACACATAGACTATGATAAAGGTGTTGGGTGTGGGTCGCTATTTGCTCTTCTGTTCTGATGAGCTATGAGATTGCTTTTGCTGCAAGTGCAGCTATTGTAATAAGGAACGGCTAAAAGAATCACTTGAAGTGGAGGCTGGGATACTTCTAATTCATTATCTAAAATATTGTAAAAGAATTTAACACTGAAAGTTCCATTTAGGAGGCCAGTTTTGCAAATGAAAATTTGTAGACTCATTGTGCAGAGATGGCTGCTGGCTATTTTCCCTTCCCCAAACCCTGCAGTGCGGAAGCCTACGGCACTGGGTACGCCCCTTTATCAGATCGAAGTGCACAGTATGAACTAGTCCTACCTGATACCTATCTAACTGGATTTTTTTTTTACTCATGAGAGAAGCACATTACTTGTTGAAGACGACCTTCATGGGGTTTGGAGAGCCGGTCTTCGTTTGCACGATCTTGTGACGCTTCTTTCTTATCCTATCCTCCATCTGCACGAGAGCGCAGGGTGTGAAACAAACACCAAATTATCCAACCGAGAATAAGACAAGGAAAGCCATTCATTCGTCAGATACTCAGAACAGAGAAGAGAAGACACGGGGCACCCACGCGGATTTGGGCCTTCTTGGGGTCGTCGAAGCAGTCCCCCATAATGTCTCCGATTTCGGGGTCATGGTCGTAGTCCTCCTCCTCGCCGCCGCCGCCGCCCGTCCAGCTCGGGAACCCTTCCTCCTGGACCTCCGCCTCGTACTCGTCGTCGCCCTCCACGGCTGCTGACGCACTCAACGCCTCCCCTGCCCCAGCCGCGCGCCGTCGGGCGACGAGGTGGTACGCGTGCCTGAGGCGAGCAGGGAAGGGAGCCGGGAGACGCGCGCTCGGGCTCCGGGCTGCTGCTATTGCGGGTGGGAGAGGCGGCGGCGGGCAGGCGGTCAGGTAGCCGCCGAAGAGCGCAGAGAGCATATCTGGTCCCTCTGCGATGAGTTGCTCGTGCCGTCGTGCTCCTGCTGTTGCGGAAGCGGCGCCGCACGCCGGCGAGTCGTCGGCAGGCTGAGGCTGGCTACTGAGCTAGTGCAGAAGTAGTAACTGGTGCGCCGTGGAAGCGTGGATGACTGGATGCTCACGGAGACGTTTGGATATAGGTTCGAGTCCGAGGTACAACGAACAAAGCAGTTCTAAATGACTGGGGCTTAACAGAGTTTCTAGCTTAATAGGTTGACCCATTAGTTCAGCTGAAGACGAAGAATGAGTGGTACTGTAGAGGCGAAAAACAATAAGATATGGTTCTACTTATATGTACCCTTTATATTATGGATATAGATATGGTTCGACTGACTCGTTAAGTTAATGAACTGGCTCAACTCAATTTGTTACAGCGAGCTAAATGTCAGTTTTTCATATCAAATCGTCAACTTTTTCAATAGGAAATTGTAGATAACATTTGGATCATATAAAATGTACCAACATATCAAATACATAGAGACACATAGAGAGTTAATTTTACTTTGTATTTATGCTATAGTGTGTACCATATATGTGTCAGACAATAAGGCAATTTTCATATCATTTTAATTTTATAAATTAATATTATGATAATTACATATAAAATATTATTGATAAAAGAGATCATTACATGAAACATGTTCATAACAACAATGAACATGTGAGCAGGGAGCATGTAAAACATAGATATATCAAAAGCATATAAACATGTAATAGGATTTATAGCAGCAACAGACACATAACAACATGTGAACACAATGTAACAGAGATACTGAAACATATAGACAATAACATAAGAAACAACGTAGACAATAACATAAGAAACAACGGACTATAACACATAAACAGATTTACACAACATATATCTAACAGGGACAGATAACAGGCATTTCATGAAACGACATAACAGAACTGACGAAGCAAACTTAGAGCAGCATATGAAACGATATGGATGAACTACTGAAACATATATGATCTGGAACACGCAAAACAGAGAGGAGATGAATAGTTCATAGCCTCCCATGCGCCCATCCGAGGAACCGGAACCTTGTCCTGCTTCCAGCGTCATGCCGTAGGAGATGATGAAGATGATCTCTTTTTCAGGAAGAAGACAAACCCGTGAGAAAGATGAAGACGATGTCCTCGGCAACTCGAGGAAGAAGACGACAACAAACGACAACGGCAATTTAGATAGTCGCGTAGACGCTCCCAAAAACCTAATTGCCGATCCCCGTGCAAGGTCTCGAACAGCAAGGGCTTCGGAGGCACCCGCCTCTCGCTTCTGCGTGCGCGCGGAGTCACGAGATGTGAATTCCTTCTATGCGGCTGGAGAGTGATTCTGGTGTTTCTCGTATGAGTACCGAACTCGCTTCTGCGTGCGCGCGGAGTCACGAGATGTGAATTCCTTCTATGTATCTGGAGAGTGATTATAGTGTTTCTCGTATGAGTACCAAAGGGACAGAGGTCTACCTTTATGCCTTGCACGCGGGAAGTGGAAGAGGGGAGGAGGGGTCTCGCGGTTGAAGAGTCGGGCAAGTGAAGAGTCAGACTTAGAGTTGAAACTCTAATCATCAATAGTGCTAAAAATTTAACGCCCGCCCGTGCCGGGTCGACGGCGACGCACGCGCACGTGTGTGTCACACCTTGATCTGTTTCTTAATTTCTCAAATTATACGGAATAATTTCCATCATTTAAGCCAAGGCAATGACCTTTGAAATTCCAATCCAGTACAATTAATAATATCAACAATTATAAAACATAAAATTTATTGATTTATTATTAATGGACCTAGTCCGTAATAAATCCAACAATATGCGCTAGCTAATGATTTAGCAACTTTCATGGTGGAGGAGGCGAAAGCAGGATGGCTGTATGGTGCAGTGTCAGAGACACCGTCAACGCGTTGCAACTACTAGCTTGGAACTATAGCTCAATAAATGATGCACCATCGCATTGTGCCCGCGAATCAAGGACCGAATCAAGGACTTGGTGTCTCTAGAGTTAGACATGATGTCGGAACGTGGTCTTGTCTTGAGACAATTCGAGAGCTATACATATGTTAGTTCTTGTTTTAGGCTCATTCCAATCGAGAGCCGTTAACTAAACGAGCTAAACGATTCTTTAAAAAAAGGTAAATAAGTCAAGTCTCGAGCTGAGCTACCAACAAGCTCAGTTGATAAGTCAAAAAAAAAAAAACTGAGTTGATTGAGTTATATTGTCTATGCAAAGTTATCCGGATATACGATGCAAGTTTCGTAGCCTCAAACCATGGTCACTCCCATCCGGTGACATGGATGAAAGTAGACTAACCTTTTTTTAAGCAACACGAAAGTAGACTATAACCTCTAAATTCATATTCATTTTAAGCTTATTATAAAGAAACTAGTGGACTAGCCCGTTTGCATAGCAAGGCACGTGTACATAACCATGACGCAACCCGTCGTCACTTTAAGCCTTTGCTTCTTTTGGGCCAGCACAGACCACGCAGTCCGGCCCACAGAATCCAGCTCGACACTCTTTATCCATCCAGCCCAGAAAAGGCAACTAAATCTCGTCTGCCTCTGCCTCCGTGACGGTGCCGTCCGACGTCACCGCGCATCCAGTCTGTCACGTGTCGCGGCACCACCCGCGCCAGCACGCCGTCGGATCCCCCACCCCCACGGTCCCACCTCCCCTCTACCCGCAGTGCGGCAGCGGCACCCGCTAGCAGCGGCCATGGATCTGCTCCCGCCGCCGACTGACGCGCCGGACGCCGGCGGCCCCGGTGCCGGGGGGTCGGGCCGGGGGCTGCGCCGCGGGGTCGGGTTCCGGTCGCTGAAGCTTGTCAGCGTTGCCATGGACGAGACCCTGCCCGTCGACCCCGTCGGCGCCACCTACGGCCGCCTCGCTAACGGCCTCACCTACTACGTCCGCTCCAACCCAAAGCCACGCATGCGCGCCGCGCTCTCGCTCGCCGTCAAGGTCGGGTCAGTACTGCTACTCCCGCAGCGCCTCTAGTTTGGCTCCCCTGTTCACCCCCTCGCGCGTTTGCTGACTTCCATGTCGTGCTCATCGCTTGGTTGGTTCGCTCTTAGGTCGGTGGTGGAGGAGGAGGACGAGCGCGGTGTGGCGCACATCGTCGAGCACCTCGCCTTCAGTGCCACCTCGCGATATACCAACCACGACATCGTCAAGTTCCTCGAGAGCATCGGGGCCGAGTTTGGTGCCTGCCAGAACGCGCTCACCTCATCGGATGAGACTATCTACGAGCTGCTCGTACCCGTCGACAAGCCAGGCCTGCTCTCGCAGGCTATTTCTGTCCTCGCTGAGTTCAGCTCAGAGGTGACTACACTGTTCCATATTCTTATTGTTCGCTTTGTTACTGCAATCTCAGCTGATTGATGCATGCCTGAGAGTTCAATGGCTGATTGATGCCTGGAAACTAATGTTGGTCAACCAGGTTCGGGTGTCAGCAGAGGATCTGGAGAAAGAGAGGGGTGCTGTGCTGGAGGAATACAGGGGTGGACGCAATGCAGCAGGACGGATGCAGGACTCCCACTGGGCACTGTTGTTTGAAGGTTCTAAGGTACAAGCCTCTGTCGTCATATAAATGAAAAATTCTGTGTGCAATGAGATCACTTGTTCCTACCACTGGTTCGTATAAATGAAAATTCTGTGTGCTGCGATGAGATCACTTGTTCCACCATGTACTATTTGTTGCAATAGGTTAAACTTGCATTACTGAAGGCGTCCACTTTTCCGCGGTGGGATGCGTCTTATAGTCCTGAAATTTGGATTACCTTTTTCTGCCTTTTGTGTCACTCTGTTTGGGGTTGAAATGGTGTATTCTTATTAATTTGCTTTTTACCAGTATGCAGAACGGCTGCCGATTGGTACCGAGAAGGTGATAAGAACTGTTACACATGAGTCTGTGAAACAGTTTTATCGGAAGTGGTACCATCTAAGCAATATGGCAGTATTTGCAGTGGGTGATTTCACAGATACACAGGTTTGGATTATGCACATCGTTTTCACATGTATGATGTATCTGTTCGAGAAATAAGAAACTAGAGGTATGTATCGCAATGGTATTTACCATCCTTTATGTTTCATGACTTAAAATTGCAGGCTGTTGTGGAGTTGATAAAGGAGCATTTCGAGCACAAAGCCTCAGCTCCCCACCCTCCTCCAGTTATACCAGAATTTCCAGTTCCATCACATGAGGAACCTCGCTTTTCATGTTTTGTGGAATCTGAAGCTGCAGGGGTTGTTATTCCATATTCTTTTAAATAGATTTGATATATTTTAAGATCAGCATTGTATAATAATGTACATTTTTGTTTTCCTTTGTACCATAAACAGTCGGCTGTTGTTATTAGCTGCAAGATGCCTGCTGGTGGAATTAAAACAGTAAAGGACTACAAGGATTCACTGGCAGAGTCCATGTTTCATTGTGCGCTAAACCAGAGGCTCTTCAAAATATCTCGTAGAAAAGATCCTCCTTACTTCTCTTGCACCTCAGCTGCAGACGCTCTTGTCTGTCCAGTTAAGGCTTACATTATGACATCTAGTTGTCGTGAAAGGGGAACAGTTGAAGCTCTTGAGTCCATGCTTCTTGAGGTATTTTTGAACCTTGATCTCTGAAAGAATGAAGATAAAATCTAGTATTCTTTCATAGTGCATTATTCAAGTTTATGAGTGAATATTCAGTGTAAGTGCCACAAAAGTTGAAAAGACTAAATAGTGAGAAATATGACTCTAAAAGCTTTAGAAGTTTCCTAAGGAAGGGCCAACTATAGGGCATGCTACGTTTCATAACCATGCAGATTCTCAACATCAGATATTAATCATAACAAATACCAAATGAAAACAGGTCATGTTCCTTAAGGGTAGTTTTCATTCCCAGTAAAACCCTTCATATATAGTAGTATAAATCTAGTGTGTCATGTCATCAACTGATTAGATGTACAATCAGTTCAGTCTTAGACTCTTAGTTTGCATCTGTTTAGTATGGCATGTAGGTATCTGAATTTAAGGCTGCTGTATAACCACCGCCACTTTCTCCAATTTCAAAATGGCATTTTGTTTCAAAACATCCTTCTGACAGGATGCTTCTTTAGGTTGCTAGGGTACGGCTCCATGGATTTTCTGATCGTGAGATATCCATTGTACGTGCTCTAATGATGTCAGAGATGGAGTCTGCATATTTGGAGCGTGATCAAATGCAATCAACCAGCTTACGGGATGAGTTTTTGCAGGTTTGAAATTTTATAGCTATTTAATACAACTAAGATAGAATTAAATTTATTTTTATCATATGCATGCTAGTTGCCCTTCAGTTCTTATCTCATCTCGCAAATCAAAATATGTACCACCTTTTGAATTTCTGTTTTCAAATGACTTTACTTCAATAATATTGACTTGTACTAAGTCAACAACTCCACATGTTGGTCAACTATTTAAGTGAACTCTCGGGATCCCCCCATCTATACAGCTTCTAAGCACATTAATGCGATTTGTATTTTTCTTGCAGCATTTTCTTCGTGAGGAACCTGTTGTTGGAATTGAATATGAAGCACAGTTACAAAAGACTCTGCTTCCCCGTAAGCATAAGTCTGTTCCCTAGTGTAAAAGCTTAGGTGTTAAATTCCTGATGTTATTTACCCTGTCCTTCATAAACCTTGATAACCAATTAATTTCTTATAAATCTACATACCGCGACCACAATTGTTCAGTCATCTATATTTATATATGTTCACTTTCGACCAGATATTTCTTCTGCGGAAGTGGCAAAATTTGCAGAAAACTTTTCTACAGCCAGCAGCTGTGTAATCAAGATAGTTGAACCTCGAGCTCATGCTTCTTTGGAGGATCTGAAAGCAGTTGTGTTGAAAGTCAACAGCCTGGAAGAAGAAAAATCTATTTCTCCATGGGATGAAGAAGCAATTCCAGAAGAAATTGTTGCACAAGCTCCAGAGCCAGGGTATCTTTGTCTCCTTCATGTGTACTATTTTCATCATTATCTGAATCTACAATCTTATCATTCTTTGATTCTTATAAATTTTAACTAGCTGCATTGAAACCATTCTCTACTTATTTTTTGTTGTTTGAGGATCTTATTTATTTCGTGACTGATGCCCACTATTCTACTTACCAAATTTATTGTAGGACTATAATTGATAAAGTGGAGCACCCAGGCATAGGTGTGACTGAGATGATACTTTCAAATGGCATGCGGATTTGTTACAAGTATACTGATTTTCTTGATGACCAGGTTAATAGTATCTATTAATTTTATGTCACCTTGAACTCTTGCATCCTGGTACTTCAGGCATTCCCATCTTTATTCTGTGGAACCATTTAGGATATATACATCTAGAACTAGGATACATTTTGACCAATTTATTCTATGACCATCTGTTAGAGTGAATAATTTTCATTATTGGGCTAACCCTAGGGAGGGTAGCTATATAGTCATACATGGGCCTCATGGGCCTAAACCTCATATACTCCAACACCCCCCCGCAGTCTGAACTACCGGCGCAGCGGAGTTTACAGGCTGGACATGAATGAAGAGAAACAAGAACAACACACGAGCCCCCCCACAGTCACAACTAGCCACCGGTGATGTTGAGGCTGGAGCGGAACTCGGCGAAGGTCGAGGACGGGAGACCTTTGTTGAAGATGTCGGCGAACTGGGAGGTGGTCGGGACGTGGAGAACCCGAACATCGCCAATGGCGACCCGATCCCGGACGAAATGGAGATCGATCTCCACATGCTTGGTCCGCTGGTGCAGCACAGGGTTGGTGGAGAGGTACACAGCACTGACATTGTCGCAGTAGACCAGCGTGCTCCGGGAGAGAGGGCTGCGAAGCTCGACGAGAAGCTGCCGGAGCCAGGAAGCCTCAGCCACGCCGTTAGCGACAGCGCGGTACTCCGCCTCGGCACTGGAGCGGGAGACGACCGGCTGGCGCTTGGACGACCAGGACACCAGGTTGCCGCCCAGGAAGACGGCGTAGCCGGAGGTGGAGCGCCGAGTGTCCGGGCACCCGGTCCAGTCAGCGTCAGTGTAAACGACGAGCTCGGAGGAGGAAGACCGGTGAAGGAGCAAGCCGTAGTCGACAGTGCCGCTAAGGTAGCGGAGGAGGCGCTTGAGAGCAGTGAGGTGGGGCTCTCGGGGATCATGCATGTGAAGACAAATCTGTTGCACGGCATAGGTGATGTCTGGCCTGGTGAAGGTAAGGTACTGAAGTGCACCGGCGAGACTCCGGTATGCCGTGGGGTCGTCCACTGAGGGGCCCTCGGCCTCTGACAGCTTGCCCTGAGTGTCAACTGGAGTGGAGCAGGGCTTGCAGTTAGTCATCCCAGCCCGCTCCAGGATATCAAGAGTGTACTGCCGCTGGTGAAGAAGAAGGCCGGCAGGGCGAGGCTCAACAGTCACCCCGAGAAAATGGTGGAGCACACCGAGATCCTTCACAGGGAACTCCTGCTGAAGAGAGCTGATGATGCGGCGGAGGAGTGACGAGCTGGAGGCTGTGAGGACAATGTCATCAACATAGAGCAGCAGGTAAGCAGTCTCAGCTCCACGGTGATATATAAACAGAGACGTATCTGACTTGGCCTCCACAAACCCCATTGTCACCAGGGAGGCAGCAAACCGGGAGTACCACGCCCGAGGGGCCTGCTTGAGGCCGTAGAGAGACCTGTTGAGCCGACAGACCATATCTGGACGTGAAGAGTCAACAAACCCCGCTGGCTGGCTGCAGTACACTGTCTCAGTGAGAGTCCCGTGCAGAAACGCATTCTTGACATCGAGCTGATGCACTGGCCAGGAGCGAGCAAGTGCCAGTGAGAGCATGGTGCGGACGGTGGCCGGCTTCACCACCGGGCTGAAAGTCTCATCGTAGTCGACTCCAGGACGCTGAGTGAAACCCCGAAGAACCCAGCGAGCCTTGTACCTCTCTAGGGTACCATCAGCCCGTCGCTTGTGCGTCCAGATCCACTTGCCAGTAACACCATTGGAGCCAGGCGGACGGGGCACCAGATCCCACGTCTGGTTGGCGAGGAGAGCTGCGTACTCCTCTTCCATCGCGCGGCGCCAGTGAGGGTCCGACAAGGCGTCGCGAACGGAAGAGGGTACAGGAGAGACCTGCGTGTCGCCGGACATCGCCGCAAGAGCCCGGGATCGCAGGGTACCCGCCGCGTGCCGCGTCACCATAGGGTGAACATGCCGCGGGTGACGGTGAAGGAGCGGTGGGTGGTACACCGGCTGCACGATACGGGCTGCCGATGGCGGCGGCGGTGGTGTAGGCGTCGTCGGCGGTGAAGAGGCCACTGGCAGCGGCCGCGCCGCCGGTGGAGAGGACGCCCCTGGTGGCGACGGAGGCATCGGGACCGCCCGTGCACGGCGCTGGTAGACAAGCACCGGCTGAGCGAACCGCGCCGGGGGCACAGGAACCGGCGTCCCCGGCCCCGTGGCAGGTGGAGGAGCCAGGGCCGCACCAGAGAGCGGCGCCACCGGATCCGCGCAGGGCACAGGGCCAGGAGCAGCAGGGGCCGGGTCCACCGGCACCCGACGCTGGTAGACAAGCGCCGGCTGGGCAAACCGCGCCGGGGCCGTAGGAACCGACGTCCCCGACCCCGTGTCAGGCGGAGGAGCCGGGGCCGGACCGGAGGGTGAGGCTACTGGACCCGTGCAGGGCACAGGGGCAGGAACAGCACTGGTGCGCGACGGAGGAGCAGTACCTGCAGGAGAAAACGGCAAAGGTGGCTGGACCACCATGTCAGTGGGAAACAGAGAGGCGAGGTCCGGGTCAGGGGTGGAGGATGGTGTGGCGGTGGTGGAGTAGGGGAAGACAGACTCATCAAACACCACATGGCGAGAGATGAGGACCCGACGAGAAGTGAGGTCAAAGCACCGGTAACCCTTGTGATCTGGGGAGTACCCAAGGAACACACACAGAGTGGAGCGGGGAGCCAGCTTATGGGGAGTGGTGGCAGTGGTGTTAGGGTAACACGCACACCCGAAGACACGAAGGTGGTCATACCGAGGAAGGGTACCGAAGAGAGCATGATGTGGTGTGGGAGCTGGGCAGGCAGCGGAAGGAAGACGGTTAAGAAGATAGGTGGAGGTGTGCAGACTCTGCCCAGAAACGAGCAGGAAGCGACGCCTGGAGCAGAAGGGTGCGCATGGTGTCATTCGTGGTCCAAATCATGCGCTTCGCCTTGCCATTTTGGGAGGAGGTATACGGACAGGACATGCGCAACTGAACACCGTGAGAGAGGAAGAAAGTGCGGGAGGTAGAGTTATCAAACTCACGGCCATTGTCACACTGGACGGCCTTGATGGTAAGGCCGAACTGAGTGGACACCCAAGCGAAAAAGTGAGAAATAGTAGGGAATGCCTCGGATTTTGCACGCAAGGGAAAAGTCCACGAATAATGAGAGAAATCATCAACCACCACCAAATAGTATTTATACCCAGAAATACTCATGACAGGAGACGTCCAGAGGTCGCAATGTACAAGGTCAAAAATATGAGCCGCATGTGACGAAGAAGTGTAAAAAGGTAGGCGAACATGGCGGCCCAGCTGGCACGCATGGCACAAGTGCTCATCGTGAGCTCGAGTACAACGAATGTCAGAGCTATGACTAAGCTGCATCAGAGCATCACGTCCAGGATGGCCGAGCCGGCGGTGCCAAGTAGTGGAGGAAGGCGTGGCGGCGAAAGCAGCTGACAAAAGAGCCGGCGAAGAAGAGGCCGGAAACCGAAGGGTGTAAAGGGGCCCCGAGCTGTCACATCGGAGGAGCGGACGCCGGGAAGCCAAATCCTTCACAGTAAGACCAGAAGAGTCAAATTCAACAGAACAGGAATTGTCAGCTGTAAAACGACGAATAGAAAGAAGGTTGTGAACCATAGAAGGTGCAACAAGAACGTCAGGAAGACGAAAAGAGCCAGAAACGCCGGCGGCACCCACGGATGTGACAGGAAGACACGACCCATTTGCGATCATAATGGACGAAGGATGGGAAGGAGAAATAGGGTACACAGAGGAGAGTATACCCGAGTCGGAAGTAGTGTGGTAGGTAGCACCCGAGTCAGCAACCCAAGTTGGGCCAGCAGGGGGAGTCAGGGCCATGGTGCTGAACGTGGACGCCAAGGCTGCCGGGTCCCAATTGACGGGCCCAGGTGAGGCGTCGGGAGGTGTCAGCGACGGTCCGGACGACATGCCGAGAGGTGGGGCCCACGGAGCCGCGGAGTGAAACCCCGGAGCAGCGAGCATGGCCGTAGGCGGGTGGGACGCACCACCGGGAGCCTGGAAGGGCTACATGGAGATACGCCCTGCCCACGGGGTGTTGAAGGAGGGCCAGGATGTACCCCGTGAAGGCGCGGGCGCCGGGTTGCTCCCACGGCCGGCACCCGCACCATGCCCCCCCGCGCGACGACGGCGGCCACCACGGCCCCCCCACCCCCGCTCGGCCCGGGGGAAGGAGGACCAAGACGAGACGACTGCGGCGGAGCAGACGGGCGCGGTGGAGGAGTGGCCACAAGGGCAGTCGAGGGCCCCGGCGCAGAGGTAGACCCGGGCTGGATGCCCTGAGTGAGCTCCTCCATGACAAGGTCATCACGGACCTGCAGGAAGGTGGGGAAGGGCCGCTGCCGGGTGATCCACGTGCGGAGGTGGGCGTAGCGATCGCTGAGCCCGCGGAGGACGTTGAGGACCAGGATGCGGTCCTCCATGGGCCAGCCAAGGTCGCCGAGGGAGTCGGCCATCCCCTTCATCCGACGACAGAACTCGCTGACGGAGAGGTCGCCCTGGACGAAGGTACGGAAGCTCGCGTCGAGACGCAGGGCCCGTGCCTCGGCGTTGCCCAGAAACTGGCCCTCGAGGGCGAGCCAGGCCCGGCGAGCGTTGACGGAGTTGCGGACGAGATCGTGTAGGTCGATGGAGATCGTCCCGATGATCCAGGAGAGCACGATACTGTCGAGACGGTACCACGCCGGGGTCTGGACCACGACCGAGGCGTCGGCGAGGACGTGGTCGTCGAGGGCGTAGCGGCGGAGAGTGAGGAGGACCAGGTCCCGCCAACGGGCGTAGGCAGGCGACTCCGGCTCGAGAACGACCGGGACGAGGAGGCGGATGTTCTGGACACTCCCGGCCTGGTAGTGGAGCTGCGCCACGAGCGGGTCAGCTGGGTCGTGCCAGAGCACCGCGATGTGGGACACCCGATGGGCCGGTGTGCCGGAGAGGGAGGCCCCAGCGTCGTACGAGGCAGGAGGGGCGAGGAGCTGCTCCGCCTCGGCGATCTGGCGGGCCAGGGCGTCGGCCGCCTCGCGCTCGCGCTCCCAAGCGAGGGCGGCGGCACGAACACGAGCTTGGCCCTCCGCAGCAGCCACCCGGGCCGCGACGAGGGCAGCAGCGAGGGCGGAATCCGAGCGCGCCGCGTAGGGTGGGGCGGGGAAAAACGCCGGTGGTCCGACGATGTTGCCTGCCAGGGGGTCCAGGCCGCCGGCGCCGTCTTCTGCCGTGCCCGCGCTGGCCGCGACCAGGCCGGCCGCACCACCAGCAGGCAGGCCGCCCGCGGCCGCCGGTGGCAGGCCCAGGTCGGCCGCACCACCAGGAGGCAGGCCGCGGCCGCCCGTGGCCGCCGGTGGCAGGCCCAGGCCGCAGATGGCAGCCCGCCC
>CM041632.1:32417566-32428544 GCA_023333625.1 Bothriochloa decipiens | reverse complement strand
TGAAAATTTTAGTGAATATAATGAAAATCTGAAGGGGGCTGGCTATATATAGGTGGCGGCCAAAAAACGCCCACTGTGTGGGCGTTTTTTTACTGCTCCGGGCCCGCCCGCAAAACAGGCCGGCCCTTTTGCAGGCGGCCCCCTAGCGGCCAAAAAACGCCCACACAGTGGGCGTTTTTTGTCCGCTAGGGGCCCGCCCGCAAACGCCGGCACCGGCGCCGGCCGGCCGTTTGCCACGTCACAAAAAACGCCCAGACAGTGGGCGTTTTTTAAAAAACGCCCACTGTGGGCGACTAGTTCTGTCATTTTTTGAAACCACAGACTATTTTTGTAAATTTTTTTTTAAAAAAATTAAAAATAAAAAAAATTCTTCCGTCGCTCGGCAAAGGCCTTAATGAAAAGGGGCCGCGGCCGGCCCATCTTTCCCCCGAACCCTATCCATCCCCGCGCACGCCAGCCCCTGCCCCCGCTCTCACCCGCCGCCGCCGCTCGCCTGCCCGCGCGCCCCCCGCCGCCGCCGCCGTCGCTCCTCACCGCGCCCCTACCTGGCCGTCGCCGGCCACCGCCGCGACGACACTGACCCCGGCATCGGGCCTCCTCCTCCTCCCCTTCAACCCTGTCCACCCGGCGCACCGACGAGCACCCTCTCCGTCGCCAACACCGGTGGCAGGAGTACCCCACCGTGCCAGGGCCGTTTCGACAACGACTAGCGCGGCCACGACGTTGATGCTTCCACCCGGTCTCTTCCCCTTGGCTGTGAACGCCGCCGACGGTGAAGAGTCGCGCCGACGCCGTGCAACCTCTTGACCCGCACGCCTTCGTCCACTTCGTGCACCCGGAGGCCTCGCGTCACGCCGCAGGACCCGGCCTCCTCAAGTGTTCGTTGTGTTCTTCGCTAGGTCCTAACCTGTCACTTTGCCGGCGTGGAGAATCACCAGGTTTGCCAAACCCTTTCATCCTTCCTTTTGTGTGCAACAGAGCACCCAAACCCTTAAACTAATTGGCAATTTGTATCCTGATCTGATCTAATTACATGATGTATATATATTATCCCTGCTGAGTTCGATCCCTTTCAAACATTATCATGCGGACATGGGTGTCCTTTATTGCATCTGTGGCTTCAATGTGCTTTGTACAGTATTCAGATAGCAGTCACTAGCAGATAATATTCAGATAACTTGTAGATAGCATCCAGATCACAACTCATCCTGTGCGCAGAAAGATTGTAGATCACAGCATCAGGTCGATCATACCATATGTCCTGCAAATTTGAGAAACGATTCTTAAATCAAAATTGAAAGATGAAGTCAAGAGCACTAGCTCTGTTCAGAAAATAGCAGTTCATAGCAGTTCAGAATCAGAAAATAGCAGTTCACTAACAGATAGGACTAAGTTGCTACAAAATTCATAGCTGCACATATGTATGTCAAGTTGGCAACTTACCTATATTTAGAAGTGCCGGGGTAGTCTTGTTGTAAGATTTAACAACTTCAATATTCTTTACCACCTTTATCGGCTCCACAGGTAGAGTCTGTTGAATGTTCTATCCAAGCGCTCATCAATCTAAGATCCGCGTCCTCTGTCCATTGGATCCTCCTCTCAGTCCTAATATTGTCATTGTCATTATAAGGCTGCTCAAGCAAGATTTCCACTACAGGCGGTGAACTTGCTTCATTGGACATTGGTCTATTAGCAGTTCTGTTGTGAATAGGTGCACCAACCAAATGAAATTTCTGTGGCTGATTACCGAAGTAGCTCATGAAACCACCAACAGGACGTGGGTCTTTATCCCTGCAGCACATAGGTAGTATTAACAGCATGCAGGTTTCAGAATGGCTGACAGTAGAGCAACATAGATAGTGACAGTTTAGGAGCAAACATATATAGTGACTGATTTACTAGGTCTGTACAGCAAAAGTAATTCATCTAAGGACTTCACTGTCCATGGTATAACAAAGAGACAGAAAAGCTTTAGTTTTCAGAAAACAAACCTGAGTAATTCTATTTTCAGAAAAAAAATTACCATAAGCAAACACACATGAGCAATTCGTTTTCAGAAAAAAAAATCATATGGTAATGGAAGCAACAGATATGAATAACTTTTTTTCACAGGACAAACACACATCAGCTAAAAACTACTTTTACTGGTAACTTTTGGGTGCTCTTTCGAATTGCAGACATCTTTCTCCTCATCTCCAATTTGGGGCGCACAGATCACTTGCGTATGGGTAATATCATTTTCACAAGTGCAAATGGAATATATATTTTTCTAAAGGCAGCAAAAGATTTTGCCGTATTTTTATTAGATAGAAAAAGAAAAAATGAAAATGGCATATTCCCCCCTAAAAAGGCATATTTCTAAACCCCATTTTCTCCATTTTTTTTATAAACCCATTTGTTTTAAGGCAGCTTTAATTTCTTGTTGCCATTTGCTCCAGAATCCCACGGCCGTTCAACCAGCTGTCGACCCAAAACAGAGCAGGGCCGGCCCTGGAGGTGGGCAGGGTGTGCCGCCGACCAAGGCCATAGATTTAGGTGGGCCTCACCCCATAGATTTAGCATAGCATGGAAGGCTTGAGTAATGGAGGGCTCAGCACGATAGAGTTGTTGAGGACGATGGATGTGGTGAGGACAATGGAGATGACGAAGACTTAGGTTTCGATAATATTGATAGTGATGATGATAATAGTGATAGTGATGACGTGGAGCCAACCACTGCCGTTCGTGAAGATAATTTCTAATTCATGTAATACTATATTTTTCTTATTATTACTTTGTAATTATATTTCGTTCATTTTGCATCTCTTTACAAGTACTTATCGATTATTTGTGCTAATTGGTTTAATCTTTGTCTTTGTCATTGCAGGCATAGGATAAAATGCCGGGTGGAAGTAGACGACCGCGATGAACGGGGGTCAACTCGCGCTACCTGAGGACCGGCCCCGACGAGGAGGGGGTGGAGGACCCGCCGTTGGTGGAGTCATCAACGAGGGCCCGCAGGACAAGGGCGTTGTTTTCGGCGGACGACGACGACCGGCAGGATGTCGTCGAGGAGGAATGGGGCGAGCAGCACGAGGGCGAGCAGGACGAGCAGGACTGGGGCGAGCAGGACGGGGGTGAGGCGATACCAGGGGAGACGGCTTCCTCAGGTTCGAGCAAAGTCTACCAGCGCGGGATCACGTGCCTCCCTTCAGTGCCGCTCGCGCCAGACCAACGTTCGGTGATTCGACCCGATAGTGAGAAGTAAGTAATCATTCATGTTTTCACGACTTATTCATATGACATGTTTAAAATTGAACTTCAGACTAACAATTCTTCTTAATGACTCGTGCAAAAATTGGAAGCGTGTCAGCGGGGCCAGTTCACGCAATCCTAATGACATGCTGGCCCTTCTGATTAAGAAGCACTACCCTGGCCTTGTCACCCACGACGGGATCACAGCGCCGCCCTGGAAGTGGCGGGACTTCTTCAATGTCAGGGACGCAAACGATATCCCCATTACGACCAAGATCAAGAGAGAGTTCTAGGTGAGTCTTCATCGCACCGCTTTGTCAATACTACGCATTCGTTGGACGTTCTTGAAATAATGAAATGATACATGATATCTGTATGCAGGAGTGGTTCACGTGTGAGCAGGGGAAAGAGGTCGGGGCGTCACAAGTGCAGGACAAGGTCTGCATGGAGCGACTCAAGGACATGTACTACGAGGCGCACCTCCAGGTCCTCATTACCTATCACGCCGACGTGCTTTGCCAATCGCTGCCGAAAGACGCAAGCCAGGGAGATGATCCTCTACCCCGACACTGACCTTCCCAAGGAGATCTACCTCCAGGTAAGTAGAAAACATTAATTTTGATTCCTTACATGAAAAATAAGTAGAAAACATTAATTATGATTCATCTTCTGACATGTCAAATGCACGTTGTCATGCAGTTTTCTGTTGATTGGTGCAAAATGCACATTAACTGCTCGGAGGCCATTGTGGATGAGTGGAGGAAGCTGAAGTCGTACACGCAGCGCAGAGCCAAACGGGGATATGTCAAGGCGAGGACAAGTCCGGCACACCACCAAGGGAGCCGCCCCTCGGAGGGTTCGTGGACACATGGGTACGCTTCTATTGATTTATTTATTTATTTATTCTCATTACGTGTAATCATTCTTGTGTCTTCCTTGCAGTCCCAGTCGCATGGTGGGTAGGTGATCAACGAGTTCACGGGCTACGCCCTGTCTTACAAGGGCAAAGCGACAGATCCGGACAACGTCTACAACCCGGCGGAGGGGGCCGACGCGTACACCAACCCGAACGCCTACGAGAAGATGGTCTAGTACACTGAGACGGCTCGCAAGCGCCATGGTGAGACCTTTGATCCTGCCACCCAGCCCCTAGATACAGACATCCTGATGAGGACGGGAGGGAAGCAGCACGGCCAGTACTTTATTGCCCACAGCGCAATCGACCCGGCCACCGTTCCCACCCTTCGTCAAGTTCATCGATTAGACAGCACGACCTACTCCGACGTCCCCATACAACCTCGATAGCCGAGCTCCATGCAGATGTTGGCGGCGGTTCAGGTAACTTTAGTTTTATTCGCCGTTTATTGGGTTTATATATGTACTTTTCCTTTTGCATTGTTTAAACATCGCGGGTGTAATATTGCAATCCAAGCTGGTTGAGTTGCGGGCCGCGCAGGAGGCCCATCGGCAGGAGCTGGCGGCCTAACAGGAGGTCCATCGGCAGGAGATGGCGCGCCGGATGGAGGTTGTCCGGCAGCACTCGCAGCGTCAGATGCAGGACTTTGCCGGCTTATTTCAGAACCTTCACATCCCTGGTGTTGTCTTGCCTCCGTTGCCTGCCTCGATATTCGCTCCACCCCTTCTTTTGGCCCTATAGGGACTCCGGTGAGTATATATGTTTATCTATTGTTTTGGCTTATGCGGCCATCCCGCTGGTACTAATGAGATCGCTTCTGCTATGTGCAGGCACAGTCGGTGGGTTCGAACCCGACTCCTCCACATGGCGCTTCTCCAGGCCATGAGTGGCAGGTTGGCCCGAGTCCATACCACACGTGGTCAGGTGGCGCTCCTCCTTCGCCTCCGCAGCACGGGTGGTCTCCGTGGTCAGGTGGCGCAACTCCTCAGCCTCAGTAGCACGGGTGGTCAGGTGGCGCTTCTGAGCCTCAGCAGGAGGTCGGGGCCTGGACGTACTCCTCGGCGCCGTAGGGGTGGCCGGGGTGGCAAGGTGGGGGCTCTTCACACTCTCGGGGCCATTGGGACGCCGGGTCGTCTTAGGTACCTCTCGTTTAGCTTGTGATGGACTTTGTGATGGATGTTGGACATGATGAACTTGTTATATATGTTGGACTTGGATGCGGATGAATTTGTTATAGCATGCAGGCTCTCGGATTTGTTATGGCATGTGATATATATGTGAATTTGTGCTTTATACGTGGATTTGTGCTATATATATGCATGTGATTTATATGGAAAAACGAAAAAAAGGAAAAAAAATTTCTCAGTTTTGCCGAGTGCCGGCACAGACACTCGGCAAAGTTTATTATATTTATTATAAAAATAAAAAACTCTTTGTCGAGTGCCGTCCTCGGCACTCTGCAAAGAGTTTCTGAATAAAAAATAAAATATCTTTACCGAGTGCCACGTTAACACTCGGTAAAAAAGCCGCCAGATGACGGTGGCCGCTTCTTTTGCTGAGTGCTGGTTTGGCACTCGGCAATGTCTTTATCGAGTGTCGTCGCGTGGCAGTCGGTAAAGAGGTTTTTGCCGAGCTATTCTTTGATGACTCCTTTTTACCGAATATCGACGTGTAAAGCACTCGGCAAAACCTTCACTGACTACTTTCAGACCTTTACCGAGTGCTTTCGACACTCGACAAAGCCTGTGAATCCGGTAGTGGTTCCTTGTCGTGGGAACTTTGCTTCCGGAACGGTTATATTCCCTGGAGCAGTCGATGCAAAGATCTTCTAAAATTAGCGTATCGTTCCGAGAAACATCGCCGAACACATGGCTGTTAACTCCCGGCCAGCTACCCAGCGCTCCTGTTTGGAGGGTTTGCCAGCCAAGCCCAGGCCGCTGGAGAGTTTCACATGGCTCTTGGGAACTTCTTTCAGGCATATCAATTTCAAGATTGTGATGAGGTATGAATTTTCAAAATTCACATTATGCTCTGTGCTGTAAATCTAACTGTACTTTTTTTCTGTAGTTTCTAATGGCTACAGTAGTGACTAGCAGTACTATCTGCCGCGATCCAACAATTTAGGCCTTGTTTAGATCGTGGAAAAAAATAAACCCGATAAATAGTATCACTTTCGTCTTATTTGACAAATATTGTTCGATCGTGGACCAATTAGGCTCAAAAGATTTATCTCATAATTTTTAACTAAACTGTGTAATTAGTTATTTTTTATCTACATTTAATGCTCCATGCAAGCAGCTAAATATTGATGTGATGGAGAGAGAGTGAAAAAATTATAACTTTTGGAGGGAAGGCCATGTTTAGATCCCTCTAAAAGTTACAATTTTTTCACTCTCTCTCCATCACATCAATATTTAGCTGCTTACATGGAGCATTAAATGTAGATAAAAAAATAACTAATTACACAGTTTAGTTGAAAATCACGAGATGAATCTTTTGAGCCTAGTTGGTCCACGATCGGACAATATTTGTCAAATAAGACGAAAGTGGTACTATTTATCGGGTTTATTTTTTTCCACGATCTAAACAAGGCCTTAGTTGAGTATCATCATACTGCATTACTGCTGCATGGCATGAAGTCGTCAGAATCCAGTTCCAAGTGTCATCAGGTAAGAAACACAGTTATCTAATGCAAAAAGATCGCGTATATGCTGTTCCATGCGTCAATGCTCTTGGTATTGCAGATTCTGGATCTTGTCCCCGTCCTTTCACGCAAGTTTATTTCACGACCTTCATAGCAGTGAAGGAAAAGAAATTGAAGCAACCTCGACAGGAGGTAAGCAGATACATTTAGTTTTGTTCTGTTAACATCATAGTTCCATGTAACTGTTACAATTCGAAATCAGCATAATGATTCATGCCCAAATGATGGGCATGATAGTAGCTCACTGCTGTAGAGTATTACTACATCATGTGGAAAAACACTCGGGAGAAATGTCAGGAGCCAGAAACGAGGCTATTGGGATCCAAAATTTCCGCAGAAATACGTAACAGCTGATATTGATGATAATGCAGTTTAGAAATTAGAAGGCCCTGCAGAGAATGGTATATTGTCTGCGCGCAGCGTTATCAACAAAACAGAAGCAGATAAGAAAGACAAGCGTAAGGAAACAGGCAAAATGAAAAAGGGAAGGATGAGGTGGTGGCAGAGGCGTGTCAAAGAAGACGTTTTCGAAGTATCACATGAAACTGCATCTGTCAAATCGTTGTAAAAAAAAGGTGTTCTAGTGGTGCTGTATCCTGACTGGCATACAGTTAATTTTTGTTGGAGAAAAGATGGAAAAGTACTTTGTTGTTGTTTAATCAACCATATAAATTTCATGGCGAGATGAGATTGCTTTGCTTGTACCTTTTCGTTTAAGTGATTGCGCAATCATGGTTGAAAACATCCTTGCTGACTTTTTTCTATAGCTCCTGCTGCTTGAATATTGTCAAATTAAGGAGAACAAATTCAAGATGATGCTGTCTGCTGTCCATTGCAGCTGATCTGACTATTCAGAATCTGGAAGTCCAACGAAAATTAAACGCGTGATGATAGCTCAGTTAGGTGCAGCTCATGTCCAACACAAGTGCTGTGCTGGGATTCCCAGAAGCATCTGTTACTCCATTCGTGCGGACTAGTTCCTCGTTTTTTTAATCATTTCGACCAAGCCAGCAAGCGTACTGCGTACACCGTCATCTCCCAGGATCAAAGTAATAAATACCAGATAGCAGCTTTGCCGTGAATTAGTGTCTCCATAGGATTATGGATGCTATAGTGGACATTAAGTTGCAATATCAAACTATTAAAAACAGTTACAATTTAAGCATGTCAATACTAACATCATTTTTGCTTAAAATAATTATAGGCTTTTAGTTAAGTATTACATTCTATAATGACATAAAATTACAAAGAAGCATATATAGATAAATAGGATATAAAGAAGACTCGCTAAGGTAAATTATTAATATTAACTTCTCATATCAATTGAAAATGATATCATTAATAAGCTCAGCATTCTCATAATATAAATCAACATCTTACCATTTTTATTACCATTGGAACTATCTACACAGCTTAGTGGTAGAGGACCGCTCGCCTGCTTATTTACAAGCGGTATTAATGCTATTTATTACTATGCTCAAGGTCGCTGTACATGGGTTGTTTGGGGTCCGACCGGGTCAGAACCCAACATACCTTTGACCACCTCCCCTTCTCTCTTTCTTTTTTCTTCCACCGCGTAGGACACCCCGCGCACCTTCTTCGCCGTGGTCCTCCTCGTGTCACCCCACCGTCCACTGCCTCGCCATGGGGGCTAGGGTTTGCCGGGCGAACCCTAGCCCCTACGGCAACCGTCCTCTTCCCCTTCCCACCCCCATTCCTGTGCCACCGCTATTGCGAAGCTCACCTGCGACCTCGATGTCCCGCCTTAGACCTGGCCTGGCCGCCATCCCTTGTTGTCGGGGCTCCTTAAACAGCATGTCTGCATCCTCACCATCTATCTTCCCTTCCTCCCTCCTGGCTGGCCGGCCATTCTATACTCGGGGAGAGAGAGTGGCCGGGGGGGGGGGGGGTGTGAACCGCTGGAGATGGAATGAGGGTGGCGCCAGCGAACTCAGGGGGGGTGCCAGACGAGGGCGGTGTCGCGCTAGGCCGAAATCATGCGTCGGAGGAGGAAGAAAAACGGTGGCTCTGGGGGAGGGAGGGGGTGGTCGGAGAGAAACTGCTTTCCACCCAGATCAGAGGGGAAGACTTGCCGCCGTATATCCTGTGATTACACTCAGGTAACAAGGCAAGTTTGATTGTGCACCCGACTTTTCTTGATTTTGCTTTGCTATAGGCAAGCCTCACCTTAGCCCATGAAGGAGAGTGGAACTGGCTGGTAAGGAAAATCTAGAAAGCACAAAACTCGATACATTCTTTACTGGCTCGCTCTCGATGGCACAAGTCGTACACCGTATGTCCCGAATGCAGTTAAATGAGGACATGCATCTTTGCTAGTCAATACGTATATATTTCGTTTCTCTAGTTGCAAGTAGTTAATCTCTGGAACGCCATTTTGAATGTTTATTCTTTACGGTAATGTATTTATGGTACATAACAAAAATATGCCCTAATGAAGTGGTTTCACACTGTACATGTCGCGATTCATTTCAATATAGCATGATACCTGTATTCAAAGAAAAAGGATTCATATGGCAGCGTAGAATGAAGAAGCAATTACCTCAGATATAATCAGTTACACAAGGATGACCCGCTAATAAGTTTCCTGATCGCAGTTGCAGCGAAATGTGATATCGCGAGAAAAGATCCTATGTAAGTTTGACTGAGGAAAAGTATTATTAAAATCTGTGACTCCGAGTGATATATTATAAAATCATATTGTTTGATTAATCTAATAATATTTATATTTTTATCATCATCATAAATGTTAACATTTTTATACAGTCGTTAAACTTAAAATTATTTGACTTCGTTCTTAAAAATGAGAATTATATTTTTTTCATAACAGAAGTATGTAGTATATATCTGGATAAGTTTTAGAGAAAATATACTATGCATCAACATCAACAAAATACTACACAACACGTCTACGGTGAGCCATGGGTTGGAGTACCACGCACGTCACTGCACTGCAGGCAAATAAGCCGCCTCGGCGACCGAATGCTTGTTGCTCTAGAGTCTTGTCGCGCCCTCTCACGCCACGCGTGCTGCTCGCGACCGAGCTATATAACGCGCGCCTTGCCATTCCTTTAGCCAACATGAAAGCCAATTCTCAGAAGCTACGGCAAATTACAGTCACAGACGAAACCGCGACCGGATAAGTTTCTCGGCCGCCGACAGCAGATAGCCAGGCGCGCGGCGACGACGACGTCGACGTCGTCCATGTCGGTGGGCAGCAAGTCGCAGCCGGCGCGGCGCGGCAACGAGGGACATGAGAACGGCGCCGGCGCCGCAGTGGTGAGGGAGGAGGAGGACGGCGACTTGGCCAGGGGCGGTGGCAGCGTCGGCGGTAGCAGCAGGAGCAGGAGCAGGAAGCAGAAGGCGGCGCGGTACGACCGCTGCTTCTCGGGGCTGGAGCTCAGCATCGGGCCGGGCCCATTGAAGGACGTGGACGCCGGGAGGCTCAAGGGCCAGATCAAGAAGTGGGCGAAGGCCGTCGTGGCCTTTGCTCGCCAGATCAGCTTCGGCTCGCCGAGGTCCGCGCCCACGCCCCGCGGCGACGACGACACGCCGCGATCGGCCCCGTTGCGGGCGTCCAGGTCCTCCAGCCGCCTCGGTGCCAGTGGCGCCAAAGAAGGAGCCTCCGACGTGAGTGCTTGATGTACAAGAATTTCTTGGCCTGCGATCTGTACATACAGGAGGACTACAAGTATGAATTTACAGCAATAGAATCTGATTTATTCGTTCTTTATTTTCTTCTTTTTTTCCTTTTATTCTCACAAACAAAAATGATTTGTTTCGTTCCTGCCTAGATGCAGACTACAACTGCACGCTAGCATGAGGCCGGATTTGATTTATTCTTTCTTTTTCCCTCTTTTTTCGAAAACAAAAAAAAGTTCACCCTTTTCCTAGATGAAGACTTTAGACTCAAGGCTACCTCACTGTACAACAAGAGTTTGATCTATCTTTTTTCTTTTACTTTTCTTAAAAGAATAATAATTTGAATAATTCTTGCTTAGGTGCCATGCTTTCCTGTTTCTTTATGTCGTTGATTGATAATGTCAAATGATCGGTTGTACTATTCATCCATTTGTGGCTTCTATATATATATATATATATATATA
>CM041632.1:32395749-32417466 GCA_023333625.1 Bothriochloa decipiens | reverse complement strand
TATATATATATATATATATATATATATATATATATATATATCAACACCGAGTAGTATCTCTTGTTTCTACCTAAGAGACCGTACGAAATACAATAATGATTGTTATTATCATGTAATAAACTCAGACTTGGAAGAGGTAACTATTTTTTCTATTATATCGATCCCAAATTGATTGCTATATATATGTATATAATATACATATTATAAATATGTAATGTTGGTTTCCTGTATTTAAAGGAATTCTTGGTATTTTGACTTTTCTAGATTCATAGGTTTTATATAGGTTTTGGTATGTGCTTAGATAAAGGTCTATGTCTAGATACATAACAAAAACAACGTATCTACAAAAGTTAAAATATCTTATAATTTGAAATGGAGGAGTACCTAACAAGATGGTCATGGGACACTATAGTACATATATTGTTTCTACCAATGGTAATTTTTGCATATTCACTAGCCTTTCTCATTGTCACCATTGTGAAAGGCCAGTGAAAATCAAGATCTTAAATTTGATCGTGATTAGGCGCGGGATAGCCATCGGAGTAATCTGATATTACTTAAGGCAGGGTCAGCATCTGACCATGTGTTAGGGGTTTAAATCCTAGATCAAATCTAACTTGTCCTATCTTATGAAGGTTAGTCGGGCGGGGCTAGTTCGGTTGGTGCATGAAGCTTGATGCCTACACAAGTAGTCCACCAGTAGTTTTTTGAATGACTAATTTAGTGTGTGGCACTCAAGTTGTAGGTGTAGCTTGTAATGCTAGTTAGAGCGTGAATCACTCATCTTGAGACTCACCACAACAGGGATTAAGTTGCTAGTATAAGCAATTGAACCTCAAGAGAAAAAGCGTTGTGTTCATCTCTCTTGTCTGGATCGGTATAAGCTCAACACTTTGTAACACCCTGGTGTTAAGCATGCATTATCTTGTATCTCATGAGCATAATCATCTCATTTGCATGGTCATTTATTTACATCAAATGATAAAATAAAAATGTGCTTACCTTGATTTGAACTAGAGCTATGTGATAGGTTGATTGTTTGGGGTTGAGTGTTAAATGAAGTTTGTAGAGAAAACTTTTTGGAGCAAAACTTATTTTTGGGTCATTTCATGAAAAGGCTTGGAAGTGGGTCAAAAATGTCAAAAACAGTTTATAAAAATGATTTTCTTTTAATTTTAAATGGATTTTAAATCCCCATTTTTGAAATTCAAATTCTAGGCAGAATTAGGCTTTGATGTTTAAAAGTGAAATGTTCTACTCATCAAGAGAAACATTTCATCTTTTAAAAGTTTTTCGAAATTCGGATTATTTTAGAAAATATGGGGTTAATCAAGTTCTGCACGAATCTTGGCGCAGTGGGACCCACCGGCCAGTCTCTTCTTCTTCCTCTCTTCTTCTTCCTCGCGACGCTGTCCGCGCCGACGCCGGCCGCGTGGCGTCCGTACGCCGGGCCGCTGCCGCTGTCCGCTGTCCGCCCCGCGCACGCACGCGCCGCACACGCCTACGCATGCCCGCGCTCGCCTCGCCCCACCGCTCGCCCACGCGCCCTCGGCCGACCCCGCATGCTCGCCACGCGCTCGCCGATGCCCGACGCCGCACTCCGCCTGTCCAAGCCCGAGCGTCCGCTTCGAGGTGCCCCGACCGCGTCATTCTCTCCCTCGCTCACTCCTCCGCCACCAGACGCTCTCTCGCCCCTCCTTTCCCTCACCAGAGCCCGAGCGCGACGCGAAGCCCGCCACTGCCGCCGCCGCGAGCTCGCAGCACCACCGCACCTCATAACCTCGTCACATTTTACCCAGAGCTTGCCAGCAGCTCCGCCTCGACGCGAGCCACGTCCTGCGCACGAATCCTGCCCTCGAGCCCCAAGGTAGAGGTCGAATCGACCCGTTCCCCTTTCGCCGGTCATGGCCGCCCGACCGCCGCGTGATCCACCGTGGCCAGCAACCTCTCTCTCTCCCTTAATTAGCTTGCGCATCGTGACCGCCTGCTCGAGTAGCGTAGGTTGGTGTAGCTAATGGGACCGATTAGGGTTCGAGTCCGTCGGATTTTGGCCGTCCACCGCCGCGGATCGCGCCGCCGCTCGCCGGCGTGCAGCGCCGTCATCATTTTGGCCGGTATCTTGTCTCTTTGACTAGCTAATCTGAGTCGCCTTGGTCTGCTGGAGCTGGTAGGCTAGTTCCCGCCGTGGCCCGAGATGGCCGGCGCACCGCCGACCGTCGCCGCCGTCCGCCGTCGCGTGTGGCCGCCGGTCGAAACCTCGCTCATAGCTTCCATCTTTTGCACCAACGAATTTGCGTTGACGAGCTGAGCATTTCGGTAGCCGTAGCTCGGCCGGAGACCTCGCCGTCGGCGAGGAATCCCGACGTCGACGACCATTCCCCTCCGCGTGGACCGCGGGCATCATTTGTGTTCTTTGTCAGACTTAAATGCAAAGTAGCCAGACACAGCGAGTTTCTTTTTAGGGCTCGGTTGTTTTCCAAAAAATCCAGGGTTCCCGGTGCAAAACCGTTTTCTTTATCGGTTTTAAAGAAAATGAATTCCAGATTTTTGTAAAAGCTTTGAGAAATCATAACTTCCTCATTTTTAGTCCAAATGAGTTGGTTCAACTTGTAGTATTTTTATTTTGGGGAGATCTATGCATAAAAAATATGAAATGTGGATTTTGTGATACTTTTCTGTATAGATTTATTTATCTCTATTAATTGCTTTTATCTTAGAAAATGCATAAGTAATTCTCTGTTGCTCAGAAAAATGTGAGACTAAGTTTGTTAGTCTTCTTATATCATGCTCTATCTGTGAAAAATGTTGTGAGGCCATGTCATATGTAAATATTGCTCTGTCTAGTTACGGTGCCTATTTCTATTAGATGATAAATAATTCATAATAAATAATATATAAGGAATTTATGCATGAAACTTTTTAAAGAATGTTTTATGCTAATCTAAACCTAATGATATTTTTAGATCTATTGTTTGACATATTTTTATGTACAAAGTATTTTAGGCCCATTAAATTATGCTGCCTTGTCATTTTTGTGTAGTTTAAATTACTTACTGTTTTGATCTAAAATTTTTATGGTAGTCTTTGTTGGGTATGCTTAAGCTCCTGTAATTTTTATAGAATTTTTTGAGTAGTTTAAAGTTAGATTGTAGTTATACCCTGATTTCTTTCAATAATAAATAATGCTTTAAAGTTATTATTTTATGTGTGTAAAAATATTTTTTATGCTATTTGTGATATGTGTGATCTGTTATTGGCTTTGGTTCAGTAGAGGGTAGTGTGAAAAACAATAGTCGTTTATAATTTCTTTTAATGTGTAAGTAAATTATAATGCGAGGCTTGTTTAAGATTTGTCGATAGAAGAGAATGCAGATGACATGTGCTTATCTTATATGTTTCAAAATCATATCATTTATCTTAGCTGAGTATTCATTCACCATCAGCATTAGCATTGTATTTCTATGTATACATGGTATTCATACGCACTATGCATCATACAGGATCGTCAGAGCTCGAAACGGTAGTTCCCGGAGTACAAAGAGAGGAAGGCCAGCAGGAAGCTCTGGTGCGGGAGATAGCAGCAGAAGAGAATCCCGAAGTTGATCTTCTGGAGTGTCCCGACCACCAGTTAAGCTCTTTCCTGAAAGGCAAGCCCCGGAGCATTCTCCCTGTGGTTTGCAAAATATCTAACTTGAGTCCTTTACTTATTTGATGCATAAGTTATAGGCGTTATTTTATACCATTGCTGCATTACTTATATTCCTTGCCACTATTTATACTTCAACCCTGTTAGGTTCAGGTGCGATCATCTGCTTAGCCCTACTTAACTAGATCGGTAGAAGTCGGGTGATTTTCTGTCATCCGCGAGTTATAGGTGGAAAGATAACCATGTGGAGCTAATAAATCGAGACCGGGCGGGATTGGTGTTGAGACAGAACTGGAGGTTCAGTGTGGTTATCCCGTCTGTGTCGAACTAGGACCCCGTCCGTCGTACGTCCTCAAGTCATATTGAATTTATGCCTCACATTTAGCTGGAAGGATAAGTCGTTCCGACCGCGAAGCCTAATTTTGATTTGGGCCGGGAGTCGACCTGCTGTACGCATCGTATTGGTGAAGATGGGGGACCACAGGTTACGCGGAGAGTAAGTCCGAGGTCAGGGTCACCCTGAATAAGGCAGCCGGGCGGTTCCTGGATACGATGGTACCTGTTGATCCCACTCTTTTCTCGAATTGAATGTCGGTGATCTGTAGCTCGCCGTGGCTGGTGAGTGTGGTTTGTGTGAGGAATACCCGCCAGCTGGTTAGTAATCAATTATAATCGCCATCGTTCCTGGACAGTGAACACTTAACTTGAGCAGCGGCATCGTAGTAAGAACTTGAACAAGAGATGAGATGGTTGAGCTGTTGAGATTGAAAGATACTCAACCGGAATTGGTTACTATTCTTGTTGAATAATTATTACCATGCTTGTTTAGTATAGGTGCTAATGTAGCATGATAAGGATGATTAGATTAAAATACATTGTTAGAAGGTTCTTAATAATTGTTTCCTTAATGCAAGCTTTTTCGCAATTGATGAGTCAGCTATCCTACTTATACAGCCTTGCATACTCCTTGGAGTCAATTTTATTTTTAGTTTATGACGGGTAAGTCTAGCTGAGTACATTCTCGTACTCAGGGTTTTATTTTCCATGTTTTTGCAGATGGTGAGATATTTTATGGCTATTGTCAGAACTGCTTCTATCCCGCCTTGGGAGATGACTAGACCTTGGGCATGGTTACTCTTCTCTACTTAATGCTTTTGTTGGATGTTGATCAAGAACCTGGCACTGTATTTGAACTAAGTGTGTGTGTGGATTTGAACTAAATCGCTTCCGCTTTATTTTGAATTTGAACTTGGTTTGTAATAACTTATTTCAAACTCCGATGTTTTAAACTATGTACGTTGTGAATGGTGAACGCTAAACTCACTACGATCTTGGTCGTGCTGGAAATGTTTGAAATCCTTCGAGATTTCGGAATGACTACCGGGTTTATTAGGTCTCAATCATGTAGTTTGCTGTCTTAATAGTGAATTATGTGCTTGTGCTCTAATAAATTGGTCGGTTCTGTCACACACTTGTATTTACATTCATCCTGTTGGATATATAGTCATTTTACACCATGAATTAATCCATAAATGTGATAAGAAAAATACTAACGCTAGTATGATGCGTGCGACAGCCTCATAATCGCTACTGCTACTCATTAACATAAGCAAAATAATAGCAGCAATGAAATGAAGCATAAACAGGGATCTCAGTTTATACCCTAGCATGCTACTGCCGGTACCGGCGGCCAGTACAACACCATTGTCGCCTGCAGGGATGGCGGTGAAGTTCACCGCACCAGTAGCAGCGGCGGCGTCGTCGGCATCAGCGCTGGCTCCCACACTCGCACCAACACGCGTCCTCGTGGCCACCATCTTGCTGCTGGACGGAGACGAAGTCGGGGAAGGCAGCAGCAGCGTGTCAGAGCAGTCGCGCCCGTGGACGCTCCCCAAAAACTTGATTGCCCGCCTACCCGAGCAGGTACGCTTGACGGGACAAGTTCCGGAGGCCTGCTCACCAGAGCCGCCTGTGCTCGCAGGGGATCTGGCCGGAGGTGCACAAGAGCGGCTCAAGCTCGAACAGTGGAGTGGAGTGGAGTGGAGGCGGCTGGTCGGGAGGAACAAAACATGAACCCTAGTCTCCGACAGAAGCCCCTTATATAGGAGGCGCCCCTGTCGGGAGACCGTTGGATCTCCCTGGCGGCCGACTGGGCTAGAGCGGCGGCTAGGGTTTGCCTCAGCCGGATGGGCCGAGTGGCAAAACAAGGCCTAGGCCAGCCAGCCCAAGGCCCACGGCCTCAGGCCGAAGCCAAGCCAAGCCAGCAAGCCAGCCAGCCAGCCAGCCAGCCAGCTAGCCCAGCCCACGCCCACGCCCACGCCCTCGGCCTCGGCCCTGCCCGGCCCGGCGCATCGCGTCGCGACGCGCGGGCGGGCGGCGCGGCTCGGCTCGGCGGCGGCGGCGGCGCGCGCGTGTGGGTCCCAGGTTCTCCTCCTTAATCAGCTTATGTGGGCATCCCAATGCTTCACTATTTAAGTTGATTGTCCTCTAGGTAATTAGTCAAGTTAGTACTAATCACCTTTCCACTTAAACACACAATTAAGGACCTTTGAGGTTTACTGATTATTTAGAATAAATAATGGGCTTGGCCCAATTATCCTAACAATCCCCACCAAATATCAAAGGTACACAGTTAGTGCCTTCAGTTCTGAGCTTGTTTGATATACCGGTGTTTCGATGGAGACTGTTAAGTTGAACTACCATCTAGAAATGAGGCTTACACTCACTCACAACTGATCAATGGACTATGCCTTGAATTGACAGTTTTGTGTGAAACGAGGTTCGCCCAAATTCTTAACCGATACTAGGCTGCCAAGAGCAGCCCCTCGGGTGGAGCATATAGGTCAAACTCCATGCCTGTTCATGAGTACTTAGAGATCACCCAAATCTCATAGACTGGGACCAGCAGTCTGACTCACATAGGTGTGTTCCTTCTAGGATGTCCTGTAGGTCGACATCCCTGCTTAAATAAGCCACTCGGATCACATAAAGGTATACACATACCATCCTGCCTTACAGCCTGGAAAAGAAGTGCATTCTCAAAGATAGAGACCTTTATAAGGGTCTTTTCCCTCAGTCTACTCATAGCTTGTTTCACCACTCTAATTCACGGGATCTCCGATCACATAGAGCAGGTTACCACTATAGCAGACTTTAAGTGGGTCTCAGTCCCATCTCAACTGATGCACTGTCTATCACGTTACGTGATAGCCCCTTGGTGAATTGATCTGCCAGATTTTTAGACGTGTGGACATAGTCCAACGCTATCACTCCGGAGTTTCTCAATTTTCTGACAGACTTTAAATGATGCCTTACATGCCTAGTAGTCTTCAGGTTATCCTTAGAACTGTTAACTTTGATTATCACAGTTTGATTATCACAGTTCATGGAAATGCTGGGCACAGGTTTTTCAACCACCGGCAAGTCCATCAGGAGTTCTCGAAGCCATTCGGCCTCAACTGTGGCGGTGTCTAGTGCTGCGAGCTCTGCTTCCATAGTTGACCTCGTAATGAGAGTCTGCTTGCAAGACTTCCAAAAAACAGCACCACCCCCAAGGATAAACACATACCCACTGGTGGCCCTCAACTCGTCAGCATCAGATATCCAATTTGCATCACTAAAACCCTCCAGTACCTTTGGGTACCTGGTATAGTGAATGCCATAGCTTGCGGTTGCTTTGAGATACCGCATTACTCTCTCGAGAGCACACCAATGATCATCTCCCAGATTTGAAAGAAACCGGCTCAACTTGCTCACAGCATATGAGATGTCAGGTCTAGTGGCATTAGCCAAATACATTAGTGAGCCAATGATTTGGGAGTACCTTAATTGATCCCTCATTATCCTTTTATTCTTTCTCAGAATTAGGCTTGGATCATAGGGAGTGGACACAGGTTTGCAGTCACTATAGCCAAAGCGGCTTAGAACCTTTTCCACATAGTGGGACTGCAATAAAGTAACCCCACCATTTTCTCCCTTTAGTAGCTTAATGTTCAAAATCACATCAGCTTCTCCCAGATCTTTCATATCAAAGTTCTTGGACAGAAAGTCCTTCACTTCCTCAATCACATTGAGGTTTGTGCCAAATATTAGGATGTCATCCACATATAGGCACAGGATCACTCCTTCTCCCCCACCAAAGCGGTAGTAGACACATTTATCAGCCTCATTGGCAACAAAGCCTGCTGACGTCATGGTCTTATCAAACTTTTTGTGCCATTGTCTTGGAGCTTGCTTTAGGCCATACAAAGACTTTAATAATTTGCACACCTTGCCCTTTTGACCCTCTACTACAAAACCATCGGGCTGATCCATGTAGATCTCCTCATCTAACTCTCCGTTTAGGAAAGCCGTCTTCACGTCCATCTGATGAACGAGAAGACCATGAGATGCAGCCAAGGCAAGTAGTACTCTGATTGTAGTCAATCGGGCCACAGGTGAGTAAGTGTCAAAGAAGTCCTCGCCTTCCTTCTGGGTATAACCTTTAGCAACAAGCCTTGCCTTGTACTTTTCAATGGTACCATCAGGCCTAAGTTTTTTCTTGAACACCCATTTACATCCAACAGGCTTACACCCATAAGGGCGATCAACCACTTCCCAAGTTCCATTAGATATTATTGAATCCATCTCACTCCGTACCGCTTCCTTCCAATAGTCAGCGTCAGGAGAGGAAAATGCCTCTTCAATGGTTGTTGGAGTATCATCCACGAGGTATATGGTAAAGTCATCACCAAAGAATTTTACAATCCTAGGTCTCTTACTCTTTCGAGTGACCCCACCATTTTCCTCCCCAGGATATTCTATGATGGGTTGTTCAGAATACTCCACTGGCACAGAAGTTTCGGGAGCATCAGGAGGTCCCTGACTAGATGTGCTCGGTACATTCCCTCTCATAGGGAAATCATTCTCAAAGAATGTTGCATCTCTGGACTCAATCACTGCACCAACTCTCATGTCGGGCACTCCAGATTCAACCACTAAAAATCTGTAGCCTACGCTGTTTATAGCGTATCCGAGAAAGACACAATCTACAATTTTTGGTCCTAGCTTGCGCTTCTTGATGATTGGCACATTTACCTTGGCCAAGCAACCCCAGGTGCGCAGGTATGAGAGAGTTAGCCTTTTCTTTTCCCATTCCTCGAATGGTGTTTTCTCTCTATTCTTTGTAGGAACTCTATTCAGGACATGACACGCAGTCAATATAGCCTCACCCCACCATTCCTTGGAAAGTCCCGCAGTGTCCAACATGGCGTTAACCAAATCAGTTAGAGTGCGGTTCTTTCTTTCAGCAATCCCATTGGATTGGGGGAGAAAGGAGGCGTCCTCTCATAAATAATTCCATGTTCCTCGCAGAATTGATCGAATTCTTTTGAAAAGTACTCTCCACCATGATCAGACCGCAACCGTTTGATTTTCTTCTCAAGTTGATTCTCAACTTCGGCTTTATAGATTTTAAAGTAGTGTAATGCTTCATCTTTTGTTTTTAATAAGTACACGTAGCAAAATCTAGTACTATCATCGATTAGAGTCATGAAATATTTCTTGCCGCCTTTGGTCAACACTCCATTCATCTCACACAAGTTTGAGTGAATGAGGTATAGAGGTGCCGTGTTCCTCGCCTCTTTCACAGCCATATGAGGCTTGCGGGGTTGTTTAGCTTGCACACAAGCATGGCACTTAGAACCTTGAACCAAATCAAATTTAGGGATTAAACTCATTTTAGCTAAGCGCGTCATGCATCCAACATTAATATGGCATAAACGAGAGTGCCAAACGTTGCACCCAACATCATGTCTCACATGGTTCACGACATTACTGTTACAAGAATCCATCAATTAAAAACGGAACAAGCCTCCGCATTCATAGCCCTTACCAACAAATGTTCCATATCTCGATATAACACATTTATTGGACTCAAAAGCAAGCTTAAAACCATCTCTACACAGTAAAGACCCGCTGACTAGATTCTTCTTGATAGAGGGGACATGCTGCACGTTCTTCAGCTGCACGGTCTTTCCCGAAGTAAACTTCAGATTGACCATGCCAACACCATGAACAGCCACATGCGACTCGTTTCCCATCAGCAGGGAGGAACCTCGTTCTTCCTGGTACAAAGAAAACAAAGAGCGGTCATCACATACATGAATATTAGCCCCTGTGTCAACCCACCAATCAGAAGAGAGACAAACTGAAAGGATCATTGGTAAATAATTACCGTACCCAGATCCTCCAGCCTCGCTAACAACCATGTTGGCTGTCTTCTTCTGCTGCCTGTCCTTGCGGTCTGGACACTCCTTTGCCCAGTGATTAGTGCTCCCGCAGACAAAGCAGCCGCCACTCTTTTCTTTGTTTGCCTTTTTCTTAAAGGCTTGAGCTTGTGGCTTGACGACATTCTTGTTTTCAGTGTTCTTGTTCTTCTTCCTCTTGTGGGCCTGAGGGTTCCTCTTCTGCACCAGATTGGCGCTAGAGCCTCCCTCAGTTAGCACTTTCTTGCCCCGTGTGTCCTTTGCCCTTGCATTCTCCTCAACACTTAAGGAAGCGACAAGATCAGTCACACTGAACTCTTGCCTCCTGTGCTTTAGAGAAGTGGCAAAATCCCTCCAAGTAGGTGGCAGCTTAGCGATAATACCGTCGGCCATAAACTTGTCGGGCAGCACACACTGGTTGTTCTCAAGCTCCTTGGCTAGTATCTGTATCTCATGAGCCTGCTCTACTACAGAACGGTCATCGACCATCTTGTAGTCATAGAACTGCTTCATGATGTACAGCTCACTGCCAGCGTCAGGAACCCCGAACTTGGCCTGCAGTGCATCCCACATATCCCTGCCCATAGGCATGTCCATGTACAGTGGAATCATACCCTCATCTATGACACTAATGAGCGACAGCTTGAGCAAGTTATCCGCCTCATTGAACTTGCTCTCTTCCTCAGGAGAAAGAGGCGGTTCAATGCGCCTTCCCTTGACAGCGTGCTCACAGCGCATAGCGGTAAACCACAACATAGCACGGGATCGCCATATCTTATAATTAGATCCGTCATCCTTCAAAGATGGTGGCCTCAATGTTGCAGCAAAGCTAGCAGATGAAAATGACCTATCAAGTTTTTGGAATGTTGGATATTTAGTCATTTTACACCATGAATTAATCCATAAATGTGATAAGCAAAATACTAACGCTAGTATGATGCGTGCGACAGCCTCATAATCGCTACTGCTACTCATTAACATAAGCAAAATAATAGCAGCAATGAAATGAAGCATAAACAGGGATCTCAGTTTATACCCTAGCGTGCTACTGCCGGTACCCGTGGCCAGTACAGCACCATTGTCGCCTGCAGGGATGGCGGTGAAGTTCACCGCACCAGTAGCAGCGGCGGCGTCGTCGGCATCAGCGCTGGCTCCCACACTCGCACCAACACGCGTCCTCATGGCCACCATCTTGCTGCTGGACGGAGACGAAGTCGGGGAAGGCAGCAGCAGCGTGTCGGAGCAGTCGCGCCCGTGGACGCTCCCCAAAAACTTGATTGCCCGCCTACCCGAGCAGGTACGCTTGACAGGACAAGTTCCGGAGGCCTGCTCACCAGAGCCGCCTGTGCTCGCAGGGGATCTGGCCGGAGGTGCACAAGAGCGGCTCAAGCTCGAACAGTGGAGTGGAGTGGAGTGGAGGCGGCTGGTCGGGAGGAACAAAATGTGAACCCTAGTCTCCGACAGAAGCCCCTTATATAGGAGGTGCCCCTGTCGGGAGACCGTTGGATCTCCCTGGCGGCCGACTGGGCTGGAGCGGCGGCTAGGGTTTGCCTCGGCCGGATGGGCCGAGTGGCAAAACAAGGCCTAGGCCAGACCAAGGCCCACGGCCTCAGGCCGAAGCGAAGCCAGCCAGCCAGCCACGGCCTCGGCCCGGCCCGGCGCGTCGCGTCACGACGCACACGCGCGGGCGGCTCGGCTCGGCTCGGCGGCGGCGCGCGCGTGTGGGTCCCAGGTTCTCCTCCTTAATCGGCTTATGTGGGCATCCTAATGCTTCACTATTTAAGTTGATTGTCCTCTAGGTAATTAGTCAAGTTGGTACTAATCATCTTTCCACTTAAACACACAATTGTGGGCCTTTGAGGTTTACTGATTATTTAGAATAAATAATGGGCTTGGCCCAATTATCCTAACACATCCTTTGCCTATTGTGCTTATTGCTTTGTGTAGTTGTGTAGCTTTGTAGTTGTAGCCCTCTAGTTAGTGTTGGCTTTAATAGTAGAGTACCATGGTTGCTGCTCTCTCGTTTAGCTAGCTAGTGTAGCCTTGTTAGTTTGCAATTCTTGTATGGTGCGGTGCTTAGTGTAGAACTTAATAGGTATTAAAATTGTGTACGAATTTGCTTGGGCGAAACTAAAGCTAGTGCAAGTAGTTGCCATTAGGATTTGTTAGTTTACTAACAATCTTTCTCTAGGTTTAGATTTTTTATAGACTATTCATCTCTCTTTAGCCATCTATAGGTCCTTTTAGCCCGGTACTAGTCTACACCAAGCCACACTCAGCCTTGCGTTGATGTAGCTCGTCACTGTTCACTGTCTTGATGCTTGGCCTGTGCAGCCGCAGTTGCTCGCCCGGCCGGTTGCATGAGCAAAAGGAGGACATACCCCTTCTCTTTATTTTTAAGCGACACACTCACGTCCTCGAACATCCTATAATATACTCTAGATCTTTCCCAAAGGTAATTAATGGACCTCGTCTCTACTATCCCTAAACCAAATATATTAAAAAAAGATCACCCTATCCCATCATCCCTCATCATCATTTGAACCAAACACATTATACGAACACTTGACCTCTTGTATAATATTTGTATATGCGAACATTTGACCTCTTGGAAAACAATTGCAAAAAAGGAAATAAAAAAGCAGACCGGTCTTGCTTTTCAACTTTCCGGTTCAGCAGGTCCTCGTCCACCACCGCGACGACCATAGATCTGCCTTAGCATAAGCAGCCCTTTCGCGGCACTTAACACGTCCTCCCTAGAGATCTCAGTCTCAGCACAATCACCGCCATCATCGGCTAGCTTGTCCTCTGCGATCGTCGTTTTGGACTTAGCACACCTACCGCCGTCATCTGCTAGCTTATCCTCTGCGGTCGTTGTCGTCTTGGACTCCATGTGTCCCGTCTCCTGGACCGGCGGCGTTTCTTCGTCGGGTTCGTCGGCGGCGGCTTGTTCCGGCTGGTAGTGCAGCAGGACCAGGCCCAAGGAGCCATCAGGGTGACCACTCTCCAACGTGACGGGGACGACGACCTTGATCTCCTTTCCTTGCTTATTTCGGCGCAGCTGCTGCTCGTACCGACTGTGCAGTTTCCGAGACCGGAACCACCATAGCTCGACGAGCGTGCCCACGCCCAGACCGTTGGCCGCAACATACTTGTTCCATCCGGTGATGAAGCGGTAGCCGGCGTTGGAGTCGAGGTACTTGCAGATGAGGTCGTAGCGCCGGCCGGCAAGGTCGAACGCGGTGACGAGCAGCCCGCCGGTCTTGTCCTCCACGAACCTCATCTCCGTATTGGTGATTACGGAGATAAGCTGCGACGGCGCCTCGCGCTTGCACGAGAAGAGCAGGCGCGCCTGTTCACGGTCCACATCGCTCTTCACCAGGGACTTTCCGATCATGAAGGATGGCTCGGTCGCGCCGAGTTCCTCGATGCGCTCGCGCAGCGCGCTGGTGATGCCGGGCAACTGAGCAAACGGGACAGGATGGAGTGGCTGCTCCCGCCACGACGTGCCGGCGTCATTCTTCTTCTTGGCGGCCCTTGCGTGTCTCCGGCCGCCGTCCTCCATGGGCGTCGAAATTGATTTGTTATAAAGGATTTTTGCCACCGCGCCCTTCTGACTTGAGTTTATAACTGAGTTTTGGATCCACATTAGAGTTTGTACAGGTTACGGAGCGACAAAGGATGTCTTGTCTGAGAACAACACGTTCAATAGTCCTATCCCTCTACGTCATGGGCCAACTTTTCTCCATGTCCGCTAGAGCGGAGGCCCAGGCCCAGGCCCAGCTGAAGCGGCAAACCGTGCAACCCTAAACAACCGGGCCCCACGGTGGCGGAGACCTCGGAGCACCAGCAAAAGCAAGGCAACCACCCACCTCCGGACCCGGGTGGCGTGGCGGTCGTGGTCGTGGCGCTGCTGGCCTGGCTGGACCGGGCTGGCAGGCAAAGGTAGGTTCAGACGGGACGGAGGCGTGCCCCACTCGACAACCCATCAGCCAGGCCTTCCTTTCCTTTCTCGCCGTCCCGTGCCCTCTCCGCTAGTCCTCGTCTTCCTTCCCAATTCGTTCCCCACCTCCTCGGTCGTCGCCTCCCCTCCCCAAGAGAGCAGGAGCCGCCCCGACCCGCCCCTCCCGGCCCCGCCGCCCCATCCCGTCCGCCGCCATGAATCCCGAGTAGTAAGTTCCTCCTCTCCCTCTCCAATCGTGCTGCCGTTTCCGATTCTGTCGGTGGCGGGCTCGTCGAATCTAGAGCGTGGTCGGGGAACCCGCCGATCTCTCCGCCGGCCGCCCGGGCCGGTCGTTCGGTCGCCGATTCGGCCCCGATCGTGGGGTTTTGGAGGGTCTCCCTTGCTCCTTTTGCTTGGTAGTTGGCTTGCAGTCTTAGCTTTGTCGGTCCCCCATGCCAGAAATAGCAGGTTGTTGGATGCGCCGGCCCCGGTAGCCTAGGAACGACCTAGATTCGTGCATGTGCCGATGTGCGCTCTTTCGGTCGCGGCGTAGCCGGTTGGTCGGGGCGTTCGGAGCCACTACTATTTTGTTTTATTTACTCTTTGCTTTTGTCGTGGATGTGTTCACCAAGTTCGTTCGTTGCAAGGTGGTGTTGGCTTGTGGGCAGGAGCCGAGATGATGTCATCATGATGAGATGTAGATGCTTTGGGTTGTGATTTCTAACGACATGCTCTTGTTATGGTGCAGCGACTACCTCTTCAAGCTGCTCCTCATCGGGGACTCGGGTGTTGGCAAGTCTTGCCTGCTGCTGAGGTTTGCGGTGAGGATTCTTATCTTGCCCTTCCCCACGTATGAGGAAACAGGGTCTGCTGTTTTAACTTGAATGCAGTATCCATGACAACACTGGGAGGAAAATGCCTTGTCTGTATACCTAGGAAGTGTCTTTTGTTTAGTTTTGATTTGATGGTGCATCTCATACCAGGGTAGATGCGCTCCAGGGCATGGATGGTCTCATGTCAAATGACACTTGACATGATATAGGCATGGTTACCATAACTTGTTGTGATCGGCCCCTTTGCATACATTTGGCAATGCAGTTCCTGGCTGAATAGTTTACTTACATACAAAGGTTGCTTTGGTCCAGTATCAAATATTTACTTGTCTAGTGTAGCTTTCTGGTCAGCTTTGGAAATAATAATAGTCAAGTTTCAAAGTCTTATCTCAGTTACATTATTTTGTCGAATCGAACTTTGAAGTAGAAAATTACAAACCATGTGGAATCCAGCAGGTGCTAATAGACTTTTGCTTGAGTTGCCATCTTACATACTCTCAAATCTCAATTATGTCCCATCATGAAATGGAACCATAAGAGGCATTCTGATACAGTACCGCCGTTTATGGAAAAGTATTTAAAAACAGCTGTATTCCTGATTTTCTATTGGGCATCATCCCTCCTAATAAGTTCTTGTTATGCTCATCCGTTTTACTTTCTTCTCATTTACTTGCAGGATGATTCATACCTGGAGAGCTATATCAGTACCATTGGAGTTGATTTTGTAAGTTGGTTTCTCGATGAGATAAAACAAAGCTAATTCCCTCTGTACCGTGCCACTGCTTGCATGCCTTTCTAGTTATTACTCATGTATGGCCTTTTTTTTTCCTCCCTGTCTGCTAGAAAATCCGCACCGTTGAGCAAGATGGGAAGACAATAAAGCTGCAGATTGTAAGTAATCAATTGTAGTGAAGGTTACATTTCATAACTTTAGAAGCTTTGACACTGATGTGTCTGCACATTCTTCTGATTTAGTGGGATACTGCTGGCCAAGAGCGCTTTAGGACCATCACAAGCAGCTACTACCGTGGAGCTCATGGCATTATTGTGAGCTTCTTTTTTGTTTTTTCCTTTTTTTTTTCCTTATCTGTTGTTTTCTCATCTTGTTTAATCTGGGGCTTATTTAAACTTGTTGTATTTCCATAGGTCGTGTATGATGTAACTGACCAGGAGAGCTTCAACAATGTCAAGCAGTGGCTGAATGAAATTGACAGGTATGCCAGTGAAAATGTGAACAAGCTTTTGGTGGGGAATAAGTGCGACCTGGCTGAGAGCAGAGTTGTTTCTTATGAGACTGGAAAGGTAATATTTCTCTGCATTAATTTCCTTAACTGTACATGCTGCTTTCAACCTGGATGATAGTTATTTCTTTTTGTGAACATGGATGATAGTTAAATTGGCTGCATGTTGCTTGTCATCACAGGCCCTTGCTGATGAGATCGGAATACCATTCCTTGAGACTAGTGCCAAGGATGCAACAAATGTGGAGAAGGCATTCATGACCATGGCAGGAGAGATAAAGAACAGGTAACAGCATCCTTTGTGTGGCAGCAGTTTCTCATTCCTTTTGGAGTCACTCAAGTATAGTATGTCAACATATGGAGACCCTCTTTTCATTGGGGTACTGAGTAGTACAAACAAAGAACACTGTGGAACATAATATTGCATATGATTCAAAGTGATGAATCATAAGCCATGAATCTCATGATCACTATTGTTGCTATTGTTCTTCTGCATATGGGAGCAACTAATAGATCTTTGTTCTCCTTTTTGTTGAATAGGATGGCAAGTCAACCAGCTGCAAGTGGTGCTAGCAGGCCTGCAACTGTGCAAATGCGGGGTCAGCCTGTTTCTCAGCAAAGCAGCTGCTGCTCTTGATCATCTATCTAGATCACAGTAGTGTGATTGTGCAGCAAGCAAAACTTAAATTGTTTGCTCTATCCCTGTACATTAAGCCTATATCCAAAAAAAAAAAATTCGTGTTATGTGTTGGATATTGGAAGTCTGTCTGACTGCAACACTTAAGCAGATGATGTGGCCTGCTTTAACTGCCGGTTCTTATTCTGTGTTCATGCAATGTTGGATAAAATCGTTTTCCATTTTAGCAGTAATGAACTAATGATGTGTGAAGTGCTGGAGTTGGGAGGATATTATTTTTGATGTTGAGCAGTCGTAAATGTACCAGCCACTACCTATTTAACCCATCACATATTACCATTCCCCACCCCTAAAAAATGTACTCCCTCCATTCAAATTGTAAGACGGTTTGATTTTTTTACATGTATTTTGCTGATTTTTTTACATGTATTTTACTATATGTCTAGATATATTATTATATTTATATATCAAAAAATAAAAATAATTTACAATTTGGAACAAAGGGGTATTATTTTCTTAGA
This sequence comes from Bothriochloa decipiens, assembly GCA_023333625.1. NCBI lineage: Eukaryota > Viridiplantae > Streptophyta > Magnoliopsida > Poales > Poaceae > Bothriochloa > Bothriochloa decipiens. The sequence goes on along the minus strand of CM041632.1, from coordinate 32,400,400 downwards.
TATTGGAAACATATCATTTTCTTAGATATTGGAAAACAAATTTGCTGCAAGCGAATGTGGTGTTACAAGTGCCAACCATGCCGGTGAATGTTGTTGCCGATATATTAAACGACTTCACAAAAAATAAAAATATGCACATCCATAATAATACATCTGTAGATGTAGATTGTCACAGAATCACTGGCTTCGCACATGGTCTCCTGAGTGCTCCCCCATGCCAAAGTCTGGGTGTCCCTATGCGATGTGACAAAAATCTGCACCGGTGATGTCTCGGATTTAGCACATTCAAGCATCTACACCGTAGAGACCAGCATCAACATTAGAGATGCCCGGTGACAACTCATGCTCAGAGGTGCAAGTAGTTGCACGAAGCCCTGCAATCGTTGCAATGACTGATTACATATACAGCATGCCTAAAACAACTAAAAGCTGCCAGCAAATATGAGGGAAATTTATACACAGCAACTTGCTACTTGCCTAAAACAACAAAAAATTGCCAGCAAATATGAGGGAATTTTATAAGATGTATGTGAACAGGGCTGCTGCCATTTTTTTTCCTCCACTGTCAGATGAAGCCACAGCAACTGATGCCCTTATTTCCGCCCACCATTGGATGTTTGACCCATATCTCATGGTGGGTAAGTTGTAATTGCCTAGTGCAGTTACAGATTACATCATGATATACTGATATAAAGATGCCAGGCAATAAGCTTTTAGATAACATGGTAACTAATGTACAAAAGAAAACCTAGCAAATGTATATGCCTGCCCACATTCTATCTCTGCAATGCAAAACTGCCACAACTTCAGGTGGGATTTTCTTGCCTCAACGGAAAGCTTAGTGCTTCATTGATCCTACTGAAAACGAGTCGAAGTGGGACGCACGCGACTGCTGGTCCGCCAGTTTTTGCAACTACAGGATTCTGGTCTGCACAGTCTTTTTGGCTGCCGGCGAAAGATGATAGCCTCCTCATTTTCCTCGGTGAAGATGCTGGTTTCTTGGTATGGGGCCGCCAAGACTTGTCCAAATCATGTTCTGAGGCCTTTTTACGTCCACTGGATTTAGATTTTGATCGTGGTGCATGTGAAGATCTTGCTTGTCGTGGTTCTGCAACTCTGCTCTTCAGTAAGGAGTCGAGACTGCCCATTACAGGGAGGTGCTCATCTCTACTTGTTGTGGGCCGAGTATCCTCCAAAACCTCCACAGTGACAGGGTACCCCACAATTGGTTGACCTGTCCATTTACTCATGAGGGAAACAAGGGGCACATGATGACCCTTGTAGCTTCTTTGTACAGTCAGCTCAACATCATAAAATCTACAATCTGCGCGTGCCCTCTTGGTTGAACTTGTTACAGGGCATCTTGGAGGTTTCAAATCAGGCCGCGGTCCAAGCGGTGGTAGTACTTGAAGTGGAACATAATTGGGGAACGATGTTGTGCCCTTCTCAGAGTTTGAATGGTTGCTTACAGTTTCTGAGGACTCGTCATGCTCAGGAGTCGCGTGTTGTGTATTATCCTCAAGTTCAGCAGGCCTAGAGACCGTACCTTCCGATTTTATAATCTCTTCACACTGCAGCAGCGAATTTTTATCCCTCTTGTGGCTTTCTTTAGGTATCAAATTGACCAACATTATGCTTTTCTTCTTGGAATTTCTATTATGCCGAGTTGAAGGTGTGCCGCCTATGCCACAGCCAGTACTTTGATTACCCAGTTTTGAAATTTGACCCTTTATAGATGCACAAGATCCATAAGTGTCCAAATGGCCTGGAAAAATGACCAGAAAGATTAGGAAAAATGATGAATTGTTCAGAGTGATAAAATCAGATCATAGAATCCCATCCATATGTAAAACTTGCATCAAAATATGATGACAAATGACTAGGGAACTGCAGTCCAAATGGATAACCAATCATATTTGTATCTAGAAAACTAAAAGAACTCTGCTGCACAAGAGAACAAGAAATTGCCAATAAGTGATTTGTCTAACACCACATGGCGTACTGACTTATCTAATTGGACACAGTTGAACACGTGACTTGAACGCTTAAGCAAGCCTTACCTACTTTTATAACACGTTACATCCACAAATACTATTCCTGTTCATTCATGCAACTGACCTATCTAATTGGAGACAGCATATAAGGTTTGCTTTAAATACAAATCATTTTTTCACCAAAAAAGACAAAGATACTCCCTCCACTTTTTTAAGTGTTGCAACTGGCTTTGGTACACTGACCAAGGTGGAAATTAACTGCGAATTAGGCCGGGTCATTTCTGTGGTCCATTCGATTAAGCCGCGTAGTTATCCTGACACAGTTGAACACGTAACTTGAACGCTTAAGCGAACCTTACCTACTTTTATAACACGTTACATCCACAAATACTATTCCTGTACATTCATGCAACTGACCTATGTAATTGGAGACAGCATATAAGGTTTGCTTAAAATATAAACCATTTTTTCACCAAAAAAGACAAATATACTCCTTCCGTTTTTTAAGTGTCGCAACTGGCTTTGGTACACTGACCAAGGTGGAAATTAACTGTGAATTAGGCCGGGTCATTTCTGTGGTTCATTCGATTAAGCCGCCTCATTATCCGTCCCTGCATGGCTGCATGCAAGCTAAATCATGGGCTCGTGCAGAATATTCGCAGCATCCCGGGCCCGGCACAAGTGCATGACTACATGCAGACTTTATGGCACAGAACAAAGAAGGCGGCATTTAACGGATTGAAATGATTAGACACAAATACGACATCGCGACACTTAAAAAAAATGGAGGGAGCAGTGCAACAAAAAAGGAAAATGAAAATGGCACTGACTTTTACCTTCCTGCAGAACATCACCCTCCAAAGTAACGGTATCAAGAAATCCATCATAATCAGGGCAGTCATCATTGAGAAATCCAATTGTGCATGGGTCAGCATCCTTGAGAGTAACAGCATTTACAGAACCTTTATGATTGATGTGTGATATATCTAATAATGTCTCCAAACTTGAAGTGCCTGAGCTGTAGGAACAGTTATTTACATCAGTTGGAAAAATATTTTTTGCCCTACTTGATTCAAACAAATTGGGTATCTGGCCTCCTGGGTACTGACTAGAAGACTGGCCTGAAGGGTCCCAATGATAATAAGTTCCAGACACTTCTGAATCTTCACATAACATTGATAGAGGGCGATTCCTATCTTTCTTACTCAAACTATCATAGGATTGCCCGATATTGGACCTTTTCTTTTTTATGGATGACTGAGACTGCTTGCCCTTTTTTATCCCATTGGAACTGGACAAATCATAGCCAAAGCTTGGTCCACTTTCAAGAAGAGGAACATCTGGAACAATTCCTGCACCAGACTTCTGCTTGGGAACATTCTTTGTTCCAATCTCCCTAAGATCTCTCATACGCTGGAATCCTTGAACTGTATCATCCCCATGATCTTTATGTCCCTTACGCTTCTTCCTTTTTGACGATGCATACCTAGTGCTTGAAGAGGATAAATTTTGTGGCTGTTTATACAGTGTCAAGGCTTGAGACGACTCTTGAGCTGGATTTTCTTCTATATCATACAGACTCCTTGCACCACGAGATTTTTTGCTGAGCCCATTTATATTTATAGACTTTGTAGAACATATATTATCATTGGCGGCATCCTCTTCAAGATTATCACAGTTATTTGGAAAACGGGTCCTTTCGATTTCAAGGGCATGCATAATGGCATCCTCTCTGCGAACATATCTCCCTTCAGTATATGTCCTCTTTTGCTGGCGAGCTAGAGCCTTGGCTTGTTCTATACATTCATCATATTCTCCACACCGAAATGACTTCACGCGTTTAGATTTCTCAAGATTATACCAGTCACTGTGGCAAAGTCCAAAACAGCAAGTTCAGACTTAGACTACAAGTCAATGCTTTAGTAAACTGATGATGTTCAGTGCAACAAACAGAAAATATCCAAAAATGCAATGGAAGAGTGATAAACTTTAACTTAAGCACTTGTTTGGGAAGTTAAAAGCAAATGTTGTAGCCTAAAACATGCGTACAACTTCAAATGGTTAGCTCACCAGATTAACAGAAATTTCAAATCCAACTTTGTATATGGTAATATTTTCTAAGTATCAGCACAATTTTTAAACTACACAATGTCTTAGAGAGTATGTTCAGACCAAATATACACCAAGAAAATAGATCAATCACTGTGCACGCAATTTTAATCTCTGTCTTGTGTCTTAATTTTAAGGAATGCATGAATTGTTTTGGTCCCCAACCTATGCGTAGAAAGGTAAGCTTATCCTTATCATCTAACGGATACTTATGATGCCTATAGCAGTCTCTAGGTTCAGGCAAGAGGGGGTTGTTATCCTTATCATTTAGTGGATACTTATGATACCTATACCACTCTCTAGATTCAGGCGACAGGGGGTTGAGAGAGATGTTCAGTTGATGCTGCCACCATGGGAGCTAAGGGTGCTATTTCAATATGAATGCAAACATCCAGAAAAAATATATTTCAGCATTGCTTGAGGTAGCTATACACAGTACCCTCCCTTTCGAAGTTCCCATTGTACCTAAATCAAAAGGTTCATCAAAAAAATTGTTCCCTGCCGACTTTGAGATGAACACAACATGAGAGAGTGATCCAATGACCATT
>CM041632.1:32256005-32365749 GCA_023333625.1 Bothriochloa decipiens | reverse complement strand
GGGTTTCGGCGCGGCCGGCGCGGGTGCCGCCGCCGCGGGCCAGGGCGCGGCCGGCGCCCCTCTTCTAGCAGCTGCCGGGGGCCTGGCGTAGCTGCCGCGGCCGGCGTAGCTAGAAGAGGGGGCCTGGCAGCTAGAAGAGGGGCCCGGCGTAGCTGCCGCGGCCGGCGCCCCTCTTCTAGCCGCTGCCGGTGCGGCCGGTGTGGGCCCCGGCGCGGCCGGCGCGGGCGCGGGCATGGGGGCTTTCCCTTCCCCGCCCCACCGCCTCTGCACCTCCACACTGTGGCCCCCGACTCCTCCCTCGCTGCCGCCCTCGTCGCTGCCCGGGCGGCGGCTGCGGAAGGTGAGGCCTGTGTTCGTGCCGCCGCTCTCGCTTGGGAGCGCGAGCGCGAGGCGGCCGACGCACTGGCACGCCAGATCGCCGAGGCCGAGCAGCTCCTCGCCCTTCCTGCCTCGTACGACTCTGGGGCCATCTTCTCCGGCACACCGGCCCATCGGGTGTCCCACACCGCGGTGCTCTGGCACGACCCAGCTGACCCGCTCGTGGCGCAGCTCCACTACCAGGCCGGGGGTGTCTAGAACAACCGCCTCCGTCCCGGTCGTCCTCGAGCCGAAGTCGCCCGCCTACGCCCGTTGGCGGGACCTGATCCTCCTCAACCTCCGCCGCTACGCCCTCGACCACCACGTCGTCACCGACGCCTCGGTCGCGGTCTAGACCCTAGCGTGGTACCGTCTCGACAGTATCGTGCTCTCCTGGATCATCGGGACGATCTCCCTCGACCTACACGACCTCGTCCGCAACTCCGTCGACGCTCGCCGGGCCTGGCTCGCCCTCGAGGGCCAGTTTCTGGGCAACGCCGAGGCACGGGCTCTGCGCCTCGACGCGAGCTTCCGTACCTTCGTCCAGGGCGACCTCTCCGTCAGCGAGTTCTGCTGCCGGATGAAGGGGATGGCCGACTCCCTCGGCGACCTTGGCTGGCCCGTGGAAGACCGCATCCTGGTCCTCAATGTCCTCCGCGGGCTCAGCGACCGCTACGCCCACCTCCGCACGTGGATCACCCGGCAGCGGCCCTTCTCCACCTTCCTGTAGGTCCGTGATGACCTTGTCATGGAGGAGCTCACTCAGGGCATCCAGCCTGGGTCTGCCTCTGCGCCGGGGTCCTCGACTGCCTTTGTGGTCACTCCTCCGCCGCGCCCGTCTGCTCCGCCGCAGTCGTCTCGTCTTGGTCCTCCTTCCCCCGGGCCGAGCGGGGGTGGGGGGGGCCGTGGTGGCTGCCGTCGTCGCGCGGGGGGGCGTGGTGCGGGTGCCGGCCGTGGGAGCAACCCGGCGCCCGCGCCTCCACGGGGTACACCTTGGCCCTCCTTCAACAACCCGTGGGCAGGGCGCATCTCCATGTGGCCCTTCCAGGCTCCCGGTGGTGAGTCTCGCCCGCCGACGGCCATGCTCGCTAGTGCTCCGGGGTTTCACTCAGCGGCTCCGTGGGCCCCACCTCTCGGCACTTCGCCCGAACCGTCGCTGACACCTCCCGGCGCCTCACCTGGGCCCGTCAGTTGGGACCCGGCAGCCTTGGCGTCCACGTTCAGCACCATGGCACTGACTCCTCCTGCTGGCCCAACTTGGGTTGCTGACTCAGGTGCTACCTACCACACTACTTCCAACTCGGGTATACTCTCCTCTGTGCACCCTCCTTCTTCCCATCCTTCGTCCATCATGGTCGCAAATGGGTCGTGTCTTCCTGTCACATGCGTGGGTGCCGCTGGCGTTTCTGGCTCTTTTCATCTTCCTGACGTTCTTGTTGCACCTTCTATGGTTCACAACCTTCTTTCTATTCGTCGTTTTACAGCTAACAATTCCTGTTCTGTTGAATTTGACTCTTCTGGTCTTACTGTGAAGGATTTGGCTTCCCGGCGTCCGCTCCTCCGATGTGACAGCTCGGGGCCCCTTTACACCCTTCGGTTTCCGGCGTCTTCTTCCTCTTCTTCGCCGGCTCCTTTGTCAGCTGCTTTCGCCGCCACGCCTTCCTCCACTACTTGGCACCGCCGTCTCGGCCATCCTGGACGTTATGCTCTGATGCAGCTTAGTCGTAGCTCCGACATTCGTTGTACTCGAGCTCACGATGAGCACTTGTGTCATGCGTGCCAGCTGGGCCGCCATGTTCGCCTTCCTTTTTACACTTCTTCTTCACATGCGGCTCATATTTTTGACCTTGTACATTGCGACCTATGGACGTCTCTTGTCATGAGTATTTCTGGGTATAAATACTATTTGGTGGTGGTTGATGATTTCTCTCATTATTCGTGGACTTTTCCCTTGCGTGCAAAATCCGAGGCATTCCCCACTATTTCTCACTTTTTCGCTTGGGTGTCCACTTAGTTTGGCCTTACCATCAAGGCCGTACAGTGTGACAATAGCCGTGAGTTTGATAACTCTACCTCCCGCGCCTTCTTCCTCTCTCACGGTGTCCAGTTGCGCATGTCCTGTCCGTATACCTCCTCCCAAAATGGCAAGGCGGAGCGCATGATTCGGACCACGAATGACACCATGCGCACCCTTCTGCTCCAGGCGTCGCTTCCTGCTCGTTTCTAGGCAGAGAGTCTGCACACCTCCACCTATCTTCTTAACCGTCTTCCTTCCGCTGCCTGCCCAGCTCCCACACCGCATCATGCTCTTTTCGGTACCCCTTCTCGGTATGACCACCTGCGTGTCTTCGGGTGTGCGTGCTACCCTAACACCACTGCCACCACTCCCCATAAGCTGGCTCCCCGTTCGACTCTGTGTGTTTTCCTTGGGTACTCCCCAGATCACAAGGGTTACCGGTGTTTTGACCTCACTTCTCGTCGGGTCCTCATCTCTCGCCATGTGGTGTTTGATGAGTTCGTCTTCCCCTACTCCACCACCACCACACCATCCTCCACCCCTGACCCTGACCTCGCCTCTCTGTTTCCCACTGACATGGTGGTCCAGCCACCTTTGCCGTTTTCTCCTGCAAGTACTGCTCCTCCGTCGTGCACCAGTGCTGCTCCTGACCCTGTGCCCTACACGGGTCCGGTAGCATCACCCTCCGGTACGGCCCCGGCTCCTCCGCCTGACACGGGGTCGGGGACGCCGGTTCCTGCGGCCCCGGCGCGGTTTGCCCAGCCGGCGCTTGTCTACCAACGCCGGGTGCGGGTGGACCCGGCCCCTGCTGCTCCTGGCCCTGTGCCCTGCACGGATCCGGTAGCGTCGCTCTCCGGTGCGGCCCCGGCTCCTCCACCTGCCCCGGGGCCGGGGACGCCGGTTCCTGCACCCCCGGCGCGGTTCGCTCAGCCGGTGCTTGTCTACCAGCGCCGTGCACGGGCGGTCCCGACGCCTCCGTCGCCACCAGGGGCATCCCCTCCACCGGCGGCGCGGCCGCTGCCGGTGGCCTCTTCACCGCCGCTGCCTTCGGCAGCCCGTACCGTGCAGCCGGTGTACCACCCACCGCTTCTTCACCGCCACCCGCGGCATGTTCACCCTATGGTGACGCGGCACGCGGCGGGTACCCTGCGATCCCGGGCTCTTGTGGCGATGCCCGGCGACACGCAGGTCTCTCCTGTACCCTCTTCCGTTCGCGACGCCTTGTCGGACCCTCACTGGCGCCGCGCGATGGAAGAGGAGTACGCAGCTCTCCTCGCCAACCAGACGTGGGATCTGGTGCCCCGTCCGCCCGGCTCCAATGTTGTCACTGACAAGTGGATCTGGACGCACAAGCGGCGGGCTGATGGTACCCTGTAGCGGTACAAGGCTCGCTAGGTTATTCGGGGTTTCACTCAGCGCCCTGTAGTCGACTACGATGAGACTTTTAGCCCGGTGGTGAAGCCGGCCACCGTCCACACGGTGCTCTCACTGGCCCTTGCTCGCTCCTGGCCAGTGCATCAGCTGGATGTCAAGAATGCGTTTCTGCACGGGACTCTCACTGAGATAGTGTACTGCAGCCAGCCAGCGGGGTTTGTTGACTCTTCACGTCCAGACATGGTCTGTCGCCTCAACATGTCTCTCTACGGCCTCAAGCAGGCCCCTCGGGCGTGGCACTCCCGGTTTGCTGCCTTCCTGGTGACAATGGGGTTTGTGGAGGCCAAGTCAGATACGTCTCTGTTTATATATCACCGTGGAGCTGAGACTGCTTACCTGCTGCTCTACGTTGATGACATTGTCCTCACAGCCTCCAGTTCGTCACTACTCAGCCGCATCATCAGCTCTCTTCAGCAGGAGTTCCCAGTGAAGGATCTCGGTGTGCTCCACCATTTCCTCGGGGTGACTGTTGAGCCTCGTCCTGCCGGCCTTCTTCTTCACCAGCGGCAGTACACTCTTGATATCCTGGAGCGGGCTGGGATGACTAACTGCAAGCCCTGCTCCACTCCAGTTGACACTCAGGGCAAGCTGTCAGAGGCCGAGGGCCCCTCAGTGGACGACCCCACGGCATACCGGAGTCTCGCAGGTGCACTTCAGTACCTTACCTTCACCAGGCCAGACATCACCTATGCAGTGCAGCAGATTTGTCTTCACATGCATGATCCCCGCGATGATGGATAAGTATTGTGTTGGCTGTAGGCTGCTGCAGTACGCAGCACATGTTTCTCTGTGTGTCAAGGACAGCATCTTTGACTGTAGGACAGCAGTTAGCATCTGATTTTAGGACAGCATCTAGGACAGCATCAGTGATGGATAAGTATTGTGTTGGCTGTGGGGCTGCTGCAGTACGCAGCACATGTTTCTCTGTGTGTCAAGGACAGCATCTTTGACTGTAGGACAGCAGTTAGCATCTGCTTTTAGGACAGCATCTAGGACAGCATCTAGGACATCTAGGACAGCATCTTAGTGTCAGCTTAGACTAGCATCTTAGACTAGCATCTTGGCATATGCCTGGCTGCCTAGCAGCCCTATAAATATGTATCCCCAACCCTCAGGTTGGCATCGGATTGTGTGAGAAATAAACCCAGAAAATTGCCCCAACTCCGAGTTCTCCAAGTGTGATCCTCTCGATGAGAGTAAGGATCCTGCTCACACCTAGAGCAAGGATCCAGAAACTGACAAGTGGTATCGGAGCCGTACTATCCTGTAGCCTGAGCATTTCCTGCGCAATCCCTTCTCCAGTCGAGCTCCCTGCCTCGCAGCAGCCCCAGCAGCCAGCAGCAGCTGTTTTGGCAGCCTCTGCCCCTCGTGCAGCAGCGCGCCATGACCACAGGGGGGCAGCCGCGGACGCCATCAAGCACCACCAAGCTGTTGCGGAGAAGGAGTGCGGCCGCAAGCTTCGGGTGCTGCGCACGGATAACGGCGGCGAGTTCACGGCGGCTGAGTTCGTGACGTACTGCGCCGATGAAGGGATCAAGCGCCACTTCACCGCGCCGTACACTCGCAGCAGAACGGCGTCGTCGAGCGCCGCAACCAGACAGTGGTCGCCACCGCCCGCGCCCTCCTCAAGCAGAGAGGGATGCCGGCGATCTACTGGGGGGAGGCGGTGATGACTGCCGTCCATCTGCTCAACCGCTCGCCCACCAAGGCGCTTGACGGCAAGACGCCGTACGAGGCCTGGCACGGGCGAAAGCCGGTGGTGAGCCACCTCCGCGTCTTCGGCTGTCTGGCGTTCGCCAAGGAGCTCACTCACGTCGGCAAGCTCGACGACCGGAGCACTCCAGGAGTGTTCATCGGTTACGCGGAGGGCACCAAGGCCTACCGCATCCTCGACCCTGCGACACAGCGCGTCCGCATCTCCCGGGACGCCGTGTTTGACGAAGGGCGAGGCTGGACCTGGGACAAGGCGGTGGACGACGGCTCGACTTCGACCCTCAGGGACTTCGTCGTCGACTACGTCCACCTGGAGGGAGCCGGGGGAGTTAGCAGCTCATCTTCACCGAGCTCGTCCTCGCCAACCAGCTCGCCATCAGCGTCGGCGAGCCCTCCACCGCCTCCGCCACCAGCGAGTCCACCACCACCACCACCGGCTATGCCACGCACTCCTGCACCGGCTTCCCACTCTCCTGCACCGGCGCCGGCATCTCCCAGATCGGCACCAGCAGCTTTGGCCCGTCAGCGTTCGGTGGAGTTCGCCACTCCGCTGTCCGACGATGAGGACCGCGTCGACGCCTACCACGACAACGAGCCTCTACGCTACCGCACCATGGACAACATTCTCGGCAACCAGCCTGTCCCTGGGTTGGCGGTACACGACTTCGAGGCGGAGCTGCACCTGGCACATGAGGACGGTGAGCCTCGCTCCTTCGCTGAGGCGGAGGGAGACGCGGCATGGCGTGCCGCGATGCAGCAGGAGATGGACGCGGTCGAGCAAAACCGCACTTGGGAGCTCGTTGACCTCCCTCGTGGTCACCGCGCGATCACCCTTAAGTGGGTGTTCAAGCTGAAGAGGGATGAAGCCGGTGCCATCGTCAAGCACAAGGCTCGCTTGGTGGCACGAGGCTTCATGCAGCAGGAGGGGGTCGACTTCGACGACGCTTTCGCCCCCGTGGCACGGATGAGTCCGTGCGACTCCTCATTGCGCTAGCTGCCCAGGAGGGCTGGCGTGTCCATCACATGGATGTCAAGTCGGCGTTCCTTAACAGCGACTTGAAGGAGGAGGTTTACGTACATCAACCGCCGGGATTCGCAATTCCCGGCAAGGAGGGCAAGGTGCTTCGCCTGCGCAAGGCCCTCTACGGCTTGCGGCAGGCACCGAGGGCGTGGAATGCCAAGCTGGATTCCACGCTGAAGGGGATGGGCTTCAAGCAAAGCCCGCACGAGGCAGCCATCTACCGGCGGGGCAGTGGAGGAAAGGCCCTGCAGGTAGGAGTCTACGTCGACGATCTTGTGATCACCGGTACCAAGGAGGTGGAGATCGAGGCGTTCAAGGAGAAGATGAGGGCGACTTTCCAGATGAGCGACTTGGGCCCTCTCTCCTTCTACCTGGGGATCGAGGTCCAGCAGGACAGCTCTGGCACCTCTCTTCGCTAGACTGCCTACGCCAAGCGCATTGTGGAGCTTGGCGGTCTCACCGGCTGCAACCCAGCCCACACTCCTATGGAGGAGAGGCTGACGCTGAGCCGGGAAAGTACGGAGGAGGAGGTGGACGCGACGCAGTACCGGCGCATTGTGGGCAGCCTTCGCTACCTTGTCTACACGCGACCGGACTTGGCGTTCGCCGTCGGCTATGTCAGCCGGTTCATGCAGCGACCGACGACGGAGCACCAGCAGGCCGTGAAGAGGATCCTCCGCTACGTCGCGGGCACCTCCGACTACAGCTTGCACTACCCGAGGTGCCCCGGCGCGACACATTTCATCGGGTACAGCGACAGCGACCACGCCGGCGACATCGACACGAGCAAGAGCACCAGTGGGACGTTGTTCTTCCTCGGCAAGTGTCCGATCAGCTGGCAGTCGGCCAAGCAGCAGGTGGTGGCTCTGTCCAGCTGCGAGGCAGAGTACATCGCAGCCACTACCGCTTCTACTCAGGCTCTGTGGCTGGCTCGGCTGCTTGGCGATCTCCTTGGTAGAGACGCAGAGGCAGTGGAGCTCAGGGTGGACAGCAAGTCCGCCTTGGCCTTGGCAAAGAATCCAGTTTCCCATGAGCGCAGCAAGCACATCCGGGTGACGTACCATTTCATCAGGAGCTGCCTGGAGGAAGGGAGTGTCCGGGCCAACTACATCAACACCCAAGACCAGCTCGCCGACTTCCTGACCAAGTCCCTTGGGCGAGTCAAGTTCCAGGAACTTCGCGCCAGGATCGGAATGTCTCAGATACCTCACAAGGAGCCACACAAGACTTAGGGGGAGAGTGATGGATAAGTATTGTGTTGGCTGTGGGGCTGCTGCAGTACGCAGCACATGTTTCTCTGTGTGTCAAGGACAGCATCTTTGACTGTAGGACAGCAGTTAGCATCTGCTTTTAGGACATCATCTAGGACAGCATCAGTGATGGATAAGTATTGTGTTGGCTGTGGGGCTGCTGCAGTACGCAGCACATGTTTCTCTGTGTGTCAAGGACAGCATCTTTGACTGTAGGACAGCAGTTAGCATCTGCTTTTAGGACAACATCTAGGACAGCATCTAGGACATCTAGGACAGCATCTTAGTGTCAGCTTAGACTAGCATCTTGGCATATGCCTGGCTGCCTAGCAGCCCTATAAATATGTATCCCCAACCCTCAGGTTGGCATCGCATTGTGTGAGAAATAAACCCAGAAAATTGCCCTAACTCCGAGTTCTCCAAGTGTGATCCTCTCGATGAGAGTAAGGATCCTGCTCACACCTAGAGCAAGGATCCAGAGACTGACACGCGAGCCCCACCTCACTGCTCTCAAGCGCCTCCTCCGCTACCTCCGCGGCACTGTCGACTACGGCTTGCTCCTTCACCGGTCTTCCTCCTCCGAGCTCGTCGTTTACACTGACGCTGACTGGACCGGGTGCCCGGACACTCGGCGCTCCACCTCTGGCTACGCCGTCTTCCTGGGCGGCAACCTGGTGTCCTGGTCGTCCAAGCGCCAGCCGGTCGTCTCCCGCTCCAGTGCCGAGGCGGAGTACCGCGCTGTCGCTAACGGCGTGGCTGAGGCTTCCTGGCTCCGGCAGCTTCTCGTCGAGCTTCACAGCCCTCTCTCCCGGAGCACGCTGGTCTACTGCGACAATGTCAGTGCGGTGTACCTCTCCACCAACCCTGTGCAGCACCAGCGGATCAAGCATGTGGAGATCGATCTCCACTTCGTCCGGGATCGGGTCGCCATTGGCGATGTTCGGGTTCTCCACGTCCCGACCACCTCCCAGTTCGCCGACATCTTCACCAAAGGTCTCCCGTCCTCTACCTTCGCCGAGTTCCGCTCCAGCCTCAACATCACCGGTGGCTAGTTGCGACTGTGGGGGGGCTCGTGTGTTGTTCTTGTTTCTCTTCATTCATGTCCAGTCTGTAAACTCTGCTGCGCCGGTAGTTCAGACTGCGGGGGGGTGTTGGAGTATATGAGGTTTAGGCCCATGAGGCCCATGTATGTCTATATAGCTACCCTCCCTAGGGTTAGCCCAATAATGAAAATCATCATTCACTCTAACAGACGTAATTGGTAATATATTGTAAGAGAAATTATTAATCATAGTATATCTGGAAACTAAAAGACTTTCTTAAATCTTAATATGCCTTGTAAAAGAAATAGAGGGTGTACTACATTCCCAACAATGCCAACCGCTTGGCGACAAAATCCCTTAAAGGCTCAAGAATAAGGATTTGATGCTTAGCTACAAGAGGGAAATGTTGAAAAATAAATGAAAATCTGCCATCAAAGCCTTCGCAAGACATTTGGACTCACTAATGATATTGGAAACTGTAAGGTGAAGACAAAAGGACAGCAAGCATACCTCATTAATAGCACCCTTATCTGATGTTTGCAGATATGTAGCATTTCTCGAAGGTTGTTGTTCATTTACATATTCTACAGTCCCTTCACCTGGAACTTGTGTGTTGAAATCCTCATCAACATTAAAGACATAATTATTCAAAAGAAGGCGTGTTGCTCTTTTCTCTTCAATGAAGTTTGATACTTTCTTTGAAATTTCCTTTGGAACGTTTGGGCAGCTGTCATCGATGAGATGAGCCTTCAAAGTAGTAACACCACCACTTCGACAAAGAGAACAAAACTTGCATTGCCAGCGTCTTTTATTTCCATCAAGATCCACAGCATGCTCCCAGCCAATATCCCTTGCTCGCAACATCGGAAGCTGCAAACAAATTTGAACTTTGTGAACACAAAAGATTAATGGTAATGTTAGTATTCACAAGAAACCAAAAGTTTGTTGAAGGTATGAATTAGTTAAGCAGTTGCTGATATTAAGTACTTAGGTACAAGGAGTGTGCAAAAGGTTAACAGTGGCCAGTTTATCATCCTAAGTCATTTTTCCCTTCAGTGCTAGTCTTCATGGATACAGTTTAGACAAATTTATAATCTCACAGGTACGAAGTAATTTTATATTTTATTGACACCATTCTTATCACAAATGGTCAATGCAGAATGGTTTAGCCACATAGGATGACACTAGTTTGCCCATTTTTTCTTTCCAAAGATTGGAATCATCTGCTGACATGGTTGCACATGTTACTAAATTTAAGTGATACCCCACTCCACCCATCCCCCAAAACAAGTAAGAATCAGTAGATGTTACACTGAGTACAAAACAAATCAAAGAGAAAAAAGAAAAGGCTTATTGTCCATTTATATACCCTGGGAGTAGTATCGTGATGAACTGAACTCGTTTGGTTAGTGACTTCTTCAAGAACATTAGTGTCTGTTCCATCAGGAAGCACTGAATCAGAAGGTAGAAGATCCTTCTCAACATCAGCATCACCAGAAGGGCTCTTAGTCTTTACATTGTCACCACCATTTTGTGCAGCTCGCTTCCTCCGTCTCTCTCGTTTCTTCCGCAAGTGCTCCCTTATCTCCTCAACAACATCTGCTGGAACTTTAGGGCACATTTTGACATCTAAATCACCAGCTAGATGCCGTTTGAGTCTAGATACACCACCACCGTACCTAATTAGGCCACAATACATACACTTCCAGTGTTGTCTATTTTCATCAATCATTATGCCATACTTCCATCCCATATCCCTACTTTTCCAAAAAGTATCTTTACTCTGCAAAATTATAAAGTTTTAAATCATGGTGTGGAGGAGGTAAGATGTAATTTAGCCATATGTATCTGAAGTTCATCAGATCAGTCAAGGCATAGCAAATGAATGGCCTAAAGTAAAATGTATGAGGTATAATTGCCTTAAAAAGTGATGAAGCGAAATTCACAATTGCAAGAGAACAGTTAATGTTAAGCAAAGGAAAATTGCCTACATAGTATTCTATTTCTGCCCGAAGGCTGAAGTACAACTCAAGGTTTTCTCTTCAACATGGCAAAAATATACTGGTATCTTCCTCGTATGCAACAACTATGTGTTAATCAGAAAAATGTTGGCTGTGCAGAACAGAATGTTCTATCTTCAATTGCATTTGACATTGTAATATCAAAAAATACATGGAACATTGACAGAATCCTTTTGCCTCAGCCCAGAACAGTTCCCCTCTCTCATGATGTTGATAAAATTAATGCAAGCATATGATATAACTAATCTGTGAATACGAATCATGAGAAGTTCCTTGTATCAACACAGCTAACTATGACAAGAAAACTAAATAGAAAATGGCCTCCATACTGAAGGGAAAATTGAAAAAACATAAATCCAGGAGTTGATGCTAAAAAAGTTGTAACCAATGTAGTTCTTCAAGAACAAGATAATTCAAATTAACCCAAAATAGTTCAGTTTTTAATAATTTAGTCCTAACAAAGAACCCACACTTACATCCTGAAGGTGAAACCTACAGAGTTTATCAATCAGCTGCGATGATTTTTTTTAAAAAAGAAGTATATTAAATCAGCAGAAACATTCTATGTTTGATCCATAGTATCCCATTCTTGTAGTGAGGCAGGGAGACAGGGAGAGGCAGGCCACCATTACATTCAGTGTTGCTTGATTCATAATAAACTAATCAAAGCCGAATGTAATTTTGTTTCTCGAGTATGCAGGAGATCTGTGTATCATTGCATTAATAGAAAGAATGATAGACATACAACACCTACCAACACACACACTGTTTTGACAATTTCATAGGCACCTGCTGTAGGACCAAATGTGATTCTACTCTACAGAATACCAAAATGAGCAACAAGTATTAACATGAACATACAAATCAGGAAAAAAATGGACCCAGCCATAGAATAACATGTCAAGTATCGACTTATGATTTGACAAAGAAAATATATAAGCATCTAGATAGCAAACTCTTAATCTACTCACTAATAATTCATCATTTTGGTAAACTTACTCCAGGAGGCAACTCCAACAAATTCATGATGCTTACTGTATTTGCAAAATGCATATTACTGATGCACTGCTTGTATGATGCACCAAGAACATCCTCATCATTCTAACACAAACCACAGTGCAGAATCAGTCGTTTTCAAACACCAACAATTTCTATGTTATTCGATACTTACAGGATGATTGTGGAAACCTGGTGAGCGCATAGGTTACAAGCAGTAGCATTTGCAAATTTCAAGTAATTGTGACAGATTGGAGATGAAATCTCTTTCCATTTCAACACAAAGGTACTGTAGTTTCCTTGTAAAGTCAAAATGATTATACCTCCTGTGCCGGCACATCTCCAGCATTTGGCTCCGGCTCCACCTGTGGCTGTGGCTCCAGTTGCTGCAGCTGTGGCTGTGGCTCCGGTTGCTGCTGCTGTGGTGGTGATGACTGTGGCAGTTGCTGCTGTGTCTGTGGCTTCTGCTGTCGGCGCCGCTTGTAGGTAACTATAGGGTGCTGGGAAGACGAATCCCTGGAATGCACCTTGTTAATCCCTTGGCTTGCCCCATCGTCCATCATATTCTCTTAGATTCGGCCGCCAAGAAACCAAACCAAGAACCTGCATCGGAACAAAGCAGCCAAAATCCTCAGCCAGAGGCCGTTCCAAGAACACAAGAAATACCAACTACCAGAATTCCCGGACCAAGAATCCTGACTGAAAGATTCAACCATTTCCCCTCAACGGAACCACCAAGAAAGTTCGTCCCAAATATTGGGGGAACAAGGCGGTCAAAACGGCAAGAAACAGCGGCTTGGGGAAAAAAACACGGTTTCAGGTAAAGTACCGGAGCCTCGCTTCTGCCGACGGCACCGGGCCACCGGGGCGATCGATGAGGCGGCGGATTCAGGGGCGGGGCGAATGGCGAGGGGCTCCGAATTCAGGCCATGGGAGGGGGTGGAAATGGAGAGGAAGGAGGGGATGTGAAACGGAACTGCGGCAATGAAGGCAAAGGTTGTATTGGATACAAGAGACTAGTTGGGGAGGAGGAGACTGACAAAAATCCGGCACCACTTAGCGTCGTCCGTTTACTGCCTTTTCTTCCTCTCTCTCTCTCTCTCTCCTTCCCTGCTACCTGCCTTTCCAGCCCTCTCCCTGCGTTTTCTTCCAAAAAAGAAAGAAATTTGTGTCCCCTCCTGTAACAAATTTGTTAGCCATGGAGTTTGATAATCCGGTAGCACACGATGTAGCTTAAGAAATCTTTTGGCTTTTATGTATAAATTTCAGAAGGAGAAAACGTATTTCGTCTTCGCCCTGGATTTATGTGCATTTGGTCTAGGCTCCGGCACAATCCGAATAAAATTGGTGGAGAAGACAGTCAGTTATTGAACTCTAAGTGGTTAACCAAAGGGATGTTTGGATCTTATTCTCATTTTATTTTAGTAATTTTGTGTAAATCCTTTTTTTACTGAAAAATTTTGTGTAATCCTTAGCAGATCCAAGCACAACCAAACCGAAATGATATTATGCGAAAGAAGAATTATTTTGCTTCTTCAAATTGTCTTGCCTTGTAATTAGTTATTAGTTAATAATTTTGGAGCACAGCAAAAAAGAGGAAAGAAAAGCGTTACTGCATGAGTTATTAAAGGATTAGTTCACTGCTGCATTAGTAGTACTGGTAGCAATTGCCGATAGCCTATTCAAGAGGGCAGTAATTCATCAGTCCTCGTAGTATTTGTGTTCTGACTACTGAAAACGATTACTCGGCCTTGCTCCTTGTTGGTTCTGGTGCATGTGCATCATCCCCATGGATATACGTGGCACCTACTCTATACTACAGAATGGCAGGATACAAATACAAGGAACCTACCTTTCTGGGACTGGGAAAAAATAAATGACCGGCAGATCTTTATATGCACACAGCATTCTTGGCAGCAACTGATCATTTGAGATTTCAGTATACTGCTGGTTTCAATAAGTATGTGCATATACCATAATCTATCCCAAATTATAGGGCGTTTAGCTTTCCTAGGTACATTTACAACTGACATTGTAAGTACAGCGATTCAGCAAGGCTAAAAGTGTGCCCATCTGAATCTCGTCCTTGGTGAAAATATAGGAAAGGTAACTGATGTTACTAAAAATCTCACTTGAGTTATCTTGAATGTGGCAAAATTTAAAGCAGGTCATTTTTATTTTTTGTAATCTACTCCAAAAGAACCAACAATCTAGCAGAAAAGACAAGAACATTAAAGGAAATACTTTTTTGTGGTACAAGAAAGAAGTCCAATGTTGGTTTACTTCGTTTTTTAAACGAAAGGCATTTGCCCGGCTTTACTGAAAGCTTAACGGAGTGGTCTGGCTGGGGACACCAGCTTTACAATTCAGTCACCAGAATCTAAGCCAACCTCTAACATCTGATAGCATCAAGCTACTGATAACCAAACGAAACAATGAACAAGTTCTAAACTACTCTAGAGCAACTGAAACCACAATACCAGATTTCTCCTCAACCTACTACATCATTGTGTTAGCAGCTAACAGATGCATCATCTCGTCGGCCGTCGGCTTCATCTTCGGCTTCAGCAGAGGACTCCAAGTCTTCAGAAGCGAAATTGTCTTGTGAATAAGCAACGTCGGAGACGACATCACCTTCTTGTTGAACACATCATCATTCCTCGACTTCCAAATAGGCCACATTGCACCTACATAAATGTACATCAACACCTTCTGCTTAGTACCTCGAGATCATTCAATTATCTCTACAAATATGATTCACAGCTGATTGGTGAGGACATCCACCCAACCAATCTCTAAGAAAGGACCATAGGAATACTGCCATTGGGCATTGAAAAGTATATGGTCAGTGGTCTCTGGGATATTGTAGCACAAACACTTCTCAGGGCCAGCCCATTTTTTCTTTTTAAGTCGAACACCGCACTGGATTTTGTCATGAAAAGCCATCCAAATGAAAATTTTAACTTTTAGTGGTATGGGGGCTTTTCCACATCAAAATCATGTGTCTGTCCACCACGCCTTTAGAGGTTAACATATTGTAAAGGGATTTAGAAGAATATTTGCCAGATTTTTCTAACAGCCATATCACCTCATCTCTTCCTGGTTCCAATGTTATCAACTCTAGTTTATGCCTTAGCTCTACATACTCCATAGCTTGTTTCTCATCAAGTTGTCTCCTGAACTCAAAATGCCACTCACCATTTTCTTTCATTTTTGAGACAGTGATGTCGGGTTGTCTAACAATCTTGAATAAGTTAGGAAAGCTAATGCTCAGGGGGCATTAGTCCAGCCAGCAATCTAACCAAAACCTGGTCTGTTGTCCTGAATGCACTATTATCCCTCTTCCTTTCTCATTGCTATCTCTAACATTCAACAGGGCCTTCCAGAATTATGATCCAGAATTATTCTTAATCTTAAAGATACTCTTATTTCCAAGATACTTCTTCCTCAAAATTGAGCAACATAGTCCTTCATTTCCTTTCTCCAGCTTATCTATCCATTTAACTAATAGACAGTCATTCATAACTCTAACATTGGTAAACCCAAGTCCACCATACATCTTTGGTCTACTTAGTGCGTCCCAACTAACCATATGATACTTCCTCTTTTTGGATGAGCCCTGCCAATACAATCTAGCTCTAATTGTGTCTAATTTCTGACAATTTCCTTCATACAGCTTATATACACCCATTGTGTACATGGGGATGCTTGACAGGTAAGAATCAATAAGAGTAGCTTTTTCACCTTTAGATAAGTACTCACATTGCCAAGTCCCGAACCTCTTCTCAGTTTTTGCTTCAACATAACTCAATTGGGCTTTAGTGACTTTCTTGGGGCTTACTGGTAAACCCAGGTATGTCATAGGGAAAGAGGCCAACTTACATCCCATGATCTCTACAATATTCTGCTGTTCCTTTGGGGCTAATCCCACTGTAAAGACTTCTCTCTTCTCAAAGTTATTTTTCATTCCTGACATAGCTTCATAACATGACAAAATCAATCTTACAGTCTTCAAATTCTCTGGGGAATATGCCAGCAGGACCGCAGTATCATCAGCATATTGCAAATGTGTTAGGCTTTCATCTACCAGATGAGGGATCAGCCCTTGTATTATTCCACCCTCACTAGCTCTAGACAACATTGCTGACAAAGCATCAGCTACCAAGTTAAACAGCAGTGGTGACAAAGGGTTATCCTGTCTTAGTCCTTTAAAATTTCTAAAATATTCTCCTCTCACTCTATTGATATCTATGCATACTACCACCTCTAACAGTTTGATTGATCCATTCTATCCATATCTTAGAGAAGCCTTTTCTTCTCAACACTTCCTCTAAAAAGTCCCAGTTCACCTTATCATAAGCCTTTTCAAAATCAAGCTTCAAAATAACTCCTGCCTATTTGGATTTTTTAGGTCATGTAGCAATTCTTGCAAAATAACCACTCCATCTAAAATACTTCTTTTTGGGATGAATGCAGTCTAGAATGGACTAACCACTTTGTGAATCACTGTTGTTAGCCTAAGGGACAGGGTTTTGGTGATGAGCTTGTAAATCACATCAACCTATCATGGATGATGATGGTGTTTTGGTGATGAGCTTGGTGATGAACTTGTAAATCACATCAACCAAAGGAATAGAGGAGCTAAGGGACAAGGTTTTAGTGATGAGCTTGTAAATCACATCAACCCTGTCGCCGTTTGATACCTCCCCGGCCGGCCAGGATGATGATGATGGTGGTCCAACACATCAACCTATCATGGATTGCATGGGGCACTCATCAACCGTCAACAGCGTGGCAACCCCTTCAATTGATGTAATTACAACGGCCCCCTCGCCCGCGGACCTTTCAGAGTCGATCGTGGCTTTCGATGGGTCGAGTAATGCTGCTCGGGACTTCCCAGTCATTGCACCCCTCGGTTCTGCGGCCATTAATTTGACGGCGCCAGTCAATGATTCGAAGGGCCCTATCGACGATAGCCCAGCAGCCATCAAACCTTTCTCGTCTGACGAGGAGGCCCCTTCAATGGTGTCCCCTACTCTAGTTTGGTTTGAAGTCTGATGATCTGAAACTCCCCTGGACCGGTTGTGGTAGCACTGGGCCATCTTATCATGAGCCCATGGGCTCACAGGTTCCAGCCCAACAGGTTGTTGACTGCCATATTGGGCATTCGACGACATCTAGACCTCAAGGCGATGTTTCTGCTGATGAGGGCAGTGGCTATGGTGAGGCACCGGATGTCCTCCCGGCCCCACCATGGTCGCCCCTGTTCTTCCCCTCCGACGAGGCGACGGAACTGCTGGCCTCGCCACGGACCCCACCGTCTTCCCCTCCCATCCCTGAATTCAACGCCCTCGTCACCCCACCCCTGCAACCTCTTGCTCCGATGAAGCCGCTATTAGTGTACTCCAGATGCCAATTCCATCCTTCTAGGACTCCTGTGGTCAGGGAGGTACCTGCTGTGGAGGCTGCCACTACATCTCCTGTGACAGAGGTGGCGGTGGAGGAGGAAGCTGCTGTGGAGGCGGCCATGGTCTTAGAGGATGCGGGAGTCACTCTACAGGCTCCTGCGCCGCATCTCGCCTCCTTCTCGGCTAATCTGGTAGCCTCAAGTGCAGGCCCTCCCCCGGCGGCCGCAATGGTCCTGTCTCCGGCGGTCACGGGGGAGTCCCCTGCTCCACCTGAGGTTTGGATGGCATTATTCAACAAAATAACTCAACAAACCATAGGACTGCTGCCTGTCCCTCAAGTCAGTAAGTGTGGAATCAAGTCGGTGCCATCCAACAACTACTCCCGCCACAGCCATCATCTAACCGGTGTTGAGGCAGAGGTGGTTCCTAGAGACATGGTGGGGAGAACAAAGAAGAAAGCGATGAGGTCACTTGACATCATTGATGAGCATGAATGTATAACTCAATAGGCCCAGAATGAGTATGCAAAATTATTTTTGCAGCCACTCTCAGACTCTCATCTAGAGGCTCTGATAGCACTGTTTAATTGGCGTCTTCCTAAGGAGTTGGAGCCCATGGCGGATGACGTAATGGTGGTTTAAGTTTGTGCTTGGTCGTTCTTATACAATTTTTTAATGGATCCAACAAAAATATTGATTTGGAAAGTTAGGGGCCTAAATTCTACTGCTAGACAAGACTCAGTGCATTCCCTGGTATCTTCATCAGGTGCAGAAATTATTTGCATTCAGGAAACCAAGATTATAGACATATCACAACGAGTCATACTATCTGCTTTCGGGTCTGACTTCATAAGTTTGTTTCTGTACCCTCAATTGGGGCTTGTGAGGGTATCTTAGTGGTGTGGAAACACCATATTGGAGTTACAGGGGCTCAGCGGGTTGATAACTTCAGTACATCTATTCAATTCTCCACAGAAAATGGACAAGCATGGTGGCTGACCTGTGTTTATGGTCCACAAGGGAATGATGATAAAATTCAGTTCCTACAAGAGCTTCGTGACATTTGGGCTCCTGTCGAGGGCCATGGATGATAGCTGATTTACAAGGATGAGGATAAGAACAACACCAACTACAATAGGGCTATGATGGGCCAATTCAGGCATTTCATAAATGACCTGGCCCTCAAAGAAATTCCTCTTCACGGTCGTAAGTATACTTGGTCTAATCATCAAGACTCCCCTACTATATGCTCTGTTGATTGGGAGGATAGATTTCCTAATTACTTGCTTCAAAGTTTGGCTTCAAAGGACTCTGACCATTGCCCACTCTTACTGGGTCTTCAGGAAAGTATGCCAGGAAGGCGTAGATTCCATTTTGAGTCTTTTTGGACCAAATTCGATGGTTTCTAGGAAGAGGTGGTTGCAGCCTAGGCGTCGGTGCCTACCGGCTCCTGTCCTTTTTTAACTCTGGAACAGAAGTTCAAAGCGACTGCCAGGGCATTACAGAGATGGAGCAGCAAAAGAATTGGTAACATGAAGTTTCATCTTGCCTTGGCATGAGAAATCTTGCATCAGCTTGAGATCGCTCAGGATAACCGCCTTCTATCCCCAGGTGAATTGTGGCTAAAAAATAATTTGAAGAAACACAGTCTTACTCTCGCCTCCCTGAATAGAACTATTGATAGGTTGAGGTCATGCATTGGCTGGCTCCGTGAGGGTGATGCTAACACCAAGCTCTTCCACCTGCATGCCTATCACAGAAAGAAGAAGAATTTTATTAGTCGGCTCATTGCTGGGGAATGCATCTATACAAGACACAAAGACAAAGCTGAAGTTTTTGATAATTTCTATGAAAATTTGCTTGGGAGTTGCACTTACAGAATGCGAACCATCAATTTGGCTGAAATCGGGATTGATTCACATGATTTGACTGAGTTGGAACTTCCCTTTGGCGAAGAAGAAGTTTGGAAGACTATTCGGCAAATGCCTTCTGATAAAGCTCCTGGACCAGATGGATTTACAGGTCGCTTTTATAAATCTTGTGGGCCAATCATAAAGGCTGACATCATGGCAGCGGTCTCAGCACTATGGAGTAGGAAATTTAGAAATTTCAGCACTCTTAATTCATCCTATATCGTCCGGATCCCTAAGAAAGAGGGTGCAGATCAACCTAAGGATTTTCGGCCTATCAGCTTAGTGCATAGTTTTGCTAAACTAATCACCAAGTTAATGGCTAATCAACTTGCTTCTTATCTCCATCAAATGGTTTCCCTTAATCAAAGTGCTTTCATAAAAGGACGGTTCATTTAGGATAATTTTATGTTGGTGCAACAAACAGCTAGATTTCTTCATCAACAGAAACAACCCCACATGTTACTCAAATTGGACATTTCAAAAGCATTTGATTTGGTCTCCTAGTCCTTCCTCCTGAAGGTCTTGCAACATTTGGATTTTGGACAAATTTGGTGAGATATTTTTTGTGGGTTGTTATCTTCCTCAACCACTCAAGTCCTCTTAAACGACATCCCCGGGGATGACATATCTCATCGGCGGGGCCTAAGGCAAGGCAACCCCCTCTCTCCCATGTTTTTTATCCTGGTTATGGATGTTTTAGGATATTTGATTACCCAAGCTGCTAGGGACGGACTTCTATAGCCCCTCTCAACAAGGAACATAAAACACCACATTTCCCTTTATGCGGATGATGTGGTGCTCTTCCTTCGACCAGAAGTTCGTGATATTTCTATAACAATGGATATCATTGACATCTTTGGAGATGCCTCGGGACTGAAGACAAACTTACAAAAGAGCAGTGTGTTGCTAATTAGGTGTGGGAGCTCGGAGTTGAAAAATATTCAGAACCTGCTGCCATGCGCCCTTGCTGAATTCCCCTGCAAATACTTAGGCTTGCCTCTTTCTTTGAAAAAGATACATAAGAGTCAAGTACAACCCATTGTTGACCGTATTGCTGATCAACTACCAGGCTAGAAGGCGGAGTTGATGTCAAGGGCGGGAAGGAAAATTCAGGTCCAATTTGTGCTCACAGGGATGCTTATTTATATTGTTATGGCAACTGACCTTCCAACATGGGCTATCAAAGCAATTGACAAAATTTGAAGGGGCTTTCTCTAGCGTGGTCACGAGGAAGCAAGAGGTGGACACTGTCTGGTTGCTTGGTAAAGGTTTGCAGGCCAACTGAACTCGATGGACTAGGGATCTTAGACTTAAAAACTCTTGGCTAGGCATTAAGAATGAGATGGTTATGGCTGCAAAAAATAGAGCAGACCGTCCATGGGCTCATCTCCCAATTCAAGTTCCTGAACAAGCAAAAGCTTTCTTTACGGTGGCTATTAGTTTAGAAGTCGGAGATGGTGCACATACCCTTTTTTGGAACTATAGATGGCTGCATGATCGGTGTATAGAAGAGCTAGCTCCTTGTTTATTTGCTACCATCCCCAAAAGACGGACTAAGCAACATACGATCAAGGAAGCACTCACTAACTATGCTTGGATTGCAGATATAAAGGGGGCTCTAACTGTTGGGATAATTGTGGATTATTTGCATCTATGGGATATAGTTTCAGCTATCGTTTTATAGCCAGAAAGGGAGGACAAACATATTTGGAGGCTTTCCTCTAATGGTTAGTACTCAAGTCAGCATATGAGGGATTTTTCTTGGGAGCTACCCCATTTCAACCATGGGAACTGATTTGGGAGACTTGGGCACCACCAAAATGTTGGTTCTTCATGTGGTTAGTAGCTTGAAAGAAATGTTGGATAGCTGATCGACTTGCACGTCGGGGGCTGCCCTGCCCAGGCTATTGTCCACTGTGTGATCAAGAGGAGGAAACTATCAATCATCTTCTGGTCGCTTGTGTCTTTGCTAGGGAGTTCTGGTTCCATCTTCTAAGACAAGTTGGTCTACAGGCCTTATCTCCACAGCCTGCTGAAAACTCCTTCCTCAACTGGTGAGACAGAGCTAATGATGCTACTCCTGAGCTTCAAATGCAAGGGGTCAACTCCCTATTCATGCTAGGGGCTTGGATTCTTTGGAACCATCGTAATCAGTGTGTTTTTGATGGAGCGGCTCCAAGTATTGTTGGGGCCTTAGTCATGGCCAGTGACGAACATCGGTTGTGGACCTTGGCTGGGGCTCTAGGACTATCTCTTTTATTTGTTCACATCCGAGGTGATTAGTTGCTTAGGTCTTATCGGGTCGCTTTGTTAGCTAGCTTAGGAGAGCCATATGTCTGTTGTGATATGTTGTATGTGTGAGTGCGTTGAGTTGGGTTGAGTTTTGTAAGTGTGTTGGGTTCTTGCATCCATTTTCTTCTTAATATCATGATGCACAGATCTCCTGCATTTTCCCAAAAAAATCACATTCAGGAGACAAATGGGTCTATATTGCTTCACTATTGTTACTGGTTTGGTTTTTAGAAGCAGTATGATCACTCCATAGTCCAATCTCCAAAGTTCTAATCTTCTAGCATGCAATTCATTCAGCATCTCCTTAATCAAAACTTATTTTTGGCC
Source organism: Bothriochloa decipiens (assembly GCA_023333625.1). Classification (NCBI taxonomy): domain Eukaryota; kingdom Viridiplantae; phylum Streptophyta; class Magnoliopsida; order Poales; family Poaceae; genus Bothriochloa; species Bothriochloa decipiens. The sequence continues at coordinate 32,343,958 of CM041632.1, read as the reverse complement.
AGAAGGCTTTGAAGAACTCCAGTGAGAATCCATCAGGACCAGGACTAGTATTATTTTTCATCTCTTTCTTCACAGCTTCTATCTCTTCATATGTGAAAGGTTTGCACAGCATCTCATTGTCACTCTCCTGCAACTATTGCTCTGCCGGCCAAATGTCAGGTTGCAAGTGCATGTCAGCTACCTCAGCTTTTCCAAACAACATCTTATAATAGTCTGTGATGTGCTTTGTTAAGATATTGGGGTCCATCACTTCCTGCCCCTCAACTTCCAGTATGGTAATTTTTATCTTCGTTTTCCTCCCATTTGCACACTTGTGGAAGTAGCTTGAATGGGAATCACCCTCTAAGATCCATCTTTCTCCCCCTCTTCTCTGCCAATGGATTTCTTCATCTGTCAGAATTTTTTGTAACTATGAATCTAATTCATATCTCTCTACCCACTCAATCTGAGCCAGTGGCCTAGACTCACTCCACTCATCTAAGATCTTCAACCTGACCAAGATCTCTTGTTTTTGCTTCTTCTGTTGACTGTCACTATTCTGTCCCCACCCCTTGATGGCTCTCCTCAATTGACTTAACAGAATATGCAGTGATCTAAGACATTATGTTTGAACCTTAGGGGCCATTTACTCTGAACCCAATCCTTGAAGTCCTCACATCTTAGCCACTGAGAATTGAATCTAAAGTAGTGGATCTGGGTGGGTCTCCCCTTCTTGTATCTACAAAAAGTGGATTATGGTCTGAGCCCACCCTGGGACCAGTTTGGACTGCTGCCAGGTTAAACTCATCTTCCCAAGCACAAGAAGCTAAAACTCTATCTAGAACACACATAATTGGTGGGTTCTGTTTGTTTGACCAGGTAAACTTGCTGCCAGTTCTATGTAGTTCTCTAAGAGCAACCAAATTTATCATTTCATTGAAGGCATCCATCAAGCCAAAATTGACATTATCAGTGGACTTTTCATGAGTAGCTCTAATCAGGTTGAAATCACCACCAACCAATAGAGGGTTAGTGGAGCTTTGAATCTTTTATTGAATTTCCTCTATAAACTCTAGCTTCCTCTCATCATGGGCTAGACCATATACATTCATTAACTCCCAACAGAAATCATTCTCTGACATCTTCAGAACACAGCTTTGAAAGAACTCCCCACAGTCTTCATTGGTAATCACAGCCTTATCCTTATCTACACCAATAAGCATACCTCCTGAATGTCCATTACTGGGTACCCATGACCATTGCATATTCCTATTGCCTGCCAATTTCTCTAGTTCTCTCTATGTATAGGAAGACTTGATAGTTTCCTAGAGGCAGATACAATCTAAATTGTGTTTTTGCATTAACTCTATGAGAAGCCCTCTTCTTCCAGCACTACCCAACCCTCTTATATTCAAGAACAAAATATTCATTTGACCTTATTGTTATTGGAAACTCCTCTATTGGTATCTCTATTTACCTCTACTAGAGGCCCCTCTAAGGGTGTAACTCTATCCCTATTCTTGCTTACATCAATATCTCTAGAGTTTATGATATCATTCATATGACTAAGCTCACAGAAATCCTCTAAGTTTGTGTTATTCAATCCAACTGCATCATCTAAGTCTTCTGTAACTCTAATTTCAACTGCCTTAGTCTCTAATTTGCTTTTAAGATTTTTTAGAGCAGCCATAGCTTCTTTAGCTTGGATTACAGAAATGTTTGCAATTCTAGTAGTTTCATTATTTCCCAAATCAAAGCCACATGTCCTAGCTATATCATCTAAGAACAAGCCTGAACAATAATAGGATAGGAATTGAAAGTGTTAGTACCTTTGTGAATAGCTTTGTTAACAATAGCCTTGGTCTGAAGATGTATCTCCCTGTTCTGGATCCTTGAGCTCTGTCTAGTTGTTTCTACCCCCCCATTCACACCAGCTTCTGCACCAATCTTCTTAGGCATTGTATCTTTAACTCTATCAGCATCTGAAGCTTTGTCATTGGCTCATTCACATTATAAGACACACCTTCTCCACTCTTCTTAGTTAGACTGTTCTCCCCAGCCACTTTTGTGACTTTCTCCTTTCCTTTCCTAGCATCTCCTTCCACACTGTCCGCCATTATGGGTTGTGAAAACTCCAGTGGTATGGCTTCCTCATCAGAACATATGATGTTGGTTGAGTCACCCTGGATCTCAGGGATCCTTAGCAGTACTTGAGGATTGTTCAACCTCCCAGATTCATCCTGGCTAATTCCATGAGATCTCCCCTGGTAAGTTGAGGTACCTGCTTCACTCATTTTTGATGTGTCCTTGGGAGCAGTTTTGCCTGACTGCACCCACTTGTCTTCTTGTGAGTCAGGATCATCTTCATATGTTATCTCATATCCTCATCATCCATGTCATCATCATCAGGCTTGTGGGGGGTAGCTTCTCATTTTCTCAGAGTAGTACCAGGTGATCCTTCTGCCCTTCTTGTTGATGAACACCTCTGATGTACCACTGATAGCAGCTGGGTTAAGACGGGAGACCCTGAGCCAAATTGATTTCCATTTTAGGGAGGGCTTGTGAACTTCTTCTGGGTTTCCCACCAGTTTGGCCAACTCCATCACAACAAACTCTATCTTTGCATTGTATGGGATCCCTCTAGCTTTAATCCATACTAACTGCAGTTCTTGAAAGACCTCAGGATCTATACCAGTCTCCTCAATCACAGCTTCCATGTCTGATGTGACAAAATTGGTCTTCTCCCTTCTTTTTAGCACATTCAGCACTGCCTTGGAAGGCATATCCACCAAGAATTCACTGCCTGAGATCCTTCTCACATCCCAATCCTACTCTGAATCAGCAAGATATTGCAGCTCAGTTTTAACTCTATGCTTGGTACCTCCACCCTGTAGCACTGACACAAGAGCTCTAATAGGCCCTTCCACATTTTGCTTGCCAGCTGGCTTCGGCTCTGGTATCTCTAGAGCATAGAAATGCTTACCAAGTATTCCATATCCATAGAGAGTCAGTCCCTTGGAAGCCGCCTGATTCTGAATCATGTTGCGTTGAGGAACAGGATTTGGATTCTGGGGAACAGGGGTATTGTTTTGGGCTACCTTCTTTTGCGGAGTGACATTAGCAAGTTTCAGGGGACATCTATCATATTTGTGGCCAGTTTCTCGACAGCTATAACAGAAGGGATCATTAAAACACTCATAGTAGTGATGACCTATTAGATTGCAGCTGTAGCACTTCATCTTGCTGGAGGATTGACCTTGCCCATAATCCCACTGCTGCTGTTGGTAATTCCTCTTCTTGTCTTGGATCTTGAGACGTAGATCCGCTTCTGTCATCTGCTTGACTACTCTCTGATCTTGCGAATCTCTGCCTCTCTTGCGGTCATTGTATCTTCCAGGAGATGGATCCCTGTACTACTGATGCTGGAATGGACCCTGGAACCCGCGCTCGCGCCCTTTCCACTCCTGGGGCTGATCTCTTGAGCGGTCTCCATCCCGCTCGCCATTGTAGCCGAGTCCCTCCCTTACATATCCTCTCTTCTCCATACCTTTTTTTGCTACTTCAACAAACAATCTCTCGTCAGTGGTTTTTGGTTGGATTACTCACAGAAACATGGCTTGCTCCCCGTATTTCTTGACCTCACTGTCGCTCGCCTGGAAATGCTCCATCGTCGGGTCCCAAACCCTAGCGGCGGCTTTCCAGACCCAGCGCTGCGTGGGGGGCTTGCGTCTAGCTCGGTCCATGAGTTGAAGGCCCACGAACATCCTTTGCTCCTACCTTCTCCTTCCCGCTCCCCTGTTTCTGCGCATCTCCATGAGAACTCTGCTTCGATAATGGCGGATACTGCAACTGCCCCATGATCCTGTCCATGGATTTGCGTGATTCCTCACGAGCTTCATTGCCATCCGCCCAACAAAATCTAATGGGTAAATTGCCTACCGCAATCGAGTTTCCATCTACCACTGCGATCGGGGGAACTCTAAGATGATTGATCCTCTCACCTCTAATGGCATTAGATTGCTGCAAATACTTGGGAAGGCCCACCGCCACTGTGGGATTCTTCGATGGGTACCTCGCCCCCGGGAAATGCTCGGCGTTCATCCAATCGTCTAAATCCATCTCTAGTAACTCAATGTCAGAGCTCTGATAGGTCTCATGAGAGGCCACCCCTGCTACCCCCACACCACGATCATCTTGATTCATCTCAAACGAGGACAACGGAAATGGGGGAAAAGCAAGCGTCAGACGGCGATTTCTCATCCCCTATCCAGATTGATCGAAGACACCTCTACAGCCGGTGGCTGGAAATTAGAACCGGAACGCCCGCCAAACAGCTCCGACTCACACTCGAGAACAACCGCCGAAACGTAGGAAGTAGGTCGAGAGATCGAGAAGTACCTCGGTGAATCGATGCGGCGTCGCGACGCGATCAGGCTCCCCTACTTTTCGTCGATGGTCGCACTCCCGCTCGCCGGCGAGAAGCCGCCGGCGGCGCGCCGGCCGAAAGCGCCTTGTTCGCCTAACCGCCTAACCGCCTAACTCCCAATGATCTGGTTTACTTCGTTTGGTCATGCCGAAAGAAATTACACCTTTAGTTTGTAGGTAGTGGCTTCAGGCCTGAGTGGCTTTAATTTTTTTTTTGTCTGTACCATGGATTTACTTCATTTGGTAACTGTTTCTTTTCGTCTTGCGATGTTTTCCTCTCGTGATTTAGCTTAAACTTTCAAGACAAAAAATTCCATAGAACGAAGAGGACTCTGCATTAGCATTAGTGAACTAGTGATTATCTAACCAGGCTGCGCTCTTGTTCTCTTACAAATAAAATGATATTCCCCGTTTCTCCTGCTGGTTCTTGGTGCTTCACCCTCGTGCATGGATCGACTTGCAATCTAACAACTTCACCCCGAATCAGCAGACAAGTTGCACCAGCACATTCAAAAGTGGTATCACAAATGTGTTCTATCAACCAAAATTGATAATTTTGTGCGGTCTGAGGATCAAACCAAAAGATCCAGTACATGAAAAATCTTTAAATCGGTCTTTGAACTTCACCGTTGCACGGGTCTTGTTGAGTGGTGTAAGACTCTTATATGGAATCTAATTTGAAGTCTAGTCTAGGCATTAAGAAGAATCCAGCTTAAGCAAACCAGGTGACTAACTGATACTAGTATAATGCCCGTGCTAACACCACGGCTTTATCTTGGGAATACTCATATTTTTTCATAGTTTTAACTTTTGCACATTGTATTTGAGCCAATATACAGTTCAGGAACACTTTTGCATATAAGAAGACAATAGTAAAGTTATTTCTCGTATCAGATGATGCTCTCTCTCAACATGGGCTAACCCATGTATCAGATGATGCTCTCTCTCAACATGGTCTCAGAATGTCAAATCCCCTTGATCAGAGATCGGTGCATACAATGCCATTAATATGCCCCTTCCCTACAATTCTGACAACAATTTTGCTCTTGTTCACATCTTTGCTCCTCTCTTCAGCCACCATGCAAGGAACTGCAAGAAACCATTGAAAGTATAGCTGAATTGTTAGAATTATGGATGATGAAACTATCATGCAAAGTTTGATGCAATTAACAAAGTGACATAGTCTCATGTTCTCAAGGAGTGGAGAATTCAAATAGGCTGTACAGAATCATGCTCATACCATATCGCGGGCTGCTATAGTGCAGGATAAGATGTGCTAAGTTTCTTATACAGGCTGACAGGCTGATAAGATGTACTCAAACAAGTATGCGGTAAAATTGACTGGCAACATTTTATTTAAGGCAATTACCATTGAGGATTGACAAGATGAAAATAAGTACTTACTGGCGTGTCAGTAGTCTAACTAATTCCGCGGAACAATGGGAATAGTAACTTTGTCTTTTGATCCCAGGTGAGGGATTTCCATGCTCGTTCAGGCTGCATGAACAATCTGCTATGAACTTCAACTATTCTATCAGCTATTCAGCTGCACTTTACAGAGTTAGCAATGCAAGCTCAGTGCACAAATACTATTAAATAAACCAATGTATAGTTAATAAGCGACGTACAATTATTTCAATTGGGCGACCACCAAGAGCAAGCTGAGCACTAATATCTTCCTAGCTGCCAGCAATTACGAAAATACAGTAAAGCTTAGATTAGAACTTAATGCCTTGAAATATGAAATTAATAAGAAATTAATGCCTAGATTTCTAGGATCAATAGTGATAGCTGCAGGCACAACATTGCCGAACGCAATGTGAGATTGGTATGACTGTTCCATAAGTACTAATTAGATCCCAATTCATAATTAGAGCAATCTAATGATTTTTTATGAATCTACTACGAACCCATCACTTCTTCGTGGATAGTACCTGGCACACTTGAATTGTGCATCTTTTCATTGATATTTGAGAAGGGCAGCTGCTCTACCGTCTGGGAAAATGGCAGAACTGTCTGCAAATAGAACTCGAATCAGAAACTGACAAATACACAAATCATAGGACGTCAAGAGCCACAAATTGGTAGGAAGCAGAGTGGTGCAATCCTAAGCTGGAGAGAGTAAAAACCATGTCTAATGCATTGCTGAAATGACCATGTATCCAAACCTGTCCTGCGAAATGTGTCTAGGAAAATTTATGACACTGCTCAGAGCTCATTTTGTGCTCCTTCCTCATTGAGGAACTCCAACTGAGGGATCAGCAACTCTACTTGTAATATTGACATCACCAATCGTAAATCCTCAAGAATTATATGCTAAAGTTGCATATTCAGAAGCAAAGTAAAAGCAAATACCCTTATACAACATTATAGCGGGTACGATTGAACTGAATTACAGAAAGCAAGGGTAAGTATGTATATGCACAATGAGTCTGAAGATCAAAACAGAGGCCAAAGGATTATCTGTTACCTTCAGTAGCGGCTGACTGAAAAAATCTGTGAAATCCAAAATGCCTTAAAAAATTTCATTAAGAAGCCACTCGAGGCAGCATTCTGCTCAGCCAAGATTTTGTTTGTTCCGTCCATTGACAATTCAGCCGTGGGAGATTTGAATGACGAACGTACAGAATATAGTCTCGTGTTATGCATGAGTGTTTTCCATCCCTGAAATGATGCAAATCTACATTTAGTTCAATTATAGTAGAAATGACTGGATGTCCAGGACACTATCCTTATACCATTTTCCTTATCTCATCTCACATCTCAAGCAAACAAACAAACAAAAACCCTGAGAGAAAACGAAACGCAGGAGACGAGGAGATGGCATGGTGTAGGTACCTGCGACCAGGATGCCGAGCGGGAACGCGGATCCGCGAACCTGATCCACGGCGCACGCCGCACGCCCCCTCTACTCCTCCTCCTCGCCTTCTAGAAGCTCCTGGATCGATCCTTGGTTTCGATCTGCTGGCTGTCGAGTGAATCTTCCACATCGGCGGCCCCGTCGAGGCCTGGAGCGCGCACCATGTTGAGGCTGTAGTGCTCCCACAGCATGCGCCCAGCACGCGCACCATTTTTTTGCTAGCAGTAAGCATTGAATGAATGCATTGCTGAACAAGGGAGCAAAAGCTGGTAGCCTGCCACCGGAGGGTGGGCCTGGGCTGAGCCGAACGATTGCGTAAGCCAAGCCCCAGCCTGCAGCACAAGGCGAAATCGTGTGCTTCTCTTGGGCTGTGAGACGACGAAGGGTCAACTCATTTCATTCCCAGGAATCAAACAAATGAAACCAGATTCGGGGCTAGAATTTAAATGATCCATCACTGATCAAACCAAACCAAACACATAAGATACGTGCTCCCTTCATCTCAGATCGTAATTTACTTTGACCTTTTTAATACATCCATTTTACTATATATATCCTAAAATAGACCATGGCTTGTCGTTTGCTAATTGAATGTACTTCACATGCGGCTCCCCGTTACATTCCTTTCTCAATTTCAATTCATTTGAGGAGCATGTAATCTCCAGCATTATCATTATTGCTGTTGTCATATTCCGAGTCGTCGTCGCCGGCGCTGACGTGGGAGCATGCCGCCGTGGCGCGGGGAGTGGACGAGGGCCAACGGGAGCGTGCACACGAGGCTGGCGGCGCCGGTCAGGGATATGGCCTCCTCGATGGAGTACCGCGCCCCGCTGAAGAAGAGCCGGTTCGTCACGATCGCGCCCGCCGCTCGCCGTCATCCCGGACACCACGCCCAGCGACCTGCACGCACCCATCCAAAATGGACCAAACCCAAGGCGTAAGAAACATTTCAACTAGCTGGTACCAAACATGTGCAGATCTGTGAACAATTGAAATTTCCTGACATCAGTTTCATTTATTAAAAAAGAAACAGACTGTAGTTTTCCCGTGGATTTTGACCAGCCACCTTTAAGTTCACTATACGTACACTCTACTTTCTCTGATTATAATTATTATTAGTACGTATTAATTTTCTGTAAGCCTTTGCTGTTTTTTTTTGTTCTAACAAAACTCGTGCTATGAAGGGTAATAATTTAGTTCTGACCAAATGCGATCAGAGGCATTATTTTGAGGGAGATCTATGAATGCTATTCTTAGGTTAATTCATCAGATAGTTTTTTAAAGAATAAGTTGCTTGATGAGGCCGTGCCTTTATATAGCTTCAGAAAAAAAAATACAAGAGTTAATGGAATAAATGAGTAATTTGTAACGACAAGTTTGTTTTCCACTGTATATTGTGTTATCGTAGTTTTCCTGTGTTTCCTTTTCTTTAGAGCGCACAGAAAATATGTACTGACATCACATTTTACACAATATATATATATGTAATATATGTCCGCTGCCACTGTTCAGAGAAATGATAATGCGGGCTAAAAGAAATGATAATATGCCTGCTGCCACTATTAAATACTCTAGTTTTCCTGTGTTTTCCGGTGACCGCGGCGACCGCGACGGCGAGCCCGGACGCGCGGCGCGGGCCGAGGACGTCGCAGGCGGCCCCCATGGCGAGCCTGCCGACCAGCGTGGCGGAGAGGGATCCCACGGCGGCGTCGGATGGCGCGAGCACGAGCGCCGGACGCAGCGCCGGGAGGATGGGCGGTGCCGCGAAGGCCGCGAAGAAGCAGGCGAAGAGGGAGAGCCAGGCGAGGTGGAAGACCTGCGTTCGCGGCGACGACAGCGCCAGAGGGCGCAGATCCGTCGCCCTGCCCTCGGCGTCGACGCCGCCGGCGCCGTAGCAGTTCTCTTCGTCGTCGGCCAGCTGCTGCTTCTTCCCCATGGTCACCATAGCTATAGCTAGTGACCGTGACGTCGGCCTGGCCTCCTGGCCGTGCAGGAAGAGATCCACGAGCCAGGTATTGTAATTTGTAGAGAATGGAGCTAGTGCGTGGCTACTAGTTCCAGGTCCGTGACGCACGACCAATGGGGTGAGAGGTTTAGGTGGTTTTAAGCGCGTGGACAGAAGAAGGTGGTGGATCCGAGGCGGAGGCAAGCGATGCAGCGGCGGCCGGTGCATGCAGGGCGCCGCGTTGCAGGGCCGAGTGGCTTTTGTCACTGGCTCCCTGAGACCATGAAAAGGGACCGCTTGCCATCACCTCATCGCATTATTATCGTCTAATTAACCAATGATATGATTGATTAATTGTTGCAAAAAATATTAAAACTATTGGTTATTGCTTTTCATCGCAGCAGCTTCCAGGGTGTCTGCGTACTACATACGTGGATCCATATACCAAGCGACTGTCCATATACTATTAACTTTCTTTCTTTCTTTTTATTTGAAAAACACGAGATTCCACAAACAACATACACGTCATCCACCCATGTAAAACATGCTCACGCAAAACCTAACTTAATGAACACCTCAACAAGTCACCACACATGCACGACACATAATATTAAAAAAAAAAACATCGATGTTCCATCCTAAAACAAATTCCAAAAACCAGTACACTAGCTCATACTAGATCAAGAACTTAGATGTGAACAAATTTCATCGTAAGAAACCCAATTAGCCAGTAACTAGCTTGTTGCCACCGTACCATTCATCATGACTAGCTAAAGCACTCTATGAATGCATGATCATTAATGCCCTAAAAATTACTCATCGTCATTTTTCCACAAAATGGCTCTGTGCTATACTCCACCAGCATTTTGATTTGTAGCCATGCACATTGTGCCACACTTTATCATTCTTTTTATTTCAAATTTAAGGTATTTTAGTTTCATTCTTGACAAAGTTCATTGAAAACAATCTATTAATAGCAAATTAATGGACTGTGAAAACAATTTTATAGTGGCTTTAATGAAACTAATTTGATATTTTCGATGCTGATTTTTTATATAAGAATTTGATTCAAGGCTGAGAAATTAGAATAAATTCTATTTTATTTTAGTATGAATATAGTTAATAACCACACCTTGGTTGTCACAAAACTCCAGTAAGCAACATATATTACTATCTACAAATTTACACTAATGACAAATATGAAATTAGCAAGACGTATCTCGGCCTAGATACCACTAATTTCTAGAGAACATAATGTTTTTCAATAAAAAGGAATGGATATAATATATTACTGCATTTTGCTTTTGCGAGATGAATAATTCAACGTTGATCTTACATTGTCAGCCTATTAATTATATGTTCTGTACTAGTGTTGGTATGTTTAAGGTACTACAAAAATCTGAATATAATAACTTGCATTCTTTTTGGATCAGAGTAACTTACAAACGGTAAAACCCTGGTGTATATATGTTTACACTTATGGTGTGCACCTAAATCATTAGTACTAATTTGATGGACGTCTACGTGTTTGACATGACTGGGAAACGATCTATATATACATGCAAGCATGCATGCAAAGCAAGAGCAAGGGCCTGTTTTATTCCACAGGACTAAACTAAAGTGTGTAAAACTAATGACTAAATTTTAGTCATCTCTGTGTGGTTCCTAGGACTAAAAGTGACTAAACATCATTAAAGTACTTGAATAAAGACTGATTTGCCCCTATTGCATGTAAAAATTGCCCTTATTGCATGCAAAGATTAGATTTTAGTCCACTTTAGGAGCTACTGGTGGACCAGTAGGACTAATGCATTTTAGTCTCATTTTAGTTCTTCTGTTTGGTTTTTAGTCCCAAAGAGACTAAAGTTTCTATTTTAGTTTAGTCATGTAGAACCAAACAGGCCTAAAGTATGCACGGCACTAATAATAGCTGCACTCGTACCAATGGTTGCTATATTGTCACATTGAGCAAATTGCCTTTAATTAGTTAGTTAGTACACATGAGCTAACCAACCTTCTAGAACTCTCGATCCTCTGAGCTTACTCTCTCTAGCGGCTGTTTTTGTCGCATCCCACTCAGTGTACTTAGTCTCAGGTTACCCTTAATTACGTGGGCTGGGGGGCGGCAAGTGGGCCCAAGAGCGCTGAGAGCCACTTACTAGGCCGCCTGCAGTGGGCCCGTGGAAGGGAGTCTCTCCGTGAGGCCCAGGGGCTGCTCCCGTGCTCCCGCGTAGCAGAGAGGTTGACAGCAGGGGACTTGGCCGGGCAAGACTGTGTGAATCGGAATCGGAATCAGAATATACTCCACTGCTCTGGTCCAATGATAGGAGTTGCAGAAATTCCTGAATCTCCGATGAATCCTTTGTGGCTCTTCAGGGTGGAAATAGACATCTAAAACTCCGAATTGTTTTATTCTTCTACAAGATGCGAGAATGAAGATGCAAGTGAGTTACTAGACAGGGTCCATGCAGTGTGTGTAGAGTGTATATAAATCATTTGGACCCGGAGGCATTACACTTTGGTGTATTCTTTTCTGTGATATAAAATGTAATTTACATGTGTTTTTCACCCTTGTTTTTCACAAATGATGGAGCAGCCTGCACAGCAGGAAATATGACCTTCCAATGTTATCCTCCAGCCTAATTCCAAGTATCCCTTTAACCTGCCATCCAAGAGTAATATAGTATTAGAAAATAATGACACTTAAGATAGGCAATCAAGCTCTTATTAATTGAACAGTTCTCACATTGTTAAATGGCACACATTTGGCAATTTTAAGCATATATTTTGTCCAAAATAAATCTCCATCTGGCATATTAAGAAGTCAAATAAACTCAACTTAACCCAATATATCTATACCAATATTTATGAAGCCGAATATAAGCATCATTAGATTAACTACGTCACATATTTTTCACATTGGGCCTATTTGAAAATATAAATGTTTATACTATTTTTTATAAGCCTAGTCAAAGTTGAGATTAATTGACTCCTCATATTATGAGATAAGATTTATATTCAAATGAGTGGACTAAATTTTTTTATCCATAGGAGAAGTGTTAACCTTTTTGCCGCTCAATATACTTATGGATTGATTGATGCATAGGGTCTCCATCTAAATTAAAAAAAATAACATTAAACATATGGTCTCTTTGTAAAATATGGGTTTTTTATTCCCCATTTTTTCATATGAAAATAAACCGACTTAAGTAAAATTCCTGGTCTCTTTTTTTTAACAGTAAAATTCCTTGTTTTAAAGCCTGGTTTCGAAGCGGCCCTTAAAGTGGGCACTTTTTAGTTCAACATTCCACGTGATCGCATCACATCATATTAGAAAATGTCCGATATATCAGATTCAGAACACCTTAACAAGACACCAGATGTGATAAACCATGGACCTCTGAAGTCAGAATACGTCCACCCGGATACCTCATCAGGGGTCGATGGAGTTTCACGGCAGCAGCGTGCTTGCTTCGCCGTGGCCGCCTCCCCCGACGTCGATCTCGATCTCGACCTCGAAAAACGGGGGGTCGCCCAGGACGAACTCCGCGTCGCCACAAGCTCCGTCCCTGTCCCTCAGCAGCTCCACCACTCTCGACATGGCCGGCCGCTCGTCGGGGTTTGCCTGTGTGCACAGCAGCCCGACCTGCACGACGCGCGTGATCTCGTCGAAGTCGAACGGACCACCCTCCTGCTGGAGACTCGGGTCAACGACTTTCTCCATCGTGTTGGTCTTGTAACTGCTCCAAACCTGCAACCATCCACAACGGTATTATCGTGCGTGCTGCTAAAAGCAGCATTCGGTGAGGTAAAAATTCGCATCAATTTCAGAATGTCAGATAGGTGTGTTATTATTTTTTTTGAAGCAAAGAGGCTACTACTTTAGCATTTGTCTTAATGCTGGCCAAAATCTAGAATTTTGCCAATATGATACAGACCTTATTAGCCAAATCTATGCTTCTACGTTCAGAGAATCTCAGAGATGGTTCAAACCTCTGCTAAAAGTGAGTAACCAGAGTGAGACCCCGTGGATTCACAACACCGCTTCCCGGTGACGATCTCGATAACCAGCACACCGAAGCTGTACACATCGGCCTTTTCGGTGAGGTGTCCATGTACGACGTATTCAGGAGCCATATAACCACTGCACATTGAGCCATCTCACTTGGTTAGATCTTTGCGATTGCCTCGCAGAAAGATCGTGCATAACTGAAGCAAACAAAACAGAAGATAATCTACTTACACTGTCCCTGCAACTCCTGTCGTAAGATGAGTTCTGTCACCGCATAGGACTCGAGCAAGCCCAAAGTCAGTTATTTTCGCCTTCAGCTTTTGATCCAACAGGACATTGCTGGCTTTGATGTCCCGGTGAATGATCCGAGTTTCTGACTCTTCATGGAGGTAGCATAGGCCCTCCGCTATGCCAAAAATAATATCGAACCTTTGCTGCCAATCCAGATGCCTGTTCTTGTCATCAGCTGCACATATAGAAAAGAATGGTACTTGAGTTACTATGTGGCATGTAATAATCACCAAAGAATAAGTCATAATATTAAACTTCCCAAAGGGAATCAAAAGTTATGTTCAGTGCTGATATTCTCTGTACAATTGCAAGTGGCAAAAGGTCGTTCATCTTCGTAAAATCTTGTGTTAATCCACTATGAGTCTGTAACAATACAACCTTGTGGGTCAACGAAAAATGAGACGACTGTGCTGACTCACATGCTGGTTTGTTATCTTTTAATAAAAAAAACTTTCATTTGGATCTGGAACTGTTTCTCCATATAATGTTTACATATGCCGCCCTTACCTTCTAATTCAACTGGAAATGAGATGACTTACCGAATATGGACAGATCTAAGCTCCTGTTGAAGTGATATTCATATATCAAGAAGTTTTCCGGGCCATCCACACTGCATCCAAGCAATTTCACCAAATTTTTGTGACGCACTTGGCTTATCACATCAACTTCATTGAAGAACTGATCGATGCACTGTTTCGTGTCCAGGAACAATCTCTTTGCAGCCACTTCATTCCCACCAGGAAGAACAGCCTGTATGTGAAATAATTACAACCTCTTGAGTGACAGGCCCTTTTGCAGTCTTGCAGGACACAGCATCCTTGCACCCCAAAAAAAAGGTACGATTAAAATGGAATCCATCCACGTATATATATACCTTGTACACAGTACCATTGCTGCCTTGGCCTATCTTGTTTTCTACACTGAACGAACATGTCGCTTTCTTCAAATCCTTATAACTGTAATTCAGACTTGATTGAGAAATCCTTGCAGGAAGTTCAGAGCCATACAAGCATGCAGTTGCTCAAGTTTTTGAAGCAGTTGGAGCCAATAAAAAAGCAGATTCGATAACGAGTAAAGGAAGTTTAGGACAAGCTACAATACTAACCCCTCAATGATCCTTCTCCTGCCTTGCAAGCTTTCTTCTTCTTCCATGCCAGTACCAAAACGACAAGTACAAGAATGACACCAACCGAGGAACTCAGGACTGTCCAAAGAACAACCCGTTCCTTTGAGCTGAAGCTTGACGCAGAATCCTCTGAGTTCCAGAAAGGTGCTGTCGAATATCTGATGAAGCAGCCAGCAAAGAGTGCACGGCCTTCCTCTGCCGGTGCACATTTAGCCACCGATGCTGCAGCTGCACTGAGACAGGCTGCACATCTCGAAGTGTTCAGGTTCTCCCAGCACTGAGCAAGTGCATAAGCTGCAAATTTTGTTGATCTGAAAGCTGAAGTAACAGCAAACCCTTTGTTGCTCTTGACAGCCAAGGAAGTCACATTACTCAACACAGCATTCACAGCTGAACCAAATCGCTGCTGGTCTGAGCTGCGGTTACTGGAGGAGCACACACTTGTATCCCACGAGTCCATAACCTCATCGAAGAAAGAGTAATTTGCATACCTCATGAAGCAGCCATCAAGATATATCCGGCCTCCAATTTCAGGATAGCATTTCGGGAGAAGAGACCTTACTTCTGAGTAGCACAGCGTGCAATCAACCTTGCTAAGATCTTCCAGACATTGCACGAGCGCAAACGGAAGTTATCCCCCATCCCTTTTGCTCGAGATCGGAGTTCAGGTTGTCAAAGGCGACCACAAAGTTGTCGGCCCAAACTGCCCCAGGACCGTCATCTTTGGTTTTATTGCAGAACTCACGAACCACGGTTGCCCGTGGGTCAGCCAGGGTAGCTGTTATTATCCAAGAGGAGAAACAGGCAGTTATGACAGAAGCCAGGAAAAATGAATAGTAATATCTCATTTCGGACACACTGAATCACTCTATTTCTTGTTCTTGTTAGAATTTCATGGCAAGATTTTAAAACAAGAAGAACAAAAAGCAAGAAAAGGCTGGAAAATACTAAGATAATAATAAGTCTGCTTCAGCAAGCACCAGTGTTCACTGTACAGATCTTTAGTATCTGTGATGCATACAAGAGATTAACTTTTTAAGAGCTTGTAGATGAAAACAAGCCTGCAAGGAAACAAAGCACGAGCTATTGACACTCTTTGCTGAAAGTTGAGGGTAGAGAGCTAAGAGAGGGGACAACAAAGATACCTTCAGCTGCCTGCCCTCCAGTGAGTTTCTGACTTCCTGCAAACCTTTGTGATATTAGCATTACATTTTCTCCCTTTTTTAGAGAGAGATTGTGAGAAATATCTGTATGCGTTTGACTTTGCCACACTACCATGAATCCACAAGAACCCTGGTATTGTTTTCAACCTTGCAAACAACTATCTAGAATAACAATTAGCAAGAATTGACCAACAAAACCCTACCCCTATTAGCCTTGAATGAGTCTGTCAGCCAATTTGAGAATGACATCTCACCTTATTTATTGGCATTCCACTCGGTCAAACTGGACACTTTGAACATCAATTAACTATGTGTGGAATCATTTATCCATTTTGACAAGTACAGTTTTCCAGACATCAAATTTGGAAAGTAGTAGCATGATGAAGACGTTTTCATTGAATTTCCAGTGATGCTGATATCTTACCACTTGACATAGCGTGCCCATCATACTTGTCTCTCTGAACAAATCAAGTTTCAAGCTATTTGTTAGTTCAACTCTTCACAAGAAACACAAGAGTTAGCCTTCCAAGTTGTAGACCTGTTATTTTGCTGACCTGAAAGCAGGACAGTTATTTTGCTGGTCTATTATGATTGGGTTACTATGATAAAATCCATAACCAACTTCGATTTCCATATGGAATCAAACTACTATTGTCCAAGTTATATGTGGTGTGGCGTTCAGTTTTATGCTGAATACAAAAGAGGGACATGCCCTTATATAATTTACATGGAAAGAATAACCCAATCATGGTTTTGCATTCAGAAGAAAAATATTGCTTCACTTGAATGAAAATGTTTATTTTTCTTACGTCACCAAGCTAAAGTCATTTGGAAGTGTCAGCAACCACAAAAATCAACATCACAGTTAGATTTATCTTATTCGGATACCTTACCAGGGTTTTCTTGGCTGGTGACTCGGTAACTATTTGAAGACATTCCACCTATGGTGATATGTTCAGACTTCAGATGATCAACAACAAATACCTGAATGAAGAGTACCATTACCACTTAAATGATTATCAATCACTAGTGACGAAGCTGGTGTTAGAATAAGTGGCCAACCAGCTTGTACATAGTATATGCATTGAATAGAGGGAAAAGGGAAATACATCTACATCTAACGACCAGGATTTAGATTTAGGGTGTGGGTGTGTGTGGGGTGGGGCAAATAGCAATAAGGGGTCATTTACCTACATATTTAGGGTTGTAATGGAAAATCACCAAAGTTTGGGGTGGGGGGGGGGGGGGGGCAACTCCGTACTCGAGTGAAAATCTTTGGGCATACCTGTCCAGATTTTTTCTTATAGTATGCTCACAAAAGGATGGATACATGATGAGGATGTTAGACACAGAATTTCATCTGGTTGGTTGAAATGGCATCAATCTTCTGGCGTTCTCTATGACAAAAGGGTGTCTTACAAGTTAAAAGGTAAATTCTATAGGACGGCAATTCGTCCAACGATGTTATACGGTGCGGAATGTTGGGCTAAAAAGGCAACACGTCTAGCAATTTAGTGTAGCGGAGATGTGTATATTATGTTGGGCTTGTGGACATCCTAGGAGGGATAGAGTTCAGAACGACGATATTCGTGATATGGTTAAGGTAGCACCAATTGAGGAGAAATTGATTCAATATCGGTTGAGAAAGGACATGTTCTGAGACGCTTGTGCGTAGTGGGGTTCTAAAGCGGGTAGATAGTGTAAACTGCGGTAAAGGTCAACCTAGACTGACTTGGGACAAGTCAGTTAAGAGAGACCTTAAGTAATGAAATATCTTCAAGAATTTAGCCATAGATAGAGCGCTTTGGAGACTAGCTATCAACGTGCCTGAACCATAATTTTTATGTGTTGTTCTGTGACTTGTCTCTTCTGGGTTTTATCTCTAGCCTACCTTAACTTGCTTGGGACAAAAGACTATGTTGTTATTGTTGTTGTAATATGCTCACAAAATTCGGGCATAGGAGGGAAGTTTTTAACCTAGCCATGATGTAGCAAAAATGTTATCAATATATTTCTGTCCAATCTATCTGGTGTGAGTCTCATGAAAAAGTACAGTCAGAGAAAAGAAAGTTATAAATATATAATTTAGAAAACATTAAATAGATTTGCAAGAATGGCCTACATGTCAGCAGACATGATTTTGTAGGTACCATTTTAAATGTTTCTTACAGAAAGTCCATAGTTTCAGTCAAAAAGTCAAACCATGATTTATGTTCTGAACTCAGACACCTGTTTCATTTGTTGCAAGACAAAAGTATCACTGATTACACAATAAATAAAAATGGTTAGCTATGCATAATTCATCAACTGGCTATGAGCTTCATTCATTAAGAGTATCATACAAATTTCTATCGCAAAAGTCACATGAATCGCTTGTGTTTATTTTATGTATAATTATGGTGGGACATAATACTTATATACAATTGTGGTGGTGCCCCCCCCCAGTATAACACACTTTACGAATTATATATAGTCTGCTGGATTCCTCTCAAAAGATCTATCTGCTACCACGATCAATTTACATCAGACATAACTGTACAAACTCTTAAATATATTTCCCTTGAGAACTAGGAAAAAATCACCAAGATTATCTCCCACTTAAGTAAGATCGGGACGAGCCTGACAGTGACGGAGCAGAATTTGAGGACAGCAATCGTGAATGCTCCCCTTCTTTGATGTCCTCCACAGCATCAACATTCAGAAATGGAGGGTCACTCAAGACAATCTCCAAAGAATACCTGTGGTTTCTCAGCAACTCCACCACCTTCCCCATTGTAGGCCTGTCATCAGGATTTGCTTGTGTACATAGCAGTCCAATCTGCAGTATATGCATGAACTGATCCCCGATAGAATCTTCATAGATGCTTCGATCAACAATCATCTCCACTTTGTTATCCTTATAGTGTTTCCATACCTTGAATTTTAAAAAATTATTCATATTAGACGTGTTACATTATGGCTGGAACTTGGAATGGTCAAGTAAATGGTTTGCTAATTTGTTTTAGTTGGTCACTTTGCCTTGAAGAGTGATTTGTTTCTAAGGTTGACTACACCAGTACTTCTCTTTCCTTCAACAAAGATGCAAATTTGCATGCTGCGAGTGAAGTGCACCTAAATCTGGAAATTAATATTTAGAACTTCTATTTCTGAAATGATTCCTAATATACCGACTCTCAAATGTTTTAAACATAACAAATAGGCTAAAGTGCTATTTCAGCAAAGTCTTCTCAATTTTCTACTGAAATACATGAATCAGCATACTAGTACCTGCTCTACAATCTCAGTTTTAATGAACAATAATAGATTTTGAAAGCTATAACTCTCCTACCCAGATCGTTATTAGGCCCCCTTTCTTCTCATAATTAGAATTTGAAAGAATTTCGGCCTCTTCTGTAAATCTAAATGGACAATTAGATTGAGTACCAGCACGTTCTTGGGAACATGCAGGCCCCGGATATGAATTATGATTACAGAACTATCATAACAGAAAGCAAGCAAATTCAATAATAGCGAGATCAATGACATCATAATAGTACCTTTGTTAACAAAACCTGTCCTCCGTGTGAACCATTTGAGTTGCTACATCTTTCCCCTGTTACAATCTCGAGAATAAGAACCCCATAACTGAAGACATCAGCTTTCTCTGTTAAATGCCCATGCACTATGTATTCAGGAGCCATGTAGCCTCTGCAAGACACTTATTTTGTGAGTATAGTTTAGAAACTCAAGTTGCACCATTACCATTGACATGACAGCAGAACTAATAACCCTGTAAATCCTTTTGTGAATATGATAAAGGATCTTACAATGTTCCAGCAACACCAGTGGTAAGATGAGTAACGTCTTCTCCAAAAGCTCTTGCAAGGCCAAAATCAGTTATTTTAGGTTTCAATTTATCATCCAATAGAATATTACTAGCTTTGATATCTCTGTGAATAATCCGTATTTCTGATTCCTCATGGAGATAAGAGAGCCCCTCGGCAATGCCTTGAATGATATCGATCCTGAGATCCCAGGTTAAATTTCTTCTGCGACTTGTATCTGAAAGAATATTACAAGACAATTGGTTATTGCAATTTTGAAACACCCATTCTAATTTTCTGTACAAGAAATGGCAAAAAAAAAAAAAAAGAGAGAGAGCAAGTTTTATGAAGAACTTGAACGGATCAGATGAATTATGTTTTACTATCAAGAAGTAGGACAGTTTCTTAAAGTAGTTTCTTCAAACATGAATTCTGTTACTTTTTAACATTAAAACATGGAGAATAATAGCTTCCGTAGCTTTTATCGCTTTTTTTTACTTTGGCACACACAAATAAATGGCAAGGCAGAGCCAATTATGTGTGAAGCCTACTCTTACATTGATAGAAAGAATGGCAAGATTACCCTTGATTCCCTTTTTTAGAATGACCCATCAAGATACGAAAATAAATTGATCCACAAATAACATCATACTGATTTAATAACTCTAAGCTAATGCACTCTCGATCCTAATTTGACACACTTCAAAGAATATTACCAAAAAGTAAATAAAATAAAACAACATTAGTGGCAGACAGCAATACAACATCACATCATGGGCTTACCAAACAAGAAGAGATCAAGGCTCTTGTTGAAGTAGTATTCATAAACAAGCAAACTCTCAGGACCATTCATGCTGCAGCCAAGCAACTTAACTAGATTCTTATGACGAACTTGACTTATTAGGTCAACTTCATTGAAAAACTGATCGGCCCACTGCCTTGTGTTTAGGAATAATTTCTTGACAGCTACTTCCTTTCCATCCGGAAGAACAGCCTACAAAGTAGGAATATTGGGATCAGTATCTGAAAGTTTCAGTTTCATATTGAACCAATTGCTAGGAAATTCAAAATAACATTTCAGATAAGGTAAACCTTTATATACCTTGTATACAGCTCCATAACTTCCTTGACCAAGTTTGTATGATGGATCAAAATAATTTGTTGCTTTTCTTAACTCTTCATATTTGAAACTCAAACTAGACTGTGCAATTCTGACGGAGAGTCCATCTCCATATATATCTGTAGTCCACTAAAGATATATCAGGTACAAAGAAGAAAATTTCCAGATATTGAAGTCTCTAATATGAAACTGACCTATGAAGGAGCTGGACCCTTTTCTCCGGCTGAGAATTTTTTTCTTCCATGCCAGAAAAGAAATGACAAGAACAACTGCAAAAGCACCTAGAAATGAACCCAGCAATATCCACAAAATGCCAGCGTGTCCTGCATATTATGGAGATGTCATTTCAAGGAAAACAAACGAAAGGAGCAGCTGAGAGAAAACTTGTGGTGCACATTTAGTCAACAAGAAAAATACTAGTACTGGTGACATGATAAACAAGAACCTTTTATATGTGAAATTGTCAAATGTTCTCTTCCTCCAAACAAATAAAGATTTCACATTGGTTTGACAATGATGATAACATGATAAGACAATTCTTACATATGCACTGACGTTGCAGCAACTCTGTTGGCTTTCTTTCTAGTAGTGGTAACTTAGTAACCATTGAGAAAACTAGCAAATGCTCTGGTCAAACCAAGGTGATCCGTAACAGGCCTGTTAGTTGCTGGTTTTTGACAAATTTGACATTCCCTACATTCTAGTAGATGACTAAGCCAAACATCTCTAGGTTTACTCAGTCCCAACGCTTTCAATCAATAAAGTTAGGTTGATCAACCATGATTTTCTTGGTTTGATTTTGATTTTTCAACACGACATAAAGAATAACGTGATTATCCAAGTGTGGTCAACGCTGAGCATCATCGAACTAAATCGGGCGAGCAGAGCAGCCAAAGCATTGACTAATGTGGTTTCCGAATTTGAATGTGTCGTACCTGACGAGCCCGATCCCGCCGTGGCGTTGACATTCCAGAATCGCGTGGTGGAGTAGCGGAGGTAACAGCCGGCAAAGAGCGCGCGCCCCTCCGTGGCCGGCGCGCACGGCGCCACTGCGGCGGACGCCGCGCGGAGGCACTGTGCGCACGCGGTGCCGTTGAGGGACTCCCAGCACTGCGCGATCGCGAACGCCGTGGCGGCCCCCACGGACGCAGACCCCGCCCCGAACCCCTGGCTCCCCGGGGCCTCCGCCGCGGCGGTGATATTGGACAGCGCGGCGCGCACGGCGTCCCCGAACGCCCGCGGGTCGGCGCCCGTGTAGTTCCCGCTCCCGCAGACGTGGGCGTCGTTGGCGGCGTCGAGGGCCTCCCCGAAGAATGAGTAGTTGCCGTACCGCCCGAAGCAGCCGTCGAGGTAGAGTCGGCCCCCGACGCGCGGGTAGCACTTGGGCAGCAGCGACCGCACCTCGGCGAAGCAGAGCTTGCAGTCGACGGCGGAGAGGTCGCGGAGGCACTGGCCGAGCCCGAACACCGTATTGGGGCCCGAGCCGACGGCGGAGGTGCCGAAGCCGTGCGCGCTGACGTTGGTGTTGAGCTCGTCCATGGACGGCACGAAGTTGTCGGCCAGCGTGGAGCCGGACACGGCGGTGCCCGTCGCGCACGTCTGCCCCGCTACGGTCGTGCGCGGGTCCGCGGACGCCGCGGGGCAGAGCGCCGCGAGGAGTATGGCGAGCGCGAGGAGGCCGAGGCGGGGCTGTGGCGGCGGCGCCATGGTTGGTGTGGCACGAAACGGGAACGGGGTTGCGCTGCGCCGTGGCGGGCGCGTGCGGTGGTGCCGGACGCGGCGTTCCGGAGTTTTATTTGGCTGATGAAGAGCGCGGAGAGTTGCACACGTCAGGAGCGCGGTCGAGGGTGATTGTGCAGAGGAGCGCACAGAAGTCTCCGGGCGGCGGCGTGCCGTTGCCGACCAGCGCAAGCGCGCCGGGCCAATTAATGAACGTGCCACGGAGCGGCGGGTCCCTCCGTGACCGGGCTTCGGAATTCGGACACCAAGTGTGAACGGCCGGCCGTGCCGCGTTGGTCACTGCCCGGGGGAAGACGGCCGCTCCCGTGCATCCTGCAACGCACTGGCACGCCACTCGATCAAGCAAGCAAGCATCTACCGTACCAACCATCGACACCTAACGCTGGCACGTATCACTAATAGTTAAGTCTCACCGCCACGAGAATGCTCTCGGACTGCAATGGCCAATGGCGACGGCGAGGCAAATGCACTGGAACAGGACAGGAGCTAGAACTGCCAGGTTGACGCCGCTTGCAGCGGTCTTGTCAGAGGTTGATGATAAAATGAATACTTGACACCCAATCTGCGTGTCATGAACATTTAACATCCAATTCGCACGTCGTTGGAAATTTGACATTCTAGCTGCGAATTTGTTGAAAACAGGTGTTTTCTCCACCTTTCCTCCATTTAACATTCTTTTCTTTTGGTTTCCAAGGCAAGGTTGAATGATCAAACAACCTATTAGCCTTCACCTTTGCCGCCAGCCACCAACAGGTTCAGCAAAAATCACATCTCGAACTCCAGGGCTCAGCTGCCCGAGCACTCAAAGGTAGCCTAATGTTGAATGCATTAATGCTATATATTTGTATTGATTGCATATTATGTTTTCTATTATGATAAGTTTGTAAAGCACATTTATACATTGATCACAATGTTTTTATAGAAAGGACGGCAAAAACTTTGCCGCGTCTATCAGACGAATAAAGAAAAAGAAGGCAAATACCCCGTCTAGTTCTTTGAACGTAGATTAGGCAAAAATCAAACAACTGAGGAGAGCCCCGCTCACCCTACACAACTCGATACAATATTTCAGCACCAACTCACGCCGTCACTTACAGCTGGTCGAGGTCCACTCCACTCTTGGCCATAAAAGACCCTACTAGACAACTCGAAACATCAACTAGCGGTTGGATTGAGGCATCCACACGGCACAACCACTCCATAAAACTTGAAAAAGAAACGAACCTACTTCTACTCCATCACTAGCATAACCCCCATGACACAGCAACGGAAACAACAAACCAGGCCCCGCCATGAGACATCCTGACCGAATCCAAATCCACAAGACGCCTTCAAGAAGGATACGACGTCCAAGCACCGCCGTCGCTCGTCCAAGAAGGACTGGGTTTTCACCCATGCATAGTGCAGGGGACGCGACGCCCTCAACAGGGAGAACGACACCCGCAGATGTCGTCGTCGCTAGGCTTTCGCCTAAAGTACCCACAACACAGACGTCAGTTACAATGTCGGGTCCCCGCCAGACGCCATCACCGTCGTTGCCAGACCTTCAAAAGTCTCACTGGAATGATCGACGCGTCAGCCACACAAGCAGCCGCAAAGCTGCACCAACACCACGCCAATAAGACAACATGCGAAGACCGGCCTCCCGCCACCATGCACGTCCACCAGCCGCACCACCCAGCGCCGCGCCCGTCCACCAAAGCTGTCGCTGACCTGCCCTGAGGGTGCCGGATCTGGAACAGGGCCCCAGACCAGCGCCCCCAATGACACCGAGGCCTCCGTCCTCACAACAACAGCGGGAAAGCCAAAGCCCCAGCTGGCCATGCCACCATGGTATCACCGACGAAGCCATCTCACCACCGATTCCGCTGGCCATTGACCTCGGGTCGAAGCACTAGGAGATGGGGGCCCAATCCACGAGGAGCCGCCGGTCAGGAACCGGCGACAGGTGCCATCCTCCCGCGCACCACCACAGCACCATCGTTGCACCACCTCCACTCTAGCCACCGCCGTAACACCACATCCCCACTACAGAACCACCGCAACACCATCTCCACTGCGCCACTGCACCGACGCCAGAGCAAGCCTACCCACCAAGGTGCCGCTGCACCCCCTCCCTACCACGTCGTTGTTGGGAATATGCCCTAAAGGTAATCATGGAGATGATGATATTTCATTCCTATCCATGACATGTATTAAGTGTTCATTGAATATTAATTATAGATAATTTGTATTGATTGGCAATTATGTGAATTATTTATGGAACTCTTTACTTGAATGTTTATTCTAAAGTTATCTCTGGTCGGCGTTCTTGTGAAAAACACACTTGAATATTAGACCACAACATATATTAGTTGATGACTATGTTTCACAAGTCATAGACATAGAGATGTCGAACTAATAATGTGGACACATATGAGACATGTAGGCTGGACTGACACAACATGAGAAAATCTCTATTCACGTGATG
The DNA here is from genome assembly GCA_023333625.1 of Bothriochloa decipiens. Lineage (NCBI taxonomy): Eukaryota > Viridiplantae > Streptophyta > Magnoliopsida > Poales > Poaceae > Bothriochloa > Bothriochloa decipiens. The sequence continues at coordinate 32,319,024 of CM041632.1, read as the reverse complement.
TACGTTATCTCCTTAGATCTGAGATTGTGGTATGTACTCAAGATGTGAAACGGCCTACTTAGGGACTATTAAACGCTGCTCCGTAACTGGGTAGTTATAAAGGTGGTCTTCGAGTGGTCGGGAAGCATGCTGTAAGACGTAGATAGTTAATATGGAATTTGCCCCTCTCTGCATGAGAGATATCGCTGAATCACTCAAGTGATTGGATCAACAAACGCATGGCTACGCTTGGGTTAAGTGTTAACCCACGAGTTGAACCATATATCATATGGCAAAGAAAATAACTTGTACGTGGCCGTAGTGGTTCGTCGGATATGATCTTTGTGTATGCATAGGAGTTGTCACGCCTTACTAGAGGCCGTTGTCAACTATTAGGCAAGTAGGAGTACTCGACCCATGTCTATGTGTGCGTGAACCCATAGGGTCGCACGCTTAAGGGCTGGAAGCCTAATTTGGGTTGGACTCGCATTAGACAAGGCTTAGAATTTCCTGATGGGTCTACAGGTGGGGGTCGCATAGGGACGTTTATATAAGCAAGGGGTAGGGGCGAGGCAAAGGTGGTTAGCTTGATCTATTCAGCCACCGTCGCCCACCCCATGCTCACGCCTTTGCTCCTCGTGGACCTAGCAGTCCAATTGCACATTGCTTCTTCCCGCACGTGTGTGATACCTCGGAGGTGCTACATCTGCAGCACAAGGATGAACCTTGTCGATCATGGTGGTCGACAACTGGTCGACGACTAGTTGGACTGGTTGGGAACGTGCTGGAACAATCCGCGAGCGAAGGACATACTTGACGAACGACCACGCAGCTGCACGGCACTTCTGTGACGCGTTCGACTACATCGAGTCTTCCGCTGCACCTGCGCGTCAAGTGGTAATCCTGTGACCTATATCTGGTAGTAGAAAAGTTTTATTTTCTGGTTAGCGTAGTACCCTCATAACCCTTCAGTGAGCAGTAGCTGCTTTGTGATTGCATATCAAGGTTTGTCATGTGGTACCTTTAGCGATGCTCGATATGTGACGACCGCTGTGACAACGAAGTTTCGTCACAAAATACTTAATATGACGAATGTGCCACTTTACATGAAAATTTTGTTTTGTCTTAAAACCTAAGATTTCTTATAGTGGTTATAGGTCCGACTGTGGGCATATGGTGATATGCGCTGTTGTAGATGAGTCTCTGATCTTCGTTCATCGTCTTGCCACGTTGGTCTTGTAACGATCTACTCATACCGGTCGAAATTCTGCCATACGAGTTAAGTGATACATGTAAAACCAGTCATGACGAGTTTGAGATCAATTAGATTGATCGAATTGAACCCTAGGTCAAGTGCCGAGCACATGTGATGTGCGGCGATAGTAGATGGGATCTATTACCAGGCACTGGGTTGCCGAGAAAAGTGTTGTTCGATAAAATAGTTGTAACTTTTAAACCGTAACTCGGATTGAGACGAAATCTAAACGAAAATCATAGAGAACGAAATTTTAAATCGTAACTTAAATTTTACATCACCAGATGCTGTCGAGAGAGGGTCAGTTCTGGCCGAGGGGAGGCCGGGACGGGGGAGGAAGCACCCGCGGTGGCAGCCCCATCGCTAGGCTTTGGGCGCACCGTAGAGCCGCCCGCCCAGGCAGCCGCTGGAACAGGCCACCTAGACGCTAGATCCGATCACCCAGGCACCGGAACCAGGCGTCCCAGGTTGGAAGGGCCATGCCGCGCCGCCACCTTCATTGCATGGTCGCCGCCGGGATGGAGAAGATGTAGGAGCGCCCACACCACTCCATGGTCGCCACCACCAGGGAGAGCCCCGCTGCTGCCCTCCTGGCAGATCGCACGGCCATGCCGGCGGCCTGCTCCGGCAGCGGCGCGGTGGGAGAGGAAGGTCTTGGGTGTGGGCGACACTGGGGTAGTTTTCCGCCCGAGTCACCCGTGGTGGGGGGCGACGCGGGGGCTCCTTGTCTTCAATCAGACAAACTTGATGTTTATTGATCACAATGTTTTGAAGATATTCTAGATTTTTTTTTCAATTTGGTAGAGCTAAATATATTTTCATGGACCATTTAGAAGGAAAATCAGACTACGACAAGAGAAGTAGAATATGTTTTTCCAAAAAAATAACATTTAAGACACAACAATATTGTAATGACTTGTATGTACAAAAAAGTTACTTCGCGACAAGTCGCAAGACATCATGACCATGCGACTCCCCTCGCTCACACGCTCTCCTCAATGACACGACTGTTCCTTTCCACCATCTCTAGCAATGGTGACAATGCCGTCAGAGAGGTAGGCTAGTCCCTCCTCGATCCTTGTCCTCCTCTTGGAGTTGTGAGCATTAAAGAAGAATACGACAACAGCAATGGCTAGGGTTCCATCGAGGAGGAGGTCGCTGAAGAAGGAGAAAAGCCAACTCCAGCGGTCTACGGAAGGGTCTGACCATGGAAGGCAAGCATGCCAGGCGGTGGGGAAGGACGTCGTGCAGTTTAGGGGGGCTGGTGGTAGTAGTAGCAGCCCAAGCAAGGAGGGGTTGGGGCGCCATGGCCGGAGCTTGGCATTGCTGGCGAGAGGAGGAAGAAGGTGGCCACTGGGGGCACTAGGGTTCGCTAGAGCTATAGTGAATCCTAGCATGCCCGTGGCTGGAGGTGGCCGGTGGCGCGGGCGAGGACGATGGGGAGCACGGGGTCAGTGACGACGGCGAGGGAGAAGGCGGAGGAGGAGGAGCACAAGAGGGACCAGGGGGCAGGGAAGGAGGCCTATCACGAGGTACACAACGGGGTCGCACGCTTCCCATCGCACATTAACAGGCTCCTTGTATGTAGGCCTGGTTGGATGCTCGATTTAATACTTCACTGCATTCTGATATTGAGTTTATTGCTCTTCGGTAATATTTTTCTTATTTGATGTAATAAAATCAAAAGGAAGTAAAAGGCTGCACCAAAAGCTCATGATTTAAACGGCCACAGCCCACAAATATGAGAAATCAGCTTGCGCAAAGCAACCATAGCAACTAAATGGAATGCCATTGGCAATTCGGCATGTTGGCAGTGGCATGCGCCACACCAGCGGCCCAGCCTTTGCCTGCCTGGTGTGTGGTGCCCACTGCTAGCTGCCACTTGCAGATTTCAATAGGTATCGGTGCATCCGTCCAGCTATGCACCGTGCCCTACGCAATGGATTCGGCTAGGCAGAGTGGGCCATGCTTCTCGTGCTCTCGTCAAAATGGTCAAACATCAAGTGCCTCCTCTCCTATTGACCTATAGGACTCCCACAGTCCTACCAATCACATCTCCTCATAATAACCGGTCGGTGCAGTAGGACAAGCGGTGGCGGAAGGCGGAGGATGGTTCGGTAGCCATCTCGCTCCATGCCTCTCCACACATCCTTGCAATATTGCACTACTGCATTGTGACGTGCAGATCCAATCTACCCACACATTGCAGCACTCGGTACATGATACATTGCACTGCTATTGATCATCTGATTTGGTCGATCGCTATCTGGAGTTCAAACGGGATGCCGGGGGTGAAGAGCTCCATGGCGATGAAGGTCAACAACAAAGGTGTCTCAGAAGATAAAGCTAGACATGACATGAGGCACATAACATCGGCAGAGATGGCACGACATTGCGTCGAGGGCAACATGTGGGTGGTTGTGCAGGGGAAGGTCTATGATGTCACGGCCTGGCTGCCGCGCCACTTGGGCTTGGTCCTCCCGTGGCTGAGCCGGCGGGCAAGATGTCACCGGCCTTACCCGGCCTCCGGGTGGCAGGTGCTCGACCGCTACCGGGTCACCAGGCTCTCCAACTATGGTGTTTCCGAGGTCTCCTACGACTACCGTCCCCTCGTCGCAGAGTTCACCAAGGTGGGCCTCCTCAACCACAAGGGCCACGGTTGTGCCGCGGCGCTATGCGCGCCATGGCGACACTGCTGGCTAGTGCCGTTTGGCTCGTCCTCGCCACCATCAGCATGGCGTGCACATGGCTGCTGCCATCTGGCTGGGATTCCTATGGATGTAGTCGGGCTTCCTCGACCATGACGTGGGCCACTATGTGGTGATGCGCAACGGTCTCCTAAACAACTCCGTGCAGCTGGTGGCGGGCAACTATCAGTGGGTGGAAGCGCAACCACAAGGCGCACCATATCACGTGCAAATGTATGGTTAAAAAAGTGTAGTATAAATGAGCTATAATGGGTGAATTCCGCTTTTATAACCAGTACGTGAGTTGGCCTGTATTGCACAATAGGCTAGAAAGTGAGTGAATGTTAAAAATACGATCGGTGCAATCGGTGAAAATCATAATAAAACTCTATTTAAAAGCTTATAAAAACTTAAAATTATGTTCACCAATAGTGTATCTATATATGTGCATTCATAAAATTTAAGATTCAAACTTATTTTATAAAAAAATCATATGAAAACAACAAATTTCATATGTATATGCACTAGAGGACTGGAATTTGGTCCTCTAGTGAATATGTGACTAAAATTAGTTATTTTCATATAATTTTTTAGAGAATGAGTTTGGTTCTCAAATTTGTGACAATGTATATCTAAGGATGTATTATTGACGTGCATAGTTTTAATTTTTTAGGAATCTTCTAAGTGTGGTTTTACAGAGGGTTTTCATGATTACAACGAAGATGTGTGATTTGCACCAAACATTTTGTCAAAATTATATAGGCTGAATTGTACACAGACTAGAAACAACTTCATGGACTGAGTTGTGTGAGCTGAAAAAAATATGGGCTGGGTTGTGTAGGTTGAAAAATTTGTATGAGATACAGTCATAAAAAATGTATGGGCCAAAAAGAAACAAATAATAGACTACAAAGGAATGGTGCAAAAAATGTTTGTGGGCCATGAAAAGGCTAGAGGCTACATGGGCTTTAGCATTCCAAAATTCATTTGTGACATTTATTTTCACTAAAAATCAAAAGTCATATGCTTGTGACATTCTGCTAAAAAAATGCTTTTGACATGAATTATACATACCTCACATAATAAGTTTTGTGAAGGTGGCTTTTTGATGTTCAGAGTTTTGTCAACTAGATGTCACAAATATTCAATTTTGACATAAATTCTATATATTGTGACATAATAGAATGTCAAAAAAACCACACATTTGTCATAGTGTAGTAGTGGTAGGACGGTGTGCTCAAAAGCTTCGCATGTGGTAGTGCAAGAGCTCCTGTGTTCAAGTCTCACGACTATAGCCGCCTTTTGTACTAGTTACTACTCACACAACGAGGAACATAAAAAGACTCTTAGCGGCAAGATGTTTAGTTTTTTTTTCATTCAAGTTTTAGAGCAAATCTAAGAGCAAAAAATCTTTTTTAATTGATTGGAATAAAATTTCTGTGAAAAAAAATCTCTTTCAATAGCTAATATAAATATTGTCATCCACTATTACTGATTTCTCATTTGAAGCAGACATAGTTCTCTAGAGAGTGCCCACAAAATTTAGAGAATTGTTAGAGAATAAAAAATATAGCGAACCTTTTTTATTCAAATGCCTTTTCATCAGATAAGGATTTAGAATGTGAGCTACAAAATAACTGTAAGATCAAAATACACTAATGATACGATGGAAACAAACATATACATGGGCTTTGAAGCCCAAATTAAAGGCCCATAGCGACGACACGCCAGCTACAGGACGCTCCACACAAGCGATGTGCTATTTCTTGAAGCCAAGCCAATGATGAGTGCACGGAGTGGACGTAACAGAGATGGCACGGAGGGGAGTAACGGGATCGAGCACCACGGTATAGTGCTCCCTAAGGTTGACGTTCTCGGGGGGCATGCCGTCGGGGAGCTTCCATTCAACCTTGTGCAGAAGCGAAGCCAGCAACAGTGGGAGAATCCGTGCAGCCATGTCCAGTCCAGGGCACACTCTACGCCCTGCACCGAACGGAACGAGGGTGAAGTCGGGGCCCTTGAAGTTGATGATTGGCTTCTTGTTGTCATCGTCGTCCAAAAACCTCTCGGGCACGAACTCCTCTGGCTCAGACAACGCGGTCGGGTCCCTCCCAAGAGCCCATGCACAGGTTCACCAGGATGATTGTGCCTTTAGGCATGCCACTGAAACTGAATCCCCCGAGTGACACGCCTGCTTCCGCGACCACCTCCCGCGCGCGGCAGCAGTGGCAAGGAAGGGTGCAGTGGCAACGTCTCCTTCACTACAGCATGGTCGCTCCCTTCCACGAACTCCTTGGAGCCTAGACTCGCTACAAGCTCGGCGCGCAGCTTCGCTAGCTTGTCCGGGTGGCGAAGCAGCCTCGCCATGGCCCATTCCACAGCGATCGTGCTTGTGTCAGTCCCGGCCAGAAAGAGATCCTGATTGCATGATGATGAGTGTACATATATATAACCAACAATTATTAGTAGCTAGAGTCTATTATATTACCGTGGTACAAATTAATTAAATCAAAATTTGCATGCATGCATTAACGTGAAGAGCTTGGAGATCTCTGCGCGTGTGATCTGCGACTTGGCGTGGCGCGCAAGGACTAGGTCCAGCAAGTCGTCGTGTTTCCCGCCTCTCTGCGTGTGCTAGCCGACTCTCTACGACCTTTTCGTCAAACATCTTATAGAACTCTGCCGTATGTCTGGAGACGCCGCGACGCAAGCCAAAAGGTCAAGCCGTGCAAGGAACGGGAAGACATCGGAGATGTTGGGTGTGGCCCACCCCTGGAAGATGGCTGTCAAGATGCCCCTATATAGCAGCTGCTGCTGGGGCTGGACGCTCATCAGCTCCACGTCCACCAGGTCCTTGGAGAAAATGATGTTGGAGACGACGTTCACCATGGCGCCAAACACGGCCTCTCAACCGCTATGGGCTGCTGGCCACCGGAACGAGCCGTCACGGCCTCCGCGAGCCGCCGGGCATGGCGGTCCCGGATCTGCCGGGTCATCTCGATGCTCCACCCGGAGAAGTGGGCGCTGATAGAGACACGATGCTGCTTCCACAGCGGGCTGGAGCTCGGTAGGAAGAATACGGAGCCTTCATCGTGGGCCAGGGCGCGCACGCTGTCCGGCACCGAGCGGGCGGTGACGGCCAGGTCGTTCCCGGCTAGGGCTTCGCGGGCCGCGGCGGGTGATGACAGCACCACGAAGGGGGGCGTCATCATGCCTGCCCGGAAGGACGCGATCGGCCCGTAGATTTCGTTGAGACGGGCAAGCGCGCGGTGCGGGCTGTGCCGGAGCACCTCGATGAAGTAGAAGGCGTTCCCTATGAGGGGGAGCCCCATGGGGCCAGGGGGAAGAGATGCATTACCCCTGCGCTTGTGTTTATTGACAAGGACGACGTGCAAGACATGAATGGAGATCACAAACAGTGCGACTTCGTATATACTGGCCTGCAATATCATCGAGAGCCCCATCGATCTAAAGATCCCACGTATGAGTACGATACGATCCCCTCGATCGATCGATCGCTCTGTGTTGTGTGTGTGTGTGATAGCTAGCTGTGTTGTGTGTCAGAGAGCTAAGGAGGGAGGCAGAGCGTGTATGGAGGGTGTGTATTTATAGCTCGGAGCCTGCAGTCAGAACCAGTTTTAATTTAGCACAGTTGGTTTCAAATGACAATCTTCTTTGTGATGGTACATCGTGACAACTATGCTTTTTTTTTATGACCGAGGGCATTCCTTAAGTTTACTAGCATTGATTCTTGCCAAATCAATTAGTCATCTGAACAGCTAGCACGTTTTGGCAGAATACTAGTTATTGACTCCAGATGGCTGCTAATACCTCCATGATTAGTACATGGATTAATTAATAGACGAAGGAATGCATGCATGGCTGGTGTGGAAGATTGGACGTGGTCAACCTATTAAACTGAAATTAGCAAGTCTAACTCGGTGCCGGAATCAGCCTCAAAAAAGCTTCACAGGTCCATCAAGAAATTGCGTAAGCAGGGACACACAGCAAGCCAGCAGTGTTGGCTACACACTGGTATGGAGATATGGGATAGTGACGTGTCATCTGCACAATCTACACCATGTCCTAATAGAGGAATGGTTCTCACCATATTTGTCTCCGTTGCGGAAGCCATGGAGATTCGGCCGGACGAAATTCTCCATCACGTAGGCATCTGTTTATACATGGAGTGTCCACCTACCAGCTGTCTATAGTGGACATGCCTGGTCGGCAAGGAGGACTCCTTCACAGTTCACACGACCATTTGGAGTAGCGGTGACGACAACACACAAACTGATCGATGTCGATCCTTAGCATGCAGATGTCGTCCACCCAACAGTCGGCCGGCGGCACCGGCTGATCACCGTGTTTGTTACAAACTGAATATAGTATTCCTATATGTCTTTGGCCACTGCATATTCACCCGAATCTAGTACGAGAAGAAGTCCTTCTCTCTTCACCAGCCCGGTCAAACAAATAATCTCTTCTTCACCACTTTCAGCTCCGACAACACCAGAACCAAACAAAACAACCGCGTACCGGCGTACGTCAGGGATTAGCTAGCTCAAATGTAAGCACATCATGGAAATTCTGTTAATACGCACGATCCCGGCTGCTTCTTACGACGATTATCACTGGCTAAGTCTCCATTCATCAATCACGTGCTGGCCGCGCGGCATCCTCTCTACACAAGCATATGGCATAGGCTGGTCATTTGGCAAGCATGGTATACGCTGGTCATTTGGCTTGATTAAAAAAATAATAAGTTGCTTCTTAATGATCCCCTCAAATATATTGGATATCGACCAAGCTCGCCTTCCAGCCCCACAAATATTAAAGATCGTTGTTTCTCCAACATGTTACAATCCTTACAGAAATTTAACTGTTCAACCTAAGCATACATCAATTAAACTAAGTGAATACACGTGCATGCGTTGCTGCGAGATTTTAGAAAGTGATATCTTGTAGATGACAAATGAATTGATCATGCAAGAAGCAAAAATTTGCACAAAAGTAAAATAAAAAAATATTGGTACTACAAAGTGAGAGTTGCGCCATCGAACAAAGTACATGAAGATCAATGTCGATTAATCCCCTAGAATGATATATATGGCATTTTCGAACAGGACTACTAGGAAAATGGTGTAAAAGGAACATCATAGTCTCCCGTGGACGATTATGTTCGAAAGGTATGGGATTGTCGAGCGTAATATTCTGTTAACATTTCTATCCCATAGAATGCTACTAACATTTCAATCGTCCCTATTTTCTAGACCTAAATAAGTTGATTACCACCATCTATTTCCTGAGTCGGATGACTGTCCCGGCCACTACGAGCGTGGGAAGTTCATGATAACTAAGGCCTGGCTCCTCAACGAAGATTCCCTAGGATACAAGGAGGTTCCATCTATGGTACATGGCAGCGGAAAAACTCGGCATGTCTGATTTCATCGTCAAGATTCCCTGGGAGTACTTGCACTTGCCCGGTGACGATCCTATTCTACTCCCCATGGACTTCCATGACATGTATAATCTATTGCGGGGAGAAAACCTCGACATCATCCAAATCATCCTATTCTCTCTGTAAGTGATGATTGCGACTTTCACATAAATTTGAATACGTATAGGTCAGCTCTATATTTATTATGTCACGACGACTTGTCCGTCCAGGATGATGATCACTGTGAGCAACAAAAAGTGTCATCCTATTCTCTACCTCTCTCTTGCGCATATTGCTAAGAGATCCATCAAGAGTTTTGTTATAATGGGTCTAGAGTTGACCAAGAGAGAAAAGAAATATGTGGATAATATGAGAGAAGAGAAGAAGAAATGGACAAAGTACATTACATCAGTAATGAAGAAGATCAAGCCAGATGGGGCAGAGTGTATCATGGCTGCCTATCACTTTGGTTAAGTCAAGAATACGTGCATAGGGCTAATTGCCTAAGATCATGCCTTCTCATCGTCATAACCTGTATTTTGTTTCAATGGTGTAGCAAGGGCCTCGTTGATGGCCACTGAGTTGCATTTATCATATATTGGGAGCGTTAGCGCACGGACGTCCAGCCGCTAGCCTCTGTCCGGACGCCTATGGCTGCTGCCTCTAGCTTGCTTGTTGTTGCATGCATAATTATGTACATACACAACATTATGGTTAAAACAGTCATATCTCATAAACCATATATCATAATTAAAATCTGATTGCACCATTGTGTTTCTCGTGAATATATTTTGAAAACAAGTTACAAATTTTTTATCTCATCTAGATGTATACAAGATCTCGTTTGAAACAACCTATAACGTATGTTGAAACAATCCGTAAACATATGTTGAAACAATACAGAAATACCTTTTGCAATAACCCAAAAATCATCAGTCGAAACACCTCAAGGACAACTGTTGAAATAATCTTGAAACCTATGTTGAAACAACCTAGTAATACCTATTGCAACAACCAAAAATTTATCTATTGGAAATACTCCTAGAATACCTGTTGAAACCACTCAAAAATATATGTTGAAATAATCCTGAAACATATGTTGAAATAATCCATAAATGTACGACGAAACAAACCAGAATATACTAATTGCATGTAAAAATAATAGTAGATCTAGGTATATGAGCAGCAGGAGGTCAGACACGGGATGTTTTTTTATCGTTGTACTCTTAAATCAGCATGCATGCACGTACTAACAGTAAAAAAACAAATTGCAAAATAATAAAAGGCTGAAGCCGCCATGATGAAGTGGGAGTCGAAGTGGCCCCGTCCGTTCGTCCGGACGCACGAGTATGAAGGTTGGGCAAACCCGGAAAAAAATAATAAAAGGCTGAAGCCGCCATGATATGAAGTGGGAGTCGAAGTGGCCCCGTCCGTTCGTCCGGACGCACCAGTACGATGGTTGGGCAAAGCCGTAAAGTGGTAGCATTATAGCAAACAGTGGTAACGCTCTAGCACCGTAGGCAGGCGGTGTCGCTGGCTTGCTAACAAAAAATACTATAGCTACTGTAGCGTGTCCGAGTAGGACACGTACATCCATCCATGTCCGGACGGCGGAAACATAATCCAGAAAATATCCAGCGCATCAGGGGCGGACCTACATGGAAGCATCGGTGTCAGTTGACACCGACGACTTCCTAAGAGCACGTGTACACGTATATTTTTCACGAATTTTTTTTATTAATAAATTTATTTTTTAAAAAAATTACAAAATTAGTCTCCAATTTTAAAAAATTGCAGGAATAGGCCACCAGTCGCCCGTTGGAAGGGCGACGTGAGAGAATCGCCCGTTCAAAGGGCGACCAGGCCCAGGTCGCCCGTTCAAAGGGCGACCAGGCCCACGTCGCCCGACCGACGGGCGACCTGGTTTTTTGGGTTTTTTAAAATAATATTTATTTATTTGGAAATTCAGAAAAAATTTCGTTTTTTAAATAATATTTATTTATTCGGAAATTTCAGAAAAAATATCGAAGTCGGAGAAATAGCAAAAATAATACGCAGTCATGCAATGGGCGTACGAAAACGCCGTTGTCGTGTGCTCGCCCAAGCTTAATAGATGAAAAAATACAACAGTGAAACATTAATTAAGTTCTAAAAACTAAAATAGTATCAGTACAATATCATAGAAAACAACATCGGCGGCAAATCATACAAAACTAATATCGTCCACGCTTAGGTGCAACACCCCTAATCATGCCAGGCTTTGGTGCTTTGCGGCCCGCTCGCACATGGCCGGCTGAGTAAGTAAGCGGCGAAGGAGGAACTGTAACACGTGCAGGACGGCCTCCAGCAGCAGCTGGTGTCGTGTACTCGTCCTGTGAGGGCTGTGTCTGTGGTGGTGCTTCACGTAACTGCGATGACGCAAGTACGTCCGTTGGCTCCTGCTGCAGGTAACTGTCAAGGTCGAAGGGTGACGGGGATCGCTGACGAAAAGTGTCAGCTTGCTCAGAGATGTCCGATCCCTCGTAGTCGTAACGGGTCGTCCCTAAACATATAAGACCAACGTTATGATAACGCTGATGGTAAAACTAATATATAACGTGTCGAACTCTTAAAAGTAGGTCATACCTGGAACCATGGGTACAGCGTGTGAAGAGGAACCTCCGAAATCGAACTGATGCCGCGAACCGTCAAAGTGCATACCTGACCATGCAGAGTGAATGTAATGTTACGAATAAAGCAGTATTAGATAATATAATTAAATTTCACCACTATATCGTACCTGTAGGCATGTGAGCAGGCTGCGAAGATGATCCAATGATATCGAACTCCGGACGCCAACCGGCAGAGTACGTAGGTGGACCTGAATAATGAAACTTATAAGTAACGAACAAGTTAGCATTACTACATACGAAGAAAATATAAGTTACTCACCTGTTTGGTACGTAGGCCGCGGAGGTAGTGGCGCCGTCGGTCCGTCAGGCCTGTGTGTCACGTGTGAAGGTCGAGGGACGACATCCGGCTGTCGTCCGCAGGGCCGGCACGACGTCAACTTGACAATGTTTGCAGCAGAGTCGTACATCCTCTGGACCGTAGCGGTAAGCTCGTGGCTGGTCATCTGAATGCCCTCCCTCAACCGGTGCAAGAGCGATCCACCATCCACAGTGATACGGTGAGCCATGTCGGTCTATTAACAAAACGAGAATATTGAAGTAATTACGATAAGAAAAATATTAAACAAAGTGGGTTGAAGTTCATAAAGATCGTACCGCCAACGACATCGCCTGATCTCTGTGCACAGGGTACGTGTCCGTCAACCTGGGGACGTGGGTCCGTGGCTCCGCTGGTGTATACGTGACTCTGATCCATGTGCGAGGAATATACCAACGTAAGTAGTCCCCGTAAGCCTGCAAGGAAAACGGTCTGGGCTCGTAGGTCACATCATGTAGTGCGTTGGCCCACTCGTCGACCCACGGCTGTATACGGGAGGACCAAGTAACGCCTGCCGGTAGACCCCTCCGCACGTAACTATGGATTTCAAAACGTATTAATTATCTTTCTATATATATTAAATACTCAATCAGAACGAATTAATTGTCTTATACTTACCCGTGCACGGAAAGAGGAACAATATGGGCAACCGGGAGTGGGAACGTCTGGTTACGACCAAACTGCCGCATCACTCTGTGAGGAGCGTAGTCCTCGACAAAGATGTCGAAAACGACAGCCTTACGTGTCATCCAGTACTCCTAATCCCTCGTGCAGAACGACGACAACCCATTAGGCGCTCGTACGACAATCTCCTCCATGCTGTAAGGTGTCCAGCGGACGTCGTCTGCCCTAATCCGGTCGAATGCCGCCATGTACTCAGGATAGGCTCTGTGAACCTGAATGTTTGCCCAAGTAGGCTGTATAGAAAATAATAGTAAGGTGCAATTTATTCGAAAATAAATAGAAACAGGTTCAACTGCGATATAGAAGACTTACCCGCCGCCGGACCCACAACGAACCCATCATAGGGCCGTCCTCCTCCGTCTCCCCGTACAAACCTGCTTCGTAAGTCGAGAAATCCATGACTGGTCGTCCAATACTAAACCGCTCGTACGACCAGAGTTGAAATAATAGTGGACAACCAGAGAGGATAGCTGACGGGTCGGTCTTTGTGCACGCATCACAAAGACCTCGGTACGTGGCTGCCAAGATAGCGGACGCCCAACTGTACTGCGGCACGGCGTCGAGCGGTGCGTCCGCTATCTCGCGTGCGAAGTGAATCAAGTGCTTCGCGACAGAGTTCCCATGCGACGATGTGAACATTATCCAACCAAACAACCACAACAGATAGGCCTCCAAGTGCCTCGACACAGTGGCCTCATTCGCCGCAGGGTGGATATACTTGGCCTGAATTAGAAAATAGAAGTTCAAATTTCATTTAACATACACATGAATATTTGATGTTAATGAACTATATCACAATGTTATCTATTTACCTGAAACTGCAAGAGCCAGGTCTTCGTAGGCCCGTGATGCTGGTTTTCAGCAAGAGTTTGATACTCTGGAGCGTCTGGTCGACGCACAACACCCTCGAAACGGACTAGAAGGTCCTCACGCCAAGTGGCCTCCACGTCTGGACGGCTGACGGCCTGCCCAGCAGTGGTGACACCAAGTAAGTAGGAGACGTCCTCGAGTGTGGGAGTCATCTCCCCGCAAGGAAAGTGGAACGTGTGCGTCTCAGGCCTCCAGCTGTCCACCAATGCCGCAAGTAAGGAACGGTCAAAGTTAAACCGTGTCACCGCATCGGCCGGGGCCTCAACAGCACTAGCCTACACAAGCCTACACAGAGGCAGTAGACCAGCTGCTCGTAGCCTATAGCAAATACAACATTTATATATAAATATATATTACCAAATCGTCTGTATGAGTAAAACAAATAAGTGAACGTGTTATCGTGCATACCTCGGTATCTATCGCTCGTCTAGCCGCCACAACTCCTGAGGTACCCTAGGCCGTAGAACAGGTAGCTCAGCAGCTGTCACAGCACTCAAGTAGGACCGGTGGCGCTGGTCCAACTGTGCGTCCAACAACTCCAAGTGTCCCTCATCCATCGCCATACCTAAAATATCTTAATAATGTAAAAAAATAATACACAAATATAATTAATACTATGAAACAACAAATCGAAAAAAGCAGACATACTATTATTTTTAAAGAGCATTTTCGCCTTGATTCCGCAATCCACGACGTGCACGAGGGCGCCGGCCGCCTTGCGGATTCCCTGAAGGTCCTGCTTCTGCAGCTCCCTCTGTGGAGGTTGCACGCGTGCACTTTTTGTAAGTATGTCCTGTGCCATTGCACTTGGTGCACCGATGCTCCAGTCTTCCCACTTCTGAGTCATCCATATCATTTCTAATGCGCCGTGTCTTACAACGATCAGGCTTCTGTCTTAATTTGTCCTTATCGGGCCCCCGCAAGTAGTTACTTCCAGGATTATTTGTAAAACTACCAAATATTACGAAACCATAAATCTCTGCATTCCAGGTTGTCATGACTATCTCCTTCGTAAAATAATGTGAGACAAACGGCTTCGAGGACAAATTAGTAAGTGAACAAGCTGCTATAACATATGAGCACGGCCTGTGTAGAAGTTTTGGTTTCATGCATGAACAGCTGCATGAGTTATAACGAATAACACACTCTTGTGCAATTCTCTCTCGATTGCCACCACGACGGCCCCGATCCCTACACAGAACTTCAAAACGATTCTCTGCTGTGCCCATAGGACGTGCACGATGCAAGCTTGCCTTCTCCACCTTTTTTTTCATGTAATTTGTCATGAATGTTGAAAAAATCAATGTATTATCTGACATCGCATTAAAAGCAACCATATATCTTTCACGGAAGTACTTGCATGTTCCATGCAAAATACCCTCTACGATTGCTACAAGAGGTAATCCTCTCATGCCTCGAATGACCCAATTGTACACCTCCGCCAAATTTGTTGTCATTATTCCAAACCTCGCCCCATCTGTGTCATATAATAATGACCACTTCTCCTTTGGCTCGTACTCAATCCAATCTGAGAAGCACCTGATTGATGACCCCGACCTCCGAACCACGTTCCTCAAGGCATCTGTTGGAAGGCCTGAAAGAGGAACAGACATATCATTCGGGTCTTGATTTGTACGAGTCGCTAACTCTTCTGTTTGCTTTGTTGTTAATTCATCAAGACGTGTCCATATTGCATTGAATTTTCTTTGTTGGTTCTAATTACACAACCTCTTAAACATATTCATAAGGTGTTTATTTTTGAAATGGCTGAAAAAATTTGCACCCAAGTGCCTCATGCACCATCTTGATTGTATGTCCGACCATCGAGGAGGAAGATCACGCTCCACTGAACCATATTGCATATCCATTATCGCCTTCAACAAACCGGCATGTCGGTCATGTATGACATAAACATTAGGTCGCCCTTGCACCACTGCTAACTTCACACGCTCCAGAAACCAATACCAACTATCTGTGTTCTCACTTTCCACAAAAGCAAAAGCAACTGATAGTACTTGATTATTCCCATCAACACCAATAGAAGTTAGAATCTGACCTTTATACTTTCCTGTTAGAAATGTACCATCCATGCATAAAACAGGTCTGCAATGACGAAATGCCATTATACATTGACCTAGTGCAAAAAAGGCTCGACGAAGTATTAACTTTCCGGCCTCTTTTGGATCAGACACATCCATGATATCATAATATGTACCAATATTTCTTTGTCTGATGGTTTCTAACAATCTTGGTAGGTTCTCATAAGATGCTTCGTACGAACCGAATCTCTTCTCAATGACCTTCTGTTTCGCTCGCCACGCCTTCGAATAGCTGATGGTGTATTTAAAATCTTCCTCTATAGTAGTCACTATAGATTTCGGCTCATACCTTAAATTATCAACAATTCGATTATACATGTACTCTGCAATGAAGCTCGATGTAAGAGCAGTATTAGACTTCTCTAATTCTTGTAACTCACATGTATGTTTTGTTACTATAGAGCACTTTCAAATTGTACTCCATTTTTGCTCATAAGCATGTACCCTAAATGGACAGTCCGAAAACACATATTTAACATCATATACTTTCTTGTTGGACTTAACAACTACAAAAGACCGCTTCATTGACAGAGACCAGTACTTCACGGCACTCATCACTTCATCTTTGCCTTTGTACATAGTTTCCTCTACTAGTTCATTCTCATGATATTCCCACGACACAGAATTTCCTTCGTTGATCATCAAATTCTTCGAACTGTTACTCTTCCACTCCAGTGGGACAGGAATTTCATTCTCATCTTCAGATGACTCAGTTTCAGATATATTCTCATTCTCCATATCTTCCATCGCCATCTCTTCAACTATATGCTCTATGCGCTCTCCTTCGTCCGCTTCACCCGTCGGTACCATAGATGACAGGTGATGATCACCCTCTTCATTATCTTCCTCATTATCATTGTGATTGTCATGGCTCGGACCTCCTTCTTCTTCTACACCGTGTACCTCATGAACCTCCTTCGTATATGCCTGAGCAAGAAGGACTAGAGGCCACCCACGTTCTACAGCTTTGTTGACGTATTTTCTCCATGTTGATGTTGCATTAAGCGGTACTAACTCCCAAAAAATGCCCTCCCGAGCACGACTAAAGATACCCATAACCTTAACGTCATGTTGGTTGCTGTCAAGCCCAAATATTCGCATCAACCAATTCTGCACACCACTAATTATTCTCTCATTTGCCCTAGACACCCATCTACTTACTGAGGCAAATCCTGATAGATCAACCCCGTGTACACCTTGAATAATTTCTCCTTCTCCATAATAAATTTAAAATCCTAACTTCTCCGACATCTGTGTAATCTAAAAATTTCAGCTAAAATACCTTTTCACTAATATATTACTAATATTATTTCAACTATAAGTATTTAATTTAACAATATATATAAAATAAGAATATAAATAATACTACCGAAATATAATATTAATCGCTTAACTGCTCATTACATTATCTAACAATTAATATAACACACATTAAATAATTATATATAAAATTATTTTTTTACTTACCAAAAATTTTCTTCTTCCTCTCTTCTCCTTCTTCCTCCTCTTCTTCTTCTTCTTCTTCTCTTCTCTTCTCTTCTCTTCTTCTTCTCTTCTCTTCTCCTCTCCTTCTCTTCTCCTCTCCTTTTGTTCTCTATTCCGCGCCAGCCGGCAGCGGCCGGCCGCGTAATATATAGCCGCGCCACGTCGCCCCGTGTTCGGGCGACATGGGCCAAGTCGCCCACTGGTCGGGCGACATGGGCCACGTCGCCCACTGGTCGGGCGACATGGGCCACGTCGCCCATCGGCCGGGCGACGTGGGGCCCGCCATGCCACGTGCACGGCCAAGTCGTCCACTGGTCGGGCGACATGGGCCACGTCGCCCATCGGCGGGGCGACATGGGCCCGCCATGCCACGTGCACGGCCACGTCGCCTGTTGGTCGGGCGACACGGCCCAGGTAGCCCGCCAGTCGGACGACAAGGCCCATCTTCGCCCTTCCAACGGGCGACTGGTGGGCTATTCCTGCAATTTTTAAAAAACAGAGACTAATTTTGTAATTTTTTTTTAAAATAAGTTTATTAATAAAAAAATTCTATTTTTCACCGTGCTTGAACCCGTTAAAAAAAGTACTGACCCAGGTGACACTTGTCGGTCATCAGCCCACAACAGTCAAAGGCCCGCAGCAGTCCAATTTAATTCTCCCAGAAGCCTAAAAGCCCAGCAGCCCACAGGACTATAGGATTAGTCGATTATACGAACATTCAGCCGCCGGCGGCATCGATTCATCTCCCTCGGTAGACCGTCATCCATCCATCCGATCCAACTTCCGTTCGCGGCGTCGCTGCTGGATCACTGGATGATCGTCCTCGCAGACAGAGGCAGATCGTCTCCGCCCTCTGGCAAGCATGGCACGTAAGTAAATCAGCTATGAATTTACTTGTGCTAGTTCTTTCTTTGATATATCGGCTCCTCAAACTTGTGCTAGTTCTTCCTACTACGACTGCGTCAGTGAAAAAGATTTTTTCAGCAGCGAAAATAGTGAAGACGGACTTGCAAAACTGAATCGACCATGAATTTATGAATGATTGTGTCATTTGTTTCATTGAGCAAGAGTTTCTTCTTTCAATTTCAAATGATGATATCATAGTTCGTTTTTAGAATATAGCTGATCGTACTCGTAGTGTGAAACTATAAGAGGTAATCACTATTGTAAATAGTTTTTTTCTCAAATTATGTTATCGTTACATTTGTCCATTTATGAGTGCTTACTATTTGTAATATATATATATATATTTATGTACACTGTTAGATTATTGTCAACTATAGTTATAGGCTTATGGATCTAAGTCTAGACCGACCCCGACGATAATTTTTCCTAGATTCGTCACTGAGTGCAACACCCCAAAAATCATCACCGAAAAACACTCCTAGAATTATGTTGAAATAAGCCAGAAAACATAGATTAAAACGAACTAGAAATATATATATATATATGCTGAAACAACCTAGAAAATTCTTATTGTGAAAAATCCAGAAACATATGCATTCACAGGATACTTTTGATCACTCTACTTTGATCAGCATGCATGCATGTATTAACAGGAAAAGGCATATTAACAAAATAAAAACACGAAGCGGCGTATGCATGTCGGAGTCCAGGCGTGCGTGCGTGCCGGAGCCAGCCCCGTCCGTCCATCCGTCCGGACGATCAGGCTAGACGGTTTTTCATCGTATATCCGCAGGATTGCAGGGCCTGTGTATTTGACTCATTGAAAAAGTAAGTCACCGAGTTTTTTTTCTCATTTATGATTATGGTACGTATTAAAATTATTGTTAACACGAGTACATTTCGTACGACGCTTATAAGGCATATCTGAAGGATCCTGAATGTTGGGATCGAAGAACTGAAATTTGTAACCAGAAGAATAAGTATCACGTCAAAATCTGCCGCGACTTACTAGTAAAGATTTTAGATGTTCGATCGTGCTTTTTCACACATACGTGTTCTAATGCTTCGAGTCAAAGTTAACGACCATCAAACTGTCAGTCAAAATAACCATTAGAATTCAAAATCTACTGTCTAATGTATATAAATGGCCAACTTCACACGACCATTTGGAGTAGCGGTGACGACACGCACAAACTGATGGATGTCGATCCTTAGCATGCACTTGTCGTCCACCCATGACCCAACAGTCGGCCGGCGGCACCGGCTGATCACCTTGTTTGTTACAAACGGAATATACAATATTCCTATATATGTCTTTGGCCACAGGATATTCGTCCCGAATCTAGTACGAGAAGAAGTCCAATTCTCATCACCCGGTCAAACAAAATAATCTCTTATTCACCACTTTCAGCTCCGACTCCCTCAGAACCAAACAAAACAACCGCGTACGTCAGGGATTAGCTTAGCTCAGATGCAAGCACATCACGGAAATTCTGTTGATACGCACGATCCCGGCTTCATACCATGATTATCATTGGCTTTGGCTAAGCCTCCATTCGTCAATCACGTGCTGGGCGGCATCCTCTCCACACAAGCATGGTATACGCTGGTCATTTGGCTTGATTAAAAAAATAATAAGTTGCTTCTCAATGATCCCCTCAAATATATTGGATATCGACCAAGCTCGCCTTCCAGCCCCACAAATATTAAAGATGATTGTTTCTCCAATGGTTCCTATGTGTTTTGTTGTGAGAGAAACACACTATACCATGGCATGATAAGTTCCCATTTTTCCATTAAATTATATTTGTGATCTGTTGCTTGAGAGAACATAACACATAAGTTTGGTTGCTATTTTTAAAACGTTTGTTTCTAGGGACTCTCCTGCTTTAAACATTTTTTTATTGGAGTATAGCCTTAGGCAGAAAATATTGTGTTCTTCTTTTATTTGATTTCCAGCTCCTCTTCAATTGATTAGAACTTAGGCCCATTTTCCTTCTTTTCATATAGACTCAGGAGCCGGAACATATGTCTTGGAGTCCGTTGCGTCATAACTAAAATAAACTGGCAACGAACATATTTTGACATATAAATACCACATTTTTATAGTTTTATTTATTTGTCTTGCCAACCATAAGCGTGATTTATGTTTTATTTATTTATATTATTATCTTTTAGGCTTGTCAACCATGATGCTGTGGGCGATGCGGAAGCTAGGAGGATGGATTCGGCTCGGTTACTCTGCGGCAGCGGCGGCTGTCGTCGCCGGCGAGCCTGGATCCAGGGTCGACAGAGCTCGAGGCGTGCCCCCGACCGATGGGCGTTCAGCGTTTGCTCCATCTCATCCATGCGGGTGAGTGTCTACTGTGGTTCCTCTTCAAAGCTTCGTGCGATGGAGCTCCCTCTGGCCTCGGGTTTAGCGGTGACGGCTGATGGTGGTGTTTGCCGGCGACGAACTCCAGCGTCTTCTGCTAGTAGTGGTGTTCGTAGGGATGGACAGCTCTCCTTTGTATCTTCCTACAGTGTGTACTTGCATTTGTACTGGTCTATGTACGTTTTTCCTTAACAAGTAATGTAGGTATGTTTGATAAAAAAACCATAAGGGTGGTTTCTCGTAAAAAGTTTGAAGGTCTCAGTGAAACTAAATTAAAAGAGATTCATTGGACATTAGAGAGATTGTGCATTGTGTGGTGGTAAGCCCTAAAATATGAAAGGGAGGAGGACCAGTTTTGACCATGTGGCAATGTATTTTTTTTGGGGGGGGGGGTGTGGGGGTGTTGTTGTTTCCGCCTGCGCTTGTGGGTTCCGTCTGGTGGCAGAATTGGGCCGCATCAACGAGTGGGCCTCAAGTGAAGAGGTAGTGGATCAAGTTGGGCTAATTTGAATGAGCTAGATGAAAAAATAGCCAAAAATTCTGCTTTTCTATTATTATGTATAAACATAGATATAGATAGTGTGGCCCGTCTTCCTATTTGGAGAGTCTCAAATGTATATACTTCTTTTTCATCCAGTATCGCAAATCAGGGAAAGCTACGTCAAGAGGTTGCTTACGTTCAAAAGACAAAGCATCTTTCGCATGAAGCCTTCTTTTAACTTTTGAAGAGCATTCTCTCTTTTTTAAAATTAAACAATACAACATTATTGATGGCTACAACATGCACGACCCTCATTTCTATAAACATCCTCGAAAGATTGAGCCAGTAGATATCGGGGTTTACGAAGTCACTTTAGGCGTCTCGCTATCGAGATCGACATCATGTATTGTTGAAAGCATCGTATGTTAAATACTGAAATAAATTCAAAAAAATACGAGCACCCATGCCAAACTGCAAGTAACTCAAAAAACAGAGCTAGGACACTCAAAATGCAAGACTCTATCACAGAGTCCAAGACTACTTATTACCCCTCCTTTATGATATTTTACTGACGTGACAGCATGTTTATTAAAGAAAGAGGGAGAAAAAACAAGACTCCAAGTCTTATTTAGACTCTAAGTCTATAATATTCAAAATAATAAATAACTTTACACTAGGATAGAGTCTGCATGGTGAGTGCCGTTCACAGCACAACCACGTCAGGTGAGGTTTTCCGATACCGATGTTTGCAAACAAACCAAAAATGAGTACCAAGGACTTCGATCTTGAACCCAGCACTTGAGTTGTCCCGGCCCATGGCCCAGATTATAATACTCCTTTTCCAGTTTCCCTCTACATGTTCAGTTCCCATTTCATAATTTTCACCATGTGGGCGGCGTTGGTCTGAGAAACAAAAAGAATTCTTGTGCATTATGAAACAAAAAGGAACTCTTCACCATGTTGCATTGTGCTTTGCTGACAAGGAGTAACAAAGATAAAGAATGTATTGAGGAACTAACCCAGTGGATGGATGCTCACACATGAGACCCATTGGCAAGCGACGGCGCACGCCATGGCTTCCTCAAATGGAAAAAGCTGGCGAGGGTATGGCGCCTACCATTTAACTTTGCCCAATCCTAACCCACGCGCGCCGGCGCAAAGCAGGCATGCATGCTCCGCTCGATCCGGCCGGTTGAATACAGTAATGTATGTGCCATTCGCTGGCTCTCGCCAGTTAATTTGCTCCAAGCAGCTCAGTCTGATCAGTCTACGTTCGGAGATGCGGAGCTCCATCACCTCGGCTGCGCTGCTGGCCAGCGCGCTCTTGTGCCTGGCGTCGCCGGCGCTGGCGGCGGCGGCGAGGTCGACGGGAACGGGAAGGACAATACTCAGCGTCCTGTCGTTCGGAGCCGCGGCGGACGGGGTCACCGATGACACGGAGGTACTAGAATTATATACACTCAGATGAAGAGGTTTCCATGCATGGACCATGCAGACCCCGTTAGTGACGACTCGTATTTCTAAAACTGAAAGCCTTCTTCAGGCACTTGTAGCAGCATGGCAAGTGGCATGCCGAGTCCCACGCGCCACCGTGCTGCTCCCGTCAGGGCACCGGTTCCTCTTCTCGCCGGTCACCCTCCAAGGCCCCTGCAGCACAAAACTCACCCTTCAGGTCCTTCACTCCTTCTCTTCCTTATTGAGCATTTTTTTTTCCTTGCAATTATGTGCCGCAGAAAGCAGAAGCTAATAGCGGAAGGTTTTTCAGATTGATGGCACCGTGTTAGCGCCACCAGAAATGGGCTCCTGGCCGAAGCCCAGGAGGCCACTCCAGTGGCTCAACTTCAGGTGGCTGCAAGACTTCAGCATCCTGGGAGCCGGCACGGTCGATGGCCAGAGCATCACCTCGCTGCAGAGTGCCTCATCACCAGCTAAAACTCCTCAGGTTCCGTCCACAATTCCGGCCACATGACATGCAATTATTATTTATTTATTTTTGGTTGCAGACTTTGATAACTAACCATCAACAAGGTCGACGTTGACTAATCCTGTCGTGTGTTCTCTCTCCATTTCTTCTATCTGCAGACATCAACCGGACACTGGCATTCACCAGGAGTCAAGCCTACGGTAGGCCAGCTTCATCATATATTGAAGAATTTTACCTAGATCATGATCTGGATCCCAGGATTAAACGAGCTCAGTATCTCTCTTTTTTTTTTTTCCAGATGATAAGGTTTTACAACTGCTTCAATGTCACCGTGCGCAACATCCGGATCACCAACAGCCCGCAGTGCCACCTCAAGTTCGACAGCTCCGGAGGCATCAAGGTGAAGAACTTCACCATCTCTTCTCCGGGAGACAGCCCCAACACCGACGGCATCCATCTTCAGAACACCAGGGACGTTGAGATCAAGAGCTCAACCATCGGCTGCGGTAACTGAACTACTAGCCCTCATCTTGCGGATTAGTAGCAGTATTATTTGTCCAATAATATTTATGGCTCAAATATTGAAGCCCGATCTGCACAGCATTTTAATTGATGTTTCATTCAGGCGATGACTGCGTGTCTATACAGACTGGGTGTTCAAATGTTCACATCAAGAACGTAGTCTGCAATCCCGGCCACGGAATCAGGTTTGCTGTGACGAAGCAAGGGTTCAGTTTGCTGTGTTCAGAACATGTTCTAGTAACGTTTGTTTCACCATGCCCATCTTCCTTGGAATGTCGTTCCATTCCTGCAGTCTAGGAGGACTTGGGAAGGACTACAGCCTGGCCTGCGTCTCTGATGTTGTTGCGGAGAACATCATCGTGCAGAACGCCCTGTACGGGGTCAGGATCAAGACGTGGCAGGTAAGCATAAACACGTACAGAAACAGAACGTCAATACAGGGGTCACCAGCATGCGCAATGACATGGTATATGATGATCTATCTATCTCATCTCATCTATCGTCGTCCTCTACATACGCTGTCCTCACTCTGCAGGGTGGCGTGGGCTCGGTGCGGAACATCACCTTCTCCAACGTCAGGGTAGCGAACGTGGCCACGCCCATCGACATCGACCAGTTCTACTGCGACAGGGGCGGCGCGCGGTGCGCCAACCGCACCGGCGCGGTGGCCATCACCGGCGTGGCGTACCGGCGCGTGGTCGGCACCTACTCGTTCCAGCCGGTGCGCCTGGCGTGCAGCGACGCCCGGCCCTGCACCGGCGTCACCATGGTGGATGTGCGCCTGTCTCCGGCGGCGGCGACCGCGCCCGGTGCCACCGTGGCGCCGCTGTGCTGGAACTCCTACGGCGAAGCGCGGGGCACGATCCAGCCGCTTAGCGTGGGGTGCCTGCAGAGGACCAACGGATACGCGATGCCTCTCACCCAGCCTTTTAACTACACATGCTGAGTCCTGTAATTTGCATGTTTTTTCAATCAATGGTGATAAAAAAAAAAAAAGGGTCACGATCTTTTTTTTTAGATAAGGGGACTCCCCATTTCCATTTATCAGAAAACGGAAATACAATCATCAAAGGATGTTTAAGGAAGCAAGCAGAACATGGGAAAGAGCTAAGGTAAGCGCCCAGACATAGCGCAAGAGGCGAAAGTAGAGTTTAACAGAGCCAAAAAACTGCGCTTGACCCACCCGCGCAAGAGGAAGAGCATGGCAACATTGGCGACAGTTTGCACAAACTTAAACTGACTAGGTCCTAATTCTGACAGTAGTGGTAGTCTTCTGGCCTTGCATCCATCATCCTCAGCTTTGCTACTCGCTTCATTTCTTGTGGAGACCGCCGTCTTGATCTCCTGTCACACCGTCATCACCCGCAGACTTCTTAGCCTTCTTCTCGGCAACAAGCTTCATTGCAATTTGAAACATCATGTTCACTCTGTCTTCTATCATCTGCTTGTCGGCTCCATTATAGAGACCTGCCCAGAATTTTATTAGAGCTCCAGTGTAACAGATTATTTCCATATGACTCTTCAAACACTTTTTTTTTTCAAAGCAAGCTCTGTTTCTAATTCTCCAGGTGGCCCAACATATTGCAGATACTCCCAGAATGTGGAAATTTTCCCCATGTGGAAGCCATTTGCACAGCCATGTCCAGCAGCTACACAGATTATTGGGAATGTCATTGGCACCAAAGCAAGTAGCTACCCAGCCCCAAACAACTCTTGCAATCTTACATTGGAAAAAAGGGTGGTCAATACTTTCAGCCTCATCACAGAAATAACAGTTGGGATTCCCAACCCATCCTTTTTTCAGTAAATTGTCTTTTGTAAGCACAACTCCATTAGCCAAAAGCCACATAAAGTACTTTATTTTTGGAGGGATCTTCCCTTTCCAGATTTTTTTAAAGTAAATTCCTTTTTCTCCTGTGTCAAGAGAGTTATACATTGACTTAACAGTGAATTTCCCTTTGCTCTCCCATTTCCACTTAATCTTGTCCGGTGAATTGGACAGTTAGAAAGATTCCACCTTCTGCCAAATTTGTTTCCAGACAGTATTAAGTTCTGGTGTGAGCCATCTTCTGAAAGAGATGAGGGTTTCACCTTGATTAACATCTTTTACCCAAGCATTCTTTTGATCACAAAGAGGGAACAACTCAAGAATAGCAATACACAGAGGCTTATCAAAAAGCCAACTATCTTGCCAGAATCTGGTTTTGGCTCCATTCCCAATATTAACCTCTCTACCTCTCAAATACATATCTTTAACCTTTAACAGGTCAGACCACATGGGAGAGTCATGTAGTCTATATTTGACAGTGTGGATGGATGAGTTAGATAGGTATTTGTCCTTGACAATGTCTTGCCAAAGGCCCTCCTCAGTTTCCAATTTCCACCACCATTTGCTTAGCAAGCTGAAGTTCAGCTTTGCTAAGTCTTTAATCCCCACACCACCTTTTTTCTTGCTTCTACAAATCTTTGTCCATTTTATCAAATGGTATTTTCTCTTGGTCCCCCACCCTGCCAAAAGAAAGTTCTTCTGATCTTATCTAATTCATTAATAATGGATTTGGGTAAAAGGTAGGCAGACATATGATAGATGGGTGAGTTACTTAGGCAGGCACTGATCCAGGTGGATCTTCCAGCCATGGTCATTGTGTTTCCTTTCCATACATCTAATCTCTTATAGCATTTTTCAGTGATAGGTTGCCAATCAATGACATGCAGCCTACTAGGGCTGATGGGTACCCCTAGGTACTTGACAGGGAATAAACCAATTTGGCCATTAAAGATCTCAGCATACTTCATGCCCCAATCATCTTTGTCATTAATCATTAGTATTTCACTTTTATTGAAATTGATTTTCAATCCAGCAATCAACTCAAATAGATAGAGTAAGAGCTTCATATTCCTGGCTCCTTCCAAATTATGTTTCAAACACAAAATCGTGTCGTCAGCATACTGGAGAACAGCCACACCCCTAGGAATGATGTGGTCAATTAGCCCAGAGAATAACCCATGCTTTTGGGATTGAATGATCATTCGGGTAAGACAGTCAGCGGCGAAGTTGAAGAGATAGGAGGCAAGGGGTCGCCTTGCCTCACCCCCTTGTAACTTTTGATATAAGGTCCAATGGAGTTATTTAGTTTGATGCTAATTGTCCCCCCTGTTACTACTTGTTTTATCCAATTACACCAAGTAGAACTAAAGCCTCTCATTTGCAGGCAGTCAAATAGGAGGTTCTAGCTGACTTTGTCGTATGCCTTTTCAAAGTCAATCTTGAAAAGGATGCCTATTTCATTTCTTCGTTTTGTTTCATGCATAATCTCATGCAAACACATCATCCCAGATGTGATGTTCCTGCCTTTCATAAAAGCTGTCTAATTTGTGTGAATAAGTTTTTCAGCAACAGGTTCAATTCTAATGGTGAGGACCTTGGTGATAAGTTTGTAAAGGCAGTTAAGGAGACACATTGGTCTAAACTATTGAATCTTAGTAGCATCCTTAATTTTGGGAAGTAAGGTAATGATTCCATAGTTCAGCCTACATATATCAGCCTTGTTTTCATGGAATTCATTGAACAATTCAATCAAATCATTTTTCACAATATCCCAGCAGCATTGAAAAAATTATATTGGCATCTTGTCAGGCCCAGGTGCCTTATTTTTTTTTTCCATTTGAAATAAGGCATGTTTAATTTCTTCTTCTGAGAAATGCTTGCATATCTTTTCATCGTC
Organism: Bothriochloa decipiens; assembly: GCA_023333625.1. Lineage (NCBI taxonomy): Eukaryota > Viridiplantae > Streptophyta > Magnoliopsida > Poales > Poaceae > Bothriochloa > Bothriochloa decipiens. The sequence continues at coordinate 32,291,605 of CM041632.1, read as the reverse complement.
TTCCTCACTGAGTTTGGAGTAATCCTCCCAAATTGATGGATCTAGCTTGACACAGGCCCAAAAAGTTTATTGTAGTATTCAGTGGCATGTGCTAAAAGATTAGCATCACCCTCAATTAAGACCCCTTCATTATCTAAACTCATCAAATGCAGTACTGATTGATATTCCTTGTGTTCAAAATCAAAATAAGGCACGGCTTAATCTTTGGCGCTTTTTGGAACCAACTAAAATCGGATTCATCATTGTCTACTGCGACAGTTGACTAGAAGCCCGCATGAGCCACTCGCGCACCGCGTCTGTTTCGTTTTGATCAAATTTATAGACAAAATAGACTAACATCTACAATATTAAATAAGTGCGCCATCAAAATATATTTTAGATGTAATAAATCATGTTTGATGTTATACATGTTTTTTTGATGAATCTGGAGGGAAGAAGTCCCTACAGTTAATTTATTGAAATACAAATAAAAGAAGTCTTACAAACAGGAACAAAAGCAAAAGAAGATTGATGTTATACATGTTTACATATTTCTCTATGAACTTGGTCAAAAACTAAAGAAGATTGAGCCATATAACAAAACTAAAACAGCTTGGAAATGCCGATGGAGGCTCTCATGACCTAGCCCCCCTTCCTGGCCCCCTCCCCGTCGCCGCCGCCGGTCCTCCCCGCCTAGATCCAGCCAATCCCCACCCCTTCCTGTCCTCTGCTTCTCTCCTCCCCATCCAAGACCTCGCGCAAGGGCCGGCGGGCCGCCGACGCCGCCTGCCGCGTCGGCCGTCGCTGGCACGGACGCGGGAGCGGGTGCGCTGCGTCTGGCCTACCCGCGTCCCTCTTTCCCAATTCGAGGGCCGTGCGCGGGCGAGGAGGCGGCCATAGCAGGTGAGCCGCGACCCCAATCCCCGGGTCGGGTCGCGCCGCCGACCGGCGCCCTGGCAGGGGCGGCGCCTTCCTCCCCGGCCAGCCATTCCTCCTCCCCTCCTCGCTCGCGCCATGAGCCGTGCGGAGGCGCGCCAGGCAGTCTGGCGGCCACCATCCACAGCGGGCTTGGGCGTTCCCCTGGCTTCGAGGTGCGGGGCACCTCAGCCATGGGTGGAGAGCCTAGCCCAGGCGGCTCCACGGCCGCGTCCTCCTCGCCTGTGTTGGTCCCCGCTCGTGGATCTAGGCACGGGGCGGACGCCGCACCGCCTTCGTCGCCGCCTCAGGTCGCGCGTGCGTGTGTGGAGGGGCCGTCGTTGTTGTTACTAACCTTGGATCTGAGAGAATAATTAACTCCACATAGGTGGAGTCTATATATATAGAGCCTCATGGGCCATATGGGCCTATAGTAGGGCCTTCATAACACCCCCCTTCAAACTCATGGTGGAAGCGGAGGATTGGAAGCATTGAGTTTGATGAAATGAAGCCGATGCTGCTCCCGAGTTTGTGCTTTAGTGAAAAAGTCAGCCAATTGCAACTCTGATGGCACATACTGGAGAGCAATAGTTTTCTGATTACAATGTGATCGAGTAAAGAAGGCATCGACACCAATATGCTTTGTAAGCTCATGCTTCACAGGATCATTGGCAATCTGTATGGCTCCTGTATTATCACATAGAAGAGGTGTGGCAACATCACAAGAAACCCCAAAATCAGCCAACAACCATCGAAGCCATACAATCTCTGCAGTAGTAGTAGCAAGGGCTCGAAGTTCAGCCTCTGTGCTAGAACGAGACACAGCTGCTTGTTTCTTGGACTTCCAAGCAATAGGAGAAGAGCCAAGAAGAATGCAGTAACCAGTAATAGAACATCGATCTATTGGGTCACTCGCCCAAGTGGAGTCCGAGTAAGCATGAAGCTGAAGAGGACTATCACGAGCATAGAACAGGTGCTGAGATGATGTCCCCCGTAAGTAACGCAGCACGCGAAGTAAATGGCCAAAATGAACAGAAGTGGGGGCACACACGAACTGACTCAAAATATGCACTGCATGAGCAATATCGGGTCTGGTGACTGTGAGATAAACAAGGCTGCCCACAATATGCCTATAGCGAGAAGGATCTTGAAGAGGTACTCCATCGGTGGGACGAAGCTGCAAGTGAAGATCCATAGGTGTGGCAGCTATCCGATTATCCGTAATACCTGAACAAGCAATAAGGTCTTGTATGTACTTGGACTGAGAGAGATAAAATCCCTTTGCAGAATGCATAACCTCAATCCCTAAAAAGTAGCTGAGAGGACCCAAATCAGACATCTGAAATTGATTACCAAGTTGTCTTTTCACATGAGCAATGTGTTCTGGATCATTCTCCCATGATCAACATATCATCAACGTATAGAAGTAATAAGGTACGTCCACGTTGAGAGAGATGAATAAACAAAGCAGGATCATGATCACTAGGTTTAAAACCAGCTGCCTTTATCACAGAGACAAACCTCTCAAACCAAGCACGAGGGGCCTGTTTAAGTCCATATAAAGCACGACGAAGACGACAGACATATCTTGGTGGAGCATTAACACCGGGAGGTGGTTGCATATAAACTTCCTCATTTAAATCGCCATGAAGAAAAGCATTCTTGACGTCCAGCTGAGAGATAGTCCACGAAGAAGCAGCAGCTGCTGCAATCAAAGTACGAACAGTAGTCATATGAGCAACGGGAGCAAATGTCTCATCATAATCTCGCCCCTAAGTTTGCTGAAAACCTCTAGCAACAAGACGAGCTTTGTAGCGCTCAATAGAACCATCCGACTTAGTCTTAATTTTGTATACCCATTTAGATGTGATAGGCACAGCATGAGACGGTAATGGAACAAGATCCCATGTGCCTTGACGGTCAAGGGCAGCAAGCTCCCCAGACATAGCCAACTGCCATTCTGGAATAGCACACGCTTCTTGATAAGTGGATGGCTCATCAACAATAGCATTCACCCGAGGAAAATCATACTTTTCTTCAGGATGGATAGTGCTGTGATCACGAAGATTATATCGCGGACCAACCTATAACTCATCAGGAATAACAGATGACTCATCACTAGTAATATTAGAATCATCAACAGGGAGTTCATCAGGACCGGCCAAGGTGGGAGAAGTAGATGGAAGAGTAGTTGGGTTTTTGGGGCGACGATGGAAGAAATGTGTGATAGGTGGTTTGGAAAAAGAATGAGATGGTGGAGGCGGAGGTGGAGGAGGCACATGTGAGAGTGAAGTAGGAATGATTGTAATAGTAGTAGAAGGCGTGGGGATGTTATCATCTAAGGAAATAGGAGGAAGACTCAAGAAAGATGTGGACTCCGTGGGTGAATATGATGGTCGAGTAGAGGGGTTGTAAAACAAAGGACGATCCTCAACAAAGGTCACATCACGAGATATACGTATGCGACGAGAAGATGGATCATAACACCGATAACCCTTATGCTCAAGACTATACCCCAGAAAAACACATTCAACAGACTGTGCAGTCAACTTAGTACGCTCACGAGGTGCAAGCAAAACATAACATGTGCACCCAAAAACTCGAAGATGATCATAGCGAGGAGGTGTACCAAAAAGTACCTCACCAGGACATTTGCCACACAGTTTGGAAGACGGTTGTCTATTGATGAGATAGACTGCGATAGAAACAGCTTCACCCCAAAAATGAGAAGGAACAAATGATGAAATCAAAAGTGTGTGAGCTGTCTCTATAAGATGACGGTGTTTACGTTCAGCAACACCATTCTGAGCATGAGCACCAGGACAAGAAAGTTGTGGAAGAGTTCCTTCAGAAGACAAAAACTGGCGAAAAGCATCAGACAAATACTCACCACCAGAGTCAGAACGAAAAACTTTAATAGGAGTAGAAAACTGTGTGTGAACCATGCAGACAAAAGATTGGTAAATGGAACACAGTTGAGAACGATGTGTCATAAAATAGACCCACGTATAACGAGAATGATCATCAATAAAAATAACATAATATTTATGACCACCCTTTGAAACAAAAGGTGCAGGACCCCATACATCAGAATGAATAAGATCAAAAGGCTTAGCAGAGGAAGAAGCACTAGACAAATATGGAAGTTGTATTTGTTTGCCAAGTTTACAGCCCTTACAATGAAAGCTAGACTCAATAGATGTATGACCTAAACACCCTTGATTTATTAAAGAAGACAAACGCGATCCACAAAGATGACCAAGACGATGATGCCATTTAGTGAAGGAAGATGCAGATGACGATGCAGCGGATGACACATGAGCTGGAGAGTCTCCAATAGAGGAAGGAAGGCGCAAGGTGTCCAAAACGTAGAGGTTAGAAGCACCTTTACGACGATGGCCAGTCCCAATCACTCGTCCGCTGAGACGGTCCTGAATAAAACAAGATGAGTCATCAAAACCAACAAAACAATTTTGGTCGATAACTTGACCAACCGAAAGGAGATTCATAGACAGTTGTGGGACATAAGAAACATTGGGTACATCAAAATGAGTATTGCAAAGTGACCCTTTGTGGGTGATAGGACAAGATGTACCATCAGCAGTTTGAACACAAGCTCCATCTGTGACAGGTTTGCAAGCAACCAAGCGAGAAGAATCAGATGTCACATGAAAAGATGCTCCTGAATCAAGCACCCAAGACGACGAAGGAGCTGTAGCAGATGATGTAGCAGCAACAGAAACTGATCCAACAGATCCTGAACCTCCTGAACCTCGAGGAGTAGAAGAAGTACCATGACCACGAGCAGCACGGCGGGCACGAAATGCAGCCAACTTCTCTAGATACTTAGCAAAACAGGCGTCCGAACTATGATTGTTCCTGCCACAATGCGCACAGGGTTCTTTGGTTGGTTCTTTGGTTGCACTGGTCCTCCTATGAGAAGTGGCCAATACACTATGAGGCTGAGACACAAAAGAGGACAGGGAATGAAGACGTGTCTCTTCAGCAAGTAATTCAGACAATGCTTGTGCCATAGTCAGAGTAGAGGAAGCATGAAGCAGCCTTGTACGAATTGAGTCGAACTCTGCCCTAAGTCCCATGACAAATCTGTAAGTGAGAAACTGCTCAATAAATGAAAGCGGTGTACAAGTCTGACCAGCTGTGCATTGAGGTACCATGGAGATCAAAGAACCCATCAAACGATCAAATGCAGAATAATAGTCATCAATAGACATGTCTCTCTGTTCAATAACATGAAGTTGCTGCATGAGAGTGTGTTGAAGAGCTCCACTATCCTGAACATAGCGTGCCTTCAAATAAGACCACACGGGTTTTTCCTGTTTAAACTTACGCAGACTCATGATCATGGTGGGTTTAACACTGTTAACCATAGCAGCCATGACTTTACCATCATTGATTCCCAACTTTTGACTGCAGGTGCATTACTACCATCAAGCTTGAGAGATGGTGGATCATCAGTTATGTGAAAATGAAAACCAATACCTCTCAATGCACTTTCAACACAAAAGGCCCATTCTAGATAATTCGTACCATCAAGAGTAATATTGATGACAATTGCATTAATCTGAGACTGAGACTGAGACATTGCTGATGTGAAGAAAAAGAGTTACCACCAGCACAGAGAAGGAAGTGACGAAGATCGGCAGTCCAGAGCACCAGAAGTAATCCTCTATTTCCTGACAGAGAAGGATGACCGGCAGTAGCAACAGGAGTAGGAAGACTCGAGCGGACAGGTCTAGAAGCAGACTCGACCGGCACCAGCAACACGCGCCTGAGGAAACCGCGAAGAAATCACGACCCGTGCGTGAGGAAGACCGGTGGGCCTGGTGAGGAAGACCGACCGTGGAAGCCGGACGCGCCTGGAGTCCGACGTGTGAATAAGAACGACGCGCGGATCGAAGAGCAGAGGACGTCCGGCGACGCCCGATTGAAGACCGGCGCGACGACGGGCCGCGCGGAGGGACGGCGCGGCAACAGGCCACGCGGAAGGACGGCGTGGTGACGGGCCATGCGGAGGCACGGCGCGGCGACGGGCCGCGCGGAGGGACGGTGCGGCGACGGGCCACGCGGAGGAACGGCGCAGCGACGGGCCACGCCGAGGGACGGCGCGGCGACGGGCCACACGACGAACGGGCGGCAACGGCCGCACCGAAGAACAGAGGACGATCCCAATTAAAAAAATGGATCGTGGGTGATTTAGACGAGGCTAAACCTAACCCTAATCCATAGCTATGATACCATGTTACTAACCTTGGATCTGAGAGAATAATTAACTCCACATAGGTGGAGTCTATATACATAGAGAGCCTCATCGGCCATATGGGCCTATAGTAGGGCCTTCATAACAGTTGTCAAGAGCTGTGTGGGGGTGGCCTCCAATGGTGCCCTGCCACCTTCGTCTCCAGCGAGGGAGAAGCCTGCTGGCGGCGCCATGGTTGCCCAGGCCACGTCCACGCCTGCTGCCACTGCCTTCTCCGCTGGCAAGCAGCTATCGCCCGTCGCCCCTCCCTTCTTCCCTGCATCCTCGGGCAGGTCCAAGTCCATGCGTTGGGACGAGGTCCACACCGAGGACTGCTTTGACGATGATTCTGTCGATGGCGAGGCAGCACAGCGCTTCTTCGACTCCTACCGAGCGTTCCTCGATGCCCGTCGGGGGACCTCCGGTGAGCGCGGGGAGTCCAGCAAGGAGGCTCCTTCGAGCGGACGCACAGCCACCCCGAGCCCTCAACCAACACCGGCGTGTGGAAAGATGGTGGCTTTCCCCGGTCTGGAGGCGGATGGCGCCTCGACCAAGGGAGTCGGCGCCGCCGTTTCGCCGTGGAGGGCAGCACCACATGCATTGACTGCGGCCGTGGGCTGCATGTCATACCTACAGGCCACCAGTCGTGCTCTGGCGCATGGCTCGATGTCCTCTGAGAGCGGCGGGACCATGGAGGCCGCCGCCGTGCCCAGGCGCCGCAAGCGCCGGACGCACCGACGACACAAGAGGAAGGCTGCATCGGGCGAGTCCGGTGGGTCTGAGGATCGCAGGCCGCCACCACCGGACCCAAATCATGTGACCGTCCACCTTCGCCTGGGCCCCAACCGCCGTGCTGCGCCGCCTGACGCCGACTGCTAGCAGCGGGTGCTCCCTCAGCGGCCGGGTTCCAGGAACGAGAAGCGGCAGCGCGCCGACCGACCGGCCAAATCTCGACCAAGGGAGCCGGCGCCGCCTTTTCGCCGCGGAGGGCAGCACCACATGCATTGACTGCGGCCGCGGGTCCATGTCGTACCTACAGGCCGCGAGTGGTGCTCTGGCGCATGGCTCGGTGTCCTCTAAGAGCGGCGGGACCATGGAGACCGCCGCCGTGCCCAGGCGCCGCAAGCGCCGGACGTGCCGGCAGCGCAAGAGGAAGGCTACCTCGGGAGAGTCCAGTGGGTCTGAGGATCACGGGCTGCCGCCACCGGATCCAAATCAAGTGACCGTCCACCTTCGCCTGGGCCCCGACTGCCGTGCTGCGCCGCCTGATGCCGACGGCTAGCAGCGGGTGCTCCCTCAGCGGCCGGGTTCTAGGAACAAGAAGCGGCAGCGCGCCGACCGACCGGCCAAATCTCGCGCGCCCAGGCCGATTGAAGGCTGGTGTTTCAACTGCTTGGCGCCGGGGCATCGGGTTGCGACCTGCCACCGCCCTCAGCGATGCTTCAGTTGCCACGGCAACTACTGTAACATTCTGGTGTTAAGCATGCATAATCACTTGCATTCTTAAGCATAAGCATCATTATGCATGGCAGTAATGAAAAGGTTGATTGTCATTTCATGTATCATGCTTGATTATTCAAATTATGCTTGCCTTTCACATAAATTGAATAAGTGGTATGAGTGCTTGGTGTTTTATGACCTCTAAGGTAACCTAGACATGATTAGGACACCAAATTAACCTAGGTTTATGTTTATGGTTTTGGTTAATTAAGCTTTGTTGTCATGGTTGACCAAGGTGGACCATTAAAGTAGTTTTATTTCACTGAATTGAAAGTGATAGCTAGAGTGCTTGCATGTGTGTGCACCCTAAATAAAGTTTGTAGAGAATTAAATAAGGAACAAAAGTTGTAATTACCACTTTTCATGAAAATGCTTGGAAGATGTTCAAAAATGTTGAAAAAGGGCAGAATTGGAGGCTGTTTTTCTATTTTAGGGAATTTAAAGGGGTATTTTCTTTGGATTTTTGTATTTCAAAATATATGCAGAATCTGGCCAAACTTTGTATAGATGAAATGTTCTACTCTTCAAAAGCTACATTTCATCTATTTGGAGTTTTTGCTAATTCAGCCTAGTTCAAGAGTTATTAAGCAGCAAAGTTTGTTTTGCATTCATAAAAATAGCTTTTTGGTGACGGCCGTTTCCTGGCCGTCAGGGAAATGTCCGGCCACCGCCCATGTCGCCCAGCCCGCGCGCTCCGTGTGGCGCGCGTCCACCGGCGGTCCGGGGCGGCAGCGGCCGTTCGGACAACGTTAAAACGCCGCGCCTGCTCCCTCCTCTCTGTCTCCCTTTCATTTTCAACTCCCCTGCCTTTTTCCCGCAGCGCCGCGAGCCCTCCATCGCCGCCGCGCAGCACCGAGCTCGCCTCGCCGCCGTTCAAAATTCATCGCCATCAGCCACGCATCCTCTCAATTGACCCCGCAATCGAGCGCGCCTGAGCTCGCTCCACCATCCTCCACCCTCGCCTCGGCCGGTTGCATCAAGGTATACCCGAATCGACTCGTTTTCTCCCCGGCCGCCATTGCCGCACCTTGACCGCACCATGGTCCCGCCGCTCTGGCCATCATCTCTCGCCATTTTGGTGTGCCTCAGACGCGCCGTGATGTGTAGGAGGTAGGACGCTAGTCAATGGGGTCGATTAGGGTTCCGTAGGGCCGGATTTCGTCGGACCGCCGTGCGGATTGACGCTGGTCCGTCGCGCGCACATGTCCGAGCCGCCGTAGTCGAGCTCTAGCCGCTTTGAGTAGCCGATAGGGAGCGCCGTGGTCCACTCGAGTTAAAGCCCTAGCCTTTGCCGCCGGTCGAGCCCTACTTCGCCAGACATCGAGCTCGCCGGAGTCGGGGAAGACCGCCGCTCCGCTGTGCTCGTGCCCTGACCCCGCCGCAGCCGCTCCCCTCCCTCTTTAATACCCTTAATCGACGCGCACGGCTCTCCTCTTTCCACCCCGCCGGTTGGTGTCGCCGGAGCGCCGCCAGGACGGCCGGCCGAACCTCGCCGCCGTCGAGGGCCATCGGGTTAGAATGTAGGAAACCCTAAGGGTCTTGGTGCAAGATTGCCAGACACAGTATTTCTTTTTAGGGCTCGGTTAGTTTCTAAAAACCTCAGGGTCCCCGGTGCAAAGTGTTTTTCCTTTTTCTTTTTCAAAACTGTTTCCAGATTTTGTTTAAACCTTTGAAAATTCATAACTTGCTCATTTTTCATCCAAATGAGTTGGTTCAACTTGCAGTATTTTTCTTATGAGATGATCTATGCATGAAAAATATGAAATGTGGAATTTGTGAAACTTTTCTGTATAGCTTTATTTATCTCTATTAATTGCTTTTATCTTAGAAAATGCATAAGTAATTCTCTGTTGCTCAGAAAAATATGAGACCAAGTTTGTTAGTCTTCTTATGTCATGCTCTATCTGTGAAAAATGTTATGAGGTTATGTCATGTGGAAAGTTTGCTCTGTCTAGTTATGGTGCCTATTTTCATGTGAGGATAAATAATTCATAATAAATAATATATAAGAAATTTGTGCATGAAACTTTTTGGAGAATGTTTTTATGTCAGTCTAAAGCTAATGATGTTCTGAGATCTGTTGTTTGACATACTTTTATGTACAAAGTATTTTATGCCCCTGAAATTGTGCTGCCTTGGCATTTTTGTGTAGGATAAAGTACTTACTGTTTTGACTTGAAATTTTTATGGTAGTCTTTATTTGGTATGATTAAGCTCCTGTAATTTTTACAGAATTTTCTGAGTAGTCTAAAGTCATGTTGTAGTTATACCCTGATTTCTTTTAATTATAAATAATGCTTTAGAGTTATCATTTCATGTGTGTAAAAATGCTTTTTATGCTATTTATGATATGTGTGATCTGCTATTGGTTTTGGTTCAGTAGAGTGTAGTGTGTGAAATAATGGTTGTTTATAATTCCTTATAGTGTGTGAGTAAATTGTAATGCGAGGCCTATTTGGAGAGTTATCGGTAGAAGAGAATGCAGATGACATGTGCTTATCATACATGTTTTCAAATATCATATCATTCATCTTAGCTGAGCATTCATTCACCATCACCATCAGCATTGTAATTATATGTATGCACGGTACTCATACGCACTACGCATCATACAGGATCGTCAGAGCTCGAAACGGTAGTTTCCGGTGCACAAGGAGAGGAAGGCCAGCAGGAAGCTTTGGTTCGGGAAGCAGCAGCAGAAGAGGATCCCGAAGCTGATCTTTCGAAGTGTCCCGACCACCAGCCAAGCTCTTTCCTGAAAGACAAGCCCCGGAGCATTCTCCCTGTGGTTTGCAAAATATCTAACTTGAGTCCTTTACTTGTTTGATGCATTAAGTTATAGGCGTTGTTTTATACCGTTGCTGCATTACTTATATTCCTTGCCACTGTTTATACTTCAACCCTGTTAGGTTCAGGTACGAATATATGCTTAGCCCTGCTTAACTAGATCGGTAGAAGTCGGGTGATTTCCTGTCATCCGCGAGTTATAGGTGGTGACTTGGAATGGTTGAATACATTGTTATCTTGGATAACCATGTGGAGATAATAAATCGAGACCGGGCGGGATTGGTGTTGAGACTGAACTGGAGGTTCAGTGTGGTTATCCCGTCTGTGTCGAACTAGGACCCCGTCCGTTGTACGTCCTCAAGTCATATTGAATTTATGCCTCACATTTAGCTGGAAGGATAAGTCGTTCCGACCGCGAAGCCTAATTTTGATTTAGGTCGGGAGTCGACCTGCTGTACGCATCGTATTGGTGAAGATGGGGGACCACAGGTTACGCGGAGAGTAAGTCCGAGGTCAGGGTCGCCCTGAATAAGGCTGCCGGGCGGTTCCTGGATACGATGGTACCTGTTGATCTCGCGCTTTTCCCGAATTGAATGTCGGTGATCTGTAGCTCACCGTGGCTGGTGAGTGTGGTTTGTGTGAGGAATACCCGCCAGCTGGTTAGTAATCGATTATAATCGCCATCGTTCCTGGACAGTGAACACTTGACTTGAGCAGCGGCATCGTAGTAAGAACTTGAACAAGAGATGAGATGGTTGAGCTGTTGAGATTGAAGATACGCAACCAGAATGGTTACTTTCTTGTTGAATAATTATTACCATGCTTGTTTAGTACAGGTGCTAATGTAGCATGATAAGGTTAATCAGATTCAAATACATTGCTAGAAGGTTCTTATTAATTGTTCTTTAATGCAAGCTTTTCCGCAATTAAATGAGTCAGCTATCCTACTTATACAGCTTTGCATACTCCTTGGAGTCACTTTATTTTAGTTTATGACGGGTAAGTCTAGCTGAGTACATTCTCGTACTCAGGGTTTTATTTCCCATGTTTTTGCAGATGGTGAGATGTTTTATGGCTATTGTCAGAACTGCTTCTATCTCGCTTTGGGAGATGACTAGACCTTGGGCATGGTCACTCTTCTCTACTTGATGCTTTTGCTGGATGTTGACCAAGGGACTGGCACTGTATTTAAACTAAGTGTGCGTGTGGTATTTGAACTTAAATCGCTTCCGCTTTAATTTGAAATTTGAACTTGGTTTGTAATAACTTTATTTACTCCGACGATTTAAACTATGTGCGAACTATGTACTTGTGAATGGGAACGCTAAACTATGACGATCTTGGTCGTGCCGAAAAAGTTTGAAATCCTTCGAGATTTTGGTATGACTACCGGGTTTATTAGGTCTCAATCATGTAGTTTGCCGCGCTAACGGTGAATTATGTGCTTGTGCTCTAATAAATTGGTCGGTTCTGTCACAACTACCACCTTGGACGCGACTGCAGCAAGCCGCGGGTGGCGCGGGGAGCGCACCCGTCCGGCCAGCACCCGGCAAAGCAAGACAGGCAATCAGTGCGCCAGCGGCAAGGAGGCTGCCCCGGCGTCGGTCGCCACCGCGATCGCCCGATGACCACGACGAGCGAGCGTCAAGGCCGAGGTCGTGGGTCGTCGTCGGGGACAGTACGTCACCCTCCTCCGCCACCTCAGGCTGGGGCGTCGAAGGGGGCGATTGGGAGGACGCCCTCGCCGCATCACGACAACCTTCAGGCGTCGACGGGGTTGGACATGAGGACAACCTCGCCGCCGTCGGCCTCCGACAACGACGGGACGAGCCTTCAGTTCCCCATCGTCGTCATTACTTGTCCTGGCATGACGGACCCCCTCCTCAATGCTGCACGTGCGGCCATCGCAGCGGCAGCAGGGCTGCAGCCGGGGGAACTCCCGAAAAACTTTATTGTTCTTTGTAGATCCCAAGCGGTCATGGGCCGGTCCCGTCTGGAGGCGCGCGCCTTCCCCTCCCCGCAGAATGATAATGCATCGGCTCGCTCATGCCCGTGCCAGCAGAGCCGCCGTCCGCACCGGGGCAGGGACCAGCGTCGGCACCCAACGCTTCGGAAGGTGTGGAGGCCTCGCGCTCAGCCGACCACGGGCACCGCGGGGGACGGCTTGGGCGCCGCCGGGACCTCAAGTGCGCCCCAGAGCACCCACTGTGGACGACCACCATCCTCCGCCGGTCGACTTCGCCAACTCCTCCCCAGGTCTCAAGGTGTGGGACACCTCGGGGTTGAGGAGGGGGGCACGGCCGACACGCTCACGACAAATGACCACGCTCCCTGCACTGGCCTGGAGGATTTCACCTCGGCCGGGGCGGACTCACCAGCGGCGAACCCCACGACCTTCGGGCTGGGGTTGGAGACCACAACCAACAGGGCCAGGGCCTTCTCATGGGCCGCCATTCAGGGACCGCTGCAGCCCATCGCCGCATCTGCATCAAGGGATGACCACGTCGAGGAAGTCGAGGATGTGGGACCGCCACCGGGGTTCGGCAACCCAGAGCCCGAGTCGGCAGCCGCACGCACGCCAAGGAACGAGGAGACCCCGCGGATGACCACGGAAGACCCGCCTTCGCCAGCTGTGGTTACACAGTCGGCACGAGCACTCTCGTGGGACGACATCCTCGAGGGACCTCCTCCGGACACGTCCTGCCTTCTCTTGAGGAGTCCGAAGCCAAAGCGAGTATGGGGAACGACACAGCAAGCACAGGCGTTGACACGCTGCCGCAACCTGCTGCTGCACCCGGGGCAGAAGTGCGCAACCCACCTGGTGGACGACGATCTGTGCAGAACCCCCCTCACCAACGGCACGCACATGGACGACAAGGACTCGCCTTCACGCTCGCTTACTGGGCGCCGCAAGAGATTCGCGCAGAGGGTGCTCAAGAAGAACTCAACGCCGTTGTTGCATACCAAGGTCTACGACTCTCCATCGCTCCCCTAGCAAAGCACGCGTATCGCGACACAGCCACTGTCCAAGCATCCGGTCACCAAGCGGGGAGAAATGCTCGTCATGCGGCGTCTTGGACTACTTGACGGCAGGCCGGTCGAGGAGGCGATGCAAGAATACAAAGCCATGTACAAGCCAGGCCCCTGCGACGTTAAGGCCATGCATGAGATCCTCCCCGACCCCCAACTGACGCAGAGGTGCTGCCACGGAAGCCGCAAGCAACCCACCGACCAGAGGGTAGACGTTGCGGGTGGCAAGCCTAGTTGCCTAGTGCGTGAGTAGTCCGCTTAGAACATAACAGCTAGAGAGGATGCACTTCATGTAATATCATAACCTCCCAACCGCGCTATGCACTGCTGTAAAAAACTCTCCTTAAATCTTTTGTGTGTTCGAGAAAAAAAAAACGAATGGACAGAGTCCAAGAATAAGAGGTTTGAAAAAGAAAGTAATGCAGTAACCAAATAGCCTATACTCTCCATCACATGTACAGTTACAATGTAATGTTGGAGTGAAGAACAAAGGCTTGACTAACCCACTCGGCTCAAATAACATAAGATGATAAAGACAAGGAATTTAAGATTGTCACGAGTACGGAAAGTCACTTAACATACTGCACAATGTACAAAGTCTAATTCTAACTCTATCCACTGCAGAGTGCCAAGTGCCGGATCAAAATCCACCTCTATTGACATGAGACCGAGATGTAGTGTTGCTGGGAACAGAGGGGCCATTAACATTGAAACCGCTGCTGTACATTCGATAAAAGTTACATACTTTTACAAAACAATACATGCTCACTTTCCATCATCACAGGACCCTAGAAAGATTAGTGAAACTAAATTACACATCTACAGCTGTCTAACGGAACCATGCTCACTTTCCATCATCACAGGACCCTAGGAAGATTAGTGAAACTAAATTACACATCTACAGCTGTCTAACGGAACCAAATGAATGGTAATCAGTAGATATCATTTGTCCAAGGGACCAGTTCGTCCGTAACTAAAGCTGCAGGTTTTGGGAAGTAATCCAGTCATCATCTTCACAGGTCAGCCAAGAAACAAGAGTAATCCATTGTATAGCAGGCAATGAAGCGGAGAGTTCATTATTTCTCTTTCTTCACATCCAATGATCTGAGCTCTACTAACAATTCCTGATACTTCTTTTCTGCCTCGGCAATTTCAGATCGGAGCTTTTGTTCCTAAAATCATGAGAATGATATTTTATTCCTCCTATAAATTAGTCTAAAATGCCAAAGCTCCAGAGAACATGTATGGGGAACGTATGAGTTCACTACAATGTCAAGATCTAGAGAGAACATTGACAAGATATGAGTGAGGGATGTTGGAATATAAGTGAATTGCCCACCTCTCCCTAAATTGGTTGGTGCATGCAACTCAATAAGGGACACCAGTACAGCGTCTGAATACAACCAACAAGATCCAAAACTACATGTTAGAGTATTGAGTATTAGGCCCATGAGGCTAAGCCCATGAGGCCCATGTATGACACTATATAGCTACCCTTCTAGGGTTAGCCACAATCAATCCAATTATTCTCTTGTCCACATGGTATCAGACTAGGTCTTCTTTCCCTCCCCTCCTCCCCAACCGCCGCCACCCTTAGGCAGGCCGGCGCCGCCGCTGCCGTGCCATGGCTGGCCGGCCTCCCCCTCCTCCCCCTCCTACCTATTTCGCTGCCTTTCCCCCTCTTCCCCACTACGCTACTGCTGCTGCCCCCACCCGCCGCCCCCCTCCTTCTAGCCCTCCAGCACCGCCGCCTCTGCCTTCTACTTGGCGGCGGGCGCGGGCAGCGATCTCGGCCGCGGTCCGGGCAGGGCCCCTGGCGGCACGCCTGGCGGCGCAGGCGAAGCCCTGGCCGCCGGAGCCCCTGGCAGCGCGGGTGCTGCCCCCGGCGGCGCAAGCGGAGGCCTGGCCGCGGGTGGCCTTGGCGGCGCGCCTGGCGGCGCAGGAGGCGCCCTGGCCGCCGGAGCCCCTGGCGGCGCGGGTGCTGGCCCCGGCGGCGCAGGCGGAGGCCTGGTCGCGGGTGGACCTGGCGGCGCAGGCGGTGGCCTAGCTGCCGGTGCTCTGGCCACGGGCGCCCCTAGCGGCGCAGGAGCGCGCCCTGGCGGTGCGGGCGGTGGCCTGGCCGCCGGCGTCCTTGCCGCGGGCGCAGCCCCGGTCACGGCAGCCCCGGGTGCGGGCCATGGCCCCCCGGTCGCACTGGCAGGTGTTGGAGGCCCCCCGGCAGCGGGCGCAGCGCCACACGACGCGAGTGTCGACGCCAAGGAAGCTGATGCCGTCGTAGCAGTAGCTGGGCCGGGCGCGGCTCCTTCTCCCGCCCCGCCACCTCTACCACCCAACCCCTACTTCCACGCCGCGGGTCACGACTCTGCCCTCGCCGCCGCCCTCGTCGCTGCATGGGCGGCTACTGCGGAAGGCCAGGCCCGTCTGCGTGCCGCCGCCCTTGCTTGGAAGCGCGAGCGCGACGCGGCAGACGCACTGGCCCGCCAGATCGCCGAGGCGGAGCAGCTCCTCGCCCCTCCTGCCTCATACGACGCTGGGGCCACCTCCTCCGGCGCACCGGGCCACCGCGTGTCCCACACTGCGGTCCTCTGGCACGACCCGGCTGACCCACTCGTGGCGCAGCTCCACTACCAGGCCGGGACAGTCCATAACATCCACCTCCTCGTCCCGGTCGTCCTCGAGCCGGAGTCGCCCGCCTACGCCCGTTGGCGGGACCTGGTCCTCACCCTCCGCCGCTACGCCCTCGACGACTACGTCCTCGCCGACGCCTCTGTCGCGGTCCAGACCCCAGCATGGTACCGTCTCGACAGTATCGTGCTCTCCTGGATCATCGAGACGATCTCCCTCGACCTGCACGACCTCGTCCGCAACTCCGTCGACGCTCGCCGGGCCTGGCTTGCCCTCGAGGGCCAGTTTCTGGGCAACGCCGAGGCACGAGCTCTGCGTCTCGATGCGAGCTTCCGTACTTTTGTCCAGGGCGACCTCTCCGTCAGCGAGTTCTGCCGCTGGATGAAGGGCATAGCCAACTCCCTCGGTGACATCGGCTGGCCCGTGGAGGACCGCATCCTAGTCCTCAACGTCCTCCGCGGGCTCAGTGACCGCTACGCCCACCTCCGCACGTGGATCACCCGGCAGCGGCCCTTCCCCACCTTCCTGCAGGTCCATGACGACCTTGTCATGGAGGAGCTCACTCAGGGCATCCAGCCCGGGTCCACCTCTACGCCGGGGTCCTCGTCTTCCTCGGCTGCCCTTGCTACTACTCCGCCGCCGCGTTCGTCTGCTCTGTCGCCGTCGTCTCGTCTCGGTCTTCCTCCCCCCGGGCCGAGCGGGGGTGGGGGGGCCGTGGTGGCCGCCGTCGTCGCGGAAGGGGCGTGGTGCGGGTGCTGGCCGTGGGAGCAACCCGGCGCCCGCGCCTCCACGGGGTACACCCTGGCCCTCCTTCAACAACCCGTGGGCAGGGCGCATCTCCATGTGGCCCTTCCAAGCTCCCGGCGGTGAGTCTCGCCCGCCGGCGGCTATGCTCGCTGGTGCTCCTCCAGGGTTTCACTCAGCGGCTCCCTGGGCTCCACCTCTCGGCACTTCGCCCGGACCGTCGATGGCACCTCCCGGCGCCTCGTCCGGGCCCGTCGGTTGGGACCTGGCGGCCTTGGCATCCACTTTCAGCACCATGGCCCTGACTCCTCCTGCTGGCCCAGCTTGGGTTGCCGACTCGGGTGCTACCTATCACACTACTCCCGACCCTGGTATACTCCTTTGTGCACCCTCCTTCTCATCCTTCGTCCATCATGGCCGCAAATGGGTCGTGTCTTCCTGTCACGTCCGTGGGTGCCGCCGGCGCTCATGGTTCTTTTCGTCTTCCTAACGTTCTTGTTGCATCGTCTATGGTTCACAACCTTCTTTCTATTCGTCGTTTTACAGCTGACAATTCCTGTTCTGTTGAATTTGACTCTTCTGATCTTACTGTGAAGGATTTGGCTTCCCGGCGTCCGCTCCTCCAATGTGACAGCTCGGGGCCTCTTTACACTCTTCGTTTTCCGGCTTCTGCTTCACCTTCTTCACCGTCTCCGTTGTCAGCTACCTTCGCTGCCTCTACTTCCTCCACCACTTGGCATCGTCGTCTTGGCCATCCTGGACGTGATGCTCTGATGCAGCTTAGTCGTAGTTCCGACATTGTACTCGGGCTCACGATGAGCACTTGTGTCATGCGTGGTAGCTGGGCCGTCATGTTCGTCTTCCTTTTTAGTCTTCTACTTCACATGCTACTCATGTGTTTGATCTTGTACATTGCGACCTATGGACATCTCCTGTCATCAGCATGTCTGGTTACAAATATTATCTTGTGGTGGTTGATGATTTTTCTCATTATTCGTGGACTTTTCCCTTGCGTGCGAAGTCTGAGGCTTTTCCCACTATTCTCCACTTTTTCACCTGGGTGTCCACTCAGTTCGGCCTTACCATCAAGGCCGTACAGTGTGATAATGGTCGTGAGTTTGATAACTCCACCTCCCGTGCCTTCTTCCTCTCTCACGGTGTCTAGTTGCGCATGTCTTGTCCGTATACCTCCTCCCAAAACGGCAAGGCGAAACGCATGATTCGGACCACGAACGACACCATGCGCACCCTTCTGCTCCAGGCGTCGTTTCCTGCTCGCTTCTGGGCAGAGTCTGCACACCTCCACCTATCTCCTAAACAGTCTTCCTTCCACTGCATGCCCAGCTCCTACACCGCACCACGCTCTCTTCGGTACCCCTCCTCGGTACGACCACCTTCGTGTCTTCGGGTGTGCGTGTTACCCTAACACCACTGCCACCACTCCTCATAAGCTGGCTCCCCGTTCGACTCTGTGTGTTTTCCTTGGGTATTCCCCAGATCACAAGGGTAACCGGTGCTTTGACCTCGCTTCTCGTCAGGTCCTCATCTCTCGCCATGTGATGTTTGATGAGTCTGTCTTCCCCTTCTCCACCACCACCACACCACCTTCCACCCCTGACCCTGACCTCGCCTCTCTGTTTCCCACTGACACGGTGGTCCAGCCACCTTTGCCATTTTCTCCTGCAGGTACTGCTCCACCGTGCCCTTCGCCGGGCCCATGCCCCGGCTCGCCGCACACCAGTGCTGCTCCTGACCCTGTGCCCTGCACGGGTCCGGTAGCGTCACCCTCCGGTGCGGCCCCTGCTCCTCTGCCTGACTCGGGGCCGGGGACGCTGGTTCCTGCACCCCCTGCGCGGTTTGCCCAGCCGGTGCTTGTCTACCAGCGCCGTGCATGGGCGGACCCGGCACCTCAGTCACCACCGGTGGCCTCTTCTCCGCCGACGACGCCTACACCGCCGCCGCCGCCTCCGGCAGCCCGTGTCGTGCCGCCGTGTACCGCCCACCGCTCCTTCACCGCCACCCGCGGCATGTTCACCCTATGGTGACGCGGCACGCGGCGGGTACCCTGCGGTCCCGGGCTCTTGCGGGGATGCCCGGCGACACGCAGGTATCTCCGGTACCCTCTTCCGTCTGCGACGCCTTGTCGGACCCTCACTGGCGCCGCGCGATGGAAGAGGAATACGCGGCTCTCCTCGCCAACCAGACATGGGATCTGGTGCCCCGTCCGCCCGGCTCCAATATTGTCACCGGCAAGTGGATCTGGACGCACAAGCGGCGGGCTGATGGTACCCTGGAACGGTACAAGGCTCGCTGGGTTCTTCGGGGCTTCACTCAGCGCCCTGGAGTTGACTACGATGAGACGTTCAGCCCGGTGGTGAAGCCGGCCACCATCTGCACGGTGCTCTCACTGGCCCTTGCTCGCTCCTGTCCAATGCATCAGCTGGATGTCAAGAATGCTTTTCTGCACGGGACTCTCACTGAGACAGTTTACTGCAGCCAGCCAGCGGGGTTTGTTGACTCTTCTCGTCCTGGCATGGTCTGTCGGCTCAACCGGTCTCTCTACGGCCTCAAGCAGGCCCCTCGGGAGTGGCACTCTCGGTTTGCTGCCTTCCTGGTGACACTGGGTTTTGTGGAGGCCAAGTCAGATACGTCTCTGTTTATCTATCACCGTGGAGCTGAGACTGCCTACCTACTGCTCTACGTTGATGACATTGTCCTCACAGCCTCCAGTTCGTCACTACTCAGCCGCATCATCAACTCTCTTCAGCAGGAGTTTCCTGTGAAGGATCTTGGAGTGCTCCACCACTTCCTCGGGGTCACTGTTGAGCCTCGTCCCACCGGCCTTCTTCACCAGCGGCAGTACACTCTTGATATCTTGGAGCGAGCTGGGATGACTAACTGCAAGCCCTACTCCACTCCAGTTGACACACAGGGCAAACTGTCAGAGGCCGAGGGCAACTCAGTGGCAGACCCCACGACATACCAGAGTCTTGCCGGTGCACTTCAGTACCTTACCTTCACCAGGCCAGATATCACCTATGCAGTGCAGCAGATTTGCCTTCACATGCATGATCCCCGAGAGCCCCACCTCACTGCTCTCAAGCGCCTCCTCCGCTACCTCCGCGGCACTGTAGACTACGGCTTACTCCTTCACCGGTCTTCCTCCTCCAAGCTCGTCGTCTACACTGACGCTGACTGGGCCGGGTGTCCGAACACTCGGCGCTCCACCTCCGGCTACGCTGTCTTTCTGGGCGGCAACCTGGTGTCCTGGTCGTCCAAGCGCCAGCCGGTGGTCTCCCGCTCCAGTGCCGAGGCGGAGTACCATGCTATCACTAACGGCGTGGCGGAGGCTTCCTGGCTCCGGCAGTCCTCGCCGAGCTCCACAGCCCCCTCGCCAGAGCCACGCTTGTCTACTGCGACAACATCAGCACCGTGTACCTCTCCAACAACCCCGTTCAGCACCAGCGAACCAAGCACGTGGAGATCGACTTGCACTTCGTCCGGGACTTGGTTGCCATTAGCGCTGTTCGGGTCCTTCACGTCCCGACCACCTCCCAGTTCGCCGACATCTTCACCAAGGATCTCCCGTCCTCGACCTTCACCGAGTTTCGCTCCAGCCTCAACGTCACCGGTGGCTAGTTGCGTCTGTGGGGGGTCTCGTGTGTGCTCCTTTTTCATGTCCAGTCTATAACTCTGTTGCGCCGGAAGTTTAGACTGCGGGGGGTGTTAAGAGTATTGAGTATTAGGCCCATGAGGCTAAGCCCATGAGGCCCATGTATGACACTATATAGCTACCCTTCTAGGGTTAGCCATAATCAACCCAATTATTCTCTTGTTCACACTACAGGCTATCTTACAAGCAAACCATTTCAATCTTTCAACAAGCCATGGCTGTAATAGTGACAAACACATAGCAAGCCATTTCAATTTTTCAACAGCCTGAAGCTGTGGTGGTGAGAAACACAACTAGCCAGCCCAGTAAGTTGCTAAAAACAGTAACAAAGATGTATTTTAAGAAAATAGTATGGAAAAGTTATATCTATGCTGATATGATTATGTGAAAAGAGCACTTCCTCCACAACCCAAATGCAGGGAGAATTAACTCCCCACACAAAGCAAAATATCAACTAGTACCACTTTCTTTGCACCACTGCAGCTGCCCAACATTGTGCAAGGCCAACAATCCACTTTCTTAAGGCAAGACATGGAAACAAATCCACAGTTGCTAAACTTTCATGTCTGAGTAGTGATGTCCGCTACATAATTTTAACTGATTGGGGTAATTATGTCTAACATTATGTTTTGCAAAGGTGACACCAAAGTTAAATGCATTAGGTTACTGTCTGAAGAGATATACCTTCAGGACAAGTTGTTTCTCTGATTCCTCGTATTGTAAACATCTGAAAAAGAAAAATAAATAAATGAAGTTGGAACAGCAAAATTTCCACTCAGTATTTTCAGCTCTACATTTTTATTCAAATAGTTTTGCTGCAAACCAAGTATTAACAGAATAGCAAGTATTTTGAAATTCAATCATGCAAACAAGACAAAATACAAAATTGGGCAACTGGACACAAGGGCACAGATGGTGCATATGACATGTTCCACTTAATGTGATTAAGTGTTATATCTAGCAGATAACCAGCCAAGTATGTCTAACTAAAGTCCTAAACTGGGGCAAGATAACATATTATTACTCTGAATAAGACGCATCAATTCGTTCTTACATGAGATTTTCATTTGTTCACGGATTATGGTGACCTTACCAAAAGAAGCCCAGCACGTCAGCACTTCAGGCATAAAGAAATGATTGGTTACCCGCTTATCAGCAAAAGCATTTCTATTCCTCATAAGCTACATTAGCAGTAAGAGTTGAATTGCACGCAAGAAAACAAAAGTTGCTCTTAATTGTTTGACCTCAATAGTTTGTCCCTCAGAAAACGACTTTACAACCGCTAGAAGGGAAGTTGTGGTAGCACTTACTCATTACGCAACTTGTCATTCTCCAGGGTCAAAGTTTTGTATTCATTAAACCGTTTCCATTGAGAAACATCCTGATATTGTCAAACGAGAACAAAAAAAAATAGTCACAGGAAGAAGCCTTTAAATATTTAGTATATGTTATGATCTATCATCGAAAAAACTTGCTTCGATATTGTAAAGAAATGCTCAAATACAGACTTATAGCCTGAGGGCACCAGAAAATAAAATGATTT
Organism: Bothriochloa decipiens; assembly: GCA_023333625.1. Classification (NCBI taxonomy): domain Eukaryota; kingdom Viridiplantae; phylum Streptophyta; class Magnoliopsida; order Poales; family Poaceae; genus Bothriochloa; species Bothriochloa decipiens. Next base: position 32,269,549 of record CM041632.1, on the reverse strand, counting down.
GGGTCCCCACCCCCTCTTTTTTTTTTGTTACTTGGTGAACATGGGATTGCATGAAGCAGGAAGGATTTGGTATAAACATTGGACGTATTGCATTGAACCCCAATATAAATAGAGTACAAGACTTGGCAGCAAGACATCTCCCTGATATACATGGCAATACAGGGTTACAATATCCTTAACTACCAAATAAACTCCTAACATTGTAGACTCTAGACAGAATTATATGCCCAGTTAACTCTTGCTGTAGTGACCAGAATGAATTGAGGCTGCACATATCAGCTATTCCTTCTGCCTTTTTTTGGTAACTTGTGCACAGGAATTAAGAAAAGCACAGTGTCCCTACATTAGCACTGTTATCATAAAACTATTTGTCTCCACACCACCCTTGGTGACCAACAAACAAAAGAACAAAGTCTTGGCAAGTGTAGTAAACACTAAACATGCTATGGACATGTTGCAATGTCTTTTGAAGGATTCCTATAATAACAAACAAAAAAGAGCATGACAAGGTAAAACAACAAACAAAATTGAATGGAATGAGCATTATTCTTCCTCTGTCAATGTTGCATAAATACTTACTACTTTTTCCATATGATCTAGTCCATCCTGATCAGCACTGCCAGCCATAGCACTGAAGGAATTAAACTTCCTCTTCAATCCCATCGCTGCTAAGAGTCAATACATTAATAAGCAGTGGCATTTTATAAAATGAAGATAATGAGTGGATTACTCACGGCTCTTGGAAAGAGAATTGAGACTATTCATCTTTTCTCTTGCTGCAGAGGCTGATAATCTAGGTATACCACAACTGCTTGTTGGAATATCAGCCGCAAGCAACCGAGGTGGAGCACTTACTGGGGAACTGCCACCATTCATATGATTGGCATGTTTAATAGCACGGGTTGCTTTAGGCAATTTTTTGTTGTCATAACCAACACGATGGCAATGAAGGTCCCTGCACAAAGGATTAGTTCAGGCATGAATTCATTTATGACATTCCTCAAAATAAGAGCACAAGAATGGCACGACAAGAACTAACAGATCAACAACTAAGAAGTGTCATAGTATCTATATTTATAAGGTGCTAACAGGTGGTTAGTATCAATGAAGTTTTAGTATTGTTCAGCTTATAAGTTGCAGAGTCTCCTCAAATTTCAGATTGAAACAAGTGATGAAATCTAATGTCTAAACAGATATATAGACATATAGCACTAAACTCTTAGCACCTTCTTTAGCAATGTCTAAGTTAACTTTTCAAGACATGCTCTTTACATTTGTAACTGAAAATATGAAATGTCTAACATATGCTGTGCCAAAATAAAGGCATAAAAGTGAGACAGCTATACAGGACAAGGTCAGCCCCTTGGTCCTAACCTTGCTCAGGCAAACAATTCTGAATCGTGAACTCTGCAATTCTCAAGTAACACTATTCTGAAAAGCACTTAATCCTGAGCCATAAATCTGCAGAACAAATTGTGTGCGCATGCAAATGTGTGTGCTTGCATGTTATTTCAAGTGTGCATGGACTTGCCTTGTGCTATGCAGAAAAATGCACAGGCATCTGTGTGGCACTGTGGGTTCATAGGAGATTGGGACTGACAAAACTGGCATCAAAACTGCAGATGTCTAAAAGAACAATCAACTAAAACCTACCAGTATTCATAAGTCATTTCTTTCAGGCGAATCTCAAGCCTTTGATAAAGGACTGACTTCTCAAAATCCTGCTTGTCATGGGTAGGTTTGATAAAGTTGGCCTCCAGAACGCCTGGAAAGATCGATAAAAGAAAATATAAATCATTTTTAACCGATATCTTGCTTTTTGGATGATTCATTCAAATAATTCTTACCAACAACTCCTCGCCCTTTCCCGTATGAGTTATTGGCAACTTTCCAGAAGGGCTGGAAAAAAAAAATCAGATGTTTGATGTTCTGGAAAATGATGTCGCATATTACCGATATCACTAAGCGAAAGCAATATAAAATTACCAAGTATGTCATTCTGTAAAATGATGTCGCACATGCCTAAACTAGGTTATCGAGTTTATGGCATCCTAAGGAAATATTTTATAGAAGTTGATAGCTTAGCCAACCTGATGGGGAACACAAAGTACAAGTGCCTACAATGAAACAAGAAAATATTCTATGTGTGCTACTCTGCTATATGCTACTTCTCAGAAATAACTATTTAGAAGAAGGGCTCTCACCGATATTAAACGATTTTTGTGATATACATTAAACCCTTGTACATCTATGTCGGGTGCACCTTTAACAAACCCAATGGTTGTGATTACAGAGGACTGCAAAACATGAGGCCAATCAGAGAGATTTTCTAAAAGAAGATCAAAATTTTGATTTGATATGATAGTATATAATAAAAAATAAAACATAAGATACACCCACATGGTCAAAGGAATCAGAGAATATTTGTTGGAGTAGAAACCAAAGTAAACACTCAAGGTCTGCCTGATCTATCAACAAGGACATATCACTTTCATTTTTCAAGGATATAGCCTCACCCGGGTAAGTTGTCAAGTATAAATGGTTAAAAATATTAGTATTTGCCTAAAAACTAAAAATAAATTATAAAAAGCTAACATGTCACTAGATATGTATGACAGGCATGAACACAGAGGGGGCAATTATGAGAGCACTTCCTCAAGATCCATTTGGCGATTCTTCAATACAAACACCAAGGCTGGCTGGACTACATTTCACAGAAAGGTTGTCTGTTGCACTTCATGGGTAACATTGGGGGCAACAACTAGAGAAATCAGATCTCTATCAGATGAAATATTGTTTCATGTAGATTTCCCCATTTCTTTTCCCTATTGGTCATTCAAAATTCTAAGTAACTAAATGGCCAGACATTTCTCTTTCATCAGATGAGATAGCAATTAAAAACAGTTTGAGTCAATGAAAGGGTTTATTCCAGCAATCAAAATCATAAAAGACATGCAAACATGCTTTGCAAATGCGATTTACAGGTACCTCTGTAAGTCCAGCAAGTTGTGGTTTATACAACACGCACTCACGATACATCAAATCATTAACTATATTATGTGGCTCCACATCACGTCCACGCAGGATAATTCTGAAAGTATCAGGTACATGAAGATACAAGATAGATGCATATGCCTGTTTGAATCCAAAACGAATAATAATGTTAGCTTAAGAAAGAAACAAAAAGTGCCATATGAGTAAATGGGAAACAATACTTAACTCTAAGAGAATAGCGAAGCCGAGTTGAGACATAGTTCTGTGCAGCAATCTTCTCCGGATTATTTGTTTTCACCTTCTTGTGGGCCCCAGTAATGAGGATATCCTAAGATAGTAGGCATAGATCAACTGTTCAGTGACAAATGTACAGGCCATGGTTGCTGGTTATACAACAATTGCCCAAAAACATTTGTAAAGCAAGACCAATAAAAGAACATATAGGGTGTAGGATTAACGGACACTTCCATTAGTGCATGTAATGAGAGCTGCACATATTGAAGTATCAGACACAACTGACACAATACTTCTTCAGCGCATTAAACCGTGTCAGTTCCTCAGAATCACCATTTCTTTTTTTTCTTTTCTTTCTTTTTTTGCGACCATTTCATGACTCCACAATGAGAAAGATTTCTACTTCGAGGCAGTGAGGAGAGTTTTCTCCAACCCTTATCTAACAACCTTTTAATATTGGTTATGGATGTGCTTAATGGTTATTTGTCAAGGCAGTGAGGAGAGTTTTCTCCAACCCTTATCTAACCGTTCCGCAACCGTCATCAAGGCCCTCTCTGCTGATCCCTCAGATGCTTACAAATGATAGGGGACCTCTCCCTAGTATGTCCGATATCGGCAACACCATTGCATGTTTTTTTGTCACCGACGCGTTGCTAGGTCTAGCAAACCAGGCACACGACTTAGCCAGTGGCTTGATTGCATCGACCCTCCCGTTCCTGTACCTGCATCAGAAAAGAAGGAAGCACACTAGCTAGCACCTTTAGTGAGAACATGGATGAAACTTGCTCTAACACCTGACCACCTTGGGTGGTTGGAATTGGATATATGCGATACGACCCCCTCCATCCTATTGCATGTGTTGCCAAAAGTTGTGCATGCAAAGTAAAGCCTCCCGACGATTTGCCGATTTGGGCATTTGGCCATCCGGCAGAATAAATGGATGAATACATAAAGCAGGGAAAAGCGGCTTCACGTGCGACCACCTCAACATCAGCTATCTCCACTGCTACGTTGACCATGGCTATCTCCAGCACAGCATCCTCAACCAGTAGTCTACCCTCACGCTTGGCTACCTCGATATCAGCACAAAGGACTAACACCTTGCATGAGCCCATCATTGATTTCCACTCTAGCCACAGCATCCATGCCATATCAATTGTTATGACTATGGGCGGATGTCAACTCAGCGGCTTACAACCTTTAGCTTCTTCTCCAGTATCACTGTCTCCGCAACTCCTGCTGTGGCTGCGGAGCCGCGGGGGAATGTTAAGAGTATATTGGAGTACCTCTAGATATGATAGATTAGGATCGTGTAATCCTGACTTGTCTTATCTCTAAGGGAGGTTTCTCGCCTCCTAAGCAATGTACTCCTATATAATCCGCCACGAGGTTCAGCAATGCAATCGGCAATTCCACTAATTCTATTCCTCCTACAAATACCCTGGATTGAAAAGATTGTAGACCGTCTCCCTTGTTGGAAGACAAATCTCATGAATCTTGCTAGAAGGACTGCTAAGTTTTGATTTGCTCCCTCAGTTATCCCTATCTATCTGTTAGTCACCAAGAATGTACCTAAATGGGTGATCAAGGCCATAGATAGAATTAGGAGAGCTTTCCTATGGAAGGGGATAGTAAAAGTTAATGGTGGGTACTGCCTGGTGCCTTGGGACTTGGGAGAAAGTAAATAGACCAATAGATTTCGGTGGCCTAGGAATCTTTGAATCTAAATATTTTAGACTTTGCACATGAGATGGTTGTGGTTGAGGAAAACCAATGCGACCCAACCTTTGTATGGGTAAGGGCATTCCAATTCAGCCTCATGTGAGAGCCATATTTGCCATTTCAGTAATCTCACTGGTTGAAATGGTGAAAAAGAGTCTGCTTTCGTTTGATCATTGGCTACATGGCCAGGCCTTGGTGGATCTTGCTCCGATGGTGGTAGTAAAGGTTCAATTATCCATGGATCAGGATTGACATTTATGGAAATATGTGGCAAGTGACTCCTTCCAAATCGGCTTACGGCCCTTCTTCTATGGTTCGATTACCAAGGTAGCGAGTCTGGAAATCTTGGGCCCCATCTAAATGCAAAGTGTTAATTTGGCTTGCCATTAAAAATAAATGTTGGGACTGCAGATAGATTGGCAAGAAGAGGCCTTCCACACCCAAATAACTGTGTTGTGTGATCAGGAAGATGAAATGGTGCAGCACATATACTTCTTGTGTCTTTGCTCAACAGTTTTGGCATTCAGTGTTAACTCCTATCGGTCTTTGGACATGTTGTTCCTAGACATAATGAGGACTGGTGGAGGAAGGCCACCAAACAGATTGATGCTTCAGAGGTTTCAACAGCAATTTTAGAAGCTTGAATCTTATGGAGACAAAGAAACTTGTGCCTTTGAGGGTGCTTATGGAGGACCCGAAACTTTGGGTACTCCAGGCTCTTGGTCTACGTCAGGTTGAAGGGCTAGTATAAAAAGCCTTCTTTTGTTCTGTCTTTCCATACACTTCTCTAAAACTTGGTTGTAACCCACTTTGTTCTCCTGAGCAAGACAAAGTGGGATTTTTTTGTATTTCACTCTCTATGAACACAAAGATATGCAGTTCTCCTGTGTGTTCAGGCAAAAAATAGTTGAACAAAAATTTGGAAGAAAGGATCAAACAATTTTTTTGAACAGATATGGAGAAGACAAACCAAAAAAAAAATCATCTCGCAGCAACCACTATAGGTCTATCAAAGGCCAACATCACAACAACAGCAAAGCCTTTTAATTATATGCAAGTTGAGGCAGGCTACAAATGATGGAACGAAACCAAACATTGTTCCACCAATAAGAAAAAATAAACAAAAAGAAGAAAACTTATATAAAAAGGCATCAACAATAGTAATATCATTTGGCGTTCTAAAACCTTGTTCATGGTTCAGGCATGTGGATAGCTGATTTCGTGCACTTTTATCCAAGGAAACGAGAGGCCCTCATTACTAACCTTTTTGTCAGAGTTGAAATCAAGCTCCATATCCCCATCATCATTGAACCAAAGGTTGAATACAATTATCTTTGTTCCATGATCTCCCATATCATCAAACTGAATCAGAAGTGAACATGAACATTAAGTTCCTAACTATGATGGTAAAATGGCCCTGAACAATAGACACCCACTAAATTATAGGGGGGGGGGGCATAGTCTATGAGGGAATCGTCCAAAAGCACATAATGTCATGATTTTTGCAAACTTAAATTCAAATGTTTTCAGTTACCAATAACCAAAAATAATATGTATCAAGCATTATGTATTTATGTAACTGGCCTTAACACAGTCCCAGAATGCTACCAAAAAATAAAGTAAAATTTTGAGAAATGGCAAATTATTTGGGTACAATAATATTTTAAATCATCCCCTTACTTAGGGTTACTGGTTAATTTTTTCACATCTCCCAGTTTTCCATAACTTTCTCTAGCTCATCTTTTCCAAGATTAACAGAACCATTCAAAAGTTAGCAATAAATATCTCAAACATAAATTCATATCTATTGCCTACTTGTTTAAGCAACTCAGCTTCACTAGCAAAAGGGGACCATTTGAGAAGGATTGCCAAATTAGAAGAGAAGAGCTTCTGATCATGACGCAACATCTGAACATATGAAGTTGTCGTTGGATCATACTGGTAGTCTACCTGCAAGACAGCAAGACAAACACAAGGTCAAAACTCAGAAGATGATAGATGAAACTAGAAAATAGCTCAAATTAAAATGCAGTCAGACAGAAAAGAAAGTGTCAAACTCACCGTTGGCACCAGCACATCATCACAACCTGTTTCCATCAAAAATGTGTAAGAAAGAAGGCCGATACTTCTAGTTGGCACCCTACAGGAAACAGAAATATTTTACTTCAGTGGAGACATGAGCTAAAGAGGAATCAAGCGATATCATCCAATTTTAAATGATATAACGACCAAAAGGAACATAGTAGTATTAATGGAACTTGGCATGACCATGTCTGACCAGCAACACGCAGTAAATAACGTACGGAACACATTGCTATCAGATTAGATTCTAGTGATACATGTTCCATGTACACAAAAACTGAAAAATAATGTATGCCATCATTTCACAAGAAATCAGGGTTATAACTGAAACATTTCTACTCAAATAGGAACGAGAAAAAGGAAACAAAAGCCGGCCACTTCAAACTGCAATCGACCAACATCTGCCCTTGTTTATCTTCTATTCCTTAGAACTTTAGTATGTATGTAATTTTGAAAAGGGATAAATGCTAGTCAAGTTTACTGAGAGACCCTATGTTAGGAAAGATAAAGGTAGCATCACAGAATGCTTGCTTGTAATTTGATATAAAAAAAAAAGTGCCAAGGATGAATGCAACAGATAAGTACCAGTTATTTTGGTTTTGTGTAAAAACAATCACATCTGCTCCAAGCCGCATCGTACTAGTCTTGAAACCATTGCCATCTGACCAAGAAGCAATATAAATTCAATGGTCAGGGGTTCAAGACAACTGATTCATAAGGACTACAAGGACAAGACCATACATTGCCCAATGAAAGCATCAGACTGCTTATCCGAAAATCCAAAGCTCATGCAACGTCTTAGTGCCTCAGGATCCATCCCCCCTCCATCATCTTACCAATTTGAAACACCACAAGGTGACAATCCAGATAACAGTTCATATGAAAGCAAACAGATTAACATTATAAATATGGCAACCTTGAACCAACAATGAGGGGTTCCCATCCCGTGGGTTTTTAAATTTATTAACACGGACAAATGTTGCCCCATTGTTCACCTGAGAGAAAAGATGTGATAAAAAAACATACTTAGCTTCATGTTATGTCTTAGTTTCTTTCTGTACATGTCAAAAAAAATCTTAATGATTACCTCATCGATTGCATTGTCAAGGAGCTCGGCAATGGCTACAGGAAAATGAGGGAAAACAAAATTGAACAAATTAGTATACATATAGTGACAAATAATGCAAATCAAAGCAAATACAATATAAAAGCATGCAACAGGTTTAAAACTAGAATGCTATATACGGCCGATTTGTCCAAAAAAGAATTATTAGGCTGAAAATTGTAGAAACCAGGACAATAAGCCAGATTGTGAAAATGCTAATGTTCTTTCATTGGCATACAATGGTTTAACTCTCTACTTATGAATGATGTGAAAGGAGTGCATCACTAGGTGCCTAATTTTCAAGCATAACCCTGGTAAAAACAAATGGGTGTTTATATGGCAAATACAAACTTCCAGTTTATTAGTCATCTAGCATTATTGAAGAACATCTAATGTCCTTTTTTGTTTTACTGAAGTGAGTGCTTCGTTTCATTCGGAAGTGAGTGTTCAATTTTCTTAAGGGAACATACATGCAATCCAAACTACAAGTTCACATCAATAGACAGATCACACTTTAAAAGAGATAAGTTAGGGGGCACAACTACATTGATTATCTTATTCATGTTAATGAAGCCAAAATAATTCCAAAAATCCAGTTGCTTTGCTGCGTAGCCAATCCTACAACCCGAGACAATGAGGGGATCGTCCCATACCGCCAAAGGCCCACTTATGGGAAGTCGCATTCGAGTGCAGGAACTTGGGGTTTATCCGCAACCGGTTCCGCCCACCTGCACGCACCACCAAATCGCAAATCTCGCTCAGCCTGATCACCAGCCCCACCGAGAGAACCAAATGGAAAGCTAAGAGACAGCAGAAATCGGCGCCGAGATTTCTTCCGACCGACAGCCTACCGGGGACGTTCGCTTCGGGGTTGCGGCGCTCGACGACGTAGTCGCCGGACTTCCAGAACTGGCGGCAGAGGCGCGGCGGCGGGAGCGCTCTGGGCGGCGGCGGGACGGTGGCCACGGCCACGGGCACGGGCTCCTCGGTCTTCACGGGCACGAGCGCGCCGTAGCCCGGGGGGAGGAGCGGCGGCGGGAGCAGCAGTGGCTTCACATCGACGTCAGCGAGCAGGCGCGGCTTGACGTCGGGAGGGGAAGAGGGGGCCTGGCGGGTGAGGGCGGTGGTGCTGGGCACGGGCTCCTCGTCTTCGTCGCTGGAGAGCTCGATTACCTCGGCTCCTAGGCTCATCGCCGTCGCCGTCGCTGGCGCCGGGGGGCTTGCTGCGCTAGGGCTCGCGCTTGTCGAAGCACGAGCTTGTCTTCCCCCCTTCTTCTCAGGGAGACAGAGCCGGGGAAGTGGGAAGGGAACTCGATTTGGGGTCTCGTTGCGCAGCTCGTGGGTCGCCTTCGCTGTGTGACCTGGTCGGGTCTAGTTAGCGCACGCTACTTGGCGGCCAGGCCTGCGTCATTTCCTGAAATGGCGATGCAAGGTTGTTTCCAGAGCGGCGGACTCTTGCGGGAAATTAGGTGCAGCAAGGCGATCTAGCCGCAAAATCAGGTGCAGCAAGGAAGAAAATTAGGATTTAACTGTATTATAGCAGCCTCTACTTTAGCAAAAGCGAATGAATAATTACTATTATATATGCAATTATCTTTTGAAAATTTTGTCTTGCTTATATTTGATTGTTTCTTTCTTTATCCAACTTTTTTTAAGCAACCCAGACTACAAAGTAAATTTCGTTGTGTCCTCAAAAGAATTCTATGAATTGCGTGCCACAGAAGGCGGTTCACGTTTAACCAAGATTATAGTGAATAATAATATTTATAATTATGACTTAAAATTAATTTATTATAAGAAATACATTTCATAATCAATCTAATGGTATTTTTTGTGTCATAAATATTGATATTTATCAATAATTGGTCAAATATAAAGTGCTAAAATGTGACATCATGCTAGAATTATATTATTTCTAAGGGAAAGATAGCAGATGGCTAAAGAGAACATGGCTCAATTATTAGTTGGGGTGGCAAAAGATAAATCCTCTTACTGAAATGGATGGTTTGGTAAAAAGACACAAAATTAGCTCCTGGGTGGCTGGGTAACTTCTGGCCTTACCATAAACTAGAGTCCACCATACTTGGTGCTCTCACTTCCTAGTATGTGTTTTTACACATAGCTTGTCATCTAGATTAAAAATTAGTTTATTGACTGTAATCTCCTTTAGTCTTGCGTGTCACTATTCAAATGAAGTGTAAAAGATCTGCTGCTTATGCTATTACCACTTCTTCATTGTACTGTTAATTGTTATTGAGTAGTCTGTTAACATTCTATGTGTCGTTGTGAATCTGATAGGTCTCTTTATTCATATATTAGGTACGATAGTATCACAATGTGATACATTTATTGTTTTTACTATGAGTAAGTTTATCTTCAAGCCCAATTAATTGGTTTGTGGTTCTTATTTTGCAAAATCAAGGTTAGTAGATGATCGACTATTTTGAGGCATTGCCTAATATCTGTTGGTGCTAAAATATTTGACTTCAATATGTGTGGCTTCTCTTGATGTCATACAACGATGCATTGAGTTTCTTTTCTCTTCATGCACTTAGCAAAATACCATCCTTGTGAGTACAGAATAGTTAGCTATTTTAGACACATTGCAAGGTTGATAAAGATGAGCGCATATGTTTGCATGCCCTGCATCTAGCTAAAAAAAACTAATTTTGATGTTATTTTAGACATTTTGTTCCCTTCTAATCTTTTATTGTGGAACAAGTTGTATGGTGTATAATGTTGTCATGGCTTTGTGGTGGGTGGGTGGGCGGGGTTGGTGGTGGTGGTGGTGGGTGAGGTTGGTGGGGACATTGTTGTTACTATATTGAGCTATTTTTTCTTAATAATGCAAAACTCTCATGTATATATAGTCATATGTACACTAAGGGCATTGATTCACATGATTAGTTAGTAGTTGAGACTAAAAATTAGCCTAAATTAGCTATGGTTGTCTTTTTTGCGAGGTACCTATGGTTGTCTAACAAGCTAAAAGTTAAGCTCACTTATTAGGCTTCCTGTTTGGATGCATTCAAGCTAATTCTAGTTATTTTTAGCTAGCTACTTGTACGTTTTAAATTATAGTTCATTTAACTTTTTTGACCCTAAGTTTGACGAGTCATCTTATTTAAAAATTTATGTCAAATATCATTTTTTTTGTTGTGATTTTCTTTACTAACAAAAGATCTTCAAGAATAACTTAAATTTAACCATATTTGTATGATTTTTTTGAATAAGACTAGCGGTCAAAGTTGAGGTCAAAAAAGTCAAATGAACTATAATTTGAAATTGAGGGAGTAGCAAATAGCCTTTGTATCTAAATAGGTCCTAAATATGCCAGAGATCATATAGTGATTAGTCGATAAGGTTTGAATCATTAGTTTTCTTAATTATTACATGATTAACACTTTCTATTAAAGAAAGCTTATATTAATTTTAAGCAACTTACATCGAGATGATACAAAATCTTGGAAGTGAGAAAATAGTTCTCATGAAATTTAGTCTCAATTTTTTGTTTGGTGGTTAACATGACAACTTGAAGGGCCAAGATGGCGGGCTAGAGAGGGGTGAATAATCTTTTCTAAAAAAATAGTTGTGTCGGCTAACAAAACAAACGTGAAATAAAAACTACCGATCTAGCCAAACCTACACCCTTCTATCTAAGTTCACAAGCACCTTAAAAAAAATTTAAAAGACAACAAAGGTGTTGGACTAGCTAGTGGTTTGCTAACCAATTCTAGCAAGACCACACACACCTATGCAACTAACACTTTCAAGCAAAGTAGGGAGCACATACATAAATCTAGTAAACCAAAGCACAAAGCCATCTATGCTCATTAGAAATGCTCAAGAACAAGGCTAAACAGGCCAAACCCAAGAGCTCAACCTTCTTAGTTAAACAAACTAAGAAAAACACGAGAATTACTTATAGCTACGCAAGCAAGTAACTAAGCAAGCCACACAAGTTAACTAATTATAACAGCAACTACACAAGCATGCTATGCTATCCATCAACATTAGTTTACATTGTCGATCTCTTCCTAAGAATCGTATGATCATTCCAATAGTATTATGAACTACAAATACCACCCACCACCTGGCGCTAATAGTTCTAGTCACACAGCTCCCTTGCACGGACATGGAACAAACAAATCATTGTTTCCATTACTGAAAACACTAGCTCTGTGTATTGATTCCATTTGGCATTACCATTTACGACCTTGAAACCAAACGATGCTTAAGTTTTAACTATAACACCATGCAGGAATGTTTGCAAATGATGGAAATAACTATTGCCGGTATGTTTGCAAATGATTTATTCATGCACACTTCACACATCATTTAATCATTCCCACTCACGCATCCATCGTCATTTTAGGAAAAAGGGCACTCGTTGTCACCGCGACCCTCTCTCTTTCCCACTTATGCTCGCACAGCCTAGCTGAGGCCTTATTTAGTTGGCTCAAAAAGGTTAGAAATTTCACTCTCTCTCCATCACATCAAATGTTGTGTCGTCTGCATAGAGTATTAAATATTGGTAAAATAATTAACTAATTACGCAAATTAGTTATAAATCATGAGACAAATCTTTTGAGCCTAGTCAGATCATGATTGGACAATATTTGTTAAATATAAACAAAATGCTATAATACTTTTTAGGCTAGAAATTTTAGCATCTAAACGAGGCCTGAGTCTATCCCCACCTCTCCCTCTCTCCTCTCTCTCACCCACAAAGATCTTCACACGAGCCTCTCTTAATGGTCATGCAACTCTAACTTCGACGACATTCTTCCAACGACGACCACTTGTGCCTGCCACCACATTTCCCCACACAGCTTCTTATTTTTTTCTTCCGCTGGTTTTCTATCTCCAACAACATCCTCACTAGCATTTGCACGAGCACCTCCATGGAGCCTTCCTTCCCATGGCCATGCCCCGTCGCCTCCCCGTGTCCCCACCAACTCCCACGCACGCGACCATGGAGGATGCAACGAATCTGTCGGATCTGACAACGGGTAGGCATCTCCTTTCCTTTTCTCACCTCTCTCTTCTCCTATGTCTACTTTTTAGGGTTCCCAGTGAGCTATAGAATGGCTGATTGAGGGGAGGCAAGTAGGCCAGACAATGTGAATGGTTGATGGATGGCTTAGGGGTGCTGGTGATGGCAGGTAGTCAGGCCAGGTCGGGACGGGGAGGCTCGCTAGAGTTGGAGAAGATGGCGGCTGCCAAGCTCGCTAGAATTGGAGAGCATAGCAAAAGAACTCTGTGAAACCTAGTGAGGGTGAAAGCGTGGGAATCGAGGAAGAAAGGATCTGCTCTTCTTCCCCATTTTTGGCAGCCAAAATAATTTATTTTTTAAATTGGAGTTTGGAGCCGGAAATTAGATCTACACGCTTCGCTGTTTGTGTTG
>CM041632.1:32244776-32255995 GCA_023333625.1 Bothriochloa decipiens | reverse complement strand
TTTTTGGTGAACTTTCGGGAGTGAACACTGAACATGTGGGGCGGCAGTCCTCCTACGTAAAAAAAAGCCAAGTCTCGGGGGTTGATGTAAAAAAAAGTCTTGGGGGTCTTGGGCCACTTCGGTTGCCGGTTGGGCCTGATTTGGAAAACAGTTCCAACTTCCATCCAAGTCGACCACGACTCCGGGAGCACCTAAACACGCCCCGATATTATTTAGGGCGAAAAGACACAAATCCGAAACCCTCGCATCGTCCTGCCCTTAGCCGCCGCCGCCGCGACAGAGCCCCTCATCTCGGCCGTCCTCCGCGGCCTCAGCGGAGCAGGCGTCGCCGGAGGCCAAAGATCCGGCCAGATCCGATGTCGGGAGGGGGTGGCTCATCCGGGCGCGCGGCCCCGCGGTACGCCCCGGATGACCCGACGCTGCCCAAGCCGTGGCGCGGTCTCGTCGACGGCACCACCGGCTACCTCTACTATTGGAACCCGGAGACGAACGTCACGCAGTACGAGCGTCCTATGCCCCCCGATAGCCAGCTACTGCCGCCCCCGCCCCCGTTGCCTCCCCCGCCTCCCCGGAGCCGCGACCGCCGCGACAGGTCCAGATCCCGATCCCGCACACCGCCCCGGCGCGACCACAGGGACCGCGAGCGCGAGCGCGACCGTGACAGGCGCCACGACGAGCACGCGTCCTCCAAGTCGGCGTCTTCCCACCACCATCCAGCTCCGGTAGCTGTCGCCGACGACACGTCCACCGAGGCATATCGCCGCCGCCATGAGATCACCGTCACGGTATGAATTCTACGCGGCCACATCTCCTGCTACAATGTTTAGATGCAACTCAAGCTCGTACCATGTTATCTGATCCGGTCCCTTGTTGATGGGTCTTCTCTCTTCTTGTTGCAGGGGGATAACGTGCCGGCTCCAATAACTTCATTTGAGGCTGGTGGCTTCCCGTCAGAAATTCTGAAGGAGGTATGATTCCGTGGTGAACTCACCTAACTCATGATCGAACTCCAACCCTAACAGACTCACATGCGAGGGACCAAGGTCTTCAAATGTGGCGAGCGAAATGGATTGTGGACATGTGCTGCCTGCTTGTTTCTCTTTATTTGCTTCATTGTGCTAAATCAGGGCTTGCTACCGACTGCTTATCTCCATATCTGTGGCAGATGCGATATCTGCTCCGAGGTGGAGCTAATGTCGTATGCTGCCTCACGCGCCCTCGGCCAATCTATAAGTGAGACGGGCTGGGGGCAGGTCTCGTTGATGGAGCTGCCAAGGTGGGTGAACGCCCGAGGCTGCTCGCTCCCTCCCTGGGGGGCTGCCCATGGCGCGAAGGGGCACCCACTCGCGGCACCCACGGTGGCCGATTTGTCGCTCTGCGTCCAGTCTTGGAAAAGGCTCCTCGCATGGATGATGGGCCTCTTCTGGGGCTTGACCCATGGAGGTCTGGCCGAGGCTGTCAACGTCCATCCATATATAGGATCGGGTGGCAGCTGCTGGAAGGGGCCTCGTGGGTCAACGATCCATGCCTGAGCGAACCTCCACGGACTCTGTTAGAGCCTTTTCTACTTCGCCTTGTGTCTGCAAGTCTACACATTGCAGGCACATTTTATTTGTACGGCTTTAAATTGTCCTCATGCATTGTCTTTATTTGCGCAATGAAGAATTAAAAAGGGACATTTCTAATCAAATTTATGAACTTATATTAATTCTTCTGTTGTCCTTACTTTGCCCTTGTTTGTCGCTTTCTCCCCATTTTACCTTTTGTAGATACAACGCGCTGGATTCGCAAGCCCAACACCTATCCAAGCCCAGTCATGGCCAATTGCTATGCAAAATCAAGATGTTGTAGCTATTGCGAAGACTGGATCAGGCAAAACTCTTGGGTATCTACTTCCAGGATTTATGCGTATCAAGCACCTGCAGAACAGCACTAGGAATGGTCCAACAGTGCTAGTTTTGGCCCCAACAAGGGAACTTGCAACACAGATTCTGGATGAAGCTGTGAAATTTGGAAGATCTGCTAGAATTTCTTGCACGGTTCGTTCCGTCTGTATCTATTTTAATTTAATTTATACAAATGGCCAAGTTTTACCAGGATATTATAATTTTAAAAATCTTTTGGGGAAATTATAAACTGTTGATCCGGTGTCCAATTTATGTTGACTTGTTGATCTGTCTAATGTTTGTCTCAGTGCCATGATCTCAATATTTTCATCATTTGACCTTTGGTTCTTGATCTGCTTATAGTGCCTATATGGTGGTGCTCCTAAAGGTCCTCAGTTGAGAGATTTAGATAGAGGTGTTGATGTTGTTGTCGCAACACCTGGAAGGTTAAATGACATTTTGGAGATGCGAAGGGTAAGTCTTAAACAAGTGTCATATCTTGTTCTGGATGAGGCTGATCGCATGCTGGACATGGGCTTTGAGCCACAAATACGGAAGATAGTGAAAGAGATACCTCACCGTCGGCAAACCCTTATGTACACCGCTACTTGGCCCAAGGAAGTCCGAAGGATTGCAGATGATCTACTTGTTCATCCTGTACAGGTGACAATTGGAAGTGTTGATGAGCTTGTTGCTAATAGTGCTATTACTCAGGTATGGGACATTTATGGCAGTCTTTTTCTTCTTTGAGTATTATCATCTTTATTATAAGATGCATGAATGGGTAGCTTCTGTTCTTTTCTTATTTCTCTTATTACACAAAAAAGCCTACATTACGTTATTCATGTTATCATATTTCTTTTTCTTTGCAGCATGTAGAGATCATAACACCCTCAGAAAAACAAAGGCGCTTGGAACAGATATTACGATCCCAGGATCCAGGTTCAAAGATATTAATATTTTGTACCACCAAGAGGATGTGTGACCAACTTGCAAGGACACTCACCAGGCAGTTTGGAGCTTCGGCCATTCATGGTGACAAGTCCCAAAGTGAAAGGGAGAAGGTCCTGAATCATTTTCGATCTGGGCGGTCGCCTATTTTAGTGGCGACTGATGTTGCTGCGCGAGGTTTGGACATCAAAGATATCAGGTTAGACTAACTTTCCATTTTCTGTTATGCATATGCATGTGTATGCCTTTTGATTTCTAATGTCATGGTATGATCGAATACTGAAGAAGCAAATTACATTGGACATTATTGACTAAAGTGCTTGTACTAATTAAAATGAAGAAAGGTCAACATATTTTCATGCGTCACTCATCTTCTTTGGAGGTTGCTGATTTATCATTGCTGATGCATATATGTATTGTTATTTTTTTCTATATTTAGATGATTTTAAGAGATTAAGAGATGTTTGAACCATCATGTGTCACCACTTAGAAACTGCTGAAGTGGTTGCAGAATATGTTACCTGCTGCATTGGTTGTCTGTTTAGATCTTAGTCCAGTTTGTTTCACTTCTGTGCCTTTATGGGTCCTTTTTGGTCAGATTTTTTTTTATCAAAATAGTGAAGCATTCTTTTTTCTACACAGGGTAGTGATCAACTATGACTTCCCCACTGGTGTTGAAGACTATGTTCACAGGATTGGCAGGACAGGAAGGGCTGGTGCCACGGGTGTTGCATATACATTTTTTTGTGATCAGGATTCAAAATACGCTGCTGACCTAATCAAAATTCTCGAAGGGGCAAACCAACAGGTGCCTCGTGATTTAGAGGATATGGCTTATCATGGTGGTGGGCGAGGTAGGAAGAGGAACCGTTGGGCATCCCACTCTGACAGGGGTGGTTCACGTTCTGAACTGGATTCAAGAAGTGGTCGTGGCAGTCGTGGAAGGGATGATTATGGTGGCCGTGGCAGGTAAACTTAGTACCAGGTTATTTTTATGTGAATCAGAGATTTGTCTGTTGTGTGGATATGCCATATATGCTGCATTTATATAATTCTATTCACAATAGCTTAGTTGTAAATGCACTAAAAAGCAAAGGCAACATATAACTTTTAATATGAGGGTGCAGGTCCCCCTCTCTAACGCCAGTACTCCACTATGTGCACTGCTTTAGAGAAACTTCAACCCTATTTGTTGCAATTGTCATGGACCCTGGAAAGTTTAGCTCAGTTTTTCATTTTTTTATAAGGAGGTTATGATTTCAAATTAGTAATAAGAGTAGCATATCTGAAGTTTGTTTTTTGTTCTTAGAAGAATCTGGTACGAGGCTAGGATAATACTCAGTCCATATGCTGACCCTGACTAATTTTTTTTGTGATGCTAACAGGCATGACTCTGAAACTGATGGGCGATCTCGTAGGTCTGCTAGAGGGCGCAGTAGAAGTCGTAGCAGAAGTCACAGTAGAAGCCGTAGCCCAAGTCCCAAGGGATCACGCCGTCATGAAGCTAGACGTAGCAGGACAAAGAGCCGGAGCCGGAGTAGGAGCAGGAGCTATAGAAACCATCGTGCTAGCCGCAGCAAGAGTCGCAGCCCTGTTGCTAGCCGTAGGCATGAAAAGACTGCTGCTATTTCAGGATCTGCTCGGCCTAACTCGGGGCATGCAGAGCACAAAAGCCCTGCAAGATCTCATTCTGGGGATGACCATGTGAACCACTCTGACCACAAGGATGACCACATGGAAGATGGGAAGATGGAAAGGGTTGATCTTGATCGCTTGCCCAGCCCACAAGAGGACAAGTCTGCTCCATATAGTCCTGTGTACAATGGCAAAGCCAGTGGCTCCATGAGCCCCAACGGTCAGCCAGAGGCAGATGCCAAATATGTTGAACCTTCTGGGAAACCTGAGCATGCATCTCCAGTGCGCCACAGCAAAGGCAGAGATGATGATGAGGAAGGTATCATAGACGAGGATGGAGAGATTGCTGAGGATGATCCGCGTGCAAATGCAGCTATGCAGAATGGTACTAACTGACGGAGAGTGCTCTGCATCTTCTGTGACAACAAGACTGTTATGCAAACTGCAGTCATTCCCATATGCAAGAGTCCAGAATACAGAAATGCATGTGTGCCATTAAATGTCTCGTAGAACATATATGAAAACTGTTGATGCATGTCTTGTTATTATGTTGTTAAACTTGATGACATTGTTGTGTTCTGGTGTCTTACTGCCAGTTCTGGAAGTGATTTATGATAAAAAAATATATATATTGTCAGGTGTGAAATGATAGGTTCAGGAAGTAGTTTTTGATATTGGCAGCGCCCCCTTGTTAGTGATATCTAGGGTTACAAAACCACTTATAGCCTGTTTGGTTGGCTGTATTTTGCCAAGCCAGGCTCGTCGCTTTTGCTTTTGACCGCAGGTGTATGGTGCTGTGCGGAGTTTATTAACGATGCTATTATGTGTTACAAAACAGGCACTAAAGCGTACTAGTTACACTGGTTAAATAAATATTACAACATCACTTGCTTTTCTATTTTTAATTCATTCGATGCGACTAAATGCAGACCACAATCTTCTTACAACCAAACAAGAACGGTCAAACCCATACATCTGCAGACTGCTAGGCCTTCCTCGTATTTAGAGCAATTCTAACAGCGCTATCTAAAACGGACCTCCTACTTGTCTATTTAGGGAGCCCTCTACTTCTATTCTGCTTAAATTTTGCTTCAAACTCAGAAATACTTTGTAAATTATGCTCCTCTGTTCCAAAATAAATATCGTTTTAAATTTTTATGCTACAACTTTGACTCGATTGGTAGAAAATATGCGTAATATTTAAATTTTTAAATAAATTTGTTAAAAATATAGATGAAAAAATATTTATAATGATATTAATTAATTAACATAAATATTTATATATTTTAATATATAATAGCCATCAGTTTTTCTCAATGATACTTATTTAGAGACGGAGGGATGGATGGAGGGAGTAGTCCCCAAATTTGCTTTAGTAGCAATGACATGTGGGGCCCATTTGTCATCCCCTGTCATCTTCTTCTCAAGTGGAGGCGTACAGAGGAGCAGAGCAGGATGGGCCGTCGGGGATGGGTGCGCCCAGCAGGAGCCAGGACGCCGTCGGGGAGGGACATGCCCGACGAGGGCGAACGCCGGCAGTGAGAGGCAACAGAGCCGTGGCGGCCGTGCCGGGGAGCTCGCAGGCCGCTGCCGAGGAGCGTCCGGCGGGGAAAGGCCGCCGTGCCGAGGAGCGCCGGTGGGGAGGGGCCGCCGTGCCGAGGAGCGCCCGGCGGGGAGGGGCCGCCGTGAGGAGTGGCCCGACATGGAGGGGCGTCCGGCGGGCCGCCATGCCTGGGAGCGCAGACGCCGAGGAACTGGGAGCCGAGTGGAGATGCCGGCGGGGAGGAGCAACCACGCCGACGAGTAGACATGGCCGCCGGGGACCTCCGAGGTTGGCCGCGCTGCGGGGGCGTGCCGCGCCGCCGAGCCAAGTCCGCCGGGGAAGGAGCCTCTGATGCAATTGCAACGAAGAAACGTCGGATCCAGTCGCGTAAGAAAAAAAGTAGGGGGTGGAGCAGAGAGCCAAACAGGAGTAGGGGGAGTTGAGGAGAAAGTAGAGTGCGAATATGGGTTGTAGTAGGGGGTGTGCTGGAATAATGTTTTTTTTTTTGCTTCACCGCGCAAATCTGAAGCAGGGAGGTGCAGCAGAGGGTGTTGCTGGAGTTGCTCTTAGCAAACCTACAAAAGAGTGACCTCCCTTATAGTTAGAGCAACCTCATTAGTAAAACCAACATACTATCTCATATACATCCACGTCATCACTAGAGCCAATTTACAAATTCATCCATCCAGCAGTTCACGTTCTTCGATACAGAGTACTACCTTTCCAACATATATTTACTATTATAAATTATGTTTGTCCTTCAACCAAGCGAGTCAATCACCGGGGTGTTAATGAGTTGGGGCCTATGTTTGCATTGAGGCACGCGAATGAGTCTATCTCTTCGTTCGTCGCTAGCATCAGGTTTTTTCAGGTTCTCTCTCCTCCACGGCGGTAGAAATCCAATGTCAGCTAGATCAATGCTACCTTGTTGCGGATGCCCTTAGAAAACCTACAAAAGAGTGATCTCGAGCATTGTTTAACAAGGTTGCTAGGAGGTAACCGGTGGTTGTCTTCCTACCGGCCAGTGTTAGTCCTACTCGACACTGGTTTCTCGCCGAGCGATACGCCTAATTTTCTTGTAGACATACATATATGGTAGTATAAGGTTTTAGATCTGACTTACACCCTTAGTGGGGTATGTTGGCATGTGTCGGGTGTGTGCATGTGTGTATTTGGTTGTACTACCAAATCTAAAAAATAAATAAAAGGTTGCTAGCTACTTACCTGGAAGGACAAGAGCAAGCCAATTGTGGTAACTGTCCATCTTTTGGGATGGAGTTCATCAACCTATGTGACGATGGTCTTGGTGTACTTTGGAGAAGGAAAATGTCAACACTACCTTTTTACTTCTGTAGATAAGTCCTTTTTTCTCTCTAAACTCTAAAATTGGGTAAATTGTTCCAGTGAACTTTTAAAACTGTTTGTTTTACCTCCCCGACCGGTTATAAATAGTTTTCAAATGTGGCTTTGTCTTTTTTACTTTTTATTTTGGTTGAATCTTCAAAAAATCATAGTAAATAAAAATTATAGAATATAAAAATTTAATTTTATTGGACTCCACATGAGTATATTACGCAGTGAACATATAATAATGTGGTACTTTTTAGTATAATTTTTTATAGCTTTTTTTGACAACTAAACTTTATAACGATTAACAACAAGATGTTAAAACCATTATATTGTTAATGGTTATAACTTAGAGTGCCAAACTAAGAGGGCACTCATGAACATGTGGCTCATAGGCACAATCAAAATTACAGGAAGAATAAGATTGAGAGTCCCTAATTGCCTGTCTAGCTAGAAGATCAGCCATGTGGTTCTGGTTTCTACCGATTCTCTGGATAGAAGTAGTGGATCCATGCACCGCATTGGTAATGAGCTGGGTGTATGGTTTAATCCTACAATCTGGTGGATGGTTGAGACTAGGTCCATTGATGAAGTTAACAAGCTACTCATTGTCTGAGAGAATTGTAACTTGCCTCAAATTCAGAGCTCTGATGACCTGAGCCGCTAGCGCAAGAGCGGCTGTCTCAGCCATTAGAACAGAGGATGTTTCTCTCATGACCGCCTTGATGAAAATGCTGTGAGGTGGGTTGTTATGTGTATTGACTATGAATACACCAATTCCAGCTTCTCTATGAGTAGTAACCTGCTGATCCGGTTCTGTAGAGGCATCAATGTAGCATCGGGTTCCTTGCAGTGAAGAGTTAGATCTATGCATTTCTGTAACTAATGCATAGCTACGGTTTCTGTGGTTCAACTATGGTGATTTTTTATGGTAGGCTAGTTATTGTGTGCTTGAACTTTAGTAAAAATTTTATACTTATTGGATCATGTATAGTTTAGTTATAGATTTATAAATACTTTTTAACAAGCGTGCACCTAAATAAATTTACTATGATTTTTGAAGGTTCAACTAAAATCAATAAAAAAATGAAAAAGACAAAACCGCTTAGAACGTCAGGTAGGTAAAATGAATGGCTTTAAAAGTTTAGGGAAGTGGTTTTTTAGGTTTTTGGAGTTCATGGAAGGAAAGTAGACTTTTGTAAAAGTTGAGACAAGTAATGTGGATTAAGTATTTGTTGGCTTTGGGCACAGACATTGGATATCTCAAGATCATGGTCTTGGTCTGGCCTTCCAATCCAAGTGGCAATAAAAATTGGGACCACCAAGTTTGCACCATGAAGCTGATATGAAATAGAGATGCAAATAATTTACCCATTAACTGTCAATAGTAGGTGTCACATTTGATCGTCTTGCTGGATTCTCGTATTACGGTAGGCCAAAGAACAGTCACTCATATAGTAGTTATCTCAGTAGAACACATTTTTCTCTCTTTAACTTTTTGGTTCTTATATATAATTTGTCTATAAACTTGTAACATGTTTATGTTCTCTCTCCTCACATCTCTCCACCTTAACACTTATGCCACCAACTACCCTCCATTATACCTGCTCTAATGCCTATGTTTTGAAGAAGATAGGCCAAATGTTTAGTGCCTCTTCCAAACGTGGCCAATGACGATAGCCTATGGTGTTTGGCGGAGGCTTCAACCCTTAGGCTGCCACCAATGGTTCTAAGATAGCTAGTTTAGAAAAAAAACTATTGGCTATCAACAAGAGAGATCCAATAACGAACTGACTCTCAAATAGCAATCTAGCATGATCTCCCCAAAACAACTCTCACAACTCACATAACCCTCCACTACAGGTTCTTTTCCTATTATTTCCAAACCTCATCTAACTAGCTATTTACATGTTACCACTGTGGACACCGTTAGCAAACTTTCTTAGTTCCATACATCGACTGTTCAGGCTCTAGAGTAGTAGAGGTCACTTTTTTTCTTCATAATGGCGCCTTGACTGGCTACACGTCATATTTTTCCCCCCACCGTGGAGCGGCCTTGACTGGCCAGGTCAATGTTTTATCTTCATCGTGGAGCGCTCTAGCTGTTTTGCTACTGTCTGTTGAGTGTGCTGGGAGGGGCTTGTTCAGTCTCTCCTTTTATTAATTCCTCCCTTAAATGAAATGATACAACTCCTTCATTGTTCAAGAAAAAATAAATCTACACGCACACCTCATGTAATTTTTGTTTGTTTGGAGGACATTTCTGTATCAGTTTGGGATGCTGCAAGTAATAACGCTGCAGGATTACATTGCATTTATTACATTCAATCAAAACTAGGAGAATCTCCTCTCTACTGTACAGTGTTGTTTGGGGCAAAATCACTATCAATGGGGCACAAAAATACAACTCAGCTCATATAGACATATCTGGCAAAGAACCCATAAGGATCACAGGACTGCTATTTCTCGGCCTCCAAAGCTTGTCCGGCCTTGCTTTGGAGAGAATATCAGAGAAAAACCCAGAAGATGAAGAGAAGGGTGGAGGCTGAATAGATTCCATTGATGGCATGCCCGTGCCATCATGTACGGCTTGCTCAAGTGCCGCGATCCTCCTGCCATTAGAAGCCTTACCACAAGGGCAAACACTGATCTTTCTAAAGCATTGCTTGTGGAAGATTGACCCACACAAACTGCACTTTGTAGCTTCATCCTCCTACAACAACCGTAAGAGATTTCCTCACCACTGTATATATATTACATTACCAGGAAATGAATTAGAAAGCAAAGACTTGGCAGGGCACCTGGAATGGGAATATAAGGGACAGAGGGTCATCACAAGCTTGTCGAGCAGCACAAGGTACACCGCCATCGTAGCACACAAGGCATTGCTCAGTGATGTGCTCAAGTATTCTGTTTGATATGGTCTGCACCTTAACTGGAAGTACTGTTTGAAGCAAACAGAATTTGTGTCAGTAGTGCAACTCACGGAGAATGTGATTTTGACTATCATCTTAAGATTTTGTAATTTTGGCTCCAATATTTTTAGATCATCAAGCATTAATCAGTCTTGAACAGCAATCAGAAGGGCAGCATAAGCAACAATTATACCTAAAAACTGTTTGTCCAGTCGCTAACATATAAACCTCTTTTATTGACATACTTGACAGGAGTTAACATTAACAAGAAGTTGCACAGAAGTCTACACCCAGATTGGATTGCACAATTCAAAAATATCTTGTTATAACTGAATGGTACCTGCGAAAGCTCCTTTTGAGAGATCGACGAGGTCACGAAGCGCAAAGAAGTCATTCCCATCAAGAAGGTATCTTCGAACTCCTAGTCCTTTAAGTATGGAATTCCGGAAAGGACATTGGACACAAGGAAGCATAGCTGCTATTTTCTTCCGGACACTCATGATGTTAAGCAGAGCTGGTACTTTCGAGAATAGGAAAGGATTGACTGCACTTACACAGAGCATAGGCTGAAAATGCAAATCATCATTTGCTTCAGGTCCAAAAAAGTTCGAAAGTAGTTTTATTATTTATAGTGCATTTCAGAACTAACAAATAAATAAACAACATACAGTTTAAGTTTATCATTACCTGGTCATAGATGGAATCTAAATATGCTTTTGCTAACTGAGAAATTGGACACAGTGAAAAATCCCAGTGGTGCAAAACTCTTGCTGGAAGAACTGCAGTGTCATTTGTGTGACAAGCAGCACAATACAATTGGCCAGTGTAAGAACAAAACCGAGGTTTGTTCCATCCAATAGTCTGCGCAAGTTCTTGCAGCAATGTTCGACCAGCATCCAAATGCCTATGGCACCCCGCACAGTTGTAATGCTGTAATTCCAA
>CM041632.1:32217608-32244376 GCA_023333625.1 Bothriochloa decipiens | reverse complement strand
TCCAAATGCCTATGGCACCCCGCACAGTTGTAATGCTGTAATTCCAACAACTGTCTGGTCGACTTCTGAGGCCTATCCTCCACAATAAGTGATATTGTCTTGCCCATTGAGGTAGAATCATCATGTGGACCTCCATTGCAATCTGAATCTTTGGAATTTAAATCACTGCTTCGCCTTTGCAAAGATCGTGGAATGAGAGTTTTCAAAAAACTATATTCGTACCCAGGCCTCCCTGGTGACAAAAAATTAACCAGAGGGGTGGGAATTCCGAATGGATAACTTGAAGCCAGTAAAGAACGCAAACAGTCTTGAATGAGGGCACTTCTC
The DNA here is from genome assembly GCA_023333625.1 of Bothriochloa decipiens. NCBI lineage: Eukaryota > Viridiplantae > Streptophyta > Magnoliopsida > Poales > Poaceae > Bothriochloa > Bothriochloa decipiens. Next base: position 32,244,049 of record CM041632.1, on the reverse strand, counting down.
TCATTGACAACATCTGGTGATGCATTCCCAAATATTTTATTTGACTCTCTCTCAACATTTTCCCATGCAGGGGGGAGCCTCAAACCTCTCTCATAAAAAAAGTCTTTCAGTTGCCGATAAAGCGCGTAAAATTCACGGTATCGCCGCTCAATTTCCCATACATCTTCACCACTCGTTACTTTTAACAGATAGACAGTGTATTCTTTGACACCAACCATCCGTTCACCGAAAGAAACATCTCCAGTTCTTTGCTTTGCCCCCACAACCTCCACACAATCAATTCTTGAAGAATACTGAGGAACAGGACATACATAGGCATCATCTGTTCCAGAGGTTGAGGCAGTAGTGCTGCCATCTCTGAAATGGTGAGCCTGGCGAGCATTACTCCTGCGATTATCCATAAAAGATCCATTTTCATGTGGCTCCCCTGAATTGAGCAGAATCTGTTCCATCTCTTGGACCATATCATCAAATAAATCATTGTCACCAAATCCATGCACCTATAGTAAGAGACCATGTCAATACACCAGTGTGACTTAACACATGCACATTCCTGATTCACTTAATAGTTTTTTATTTTGGAAACCAAGGAAACTTAATAGTTGTTAATACTAGAATTTGATCAAGCAAATGAGCTACAAGACATGTCCTTTCCTTTTGGGCATATGAGACTGTTAACCCAAGAATGTAATGAGCACATGTATATAAGAATTAGAATATCACAATCCAATCAAGTAAAGGAGCACCGAACCAATATATTTTTAGCATAAAATCCCAACGATGCACGAGTAGAGATTTGACACAGACCAATCAATAACCTTGTGTTTGGTCAAGTAACTTAAGGCTAGCTAAATTGAAATGTGGTCAAGCAATAAGAAGAAAACTATTGTCTCTGTAAATTTTCATTCATCAAAATTTCAAATCAGATATCAGAATAGGCGCCACACCTAGAAGCTCTCACCAACTTTTCTTCCCCCTAATTTAGTGGGCATATTTTGCTTCCCCAGGTAAGCAGAGCATTTTTGCAAGGTCAGACAAACAAATTTGGAGCCAAAACACTCAAGACATCTAAAACTCGTACCAATTGGATCCAGTTACATTTGCAAATGCTTCTAGTCATCAGTCCAAACCAAGCTGACCACGTCAGGACAAGAGAAATTGAGAACTGCTCGGCTCAAATCCACATTTTTAATGAGTACAATTAACTGAAGCACTAGCAAACCCACCTGGTTGTGATCGGGGCGCGGAGGAATATATGGTGAAGCAGGACTGGAGCCCTGCTGCGCGAGGACGTCGACTCCGCCAGTCGCCGGAGGAGGACCCGTTTCCGGCCGCGACTGCGCCGATGCCAGCGTCTGGAGGCGGCTGAGCTGTTGCTTCTTGGGGAATCCGGCGGTGGCGGGATGGTCATCGAGGAGGTCCATCTGGTGGTCCCAGAAGTCGGAGGAGGGGAGAAGGGTAGCAATCGAGCTGGGCGTGCCGAGGGCGGAGTTGGCGCTGCAGTACCTGTCGTCCTCGGCGTCCGATCCGGCCGCCGAGGAGGCCTCGGAGGCAGCGCCGCCCGCGGATCGCCGGGGTGGCTCCATGCCGGACTGGATCCCCGGGGGCCCGCACGCCGTAGCTGTGTCTGCTTCTAGGGATTGGCGATGTCGTTCCGTTTCCTGGTGGCAAGAGCAGGATTACGCTAACTTCCCTGTACTTTTGTCTATTTCAATTTTAGTCGAAACTGAGCTCACGTACACGTGATACTCCTACCATTTGTAGTCATGGGGCGGGGCGGGCTCTTACCGCAAGCCGCGAGGCCGTCCCGTAAACTTTGGGCGCGTTTGATATGTGTTATATTCTCCCGGCTAGGTCTCTTGGGGCCAAATGCTTGTATTTGATATCGTGGTCCATGCTTGTAGCGTGGCCACCGGGATGCAAAATCCCTTATCTCTCCTGGCTCTAGCCGTACGCTCCTCCTTTGCGTTCCTCCTCGGCCTGGCTTCGGCGGCGTGCGCGCGGGCGATTCGGCGCCATGACGGGAGGCAGCGGCGGGCTCGCGCGCGAATGGTGAAAGTTTCGCGCGCTCCCTTGCCCGTCGAAATCCTTCGCTTAGTTCTTCTGCTCCACTCCCCACTCCACTCCCATTGAGGTAGCAGCGGCGGTGAGCTCGGTTGCCGGCGCGTGGTGGTCTTCCCCGGGCTTGATCTCCGTTGTCTCGGTGTGGATCTGCGTCCAGACAATGCGGCTCCCTCCGTTGCTGGGCTCCAGCGAGGCCGTCTGCTTCCGTCTTCTTCTTCTCGGAGCAGCTTTGGTGGTTCTTCATCACCAGATCTGCTACTTCTTTCGCACCACTCTTCGATTCAACCTGCTTGGGCTCCTTCCTGCTGACCCGAGGTGAAATCATTTTTGTTTTCCCATTCGTTGCGGTCTTGGGTTTGGTCTTGTGCTTACATATCTGCTTTGGATGATGGTGTTGATGTTGCTTTCGGTCTAGGGTTACTTCTTGCGGTCAAATCTGTGCTATTGTTGATGTTATGGAGTTACTGCATCTTGAACATGAGTACTTTGTGCATCTTTGTCCATATTGCTATCGTTGTAGAGTAGTTGTTGGGGTCAGATATGAGGATTCTTTGATGCTGGGTACCTATTGATGCTTGAACATGATTATTCTGTCCATTTGGATCTGGTTTTAGGCCACTTCTTTTGCAGTACCCTTACTGTTATTGATTATGTTGTTATTCTGTTGGTTTGGTTGATGATGGGATGAGACTGTTTGATGAAAGGTCGATGATGACTAGCTTGTGAGCACTGGGAGGCATTGATATGAATGCAGCGATGCTATTTTTATTATGAATGCATACACTACCATGCAGAGGCTAGCCAGGGTCTACTTAATTATCTTATACATTTCTGAATGCATGTAGATGGATGCAAATGAACAACATTTGATGATGGCTAGGCAAGCAGCTGGGATGGTTGCTGTGATGGTGTGCTTTGTGGTCAGTAGGCTTAGGAAGATTAGTGGAAATGAGTGCATCCCCTATGGGCCTAGGACTCATGCTGAGAGACATAGGCAGAGCACACTCCAGATGATGTTCAACTACAATGACACTGAATGTATAGCCATGCTACGCATGAGAAGGGTTCCATTTTTTTCCTTATGCAACCTGCTTGAGAAGTGTTGTATGCTATTAGTGAGCTAAGGGGTGAGTTGATCAGGGCTCCTTCCACTGCCACACACCCTAATATTATGGGTAGCCACAGATGGTTCCCTTTTTTTAAGGTATTTGTTAATTACCTAGATTTCTGCTGGGTAGGTTCACACTTACCACATTTGCTTATGCACTTTATGCTGACTTCTGTAGAATGTAATTGCTGCCATTGATGGTACTCATGTGTTGGCAAGGGTACCTAGACACATGCAGCAAGCCTTCAGGGGTAGGAAAACAAGCCCCACACAGAATGTCATGGTTTCAGTCAATTTTGATCTCAAATTCACCTATGTCCTAGCTGATTAGGAGGGATCAGCCCATGATGCACTTATCCTAGCTGATGCCATCAGAGAGATGATGGGTTCACTGTCCCAGCAGGTAACTGCAATAGCTAGTGTCTGCACTTATGTCCTTTCACCCACTACACACTTTCACACATTGTTGTCCCCCATTGTAGGTAAAATGTAACCGGTAGATGCTGGATATGCTTGCAGGACTGGCTTCTTACCACCCTATAGGACAGTTTGGTACCACTTGAGTGAGTTCTCTAACCCCACAAATGCTAAGGAGTTATTCAACCTGAGGCATTCTTCACTCAGGGTTGTAGTAGAGAGGGCCTAGGGTGCACTTAAGGGCAGGTTTAAGACTATAGACAACAAATCTTTTCACAAGTACAAAACCCAAGTGAAACTTTTGCTTGCTTGCTCAAGGTGAGGGTGATGCTGCAGCTGAGGGTGATGCTGCTCAAGGTGTTCCTGCTGGTGTTGCTGCAGGGCACCAACCTCCTATGAGGTGGAACAACAATACATTTGGGTTTGTCCTAAGGAGGATGGCCTAGATTCTGACTGATGACTCTAGAATTGATAAGATTGACAAGGATAAGGATATGAATGTTGTAGCTAAAGCTCTGAGGGAGTACAGTGGTGTGGTCGTTAGCCAAACTCAAGTGTACAATCACTTGAGGAAGTGGAAACAAAAGTGGGTTAAGGTTGCCAAGTTGAAGGACCTGAGTGGGGCAACATTTGATGATGATTGCCATGCCATAATGGTAGAGCAGGACCACTACCTTGGTCATTGCAAGGTACATATGACCTAGTTAGTATCACTTTATGCACTTGTACCTACACTTGCTTATGCACTTTATGCACTTATACCTACACTAACTGTAGGACCACCCTAAAGATGCTGAGTTCCTAAATACCCCCATCAGGTTCTACACTGAGATGGAATCAATCTTTGGTAGCACTTTGGAAACTGGTAGGTTTGCCTTAGGGTCCAGTGCACCTTTGGGAGTCAACAATGCAGACTCTATGGCTGCAAAGCTTGAGAGGCAGGACTTCTCTTGTCCTGTCTTTGAAGCCAAACCCACCTTTGAGGTTGGTGAGGGCAGCAAGGCTACTCCACCAGTGTCAACCACTACTGGTGTGAAGAGAAAGAGGAACTTTAGTGAGGAGGAAATGTTGATGATGACCAACATGACAGATGTTGTGAATAATGTTGCTAATGCAATGCTGAAAACTGGTGCCGCCCATGTTGATCCTGACCTGTATCTTGCTATTATGGAGATGCTAGAGTTCTCCACTGAGGCCTTGATTATTGCCTACACCCACCTGCTTGAGAACAAGGCAGTTGCTACTGGGTTTGTCAACATGTCTACCCCCCACAGGGTTGTTTGGCTCCAGACCTACCTGGCAAAGAACTACTACATGTAGTTCTGTCTGTGGTAGCCTATATGGCCTGTTGAGGGGGTAGACTATTGAGGCCTATATTTCCTCCACCTCCCTCACTCACTCTCTTCTCTTCTGGGTTATTTTGGCTAGACTGTGCATGGTAGATAACTGATCAGCACCTATCCTTTTGGGTTTGCATAGCAGGAGGGTGGCTAACCATACATGACCAAGTGTGACTTGGATAGTAGTGAATTTGGTGCTCACTATATTTGGGTTGAACTCATTTGAACTCATGGTACTTGTACTTTATTATAGCCTCTGTTGGTTGCTAGGACCTTTTACTTTGCTATTCTGGTAACCTGCTTATGTGGGACACTCTGAATGTTTGTGGCAATGCAGTTCAATTATCAGATGGATTGGTAAGGTGGTGACATGTTGTCATTCTACTTGGGTAGGTTTTGCACATTGTATTCTAGGATTATGGCCGATGATGTGTACTCATTGCGAGTGATTTGGTAGCTGCACTTTGATTTGTGACCTGTCTTCTTGCTTTTTTTTTCATGGCTGTCATCAGCCAGTGGGACAGGATCAATCCCATGCAACACTAGTGTTCTATGTGATGGCAGGGAATGACCTTGGGCACGGCTTGTGTACAGTCATGTATTTTCTTATCTGGTTTTGTTCTTGCAATTGCAGCTACCAATGATTCCTGTTTCATGCAAATTACTGAGGCCAATGTTGTTTTGTTATCCAATTGTGGCAGAACCTCCTAAATCATATAGCCCACATGCATTATTATTGTCTAAACAGACTCCAAATAACCATGAATGTGTTCCATAAGACTTAAAGGTCTGTCGGGTCAATCTCGAATCATCCACGATTCTCCGAGCAGGATCAATCATTACAAAGAGACATTGCAGTATTACAACAGTTTTATACAAGTAAGATATATCAGAGTAAAATAGCGGAAGGATTACAATAATATACATTTATAAACCATTTAGTTCAAAACTTACAAATCATAAGTTGGATTATTACAAACCATAGTAGTAGTGGAGTAGCAATAGAAAACTTTATTACAATACCAGGTGATAAGCTCTGCCCAAGAGCCAAACATCCTACTTGTCGTCACTCTCCGCAACGACTGTCATGCAGCAGGGTGTAAAACATTCCTGTGCATGAGTCTCACCTGCAACAAGGGTTTAACAAACCCTGAGTACAAAAGTACTCAACAAGACTGACCCGACGAAAGAGAGGGGTGGAGATTCAGAAATGCAGGCTAGAGGGACAAGGTAAGGCTTGCAAGAGACAAGAATTTTTTTGCAGAAAAGCTTGACAGAAAGCAAAGTTGTCTTGCTCTAGATCACGATTAACAACCAAACTTCATTCTTAAATTCTAAATATTATTCAAGTTGTTACTACGATGATAAACACGGATCGAGTCTTCTTCTCCGAGAAGCAATGGCGATTCGAATCCATTTTCATACTCAGCTGGGACCTAGATCTTGATATGCATGAGGCTCCAACCAAAATACATACCAGACCAAAGATATACCGGGATAACAACCGCAGCCATATATCACCACATGATACACATGAGCACTTAGACCCAGTGTACCGATATACATGAGAACTTAAACCCACAGTATAACACACTATGAAATATATGGGAACTCTAGCCCCACTATATATCACTCCATGACATACCTGGGCTCCAACCCTTAGTATGTCACTTCATGCCTGTGGATTTTCTAATTTCTCGATATCACCAGATCATCATCGGACGGGACCTAGGGCATCAACAGACGGAAACACTACAGAGGGACTCCATTCCCAATGCAAATTACCCATACGGACTCGATTTATTAACTATCATCATGATACCAACAGATAAAACCAACCTCATATTTTTCATTCTTTTATCTTTTTAAAACCTAATTAATTAAGCAGGGCTAAGCATTACTAAGCATTTTCCAGTGAACAGGTAACAAGGAATGAGAAAGTAAGACAGGTAATGCAATTGGTAGGTTTTCACTCAACGTCTAATTCTTAATGCAACATAACATAACTGAAACAATAAAACTTTTATAAAATAAGGGTAGGGTTGAAATGCATCCGGGGCTTGCCTTAGTATTCGGGGTAGACGGTTTTGAGTTCTGGATCGATTTTCAACTCCTGAGGCTGCTCTTCCTTGGGATCTGGTGCGACAACGTTAAACTCTCCGTTAACAGAAACTATACGATAAAATGATATGCTTCAGTATGATGAAATAGTAAACATGATGCTTGATGGATGCATGACCACATTAAGGGCTTGAGTACAACTTTCCTTCACGATGAAGTTGCAAGCCAACAAAACTTACTCATTAAGTTCGTTAGGGTTAACTACATCTTTAATGAAATTATTTGAGCACATAAAATAACATCGATTAAGCCCTAATAACATGATTAATATAAACACAAATAATTAATTTAAGTGCCAAAGGTCATTAGGGTTAATGATCCAAGGTCATCAATCAATCCCAAAGTCAAACAATCCCTATAATGATTAAACTTATTTAAAGAGATTAATTAATTATTCAAAAGCATAAAATGAAGGCATAAAGATTAAAGTTATCTAATTGAGCTCAAAATTTTATTTTGAAAAGCTCTTGATCGCAAAACAATTTTCAGAAATAAAAGCCAATTATTTTATTTATTAAAAATCATAGAAGATGCATTTTTCAATTAAAAGAGATAATTTTAACTTATACAAAAAGTACTCAAATTTGGCATCTCATATTTTTCCTAGGTAGATGACATCTAAGGAGCATGCACAAAAATTTTCAGAATTTTTGGAGCTATACATGAATTATTATGAATTTCCAAAGAAAATAGCATTTAAATTATTTTCTAAAAATAGAATAAAGGAAAATGGGAACAGTGTCCCGCGCTGACCAACGGCGGCGCGACGGTTGACCAGCAAATACTCGTCGGCGGTGAGGTCTCTGGCGACCGGGTTTGGCTCTACAGGTTCATCTCGACACGGTGAACAATTTAGGCCGGTTAATGGAGCGGCGGGGCGACGACGGTGCACTGGTCGGCGGCCATAGTGGCACGGCAGAGCTCGGGCACGGCTGCCGAGCTCACCGAAACTTTTTCAGTGATGGAAAGTGCACAGGCACGAGATATACATCCACGCGAGCATGATTGACAACAAGATGAAGCTCTACTAGGTCCCTAACGTACGCGGCTACGCGCACAGCGGAGTGGCATGGCCATGCCGGCGGCGACGCAAGGCGGCCGGCCACTAGGGTGCATTAAAGATAAAATTGAGGACATGGATAGGTGCAGGAGCTCACCGCGGTTCTGGTGCGCTCAAAGATGAAAGCTCGGAGTGGTTGAGTCGAGCTGCGGACGGCGGCGCTGATGGCGGCGGCGGCGCTCCGACGGCAAGGTGAGCGTTTCGGCGGTTCCTAGGCACCATCAAGCCGACCAAGCTGTGCATAAAGGGCATGAGAAGATGAAGAACATGATGAGAGGGTTAAAGAAAATATGTTTTTAACCTTGGCGGCGGTGGACGGCGAGAAAGCTTGCGGCGGCTCGGCGACCGGCCGCGAGGAAGATGACGGCGTACGGGCGCTACGGGCGATGAGGGCGGGCACTAGCTGGCTCAGAAGAAGCGCAAAATCAAGGCAGAACTAAAGGAGAGGAAAATAGAGGTGGGGCGCGCTCGGTGTCGGTGAATTTCCACGGCGGATGAGGACGACGTCGACGACGGCAGAGCGGAGAAGAAGTTGGCCACGGCGCTTCTACTTATAGCCAGGGCTCGAGGAAAGGAAAAGCGACACGCGACGAGGATGCTTCGAGCGCGAGGTGAGCTGGCGGCCATGGCACGCTGGTATGGCACCGGTGGACGGCGGCGCGGCTTGAGAAGCCGGCAATGGCGGCCGTTCATAGGTCTCGGGACTATGCAGGAAAATTATAGAAATGCCACTCATCAAAAATAATAAATTACTCCAAAAATTACATAGGAACTTGAAAATATCCTAAAATATCATTTGTATAACTTTTCAAGAGCTACATCTTTACTTTAAAAAACATTTTCGAATTCTACATAGTTTTTGAAATATGAATTCAAATTCAAAAAGGGAATAAAACCCGAGAAACCAATATTTAAAATTACTTTTGATTTTTCAATAGAACTTGAGAATATCCAAAACTATGAAATGCTCAACTTTTCAAACCAAACATTTTTACTATACAAAGTTTTCTCAAATTATGCATAATTTTTGAATTATGGTTTTAATATCAAAAGGGGACAATTGCTGAAAAACTGTATTTTCAAATTCATTTGAAATTCCTTTTGGAAACTTGAAAACTTTAAATACTAACTTTGTAGATCTTTTCAAGATCTATAAACTATCTTTTTGGAGTATCTCCAAATTCCTTATAGATTTTGAATTATAGAAAAGGGGATAAAACGAGGTTTTGAAATAAAGGGTTTTGAATCCGAACTCAAATTCGATTTGGTTTCTAAATTAATTGGTTGGTCATTAGTGATCACAAACATCATCCAAGGATATTTTTAGGTCAATGACCCAATGCCATCCTTGGTTGACCAAGTTGACTTTTGAAAAACACTTTATAGCTGTCCAATTTGAATTTAAATTTGAATTGCAAGACTTGGGAATAAGCTTTGAAATCCAAATTCAACTTTAAACATGGAAATCATTTTTAAGGTTGAACTTAGATTTATGTACTATGCTTGACACTAGTGTAAACACAGTTTACATCTCAAGTACATAGAATATAAAATAAGTAGTTGAGATGACATTCGAAAGTAAAGTTTTATGATTTCATGTAACAAAACATTTTATAAGCAAAAGCAACCTATGAAATGTAAACTTGTTTTAGTTAATGCACATCAATGTTGACCTAAACATGAATGCTTTGCAATGCATATGATGACATGGCAAGTTTCAGTTAATATAACACCAAAGGTGTTACACCAATGATGTCAATTTTGATGCATAACATTCAATCTCCTAACTGAAATGACATGTGTGATCCTCGATTTGTGGTTTCAAAATTGGAGATCTTCAATTCTGCTTTGGTAATTAGTTTGAAAATCAAACACATGACTGAGGAATTGTGTTCCTTCTGTAGAGCTATGGCTCTATGCTATGTGGTTTTCAAGGGACTCAAACCTGGAATCTACAATACCTGGTATGAGTGCTGTGACTATGTTCTTTGAGTTGAAGGTGCTCGGTACCAGAAGTACAAAACCTATGAGCATGCTTTGCATGATTACAATGATACACTTAAGAAGGGTAAAGTGAGGCAGATCCAGCCTCGAACCATGCATGGACAACTTGCATTGCATGGACAAGTTCCCATGCATGGACAAGTTGCTAAGCCTGGGAATAATACCCGCTACCCGATACCCGTACCCGAACTACCCGAACCCGCACCCGAACTTGAACTACCCGATTAGAACTTTGGATCCTAACTATAGATAACCAAAATTAGTTCGGGTAATTCGGGTAGCTACTAACGGTACCCCAAGTACCCAAACTACTCGTACATATTAAAAGGAGAACCTATCCCAAGAGCCACCAATACTAATATATCGATCTTCATGGGCCAACAACCCACAACGGCTTCCTCCACCCATCAACATCTGTGGCCCCGAAGTCCCCAAATTCCCCAACGTCTGAATGCAGTCACAGAATCATAGAAGGCACCGTGACTGCTCGAGGCCGCCTAGCTGCATCGTTGGCAGCGCAGATGCCTATGCCCGATGAGCGACGTCCTTACTCCATAATCCACCGCATATGCATGCGATGGCCAGTGATAGCACTGGCGGGCTGGCGGTGCAACACCATGCCGACACATCCATGTGTTGTATTGGACGGCAACCAACTCGATGGCGTCTCCCAGGTCTCGATGACTTCTAGACTTCTCTACAGTTTATTTTTTTAACCTGGGGTAGATTGGGTAATACCCGAACCCGTACCCGAATTATCGAGTACCTGAACTTTCAGGAAGTGATTTTTTGAGGCGCACTTCAGGTATAAATTTCTATTACCCAAACTTCTAAATACCCGAACTACCCGACCCAAAAATTTTGGGTAACCCGAATGCCCAGGCTTACAAGTTGCTATGCATGCACAAGTGTCCATGGCACCAAGTGCTGGGAATGCAGGTTCTAGAAAGAATGTGATCATTGTCATGCTGTTGCTGCTGGTATTTGTTCTTTGGAACATGGTGTTGAGGTGTTGTTGGCGTTTCTTAATGTCGTCACAAAAGATAGTCTAAAAGTCCATCCATGGCAATGACACTAGAAACGTATGTTGACATCCCTAACCACCATTACGTCAGAAGAGTAACTCTCGGCCCTTAACGGCACCGGCCAAGGTATTGCAATTCTGGTAATAACATTTAGAAGTGCTAGATTGGCCTTCCTAACCATCATTACTTACGAGGATGCAATCCTGTAGCATGGCGCCATGGGGTGCACAAGAATTACAGTCCTTAAATAATGGTACTTAGGCAAGCCAATCATGATAGTTCAATAAGAATAAATCCGCAAGCGCACAGAACTATCATCGTAGCATTTCAACCCGTGAGTATTCAAGGGTGTCGTATTTATAATTTCCCGTAGGAGGGCAGGATGAATGCATCTAGCTTTGATATAAATATGATCACTTATTGAGTGCATAGGTAGACATAACATAGGCAGGGGTAAATCAAAGATAGTGGACACACATCTGAGCCAACCTCAAGGATAAAAGAGAAATAAAGAATAAAAGGATATATCTAACTGAGCAGGCATTGGTCATATACAGTTATGCAAAGAACTATTAGTACACATCTAACTAGCATGTCTATCATCAGGACTGAGTCTAGGATGACCAGGAGATCCTCGCAGCTGGTCTGCCAGCCGATAGAGACTTTACGAACTCCTACTGAATACCCAAACATGGGGGAGTGCTTGGGATGGACAGGGCTGTCACCACCTGTCCACCTACCCCTCTACCCATAGGGTACTCACATATCCGCTGATCTTCGCATACCCGGGCACCACGCCCGTGTAATTGGAAACAACTCCTAACCTCCTAGGACCCCAATGCTTCGGATTGACAGGCTAGGTTAAGAGCAACCGAGAAGGCACGACGAACCGTCACCTCATCCCTAGTTCTTCCTCTATTCATACTAATTTGATGAACGTTGAAGAATAACGATGAACATGTCAAGAATATAACACATAAATTATATGCTAGTTCATATATCATGATCACAACATGGACAAGACTATACTCTAGTTCATATGCATTGTCATATAAATAAGATAAGAATTTAAACTTGAAAGAGAATTGCATTGTATTCATACCAAGGTGTTCTTCTTCTTCCAAGGAGACAAGCTCTCCTTGCTAGCTCTTGCCTTGCTCTACTACTAAAACTAATCTAAAGAATACAAGTGAGAGGTGAGGTGAGTGGCTCCAAGTGATGGTGTGTGTTGGAGGGGAGCTCTCCCTCTCTTTTATAGTGATACATGGTCAGTTTCGGGGGAGATAAATATGGAAGCAAGTGAAACCGTCCTATGCATGGAGGCATGCAACCGCCTGAGAAAACTAGGCCCGGAAAGAGCCAGCTAGGGGGGTGGCCGGTCCCTTGGTGGGCCCTTCTGGCCACCGCCTTCACGTGGTCAGTTCACCTCTGGGCCTGGACCTCTCCAGTGCTTACGATTGGGCCCAGAATGGTAATGAAGGTGGGCTTCTCTTCTTCTTTTGGTTGTACCTTATCTGAATACGAATTCTAGATTGCGCTTTCTTTATGGTTTTTGTGCATTTCCACGTGTCAGACTTGTAAGTCACATATACACCAAAGCTTGTGGAAATATTAGATAAAAGCGCTACCTATTAGTTATTCTAGTAACATATTGGCGGTTAAAAATAGACTTTAAGGACCGCCAATAGGTGTTCCTCCTGTGATTGAGTTTGTATTATGGCCGATGATGACCGTGAACATTATTATGTTGTACTTGTTAGTTCTTAAACTGTGGACAATTTCAATGATGTCTGAGGCCATGTTGCTGTATGTTTTTGGTGTTGAATTTTCCCAGAACTGCAAACTTATCGGTTCATATTTATGTGCTTGTTCAAATCTGATCCCTGTGACGTTTCCTAGCCACTATGGGCTTGGTCCGAATCAAACACCATCTCAAACTGGTTGTTGATGGTAGTTGGGTATGGGTGAGGAATGGAAATCAAACAACAAAAAGGCATGTGCCGGTCTCTACTCGTGCAATGAAATCAAACATGAGCTTTGGCCCATTGGGACCGAGCCATGGCTGGCCAGGGCCTGGCTCGCCGGCCAGGCCTCTCACAGCCAAGAAATCAAACATGCCCTTTATCTTCGTGGCTATTGTGGCCTAGCCGTAATTACTTCGTTGCCTAGTGTACATTAATCTATGAAGTCCGTTCGGCAAAAGCCAGAACCCGCAAAAGCCCGCACCTATTGCACTGATTGCACCACCACCGAACCATACTGCTATCGCTGTCACGGGAGTCGTGCGTCGTCTCTGCTCGCCATCCTCCCGAATACCCGAAGCCCTACCGCTGTCGCGATGGGAACGCCGTTCAGTTCCTACCGTGGCTGGCGGTGGAAACTTGGCCCTTGGCTTGAGCTCCTCCATGGTGGAGCAAGAGGAGGCTGGAGAGGATTCGGGGATGGGGACACGAAGCCTTCAAGATTCAGGCACCAGATCTCGAGGGTGTAGCTTCATCTTCGTGCAATTTCTTCCAGCCAGATAAATGTGTTGTACGTGAGTGCTTGCTGTATATGCTCTACGTGAGTGCTTGTTGTATGTAAGGGTTCAGTGCTTGCTATACGCAGGGCCATGGTGCTTGCGCCTTGCATGTGTGGCTGTTGTCTGCGTATTTGCTTGCTGTGCATAAATGTTGCGGATGTTTGCGGGCTTCGAACGTTTGTTCGCCAGTGCCGTCGGCCGTTCACGGCCATACAGTTGCGGCCGGCGGATTTTTGCAAAGCCCACTTTATTACTTGGTGGCTAGTTTAGCGGCTGGCGGACGGTCCACCGCCCGCTCCGCCTGCAAGCTGAATTTGTAGTGTAATAAATCACCCTATTTCTTGTGGTTTAAATTCTTGGGAGCTAGTCCCTCTGTTCTAAATTGCAGTTTATTTAATTTTTTTGACTTTAAATTTGACCACTCGTTATATTTAAAACATTTAATCAAATGTAGTTAATAGGTCATTCTTGAAAATCTTTGTAAACAAAAGCAAACCACAACAAAAGAAGTGATTTGAATAAATTTTTGAATAAGACGAGTGGTTAAACTTGAGATAAAAAAACTCAAACGAACTATAAATTGAAACAGATTAGTAGATTTTTAAATATCAACACTTGGGTTGAAATTAAACTCATTCATGATTTGCATTTCTTAATTGAATTTCTCGGGTTAAGTTTCTCTAGATTATTACCTTGTTTCGTTTAAATTTTTTGTTTTGATCTCTTCATATTTATTGAGTTTCTTATACAATCTTACATTAATCATCGAAAAAATTACAATGCATGTATGATTAGGCTAAGTCATTGCTTAACACCAAAGATATTATGTTTTGGGTCAAATTGGGGGGGGGGGGATGAGAAATTATGTGGAAGGAGTGTGGACTGATGCTGTGAGATGAGTTGAGAAAGTTATGCACTAACAATATGTTGGATGTTTCTTTTACAATAGTTCTAGTTTCGTCATTGGATCGCACCAGGTTGTTAGGTGCATGGCTTCCAAATGCACATTACCTGCAATTTAATCGGGTTATCACCTAATTTTTTTGGCTATGTTTATTTGGATAATTTAAGTTTCCTATATTGCACTAAATTGGAAAACTTCACCTCCACATCCAATTTTCTTGGTTAATGGATGAATGCCCCCCTACTTCGATGAGCTCTGACGATGATCTTTTAGTGTTTGAGGTTGTGGAAGGTGCATATGTGTCCCTAGCATGGAAGCAGGCAATAGTCATATAGTCAACACTTGGTATTAAGAACTGCTAGAGATGGGAAGGATGGTAGGGCGAGCACCCATCAATGCTAGGAGAAGGAAGGATAGAGGGCCTCCTATAGGTGCCAGACATGACAACAAGGCTTTGTGCGCTTACTATAAGAGGGTTGTGGTCGAGGGCGAATGTGCCCTAAGTGGGTAGAGGATGTTTGGAAGAGATAAAGTGGGAAGAGAACTTGGGCAGTTTTTAGCCAAAAACAGCAAACCGAACCGAACCAAAATATCGGTTTATTTGGTTTTCAGTTGCGGATTCGGTTTTGGTTTTTGCACCATTCGGTGTGCGGCTTCGGCTTTGGTTCTATGGTCAAACCGAACCGCATAACCGAAAAACCCGAAGTACATGCACATACCAGAAATTCCCTCCGTCGATGCCTCCATCCAGTCCAGTACCAGTCCAGTAGGCAGTAGCCCACCACAGCCCATCCTACCTCCTGGCCGCCGAAGACCCTAACCCTATCCCCATCCCGTCCCGCAGCCATCCCCATTCAGTCATTCACCCACCGTCGAACACCCAAACCCTAACTCCATCTCAGCATCAAGGCCAGGGGCGGCGGGCGGCGGCGCGACTCCTATGAACCAGCAGATCTCGACGGCGGCCCCCATCCCCATTAACCGATCACCCAAACCCTAACTGCATCGAGGCCAGGGGTGACTGCACGAGTAGATGAAGCGATGGCGGAGCGGGCAGCGCAAGCAGGGTGGCATCGAGTGCGGGGCTCAGACCGTGGGGCGAGCAGGGAGGTGGTGCGCACAAATGTGCGAGCAGAGGAGGCGGATGGACTACGGAAGAAGGCAAGCATCTCTCTCTTCTGTGCTATTTCGGCTCGGTTGGGTTGAAACCGAGAAACTAAAATTTAAAACCGCAACCGAATTCTGCGGTTTTCATTTTTCTGGATAACCGGTCGGGGGCTACAAACTAGAAATCGAACTATTTTTAACCAAACCGAACCGAATTGTCGGTTATAACCGAACGCCCAGGGTGAATTTTGACCCTTGAATTAGAGATGGAATGGTGCAAAATTTGGATATGTCGCAAAAGCAACCCTAAAACTATTTACTACCAATTATCCCAAAATGCAAAGACTCAAGCAGTTTTAGGACCAAATAAGAAGGCCGGTAAACATTAATTTTCCATTTACTAATTAGTTAGCTTGGTTGTCGACTTGTTTACTTTCCTAAAAACACATAGTTTAAAAAGACATGCATGCATGTCATTGGTCTTGGCTACTAATTATAGAAGTCATTTAGTGCAAGATGATGTTTGAAGACATGTATGGATTGGTTTTAGAAGTCAAGCATATACAGATGGGGTTGGGCAATCTAGAATACTTTAAGACTTTAGGAAAGAATTTTTGTACCTTATATTCCAGGATAGATGGAACAATAGAATTATACTACCATGATAGGATGACGACTTATTTAGTGTTGAGGGCTTCTTTGGCATTAGCTCGAAAGGTCTCAAACTTCTCTGGCAAGTTCACTATAGCATGGAGCCGGTGAAGCCGTTTGAATTAAGCTAGTGTTGGCTCATGGAGCTCACGGTGGGCAAAGCGGCTTGAGACTGCACGCTGAAGTGTTGTCTTCGTTTGGCACTTGAGAATTTCGCACAACAACCGTGGATCTTAAGTTCTTTTCGCTATGAAAACTCGGTTTTCCAACCAATGCCAGTAAGCTCAATGATGTCTAGAGCTGACGTTGATAATAAGTTGTTCATAGATTTCGATTCGCATGACAAATTAAGCCAAGTTGTTCAGAGATTTATTTCAATTCGCATGACAAATTAAGCCCAATCACCGCTGGAAGAGCAATACGTTCCTCTCAAGCTGGCAGAACCGGACACTCCCTCTCTGTCTTAGATCCGTCGAGCGTTGGCGGCCAGCGCTGCGCGGAGCGCCTCGCCGAACTCAACGAGCTTGCTGGCGTCAGGCATCACGCTCCTGACGGCCTCGTGCCCGCAGAACCGCGCCGCCCACGCCGCGAGCCGCGGCGTTCTCGTCTCGTCGAGGACCGTGCGCGCTGTGATCCGCTCCGCTGCCCGGAACCACCCGACGTAGGACCCGAGGACGATGTCCAAGAATCCGATGTCGTCGCCGGAGAAGAAACGCTGCCCCTTGCTGCACGCCGTGAAGGCCTCCTCGAGATGGGCGAGCGCCGCGGCCACCTGCTCCGCCGCCTCGGCCTTGTCACCGTCGATCATGCCCCTCAGCGTCCGGAGCGCCGTCGGGAGCTGAGATTAGCCACGACATGGAGCATTCGTCGATTTACAGCTGAAATGTAATGGCTGCGGATCCACGCATGGCTCACCTTGGCGTCGGCGTAATCGGCCCAGAAGCGGTGGACGGCGCGGTCGTAGGGGTCGCCGGGGAGGATCCGTGGCCTGGAGGCGCCGGCGAAGGCCTCGTCGACGTACTGCAAGATGACGAGCGACTCGCAGACCGGCCTCCCGCCGTGGAGGAGCACGGGGATCTGCTTGTGCACGGGGTTGGACGCGAGAAGCAGCTCGCTCTTCTTGCCCGGCTCCTCCTCCAGGAACTCGTACGCCACGCCCTTGAGCCTGATCGCGACGCACACCCGCATCACGAACGGGCTCGCCCACCCGCCGACCACGCGCACCGCCGCCGCGTCGTCTGGGTCTGATGCCATAGCTGGGCGCGGCCCTGCAGCGAAGGCAGGAGCTGCGCGCGGTAGGTGGCGAGTGGGGCAAAGAATCATCAGTTGTAGCCGATAGCCGTGATGGTTGGCCTTGTACGACCACGCTTGCCGCTAGCCCGCTACATGCTGTGACTTTGCCAGCAAGAGACAATAGTGCTGACCTGGAAAGCTGATCCAGCCTGAAATTGGAGTACTCCGAGCGCTTCGGTTAAAGGATAACAACTCACTTAAAGTGACGTTGATTACAAATCTCATACTCCCACTTTGATCAATACTCCCTTCTTTCTAAAATATAAACCGCTCTAACTTTTTAACGTTAAATTTAAAATCCGTATTAAATCTAAAAATATACTTTTATCAAAATCTTTATTGATCAAAATGGTTTTTACTAAGGTTTTAACTTTATATTAAATATAAGATATAAGATTACATATAGAAAAAACATGTCCAAAAATTTATGAAGTGGAAGAAGATATATGTTTCATTATGAACTTGAACTTTGTATATACTTGCACAATGTATTGAAACCAACATTGCTCCATCCCAAAATAAGTGACCTTTTCACTTTGTAATATCTTGTTTGACCCTCATTTTATTCATTTTTTGTGTAAATTATAAATCAATAAATCATTATTAAAGTATATTTAATAATAAAATAAGCCATAAAAATAGATAATATTTATATAAAAATTTTGAATCAAGCGAACAGTCAAATAAGATGTCCGCCAGTAAAAAACGTCACTTATTTTGAGATGGACGGAGTAAATACTATGTCTAGGTTACAAAACCATGAGTTTTTTTAACTTGGGTAGCTTCTCACTGTAGTCGGGTTGACAAATCGTCAACAACAATTACATTCACACCATCTGAGACATCGCACGATATATGCTCCATCCATGCAAGGGTACCCACACCAAGAGCAGCAAGAACATGCGCTGCCTTGTTACAACTTCTAGACACATGAACACACTCAAAACTAATAAAGTTTGTGGAAGTAAAAAACTTTAGCTCCTCAATTAGATTGCCAGTCGCCGACATGTCTTACACCTCCAACGCCCAGGCTTGCTTAACCTTTAACGAGTCCGTTTCCAGAATCACATGGCCTATTCCCAGATTGTGGCTACTTGGACCCCCTGTAGACAGGCAATTGTCTCGGCTTGGAAGGCGTTCAGCAAGTGGTTCACACGCCCCCATCCATTCAGAACGACATCACCGTCACTATCTCTTATCAAGAAACCCTGGCCTCCACAACGTTCTCCCGGTATAAATGAGGCATCACAATTTAGCTTCAGGGACCCCTCAGGTGGCCGTGTCCAACGGTCAAGTCTTCGAGTCTGAATCCTCTGACGTGGAGAAGTTGTTACTCCCCACTCCCCAGCATAAATTTTGATGGCTCTTGCAATGGACTCAGCCAGCCACCTACGCCCTTCTTCTCGAATTGAATTTCTCTCAGACCATAGAGACCAGAGCGTGATGAATATAAGGTTTCGTTTCTCCTCCTTTTTATGAAATATTTGATCGACCACATCTCGAACAATGGCCATCTCTCTTAGCTTGTCACATTCTCGCTCTAGTTTTAGCTCTCTCCAGACATTCTTAGCAAGCTTGCATTTCAAGAAAAGATGCCCTCCATCTTCATCTAACCAGTTACAAACTGGACAACTAGTGTCAATCTTCATCTCCCTCCTCTCCAGATTCCTTCTCAGCGGATGACTATTATGAGCCAATCTCGAGATAAAATGTTTCACTTTATTTGGGCACTTAGATTTCCAAATCTTCTCCCATATTGGATCAACTTCTCTGTTACTACCACCCTGCGCACTACCTCTGTCTTTCCTGTGCAGCAGCGTATCCCAACATACTCTGTAAGCACTCTTCACGCCAAAAATAACCCGATCATCATAATGCCACGCTAAAACATTGTCTCGACCTTCATTCACCGGCAATGCCAAAATCAACTCCGCGTCCTCCGCCCAAAAGACGTCTTGTACTAACTCAACATCCCACGAACCAGTACCTGGGTCAATTAGATCATCAACATTTGAGAGAATGTTCCTTCCTCTCGGCGTAATAGGGTGCCTTAAAAAAATCTCTTGGAATCCAGGGGTCAGTCCAGATCTTAACATTCTGACCATCCCCTATCCTCCAGATCATTCCCATTTTCATCACATCTAGGCCTTTCAAGATGCTTCACCAGGCATAAGACATACCTTGTTTCGGTTTAACCTCCAAAATTGACGAGTTTGCATAATATTTCGCCTTGAGAATTTTTGCACAGAGGGACTCAGGTCTATTCCATAGCCTCCAGCTTTGCTTTTCCAGCATGGCCAAGTTGAAAGCATGTATGTCCCAGAATCCCAAACCCCCATCCTTCTTTGCTTTTTGCAGCACATCTCTACTAAGCCAGTGGATTTTATGTTTCCCCTCCTCTTGATTTCACCAAAAATGGCAAACCATCTTGCTCATTTGATCACACAAGGACTTGGTCAAGTCGAAACAGCCCATTGCAAAAGTTAGAATTGCCTGTGCAACTGCCTTAATTAACACTTCCTTCCCTGCCCATGATAGAAACTTCTCTTTCCACCCTTGAATACGCTTCCAAATTCTATCTTTTAGGTATGAAAATGTACCCCCTGTTGATCGCCCCACATGTACAGGGAGGCCCAATTACCGCTCATTCATGGTCTCTTTTGTCACTTGGAGTTTATCACGCACTTCCCTTTTTTGTGTAGCCTTTGTATTTTTGCTAAACAAAATGGCTGACTGTGCCTTATTGATCATCTGTCCTGAGCACCTTTCATACAAATCCAGGATATCCTATAGATGTTGAGCATCCCCTCCATTCTCACGATCAAAATTAAGGAACTTCGACGAATAGTAGGTGAGATACACTTGGTGCTGCATGACAAACTTTAACTCCGACAATCTTGCCATCTCTTTTAGTTTCATGCAATAAAGCCGAGAAACCCTCCACACGTAGTAGGAAGAGGTATGGTGATAACGGATCTCCCTGCCTTATCAGTGAGCTCCCCATTCACCTTAATTTGATAGGATACTATGAAAACACACTCCATAATAAGCCTGATCCACTGTTCATCAAACCCCAACCGTCTCATCATTTGTTCCAAGAAATCCCACTCAACCTTGTCATATGCTTTGCTCATATCAAGCTTTAACACGGCATAACCCATATCCCCTTCCTTTTTGTTCAGCAAGAAGTGTGTAATCTCATATGCCACAAGAATGTTATCTGATTAAGCGACCTATGACAAAAGCACTTTGGGCTGGGCTGATTACCTCATCCAATATTCTCCTTAATCTGCCAGCTAAGACCTTGGAAACCACCTTGTATGTGACATTACAAAGGCTTATAGGACGGAGATCAGAGACACGTTCAGGCTTCTTCTTCTTTGGAATAAGCGATATTACCATATCGTTCCAGCCTTCAGGCAGTTCATTCCTCCTCAACACATGCAGGACCTCAGTGTATAACTTCCTTCCTACTATATCCCACAAATTCTTATAGAAGATCGAGGGCATTCCATCCGGGCCAGGGGCTTTGAAGTCTCCAATATGCTCAAGTGCATTCTTCGCTTCCTCCTCTGAGAATTCTTTGAGGAGGAACAACCTCAAGGAGTCGTTGCGTATGCCCCTCCTCAATTTGGCTAGCTCTGAAAAGTTGAAAGAAGTGGTTAGTAATAAACACCTTCTTCTCTCCTTCCTCCTCCACCCAACCCCCATTCTCCTTTTGTAACCGGCCTATTCTATTTCTCCTCCTTTCCGAGCACACTTTATGAAAATAACTAGTATTTCGGTCTCCAAATTGTAACCAGTTTACATGCACACGCTGCTTCCAGTAAACATCAATTTGCTCTTCTAGTCGATCAACTTTAAAACTCCAGACAACTTCTCTCCCTACAGCCATATCACTCAAAGGGGCTCACCGCCATTTTTCAAGCTCCTTCTTCGCCTTTCTAAGCCTCTTCTCTAAATCCCCCAGCACATTCCTATTCCAATCTTGCAAACTAGCTGCCACCCCCTTCACCTTAGCACTCAAGCTTTCTATATTTTGCATTGACTCCCAGCCCTCCTCTACAACTCTCCTAAAACCCTCCTCTTTTAACCAGTTGGCTTCAAACTTAAAACTCGGCTGGTCAGATGGTCTCCTCACCGATAGCTCCTCCTCCATGATGATCACCACCGGTCTATGGTCACTATGATATGGATCACCATTTTTCACATGGACCAGAGGGAAGTGCTTCAGCCACATAAAGTTAGCTACAACCCTGTCTAATCGCTCTCTAATATGAGTATTCCACAACTCCTGTTTATTTCTCCATGTAAAAACATCACCCTCAAAACCTAGGTTGTGAAGTTCACAAACCTCCAGCGCCTATTTAAAACGATCCATACCAGCTTGCGACCTCTGTACCCCCCTTCCTTGTCATGTTGGAACAAAATTTCATTGAAGTCACCCGCGCAAAGCCATGCCTGATTGTTTTGTTGCTGCATGGAGAGGTTCTCCATTAGCTGCCATGTTTTATTCTTCTCAACTGGTTCTCCATTAGCTTACATGTTTTATTCTTCTCTAGTCTCCGAGACCTACATATCAATATGGTTTTTTGATTTACTTTTCAAAACCAAATCAATACCTCTCCTCCACAACACGACAATTCCCCCACCTTTTCCAACACAGTCCACCACCTCCATGTTTTCGAAGCCCAATACATTCGCAAAACCTTCATCTTCTTCTCATCGGCTTTGGTTTCCGACAAGAACATCATATCCAGCTTCTCTGACTTCTGACAATTTAGAAGTCCTTTAACTGCCGGACGGTTGCCCAACCCCCGGCAGTTCCACACCGCAATTTAACTGCAGCGAAGCCCATATATTTCCTTTGTCATAAAAATGCTTCTATAACTATAAACGACTTTAATTAATAGTACATCATTAAGTACTAAGGATGTTTTGTTCTTTCTATAATCGGTGCTTAGGGACACACATGACGATGAAGTCTATTCCTGCAATCCAAACAACTCAAAGTATTTATTCTTGTGTTTTGGAATCCTGTAGTTTCTCACTTTTCGCTATATCCTGTTTTTGAATTTTTTTTTCTGTTTTGCATTACTGTGTTCGAAAGTGACCCTAATTAAACCTCTTTAGATAGCATGGGCAAAAGAAACCTCTCTCGGAATGGTCTTGAGAAGCTGGGTCAAGGATGCTTATATAGATTATGTACAAAGATAGATGCTCATCGCACTACTACTGCTACTACGTACGGGAGAGGTTTTCACAAGTGGTCATTTTAGGTCTTTTAGACACAAAGCAGATGGGCGCCTATCTGTTGCGTTTCGTCTATGTGAGGCCCTGATCATTGGATATGCTCACAATCAGATTTCCGATGGCCGGAAACGAGAATCGTAAAAAAAAAATCCCACCAAAACATTCTGCGATGTTGACATCAGGAACCACAGACGTACCTATCATAATCAATTATTTGCATACGAGTAGAAATATTGTCCATCACACGTCGTTATGCCCCTCATAAGTTTTCGTTTTTTTAATTTTTTTTCAAAAGATCAAGAAATGTATTGTATACCGTGTTTCTTTGCTTGGTGTGGCTTTAATGCTAACCAGCAAGTCAAAAAAAAAAAACAATGCTATAAACAGCACATTGCATCTAATTAAGTTGCAGGGAATTAATCAAACAACAACATAGGGCTATACAGCAAATCTTATTTGTTACACGAGCAATCAATAATCTGCTTTTTCTTGAACGAATCAACAGGAGCCAGTATGTTCATCGATGAATCATTATTATAAAGAACAAAAGCATACGTACCGTAGTTTGCTAAAACAGATGACAAGCCAACGAGGTGAACAAGCCATGTTTTATCCTCGCCAGCCAACCAAACAAAAACACAAACCATGCATGATTTATCAGGAAAGCAGAGCAGCATTCACTTGTGAGCTCAGTTGCCGGCGGCGGGTGCCGCGGAGCGTGCCTTCAGCACCTTGGCGAACTCGGCGATGTGGTCGGGGTCCGGGATGACCTCCCTGGCTACGTCGAGGTTGGCGAAGCGCTCCGACCACGCGGCGAGGCGCGGGGTCCGGCCGCCGTCCAGGAGCTTGACGCCGCCCACCTTGTCCCAGGCGCGCAGCCAGCCGATGAAGCCCCCCAGCGCGACGTCCAGATACCCGGGCGCGTCGCCGGCGAAGAACTCTTTCCCGCCGGAGCACTCGGCGAACGCGCCCTCCAGCGTGTCCATGGCAGCCAGCGCGTCCGCTGTCGCCGCCGCCCTCTCCTCCTCCGTTGCCCCCAGGATCGCCTTCACCATCATGCCGTGCAACTGTACATAATCACATATGCATGCGCCGATTGCGCGCACCGCGCCGGCCGTGTACACAATGTCACATCACCATTGGAATCGAGTAGAAGATATGGTACCTAATCAGCCTATCTACCTTGCCGTCGACGTACGCGGCCCAGAATCGAGCGACGGCGCGTTGGTAGGGGTCGGCGGGGAGGAGGGCTTGGCCGGCGCCGGGGAAGGCGTCGTCGAGGTACTCGACGATGATGAGCGACTCGGAGACGGGCCTGTCGCCGTGGAGGAGCACGGGGACCTTCTTGTGGACGGGGTTGGAGGCGAGGAGCAGGTCGCTCTTGTTGACGAGGTCCTCCTCCACGTTCTCGTACTCCAGGCCCTTGAGGTGCAGCGCCACGCGCACGCAGTTCACGAAGGGGCTCGCCCACGCGCCCAGCAGCTTCAGCTTCCCGCCGGCTGTGGTGGCCATTCTAGCTCGATCGCCGTGCGCTCCCGGCCGGCCGGTCAGTCGCGTGAACTGTGAATGGGCCGATGCGGCCTCGCGCGCTTGGTTTAATTAGCTGCGAAGGCTAATGTCGCCGATGCCTGTCCAGCAACTGTTGGAGAAAAATCGGCCGTGACACACGTGAACACGCATGGGGCGACAGCAAAATCACGCGGATCCTCATTGATGTGAAACGTATCTACGTCGTGTGTCCTGCAGCTCTCTCTCGGGCGGTTGGGCGCTACCTGTACGTACTGTACCTAGCCTTTTTTTTTTTTTGATATCTTCGTAAGGAGTGATCCAGGACCACGGACCACCCATATCCATACGACGATGTGCCCCCTCGGACCTCATGGCTAGATACAGGGTGTGTTTGGTTTTTCGCGCCAAGCCCAGCCTGGCTGATTTGGGGCTGAAAACGTGGCGTTTGGTTTGCTGGCCAGTGGTCCAGGCCTGGCTTAGTTGGGCCAACCGTACGCCCGTAGCTAGGCCAGGGGTGAAGGGCCGAATGGCTTGTGCCAACCCCCGTGTGCTCCCGGTTTCGTTTCTCGTCACCCCCACTTCTCCTCACCCAAGCATGGGTGTTTGAGCGCGTCCTCGGCTGCCAATATCGCCCGCTTTGGGCCTTGACGCTGGCGTGCGCTAGCCACCGCAGCTCCTCCTCCCCGCCGTTGCTGCTCCTCGTCCTCCCCCGTCGATGCTCCTCGTTCTCCCCCGCCGGTGCTCACGGCCGCAGAGATCCGGCGGCGTCCACGACGGAGCTGAGCACCATGCTCGTCGGCCACCACTCCACTATAGCTCCGGCCGGAGACCCCGCCGGACAGCACGGGAGGGCCGTGCACGCCCCTCGGTGCCGGAGGTGGAGGTGGAGGAGCCGTGGAGCAACCAAACAAACAACTCTTGGCTAGATTCACACAAGCTAAGTCTAGCCTGGCTTGATTTTGCTAGCCAAGCTAATTTGGGCAACAAACCAAACAGACCCATAGTTGTACACATAGAGTACCACATCAATACAAGGGAAGAAGGAGCCAAGGTTAAAAAAGACTTTTAACAATACTTTCATGCCATCATAGAGTACCACATCAATACAAGAATGACTTTGACCTGAAAACAAAAGTTGAGGGACTAGACTGGCCAATCTGAAAGTTGAGGGACAAACTTGACCCTCAGAGCAAAGTTAAGAGACTAAGATGCCTATTTTACCTTTATAGATATATAGTATAGGATTCCTGCTGTAAAATTGTCTTTTATATTTTAAAAGTGAGTTATTGAAAACCATTGGAGATGATCTTATTTATTCTTCCCAATACATTTTGGAGAGTTGAAAAACTCCATGGTTTTGGATTTTTTTTGAACTCTTCAAGAAGCTTTAATCAACTGAGCTACTCTCACTTCCTACTCTGTAACGAAGAAATTAAATACCATGACGGTTCTTGCTCCGAAGCTCCTCTTTCTTCTAGGTAATTGCTTGTGTGATGCTGAAGGCGCACAAAAAATAAATGAAAAAAATAATTATTGCAAAAATATATCACGAAGCACCGATAAAACTCATGGTGAATAGAAACAGAAATATAAGACGATGCCCATTAAGGCATTAAGGAAAAAGCTATGACAAGTGAAAAACATAATGTAACTTGTGCATGAGTGGAGGTTTATTCGATAGCCATTAGAACGATGGATCTCAGTACAAACCATTGACTATAGTTGCAAAAGCTGTAATTGTTACTTATAACATCACTTCATTTTTTGGGGTGGGGACTCATGACATCCCTTCTAGTGTAGAGAATTTAGGGACATGATTATGCATAGGGAACCTTAATCACTTCAAAGTTAAACATAATAAAGTGCCTTAATATCAATATGTTCTTTTGAAGGATCCGTACCACATAAAAAAATTAAACATATGACTTTTATTTTTCAACGACACTTTTGTAATGTTTGTTTTGTGTTGGGTTTATATAGGAACACACATTAAAATGGTTTAGTCAGTACTTTAGAAAATGGCATCATTGGGATGGAGGTGTTTCAGACTGCTAGATTGTGAGT